>JAMAGY010000016.1:0-662739 GCA_023626415.1 Penicillium sp. S1701 | reverse complement strand
AGTGTGGTGGTTTTGTCTCTTCGCAATCGACCCGTCTGCCAACGCAGATAGCCTACGAGCATTCCCATCTTACACTAAATATTATTCGCCAGTCAGAGAAGCAATCTAATTTAAAACTGGACTGATCTGCACACAGCTCGCCTCGCTCAGGCCATTTCCCCCGCAGCCCAGCCCCGGATTCCCACATTACCCGTTTCCGCCCCAGTCGACTTAAATATCCCCTGCTTCCCCAGTCTTGCTCCTGACTTCTCTTTCTCTGGTGCCCTCGAGTATATCTAAATTAACAATCATTAGTGATCTGCGGAACGCACTCGTAATCGTTGTCCGATATACCTCAGATAACTCGATGACCACCATCCTAAATCCGTGGCCCGGTGACACAAACACGCCACGCAATGGGCCGATGTACCCTTCGCAACAGACTCTGCTACTATTCGCCGATTTTATCTAGGTCAGGGGGCTGGACTGAACGTTTCAAATGGGACAAATCTGTGTATGGGGTCTCGGATAGAGCTCCTAAGTTTACAAAATACCACCCCCACGATGGTGCCAAACCCCGGCGACGACAAGCTCCCACATTTCGCACTGTGCGGGTGTCGATTGCTGTTTGCCTCTAGGTACCAAAATTCAAGGAAGACAACACAGCATGTTGACACGATTTCCATTTGTGTTTACGTGAAAGATCGTCTTCTACATGCTTGTCGAGTGTAGAGTGCTTCGTGAATAGCTGCAGTGCTACCAGATGGCATTCATACAATATCTCAATACAAATGCGCTCGCAGTGATACACTTAATTGCATGCAACAAAGTTGTTACCGCTAGCACCGGTGTGGGTAATCACGCCAGCAAGCTCATCATCGGCGTTAAAGATAACACGGTCAGCCCCAGGTGAGCCGCCGCTGTAGGTTTTACCCGAGCTCAGAATAGGGAACTCATAGTAGGTTCCATCAACGGGGAAATCGAAGCCCTCGTAGTTGTTGTAGACATGCGGGTAGTTGTTGGCGGTTGAGCCGGATGAGTGTAGTTCGTAACCGGCAGCCTGGGCGGAGCTTACAGCACTGCTGGTATAGCAGTTGCTACCACAGGTGTAGGCACAGGCGCGGCTTTGTAGATCAGTGGGAATAGCGACAGCCCCGGTGAGGAGGAGAGTGGTCAGGGTGATGAGCTTTATGTTTGATTTAGTATCGAATAGTCATGGAGGTATTTGAGTAGGTGTTTGTACCTTGGTGAACTGCATGTTGAAAATACCTAATTAGATCGATATTGACAAGGGATCGGCTGGATTGGATTGATCTTCAATAACTTGTTGATCAAACTCAATCTCTGCAGGATATCCAGGGACTTATATACCTCTTCATTCATAGTATGTACAATGCATTGTTGATAACCCCCTTCTTGCCAACCCCCTCATCTCCAGCCGAAACACCGCCAGACAATGTTACATCTGACCTTCCAGCAACATAAGCAGCCAATTGGCCAGTTAAACTGCAAGTCCGGGAACTACTTCCTGCCTGCAGGAGCCATACCTCAACAGGAATGTCCACCGATCTACGATGACCAGAAGATGAGGTTCAAAATGGACATGATTGGGTGAACCAGCAACGTGAGTGATCGACTGGCACTCGGATCTTATTGGCACTGTGCCCTAATCCGCAGCCAACAGGTTAGATCTGGTGTGGACCCTTTGTTGTCTACTCCGTATAATAACCGACCGACATTAGTCCATTATCAATCCAGGGGATTTTACGGGCAAAAAATGGGAATCAATGCTGGTTGGTGCGCGTAGGCACTTATAGGTTTAGTGTGTTCAGGTGGGCAAATCTGCAGGTTGGAATCGAGCCAATGAGTGGGCTTGTTGGTGGCCACGATGTGAAGCTGACCGTCAGACCGTCAAGTTGCTGTGGGGATACTGGGGCAATAATCGTGAGGTCGCTAGTACGAATGCAGATACCCCTACGTCCCTGAAGAAATGAACATTGATATTGCTTTCTCGGAAGGACATTAGGTATTCAAGAGAATGCAGGAAAATAATACGGTCGCGATGGTTAATATTGACTATTGCTGCTCCTTATCTGCAGGCGGAGGACTCCGATGAGCCTTGGTGCTCCGACGGAGTCCGATTCTTGACATAAATAAAGGGCATCAATTTGAACCACCTGTTCAGGATGCGATAGAGTAGCTGAATGGACCATTTACCATTGACAGATTCAAATTAGGAAATGACACCGGTGTTACCCATGTCACGAAAAGAAAGTATCAGCCAGGGTGACCAATTCAGATGATATGCATCTTTCCCCTCGTCTACGCCTTATATGAAATACGCCTTAATATGAACACCCAGGGCTTTTGTCGGAGACTGCCTTGTTTATAGTTCGGATATTTTCATATTACTGATCTCAAGAGCCGGGGAAACAATCGATTTGCCTCAGCGTCGCCCATCAATGTAAATTTTCTTCGAATGAACCAGTCTTGCGGTGAATTTTCTAGCAATGTGATAGATTAATATTGGTGTATTTATCTCAGTGAAATGATAAAAGATTTGAAATTAAAATTATGAAATGTTCCATAACAATATTACTCAATGCGTATGCAAGTTAAACGTACACATTATTTCCATTAAAAACTGCTAGGAACTTGAATCTGTTCCTTCTCCTCCACGACGCGCACCTTTGGCGCGACACAGCGACCCGGATGCCAGATGGCAAGAAGGAGAACAACCAGAGCGATAGGAGCAAATTCAAGACACGCGAAGTACACTTCGTGTGTCGAGAGTTTTCCAGCCAGGCCTTCGGCGGTCTCTGCAAGCCGGAAGATAGTTCGCAAGTAGACCATGATAGTAGCAATCGAAAACGAAAGGCAGAACAGCTGGAGCCTGTTTCGCTTGATAGCGTGGCGAGCTCGGAATTGGAATGTCGACATAAGCACAACAAAAATGGTCATAGCAAAAACTTGATAGGACAGGCCACCCAGGAGAATATGGTTTGCTGTAGTGGGATCCTCGCGATTCGACTCTTTGACACCGACCAGAACTGCACCGGCGATTTGCACGACTGTTGAAATGACATCGGATGTAATGAAGAAAGCCAAGATGACTTTCGGACTCAGGAATGAATACCGGCTACCCAATCTGGGGATAAGAGCAGACAGAATCGTGTAGATACCCGCAGCGAGAAAGACCGGAGCTGTCACAATGAAGAAATAATTTAGGACGAAATAGATCAGGTTGTAAGGATCCTTTTTCGCTGAAAGAGATCTCGCGATGTATCCGATAATCTCGAAGATCAGCCCAACGGAAAAGGTCATCCACCACCAGCTGCGAGTAGTAATGTTTTGTGCAGTATGGATGATCAGATGAAGAAAAAACCACGCGGCTGCGAATGCAGCGACAGCAATAGACGGCGTGTAGCCGTAAATAATTATGCTGGTGTCATTTTCCCCGCCGGGATTCGGGAAATTTGGGTCAATATAGCCAAATGACCGTTCTTTTGTAGTTTTAGCAGTTAAACATGGTTTTTGAGCATCATGGCATATCCTCTTGAAACTAACCGGCGATTATATTCGCGCCCATGGAAAAAGGCTGCGCGGTATGGCACGTAAATATCGAGCGGTTGAATGGCCCCTGGTTTGAGTCCAGAGACTTTCATTGCCGGGCTTCTCATTCATTATGTATTGCGATTAGCGAAGAGGCTAAGACGGATAAACTTGAATCAGCGTGTCAGGTAGCGTCATTTTCACCTGGCCAAGGGGCGCCAAGCTGTTGATGGGCGGGCATCGAAGAAGCGAGTGTACGATCGAGCTCAACGATAGGCTCGGCAGTCCGATCGGCGTGGGTCCGCGAGCCACCTCGCTTGTGGGATGGCATGGGGTTTTGAAGAAACTGCCGAGAATAATGAAGCCAGGAAATATTGGTTCTTTGCATTAATTGGGTCCCTGATGGATAATAGTGAATAGGATCGAAGGCTATCCAACAACAATATCGCGAACACGCGTCCACCAGCTGGCGGTCTCCTTGGCGGGTTCTTCCTCATCAACAAACTCTCGTCGACCAGTCCAAATGTCCATTTCCTCCAATTTGACCCACTTGGTCTTTTTCCAGAACTTGTAGACTATAATGAACAGCGCAAAGACTGGCAACAGAATGTAGTTGATCACAAAATCGTCCGGACTGAACGGGTTAAGGAAACAGGTATAACCTTGGAAAAATACGAGAAAGACATTGAGCCCCAGGGAGAAATATGTTCCCCAAGGGTAGAATGCAGCGCGGAAGGGGAGTTTCGCAGGGTCTTGGCCCTGTGCGACGAGTGCTTTGCGGAAGCGAATATGGCAAATCCCAATGACGGACCATACCAAGAACGTTGCAACTTATGGGGGTCAGCTGTGATGCAAACGATTTAGGAACAGTGCAAGACATACCTCCTGATAGAGTGATCAAGGCTGAATATACCTTTCCGGCACTCGATGATTGTCCCAGAAATACGATACATGCGAAGACGTTGGTCATGATGAGACCAACCCAGGGGACACCAGCTTTGTTTGCGCGTCCGATGAATTTCGGGGCCTTTCCGTTACGAGACATATAGAGAAGAGTTCGCGAGGCGACATATAAGGAACTGTTACCGGCAGAGATAACACTGATGACGATGAGAGCGTTGATGAGATGTGCAGCGGGCAGGATGCCGGCGTCTGCGAGGGCGATTGTCAAAGGCGAACTGGCTGTTTTTGAGGTATCACCAAGCAGTCTTTTGTCGTTGTATGGCATTAGGATACCGATGAAAAATATCGTACCTGGTATTGATTAGCGAAATATTGGGCACAGTAAGAGTGAAACTCACCAATATAGAATATTAAGATACGCCAGAAGACTTGCTGAATCGCTCGTGGAACAGCCTTTCGAGGATTGGCCGATTCTCCAGCAGTGATACCGACCCTATGGCCTGATCAGTTGTGTACCTAGTTTAGAGGATCTCACAAACATACATTTCAGTTCCAGCATACAGTGTTCCGGCAACCACGAAGGTTTTCGCAACTCCATTGATGGAATCCGCAAAAGCCCCCGGATCATGCCAGTATTTAAACCCAATAGGCGCCGGCCCAATACCACCAGCACTAATTATAATGGCCAGAATGAAAAACACTATCAGTGCTATTACTTTGATCCTGGTAGCTGTTAGTAAGTTCCAAGCGCCGCCGGCCAGAATACCTACAGCGAAAGCCAAAATTCCATTTCACCGTATGCTAGAATCCCCAAATTCGAAAGCCCGAGGAAAAGTGCCCAAAAGATGAGGATCCAGCCCCATTGCGGTACAGCTTCAGTCCAGTATCCGATGACAAGGGAGATGGAGTTATACTCGTTGGCCAGAACCTTGAACGTAAAGCTGATCAGCAAAAACGCACATAGAACAGGGCAAATCAGGTAATTCGGTCTTGCTGCTCGCTGTCGCACTCACCGTTACCCATAACCACCAGTATGCCCATCCCAGGGCGAATGCCAGACAATCGTCAATGAATCGCTCAGCGTATTCGACAAAGGAACCAGTCACGGGAATAACAGTAGCCATCTCACCCAGAGATTGCCTAAACTGGTCAGCAGTTCGTTCGAAGTCGCATCGTATCGCATGGCAGTGAATCAACTCACATGACAAAAAACACACTCGACCCAACCAAGCAAAAGCTGATCAGAGCACCAGCAGGGCCGCCCTCGTGTAGCGCATTTCCGGAACTAACCAGCAATCCCGGACCGATGATACCTGCTCACTTAAGTCTTTGATCTCAAACTATACAGTCGGACAACAGATCTGAGCTCACCTCCGACCGCAATCATCTGCAAATGCCTCGATTTGAGCTGTCGTTTCAATGGCGCCTCGAACGGATCTTTCGCTTCATCTGGTAGACTGCTTGAATTCGTGATGCTATTCTCCGCATCTGTCGCGCCGTATGCGACCGCATTGGGATCCTTTTTGTCAGCCATTCTCCCGATGTATCCAAGACCATGCGCTCAGATATGGGAATTGGGAAAGGTCGAAGCTGTGAAAGCGCAACAAAGAAAGAGAAAAAAAAAAAGACGTCAGTCCAGTTATTTTGGCGCCACGCGACTGCGGGGCAGACAGAGCTTTGAGGTGATCCACCGTGCTTGTGAAAGTGTGGTGACATCCGAAAGCGGGCTGCGTTCATTTGCTGGCGATGTCGTGATGCGCCCCGGTCGCAAGGTGCGCTTATTGCGGGTGGTGATGATGGTTTTGAACTGTGGATTTCCATTTTGCCCTGCTTTTAGGGTTGTTGGGCTACTACTGAGTAGTGAAGACTGAGATATGAAGCTTGAGGTGGAGTAAAAAGGCGAATTTCCATTGTTGAATGTGCCTGTTGGGTCGCGGTGAGACCAAAGGAAAGAAGAGAGAAAGCAGAGAAAGATTCAGGAACAAGTGGAGACGATCGCACGCCATAAACTCAGCGATGAGATCAATTGGGTCTGTGTGTACTATTGGTTTTAAGGTACACAACCAAGCCAGATGGCTTCCGGGTAGCATTTAGAACATTAACCGGGGCATCTCGTCAATAACGCAGACCATGCTATATGTAACTGCCACAGAAACCCTCAAATCTGCAAAATTCAGCTGATCCGACCGTCGGCATCGGCATCCCTGACGGTCGGCATGTGGGTCCTTGATTTAAGCTTATCAAGAAACAACCTTCTAGCATAGATCCATACAGCTTCACTGATCATTAAGGCGAATTAAATTGAAAGTGGTTATATTATTCCATGGGAGGTTAAAGTTTTGTGACACGGCTGCTTGAAATTCACCATGGCCCATTGTGAGACATGGATCTTGACTTTGCAGCGACACTTGGGATTGTCGCGAGGTCATCCTGGGGCTTTTAGATAAAATGACTAGGTCCTCTCACATGGCAACTGGAAAAAGATGGACTCATGGAGATAGTATCTGAATGATATTCATTCGCTCTTATACCATCCTGAAAGACCTGCCAGATGAGAAAAGTTTGGCAAAGTCACCCTTCCGGGCAATGGAAAATGAACGTCTTTAGCCAAACGTTTCACTGGCTCCGTAAAACGCAGGTCAATCTATTTCTGTAGAGTGGGATGATTGAAGAGTGCGTTCGAATTACTCAGGAAAGATAAGTCACACATTCAGTAAAAATTGAATGTGATCGTGAGATTTCCAAAAAGGGTTGTGGGGAGAGGTTGAACTCAGATGACTCCAAGAATATATAGAAGTCTCCGATGAGCACATAGTAGCACTAGTCAGGTTGTCTTCCAAGGTTGGTGATGGTATTCTCATTGGCTGCATTGAGAAGAAACCTGAGTGTCGTGATGCGTGCCAGACTGTCCTATCAAATCTAGACCCGACATTTGAGCCGATAGCTCCCGGTATTTATCTTCATATGAGGCCTTTACAGCTTGCATGTAGTAGCTTTTGACTAGGTGAACTATTACAAGTTCTATCTGTTGCAAGAATCGCAAAGTTGTTTGGCTCAGAAGGTCACCATATATTTTAAGATCTATCATTCAATATCATAACTTTCATATCCTACAGACGGGACTTCTCCTCGCGGCCCTGGAGGTTAGGGTGAGGAGCGCGGACAGGGCGGGTAACAGCGTAGAAAGCGAAGCCGCTGGACTTAGTCGAGAACTGGCCGGAGGTAAATCCATGTCAGTGTGTCTTTTTTCTCCGATCGACCTGGAGATCTGAGCGTGAAGAATGGGTGCTGGTCGTAACGAACCTTGACCTTTGAGCCGACGTGGAAGAATGCGAAGTCGCCGGGAACCAGGTGGTGGGTGATGCCAGTGGCCTCGTCCTGGAGGAGCAAAACGTCAGTATGAAGGTCGTGCATTCAAAGAGGTTCAGCAGCAACAGCCAATTAACATACCAGGACATCAATTTGTCCGTTCAGGACATACTTGGTCTCCTCGAAGGTGTAGTGAGCAGGGCGAGCGGGGCCAGCCTCGATCTTGTAGAACCCGGAGGTGAAGTATGAAGGAGAGTCGGTGGTGTTGGTGCGGATGGAGTGGAAGTCGGCGGTGGTAGCGTTCTCGCCCTTGGGAAGGGGGATGTACTCAGAGCCAGCGCCCTTGATGACGGTGAGAGGAACGAGGTTGCCAGACACTGGAAACAAACCGATGATTAGCAACGTCAAACGGTTTCAAAATTGTATACTTTGGCGCAGACGGCACAGGTACGGCGCTGCTCACTTTTGGTTTGATGTGTTGATGATTTGGATCAAATTGCAAAACAGGTCTGAATAGCCGTCCAAGTCGACTGTTATAAGCTTGCCCACCATGGACCGGAGCTTAAGCCCGAGGGAAACTCAATCAGCGCATGTCTTAACCTCATGAGGGGGCCGGGTCCCGGGGATGTCGCCCGTGAGTGGGGATTCGATCGGCTGGATACCCGATGCCTCCAATGCTAGCATTGCGATTAGGTGTGTGGAATTGCGTGCTGAATTAGCCTGAGTGAATAAGGAAAGAATGCATTTGAGAATTTCAGAATAGAGCATCAAGAGGATATCATTCTGGTAGGCATAGTCGAAACCTCCCTCGAGTCTAGATGTTGCTTGCAACTGTCAGCGCTGGAGGCAAGTCAAGTCGAGACTTGCCTAGACACGGCCCGGCGGACCGTGACCGGCTGCGGGGAATTTCCAGTCGGTGTGCTTTGAGTGCGGGGAAGTGCGGGGTGATGGAGAGTTGTCTGTATACAGTATACTACACACCACGTTTCAAGGGAAGCTTGGAAATATCTAAGTATCTTGTCTATTATGCTTTCTATATTGGGGTTCATTAATTACATCAAAATCATCATCGTCATCAGCTCAATTCTTCACCCCCTTCCGTCGCAGCCACATTGTCAAGGCAAAGCAAACAATACCAGCTGCATATGCGCACCCCGCAAACGCAATCAGACCCCAGTATTCACCATTGCAGCGGTGGAGGATTTCCCCTGCAATTGGAACTCCCGTCAAAGCCCTGTGCAAGACGTTAGCAGGGATGTATACAAAAAATACCGGGAATGAAACTTACCCAAAGCTCACAATGGTGTAGACTGTTGTATAGTATCGACCATAATTCTCAACGGGGCAGAGCTCTCCAACACAAACAGGAACCAGACTGATGTTACTGCCACTGGCAAAACCAAACACTACCGAGAAGATAATAACAGCGACCACGTTCCCTCCAGCCGGCATCCATACTGCCAGAACCGAAACCAGACACAGGATATTCGTCAGGAGCAGAGTATTAAACCGACCGATCTTATCCGCCAGGATCCCTGGTAACCAGCGACCCGGAAAAGACCCCGCATTCAAAAACACCACCATCAAATACGATAATCGGCGATCGATGCCCGTGGCAAGAGAATACGAAGCAACATACTCAAGCGGAATGAAGAACCCCCACTCAATGAAGAACACTCCCAGCGTAGTCAGTGCAAGAACAGGATCCTTCAAAATCGAAAGATCCGGGAGAAACACTCTCGCCGATGGCGGCGACGGCGCCTTGGGCGGGAAATTCGCACGAACAAGCACTAACCCGGGGATCAACAGGATGAGCGTAATCAACCCAATGATCCTCGTCGACCAGGCAAATCCAATCTTCGGCGCAAGAGTCTCCAATACTAATGGAAAAATCACTCCACCAATACTACCCCCGGACAAAGCCAGTCCCGTCGCGGCACCACGCCTGCGACAAAAGAAGTGCCCGATACTAGCGACTGGCACGATGAAAATAAAACTCGTCCCCATCCCGCCGAGGATACCAATGACAACAAGGAAATGCCAGTAAAGCGTACAAAAGCCCATACAAATGAAGGTGATGACGATCAAAGCCGAGCCAAACCACATAAGCAGTCGTGGACCACGGGCGTCGAAGATCGGACCAATTTGGATTCCACAGAAGAAGACCATGAAGTTGTAGATCCCGAAGATCCACCCAATTTGGCCGGCGCTCAGGTCGGACAGTTGATGCGTTGAGATCCAGGCTTGGTAGATGCCAATGCTATTCATGAGGCCCAGACCACCCATAATCGAACTGAAACCCCCTGCGACGACGAGGTTTGCGCGGAGGCCGCCTTCTGGGTAAGTGTTGCCGACATCTGGTTTGGGTTCGACGTGCATCTCAGTAAAGGTGTGGGTTGTCGATGCGAGTTCGTTTGTATAGATTGAAGTGAATGGGAACTTGAGGTAAGAGATTGAGAAGAATGTACAAGGGAAAAGAAAGAGTTATATTGGTTAATTTAGTGAATGAGCAGAATTAACCAGACCTGAACGGAACAAACTACCCTTATTATAGCCATTTGGAACGAAAATTTTTCTTATTCTCTCAACTTCCATCACCCATAACGCCATCATTCGGGGTTCGCCTGTGATTCTCATCTATACAACTCGAATGCCGAGTAAACCAAACGGCCGGTGGGCGAGCCAAGTCGTGAATACAATGCCGAGAGCCATCAAGCCGATATACTTCTGCCAGCCAATCACGATCTCGGCCCGCTCGGAAAATTTTCAAGATTCACGCCCAATCCGGTTGGGCGAGGGAGTTCGCCGAGGCCGACTGTAGTTTTCTCTGGTACGGCGGCGGCGAATATGCCAAGGGTCGGCCGTCGGCGGAGTCGGCGAAGTCAGATGGCACTGATGTATTGTTTCATCTTGAGGTTTCAAATGGGAAATATGAAATCGGAGACAATCACTGGTTAGTATGAGTTGGCCGAGTGTTTGTTTGGCCGGTGGCCGGGTGGTAGTCTCGGGAAAGTGTTGTTGCTGTGCTTCTGTCACGGTATTGTACTCATCTCGCCGAGACTATCATGATCATCAGCAAACAAATGTTTGCCGAGGGCCTTCTTCTACGACTATTCTGCTAGGCGCACTAGTTTGGAGTGATGAGGAAGAACGTTCAAAGTTGGTTCAAGTTTGCAATACACATATGTATGGAGTGAGATGCTCATGATATACTGTCTCACTACCCGCAGCATTGCAAGATCCATGAATATTCTAAGAAAAGACGTTGGGCCATCAATGAGCCATGTGATAGTCGGCAAAGCCGCTTAAATACAACAAAGAAAGATACATCCGAAAGGAAAGAATAAAATCCAAAGTATTCACCGACACAGAACACCAACCCGACCCATTCCGATGATTCACCGGGCTATGCTGCCATCCCAACCCCAGACGGGAAAACTTAAAAAAAAGACGCCTACCCAATTAAGTATATTTTGTATGCTGAGCTCACGTAAACTGCCGGGTCCGCTTCATCGGGCTGGGTGAGCGGAGATGGGCTTCGCGGTCTCGACTGCGTTCCGTGACAAAGTCCATATTAGGAGCATCCAGCAACAGGGGTTCGTTTTCCTTCTCGGCATTTGCGGCGGAGGATGGAAGCGGCTGGTGAGACTGCTGAGGAGGGAACCCATAGTTGGGCATCGAGTGGATCATTTGAGGATGATGATACATTCGATTCAGTTCGGGATTTCCCTGAGGATACCCGGCAGGATGAGAATGCTGCATGTAGTTTTGCTGGTTGAGATTGTTTCGGAATGCACTCAGGGACCAGTTGCTAACGACTGTCATCACACACATGGCAACCAGGAAGATAATCTGATACAAGTTAGCCGAAGTTCTGCGTCATGGTGGGGGAGCAGCTGCTCCCAGCTGCAGCACGTACCACGGCCTTCCAACTGATTGGCTCGATGAAGGAATTGATGATGGTCGCCATAGTGGCCGCCGATAATTTCGCGTGTCCGATCTTCGCCGGGTCCCGATCCATGCAAATTTGCCAACCATCGCACGGTTTCTGTAATGCCGGAGCTCGGTTTGGGCTCTCACATCCATTCTTGAGAAAGTGTTTGGCACATTCATGGATCTCGTTGAGTATATGGCCTGACTCCTGCTCTGCCATATGCTGGAACTCGCCCCGAATGGACTGGAGGACGGACCACACGACGTAAACAGCCATGGAGAAGATGGTCACATTGAGCGATAGTTGCGCCCACCAAGACAAGATGCTCGGCATATTGGGGTGTCTCTCGAGAAAATCGAACAGTTGTGATAAAGCCGAGCCATTCGCAGGTTGCTGACCCCCCTTCCCCTTATGTCCCTTTTGTTTGGTCGTTTTGCCGGAAATGCCCTCGCTGCTACTGGGTCGATCGCTATCGTCGTCGTCGCTATCCACTCGAACACGCCGACCAATTTCCTTATCTCGCTGTCTCCGCTTGAAAACGCGGCGAGCGACAGCGCTGGAGTAGTGGTTTTTGCGAATCTCGCCCCGGCCAGGGCTGGCGTTGGGAGCGAAGCGTCCACGGTTGTTGAAGAGCGAGTTTTGCCGTTCGTGCCTTACTGGCTGTTCGGGGGTATCTTCGTTATCTGCTTGCTCGGGCGAGGAGAAATTCTCTGCGCCGGATGAAAAATCGATCTCAGCGGGCTTGCGCGGTGTTGTCCAGGCTGACTGGCCGAACCGGGGAGTCTGTGAAGCGGGTTGCGAGGTGAATGGCGATGGCGATGGTGAAGCGGGTTGGGAGAAGAGGAAAGGATGGGAATTGGGAGCGCGGAGACCGGGTACAGATTTCTTCCCAGGAGATCCAAATGCGCTGTAGGGACCTGGCAATGAGGATGTTTGTGAGCAACTAGCAGGACAATGGGTGCAATATGCAGATGAAGGGATGTGGTCTCTCACGCTTCTTATTGTCATGCTGCAGACCGACCTGGTAGAAACCGGAGCTGGCATCACCAGGCTGGCGATGTTGCCACTCGAATTCCATCGGACTCTCAGCTGAACGAGACGCCATGATGGGTGTTGGGGGGGAGTGTCGTGGAGAGTGAAGAGGGGAAAGCGGGAAGTTTTTTGTTTGGGTAAACATTGGAACTCCGCGGCAACGTGACTGCGGAGTATACAGTGAGGATAGCATAGAGCATAGTATTAGAGTATAACTGAGTATGGATATGGTATAGAACACATCGCAGTTTTGCATTTCATTCATTTGAAACAATGAATGGTTTTGAAGAATTGACGGATTACTCCGATGTGCAGCAGATCGCCCTAGCTCGGCGGTTACCACGATGCATCTGCACACTACCTCTACACACTAACTATACTACAGAGAAAAATTAGAAAGGCAAAGCAGACTGGCGCCAGCGCCAATGATTTCATTTCCAACATTAATTATATTCAGACATTATAGAACCATCTCTTACTCGTCCATCTGCCACTGGTATTCCAATGCCTCCATGCGATCCCGTTTATTCCGCGACGCAAACCACTCTTTCTCAAACCCATTCGCTCGATCCACCCCGTCCCAGCGATGGCCCGGCCGAATCCCATACCGATTAGGTTGGAATGCCCCGCGATATAAAGGTTTGCCTGTCACACTAGCCCCCGGGGCGGCCTTCTGCGTCAAAAATCCAGCAGCAGGATCATTCCACCGCTCTCGAGACCGTAGATCATCATTCAACGCCTCATCGTCGATCGTCCGCGCAACAGGCATAGCCTTGATCTCCTCCAGCTCCTGCTTCCTAGTCTCCCGTTGTTGTCGCTGAACATCACCCATGGCCGCCTCGCGTTCCTCTTGCTCTTTCTTCTTTTTCTCCTCCTCTGCCCTCCGAGCCTCGGCCCGCTTCATAGCAACATTAATGATTCGTCCCGAGGCGTCACGGTAGATCGTTTCTTGGGATGTGGGCTCTGCGGCAGAAGGATCTTGGTATTTCGCCATCTCGGCCTTTTTCCGCTTCTCTTGCGCTTTCACCATCGCTGCGGTCTGCGCCGCGGTTTGTAGACCACCCCGGGCTCCAGACTCCATTCTAGGTCCCTCTTCATCCTCTTCCACCAGTGGAGCGTCTTCATCTTCGCCTTCTTCTCGTGCAGCACGTTCTGCAGCTGCGGATGCGAGGATCGCGTCGGCGGCGGCTTGGTCGCTGTCTGCGGTTGGCGCCGGTCCCCCAACGGTCTTCCAGCTGGATTTTTTTGTGCGGCGGAACTCGGCGCTCTTTGAGGATGTGTCGATAGAGGGGCCGTATTCATCGTCCTGGCCTAGATTGGTAGAGGTGTTGCGGAGGTCTGGAGGATCATCGTCGGCGATGATGAGACCGTTGGAGGCGTCGACGGCCTTGGTCTTCTTGCGCTTCTTCTTTGGTCGTTCTGGCGCCGGGTCGGCGTTGAGGTAATTTTTGGCCAGATAGTCAGCAAGTGAGCCCGGCATGGCAACGATGGAGTATCTGTGCAAATGTGCTGGAGAAGTGCTTGCACCTGAACTTGAAGCTGCACGAATCGAGAATCTGGGCCGAGTCCGGATCAACATTGCCCCGAAGTGTATAGCTGCAGTATCAACACGTTGACTTGGGTGCAGGAAGTAGATAATCGAATATAGAGATGATTTGGGAGAGACATTATGATTTTTAGAATACTTTGTTGTAAAAAATAAACCGACCCATGCTCTTTTCGTTGTAGTTCCAAGGGGTGAAGATTCCGCTCCAAGTTCAAGTTCACCTTTGACTCGATAACCTTGGAAGGCCTCGGGAATCTAGACATATTTCCACAACCTTGGAAGTCGAACTTCACAGTAGCACTGATGGGCCCCAGGTGGCACCTGGGCATCATTGAACTTTACTCCTCAAATAGTACCTAGTTACTATGTACAGCCTTCGAGTTCTTCAAGTTGGCTCAAGTCTAATGAATTAGTTAGTAGGTACACCTTGGAATGCCAGACTTAAACCGGAACAATCTCGTCCGCACGCCGGACCAATCACCGCATCACCGCATTGATTGCAAATACACCAGCAGCAACAGCAACAGTTATCCAACAACATATATCGAACAACAGTCAAACAAAATGCCCCGCTCCGAAGAAGCAGAACAGTGGGCCAATGCAGTCTACTCTGCAATCCAAGAGATACCACCGGGCAGAGTGACCTCATACGGACATATTGCTCTACTTCTAGGAGAACGTAAGCCATCATCACTAACATATATCCCAGCGTGAACTGGAACCTTTGCAAGCTTTAAAGACTCATGTAAGCGCTGACAAAGACCAAAGCACAAAGACCACGGCAAGTAGGCGTATGCCTGAAGTCCCTCCCAGACGCCGGATCAGCACTTTTCTATAATGCAGAGAGTGTGCCGTGGCAGCGGGTAATTAATTCGAAAGGGATGATCTCGCATCGGTGAGTTGCCAATGTGTCTCATTCTTTTCTTACCTTCATTTTCTCATTGCAAAATAGTGGACCTGGCAGTGCTGAGCGACAAGCGGAGGCTCTTCGCTCAGAAGGAGTCGAGGTGAAAAGTGATAGTATGGGGGAGTATTATGTGGATTTTTCGACATTTGGATGGTTTCCGAAGGAATTGCCTAGTGAGGCTGATGGGGAATGAATGAACTGTACTAGTATGGAATGATGATTATCATTTCGATTATCTCTAACTATTTGAATTGCATATTTCTTTTGCAGGGGTACTGTATATTGAGTCGGACTACTACCATAGGATAGGTACTCTGTGTATCCCTTAGATCAGATACGCTACGCAAATGATGTGTGTATGCACGCAGACACGGCAGAAAGCGCATTGCTCATTCTCGCCAGACGATCGAAAGTGCCGACACTAAAGAATCTATAGAAGCGTCGAAGTGGGCTAGGCGAGGGATGAGGAGGGATACGAGAGGACAAAAGAGAAAAGAACAGAAAACACCCATCCCATCCTATCCCATCCAAACAAAAGAATCAAGACATGGCCAACCAGAACTAAATCCCATGAGAAAGGAAAAAAGAGGGCGAAAGACGGAAAGATCGTTTAGACTCACAACATCATGGTCATAGCAGAAATAAATCCAAGGTAGAAAGTAAAAGAGTGAGAATGAAAAACATCAATCTGAGACGCTTCATGGAAAAGATCTCATCTCAGCTGGTGAAGTCCTCCTCTTATCGCCTCTTGAACTCTGCAGCCCACCCATCAATGCCCTCACCCCGTGTACCCGGAGTAATGCCCAGTCCAATACCCTCCATCCCCAATGTGTCAGCCATCCACTCATGTGATGCCATACCACCCGCATTAGCGCGCTTTTCCGGGGACAGATCCAGCATAGGCAGGAGGAACTCGCTAATGCGCATGCTTTGCTCGACGGTGTAATGGTATTTCTCGCGGAGGACTTCGGGCAAGGCCCAGTGACGCAGACGGTGGATGTTGCGCAGTTCACCCTTGCGGTTGAAGATCTCTTGGGACCATTTACCGGACAGACATTGGGATTTGGCGAAGGGGCCGAGCAGTTCGATGATTTGGGCGATGTGGTCGTCGTCTTTGCCGTATTTGGTGCCGGACTGGGGGTCGAAAAGGTAGTCTCCAGTGATAAGTTCGAAGACCTGGACTCGGGTTTAGCATTGCAAGATCATAGGGCGATGAATGTGACGGGCGAGCCGAGCTTACCATGCACGCCATGCTCCACACGTCCGTACTAGCACCCCACTTTGCACCTAATATAACTTCGGGAGAACGGTACTGTCGTGTCTGAATATCGTTGGTGAAATGGTGGCCAACCCAGCAGGCATTTCCCAGGTCGGCAATCTTAACAGAGATTATATTCGGATCAATTTCGTCTTCGGGCTGGGAGGTTTTATTGAGCGAGATACCGGACACCTCTCTCTCCAGGAGATCGCTATTCCAATCAGGGTCAGTATGAGTGCTCATGTGGGGGTAAAATGTGGTTACTGACGCTGTCTTCTCGCGCTGACTTTGCTTATCGTCTTCCTCTTTGATACCAAGCGATTCCTTCATTGATGGAGGGTCTCCCGATGCTGCCAAGTCAGTACTTCATTGGAATCGAGTCACCCACCATGATTGTACGTACCTGCTTCATTGACCATCTGACTCAGACTGCTGTGGGAATTGGAGGAACTGTGCTTGAAGTCAAAGCTGCCGAAGCTAGTGTTGAGCGGACTCGGGAGCGGCTGGCTGCCAGTGATGAGAGTGCGCCTCCGCCGACGGCCATTGCGGTTGTCCTCTTTATCCTTCTTAGCCTGCTCCTGTTGAACGTGCGCCTTGACGATCTGCTCGACATCGCCGATCTCGATGAGTACATTTTCGGGCTTGAGATCCGTATGGATGATGCCGCACTCGCGGTGGAGGTAGTCCAGGCCGAGCAAGACCTGCTTAGTGATCTGTTTGACGAGGGTCATCGGGATACCGCGATGATTCCATCGCTTGATCAGTCCGAGCAGGTTCTCACCGAGGACCTCGAAGACCATGCAGACGTGGACACCGTTGGGCCCCTTGTGCTCGAAGGAGTCCAGCAGACTGACGACATGTTTGCGACCCGGATGGGAGGGCTTCGCTTGGACGATCCGGTTGAGCAGTTTTATTTCATCGATGGCGGTTTCGGTGTAGTGGGCGGCGGAACGGACGACCTTGAGCGCGACATGTTTACCAGTGGTGGTATCGCGCGATAGCCACACGGTGGAGAAATGACCCCAGCCTAGTTTGCGCACGACCACGTAGCGACCATTGTTATAGGTTTCCCCGACGGCGACGGGGTGGTATCCGCCCTTGCAGTAGTCCTCGGAGTCTTCCTCCTCGGCAGTTGTTTCGAGCTCGTCGCCCGACGAGGCGGAGGGCGATCGCGAGGCGGGGGCGGAGGATTTGGCGTTGGAGGCAGCGCCGGTGCTGGAGAAAGGCATTAGAGGGGGGTGGTGGATAGGGAGGAGAGGGCAGGAGAGGGGAAAGCAGAGAGAAAGGCGAAGGTGTAACAGAGAGAGAAAAAAAATGGAAATGGCAGAAGCTGAAGAAGCTGAAGCAGCTGAAGAAAAACAAGTACATACGATTCCGTAGCGCCGGGGGTCGCATCATTGGTGAGGATGGGCTTCAGGTCGGTGCCCTTTCTCCTCTTCTTCCCACCGGTGCCATTGCCATTGGCGGCTGAAGCAGCGACACTGGCCATCTGTTTGCCCTTGTTTAACACTTTGGTGAGATCGACTCCCTCCATGTTTGTGGAGTGAAGGTGAGGCGGGGCAACGGAGTGTGCGGGCCAACAAGAGTGGCTGAGCTGCGCGAGGACAGCAGGTGGACAACAGGTCAACTTGAACAAGTCAAGGTTAACGTCAAGGTCAAGGTTGACGGGGATAATTCAGATCGGAGTAGACAGTAGACACCAGATGATAGTGACAGGGGCGGGATGGAGTCGGAGTAGAGAAAGATGTTCCGCAAGCAGCAGAGCTGGACGGATGTGGCAAATGTCGCATCGGGCGACAAGTGGGCCGGGAGTGTAGGAGGAGCAGAGAGAGCAGTTGGTGGCTAATGGGTGTATACGGTATGCTGAATGCTGTATAGAATAACAGCCAGTGGATGGAGAGTGAGTGAGTAGAGGAGAGAAGTTGAAGGAGGTGGAGGAAGGAGGAAGTCGAGGTGGTTGAGAAGGAGTGAGGAGTACTTGGTACTTCCGGATGCACTGCAGACTGTATGGGAGGGGAAGTACCAGCCACACAGCACTGCATCAGCTATAATAGTATAGTATATTTAGTATAAGACAGTAGTAGTAGACAACAGTTTATATTTGTGTTTATATTATATTCTAGTCTAATACTAGCAGTAACTATCACCTGTATAGAAATCTATACAGGACCACTGAGGGTATACTAACTAGTAGTACCCTAGATCAGCTATATTAGTTTATACTTCACTGATTTATATACTTGGTAATATTCACCTTGTAGAGATAGATCATTAGTGATCTCTGGATATTACTAGTATTTACTAGTTCACTCCCCTTCAACTATTCTATATCCCTATGTTCTGTAGTATGCTAGTTGGAGTCGATCATCCAGTTCAGTCAACAAATACAATTAGTACTATCTAGATTGGATCTATACTAGTGCCTAGGTATTCACACTTCTTCTATTCAATCTACAATATACTGTTATTACTATTATATACTATACTACGATATACTAATACTACTAGCACTATCATCTGATCTGATTTGTATATCCCACCGTGCAAGCACTACTTAGCCATACTCTCCCAGCAATACTAATTCTAACATTCTATAGTATCTGCAGTAATATATAATTATACATATTATTATCTTCCTAAGATATATTAAAAAATTGAATATTAATACCTAACTATGCTAATTATTTCTATTTCTTGTTAATCTCCGATCTATATCTGCTGATGTCATCCGCATCAACCTCTCCACCTTCACCTTCAGCTTCTCTTCGCTTCTCTCCTCCTCTCCCCTCACTAGCTGGCACCGACTGGCACCGACTAGCACTGGCTGGCACTGCCGAATCGCCATGGCCAACCCTTACCACCGCCGTCCTCTCCATGACTACTTCATCTCCTCCCCGCTCGTCGCTCTACTCTACCCTTTCCACCAACTGCTACTCCGCCTCCGCGGTCCTCCCCGACTAGCTCCAAAAGACAACCCTATTCGCGTCGTCTGCCTCTCCGATACCCATACTCTGGAATGGCCCGATGTCCCCGACGGAGACCTGCTCATCCATGCCGGCGATCTCGCCAACGACGGCTCCGTTCGCGAGATTCAAGCTGCCGTAGACTGGCTGCGCAGCCTTCCACATCCCCACAAGGTGGTCATAGGCGGGAACCACGATAGTTACTTCGATGTGCGGTCGCGTCTCGAAGAGGATCGCGAAGATAGTACCTCTGCTGCAGGCTCCTTCGCTGCCGTCTCTTCCTCCACAGCCTCCATCCGATCCCTCGACGAACTCACGGCTTCGCGCATCGACTGGGGCGACATCCACTACCTCCAACACTCAGCCGTGACTCTCGACTTTAATTCCCCTTCCCCACCACCCACCGCCAGCACACCACTCGTTAATGACCGCTCGCGCTGTCTCACCATTTACGGTGCCCCGCAAATTCCCGCCCTCATGCCTTTCGGCCCCGAACACGCCTTCACCTATCCGCCACACCACGACGCATGGTCGCGCACGATCCCCGCCGAAACCGACATCCTCATCACGCATACACCCCCACAAGCCCATCTCGACATGTCCCCTGTCTACTCGACCGGCTGTCCAAACCTGCTCGCTGAAACCTGGCGCATCAAACCAGCCCTCCACGTCTTTGGCCACATCCACAACTCCGCCGGCCGCGAACCTGTCTTCTGGGACGAAGCCCAGCGTGCTTGGGAACGGCTCTGTGCCTCGCGCCGCCCGCGTGCAAAGCATAACCGGTTCGTCGCACTGGCAGGGTTCCTGCGGGACCTGTTCGACCCGGCCAGCTGGGTCGATGCAGCGCGGGTGCTGGTGTATGGTGCCCTTGGCGTGGTTTGGTCGCAAGTTTGGGGTGGGGAGAGTCAGCATGGGGGTTGGATGGTAAATGCGGCGTGTATGTATCGGTCGAGTGGCAAGCTGGGCAATCCACCACAGGTGATTGAGTTGTGATTGGGTTGAGCGAATTTGCATATGTAGCGTAGTGCAGCGTGTCTGTTTAGCGTTGCTTTTGCTTCTACTTCTGCATAGGCGTAAGGTCTTTTGTACCTTCTTCTGTTGCTAATACTGATCCCCGTCAAGTTGTAAATACCCCGGGGGTCGATATTTATAAATAGTTATGTTCTAATGAATCGTGCCGAGAATACAGCAGATCTAAAAGTAACCAGAATATATTGATACCCGGTTGAATCTCCTGAATCTCTACTTGAACTCAACCAGCGAGACGATTTTACATTTCCTAGTTTGTCCTGTCGTGCTAATTGTACTTTGTCTGCATTCTGGTATCTGTCCATAGATGCTAGTTTAGTGTGGTGCCCGAAGACACTGCGTATAAGTGATCTTGTTATATCCGATTCACGATATACACTTATCTACTCTCTTGTTTAGTCTAGCGCGTGTTCGTACAACTTATTAGCTTTATTCATATGGAAAGCCCTGAATACATCTCTTGACATCCACTGGAACCCATCTTCTACCCAATACTAGTATTCAATCCTGCCTCATGCGTCCACAGATTGACTCACGCCCTAAAATTCCAAAGGTTCTAAAGGTTCCAGCTCGTTTCGGAGCAAATGCCTTTGCACATCGATGGGACGAGTGGGTAATATTGAGGTCAGGTCCAGAGAGCTCGAAAGCGATCAGAGCCTCCTTAACATCGATTTCGAGTTCCTCAAATAGAAGGTCCAACTCGGGGTGGTTCATGATAGCGTGACCAACGTACGCCAACTCGAGAAGATCACGTCGCTGTCTAATCAGACTCCCATACCGACTCTCCAATAGCCGGAGATCAGCGCTATCCTTGCCTATAGAACCGGGTCGCAGCCAAGCGAATCTTATTCCTGAACAGAAAGAATGGGTGAATGAACCATGCATAACTAACGAGTACCTTTTTGCCACAAACATTGTGAATGATTGCTTCGATACGGGAGAACTCTGGGTCCGTTTCTATACATCAATTAGCTAATATACTTCCAGTCAAATCGGGGAAAAAGAACTTAGGGTCAAGGAACTCGCAGAAAACCTCCACCATTATGAGATTTGCCCGATTTGGATTTTCAGACCACAAAGACGCGACATAATCCTCGGCAATTCCAGGCACAGCAACAAAATTTTCAGCACCGTCAAAAGACTCAAAACTAGGCGCTTGTCAGCAGAGACAATACAACGAATCTCGTCAGCCCCTCGAGGTTGGGGATCGTCCGAGAGCACACTGACTGCATAATCGCCAAATATTCCAAATCGATGGCCAGCCGCGATGAAAGTACGGGTAAGGATGGTAGCAATATCTCCGAGATGTGATTGAAGCATTGTGACGAGATAATTGATTCTTGATTCAAATCAAGTCTGAAACGAATAGAGTGATGGTTTAAAAATTTACTGCCGTGCTCTGGACATTGCTTGTATAGGATTCTGTTCAGAGTCGTCGGTGTACCAATATCCGCGATAACATAAAGAACGTTTATTGTCTTTATTCTCGACGACCAAGAACAAAACCTCCTTGGCTTCGACAAAGCCTACTAGTACTAGTATGAAAGACGTCTTTCTTCAACAAAGATGTATAACTTAGTAGCATGCCGTCTATGGCTTTGTTGTATCCTTGTCGCTTTGAACCGTATTGGGAAATCGGTTTATATCTCTTTGCCAAATTGGTCTAGTGGGGCAATTCTTTGAACTTCTGAAACTCTTCCATCAACGTATGGGCGCAAAGGACTAGTTCGAGGGAGTCCTTGAATGCCCATCCCCGCTAATTGGAGCCAATAAGGGTGCTTTGACACTCCACAACTCTTCACGGTGCTGACCACGAGTGAATCTCCATTTCGAAGGCCTCCAAGTTTTGTGGCTTAATGCTAGTACTATATTTGAAATGTGACGTCACTTACAAGGGTGAATGCAACCCAGTATATTCGTCGTCTAGTCATAGTATACAATCACCTCATTGCTCTAAATTGACCCTAATTATGTCCTCATTCGGCTCAATGAAGACTTCGAAATATTTGAACGGAACAGAGAGTCACAACTCCGTATATAATTCAATATGTATGGCCTCATCCGAGTATCTAGGGAATTCGCGGGTCATTCAACGGCTAGCGATAGCATAGACTTTCATCCGGTCACGCCGGGGAAGGAAATCCTAATTGACAGGCAAAAGAAATTGATAAACAGATAATAACAAAGAGAACTATAGTGATATCCATGGGGTTCTTCAGAATCATCCTCGGAAGAAAATCCACAAGACTGAGAATCTCAGAGATCGATTCGAACGCCGAGGGATCTTTGATCTGGACCACAGCTGAAAGCAAACTCGAGTCAAAAGGACCTCCTCTCTAACCGAGTTCAACAATACTCCAATTGACTATCCAAAAATCATCGGTAGTAATTTCGCTTTTTAGGCTGTTGCTCAGCCTTTTCCATAGCAACGACCGCGGCCCTCGCATCATCTCTAGTTTTCTCTGAAAGATATGAACTTTCTCGAAACTGAGCCAGCCGGGTCTTACACAATTGCCATGACTCCACACTGAATCTCTGTCCCTTCCATACCGGACTACCCCCGCCTTCTGATGTCGTGTTCCGCTTGTGGGCGACTATGTCACTCGGCATCTGAAGGAATGACTTTGCTGCGACGATTAAGTATTGCGCAGCAGCTTGAATATCGCTCTCATCTCTGGCAGGCAGAATCTCTAGGTCGATCTCCTGCTCTAAACCGTGGACTATTTGGTTCAGTACGTGGCCATAGGAGCCCAATGCCAAAGAAGAAGAGATCAAGTGAGCTTCAAATGCATTGAAGTGAACCCATTGTATATGAACTGGATCGGGAAGCGGATTCACGCTGTGATCTCTATATAGTCCTATACGATAGTCAGACCGGCTCTTAAACTTAGAATAAACGATGTCGTAAAATTTAGATGGTTCACGTTGTAAATCATCGGCAGAGGCTATTCTGAAAGTAGACGAGTAGGCATCTGGCCAGTTGACCCCTTTTGGCTCTTCTTTTTCAAGTTCAGATGTTGTATCGTAAGTCGACCCGATGGGCCAGACAAGAGGAAGCTTAGCCAGCCGCACTCCGCATCAACGCCCCCATTTAATAACGAAAACAACATGATATCATATCATGCATAAGGGGGCCACTTAGCGAATCTCAGCATTGACATTAGTTGTTCAGAGTAGGATATATTACTCCATTTCGGTGCATAGAAGATCTTTGGAACAATATGCTATCTCCTGGTTGGTCAAGATCTGGGTTGCCTGTTTGGGGCTGGTCTGGGTGATTTCTCTCCGACCATTGCTCCACCTAGAATCATTGAATAGGAAAATACATGCGAAGGGGAGCGTATGGGAACCGAGGTTCTACGTTTCCTATCTATGGATTTGGCACCGACTTCGGTTTGATGAAAGGATTGTATATCCCAAGAAATATGAATTGCTTTACTCACTGGAAATTTGTATTAATCGGCCTTGATTTCATGCTAATGCATCATACTGTATATCGAAGCACGATTCCCACAGACTCAAATCACCATAGCGAAATACCGTCGTCAGTATACATACTGTAGTTGTCAGCCCAGCACCCCGAATCAAATTTGACCCGGGGAGGCGTGAATAAGCCAAGTGGGAAATTTGCTATGCAGTTTGTCTCTCATCCACAGCACAAAATCATCAATAACCAATCTAGAGACAGACTGTAGCGTAAACCCCAAGATGAAAACAGCTCTGAAGACCACCAATCTAGGGGACGCGCCCCGCGGGTCCCGGACCAGGGTGAAGGGGCCAGACTCCCTCGGACCATCAAATCGCGGAGGGCGGGTGTGTTCAGGTTGTTTTCAGAAACAAGATCAACAAAGCTTTGCGGCGATCATCGAAAATCGGAGCAAGGCAGCTTCGCGGATGCAGATCTATTATTATTAACGCGTGCGCCCGACAGGGCGCTGCAGGAATGCGTGAAAAGGGCAGGCAAAGCGAGACAGCATACTTCCAGAAGGAATCCGTCCGATCGTGCTCATCCCTACGGAAGAATAGGGAAAGAAAGGCGAGAATGCACATTACGATCGCAGCCCCCATCCTCAGGACTTGTTATTGTTTACCTTTTGGTACTCCATACATAGCCAGGCACTCTATCAACTATAACCAAAAACTCCCGACTACCAACTAGTCTAGGAACGAGCCATTCTGCCACGCCAATTCGAATGGTGCTAGCAGATAATCGTAAATGCATTGATTGTATAGTTATAGGATCATGGAAGACCAACGGATCGATTGCGGGAAGAAAATGCTTAGCGACGCCACCGTCGATCCTGAAGCTTCGCAGCCCCCAAAGATGCAGTCGACGTCTAGGATCCGTACCCCGGAATATCCCCAGACGAAAATTAAATCGTCGTGGCCGCATGGATATTTTTTCCTGCATCGATCAGACTAAAGTTCAACTCCATAAACAGGTTTTTGTTGATGCCGACGCTTCCGAGTGCTTCCGTCCCCGCTTTTCCGGCGATGGGGCTGAAATAGCCTGCTACAAGCTCTGAGATTCATATCTTTTCTCTCTGAAATGGAAAATTCCAATCTCTTTGGCTATTCGTTCTACGAAAGAGATAGAACAAATGACGTAGAGAGGTATATTGATAAAAGCATATCCATCTAGATCATGGGGTGAGGATGAGAGAACCATGGGATGGTCATGATGCGCCCTACGTCACGGCTCACGGCTCACGGCTCAGATAATCGAAACTAAGCTGAATAGCCACCCAACGTCGCATTGAACATTGATAGTAAGCATGGTAGCCTATAGCAAGAGAACCGAGAACTTTCGCAGGAGGGTGTTCGCGCATTACCAAGCCTTTCCTACTCGTAGCTTTGGCATGACGTGGGAGAAAAGCTACTTTCCTTTCTATGGACAGACATAACGTCACAGTTTCTTTCCTCACCACTCGCAGTTACGAGCCGCCCGGCAGATGGATTGGAGATGGGATTGGAGACAGAGATGTGGGAGGAGTGGAGGACGACCGTACTAGAATGCACGTAAGACGGAGGGAACCTGACTCCGATTTCGAATATCGGAGTGCCCGTTATGAATTTGACACGCAATGAAATTGAACAAGATCCCGAGAACTCGACGCGTACAGTAGCAAAATCAGAAACTCCATATAAGAAGGTGCCCCGACCAATCGACATTAAACAAATGTCCGAGAATACGACCGACTTGCCTTTTCAATACTAGTCCCGGTAGAAGACAGATTTTTTCTGCCTGAGTAAATAGCTGGCCACCACAATGGCTCAAAATTATTCCGAAGAAGGGGAAAGGAGTGACCGAAGGATGGGTCAAGTCTGCTAGCCCACCTGTGTGGAATCGCATAACCGTCCGAATGGTTCTGGAAGAATTCCACACCCCGGTGTGGTGCCTAGAGGCGGAGTCCTAGTCGGACAGTGGGACCAAGTTTGCACCAGATGGTCCTGAGACAGGGCGTGGGGCAGTCTACATTCGTTGACGAGTTGCAGCACATAGAAATGGATTTTCAATTCGACAAAGATGTCGAGAATGAATGTTCAAAATGATACTCGCGATGAAACACCTTGAGTTTGGTATTGGTCGACCTTGGATGAGCAAAACCCAAATATCAAACTATAAGCCGCTACTAGCGAGTATAACCGTGAGCGCACAAATTTGGAGCAAGCCTCGGACGAAGACTAACAAAGAGAAATGCGCGTTACACAATGCATTCGGATTTATGAAGAAGACTAGACCAAGCTCCGCCCCGCTGCTCCTTCAGCATGCCCAAAACGCAATGCCCAGTGCCAAGAATAAAAGCTTAAAAATTGCAAAGATCGAGCTGCAGAATCTATCAACCTCCTCAAATCTCTCCTCTCCTCTCCACCACCTTGTATGAAATCTATATTGCAGATAGCAGCACTGTGCAATAGTTTACTCATGTACTCACTCACTCACTATTCTACAACTATCGACAACAAGCAAGGAACACACATTCCACTGCAGGGAGACCCTCTTCCCTACTCCACCTGCCCCACTGATCCGCTCACTAGTTCCAATATGGCCGCATGCTTGCATCATTATCCACCGTGCGCTTGATTCGGGGCGCGGTGACGGCTACCCGATAATAATATTGCATCTATTCCGAGGCCGTTATTCCGTAGCCAAGAGATCGCATGCACTTGATCGTTTAGGGCAGAAGGGTATACTAGAGATTTGTTGGATTGTTTATGTGCACTGTGCAGTGAGCTGCATACCAAATGAATTCGGAAGGTAAACAGTTTCCTCCTCGGCGCAAGGCGATTTCATCTTCGTTCCGCTACGGGGGTGTTATGATTCTCCCGTGTTCTGGCTGCAACAAATTGAGATCCTCCGTACTTTGCTTTTATTTCCAGCCGAGCTCCTTGCCTGGCCTATAACCACATCAATACCGCCCTGTGCCCGATTCCTTTCTTTGAATATATTTTTTTATCTTCTTTTATTCCTCATCCAGTCAATTTCCCCCAAATATTGTAAAGCGCGTATACAATACCCAGAAATAGGCAGGACAGTACCGGACAAGCACCGTTCAATCACAACCGCGCAATTTTGATGTCCACTTGAAATTTCGACCTGCTCCACCATCCTTGATGTCATCAGGGACGCAAACCGCCCGTGGTCTGGCGGGTCCTGAGACATTCTTAAATCGAAGATAATTGATGCATCCGGGGTCACAGCTCCACGCAGGTGGAACCCTCGCGACGCACAAGTGGATCTCTGTGGTGTTCCAATGTACTCTGTACCGTGTGGACAGTGTCCTTGGGGCCGGTCCGATCATGCCTTGTCTCCTGGCTGTGTGCTGGCTGCGTCTTGCCAGCTGCATGTCTATGGATGCTCGCTTCTCGACACGGAGGAAGTTATGGAGACAGCCCCATGATTGGCATCTCTTTGCCACTTTCGTAGATTATTGCCATTCAAATATCTCCTTCCTCCCCCCATCCCCGCCATAGCCCTGTTTTCTTCTTTTTTTCTTCTCCGCGTTGTCTCCATTGTTATCACGCACCCACGTGTGTATTGAGAATCAGTCTCTCCCAACCTCCTTCTTGGGTACTTACTCAGGTCTATCGATATCTATATCCACCGTATTTGACTGAGATAAACCATGGCGCCCTCGTATGCTGGTCTATCCGGCCGGCCACTGTCGTTGACAGTGTCGACGATTGCCACTATGGGTTTTCTGTAAGTATTCCATTTTTCTAGGTGTATCTCTTACCTGAACATCCTAACATTAGTATAGACTCTTCGGCTACGATCAAGGTGTCATGTCTGGCATCATCTCATCAACCGCCTTCACCGATGTCTTCACAGCCGCACGGGGCGACAACACCATGCAAGCCCTAATTACCGCCGTCTACGAGTTGGGCTGTCTTTTCGGTGCTATGTTCGCCCTGTTCACAGGTGACATTCTGGGTCGTCGCAAAATGGTTATCGGCGGTGCATCCGTCATGATTATCGGTGTGGTTATCCAAGTCACCTCCTTTGTCGGCCACATCCCTCTCCTGCAGTTCTTCTTCGGCCGAGTGATCACAGGTATTGGAAACGGTATGAATACCTCCACCATTCCAACCTACCAAGCCGAGTGCTCCCGCACGAGCAACCGTGGTCTCCTGATTTGTATCGAGGGAGGTATCATCGCCATCGGTACAATGATCGCCTACTGGATCGACTTTGGCGCATCGTACGGACCACCAGACCTCGCCTGGCGATTCCCCATTGCCTTCCAAGTCGTCTTTGGTGTGATCATCATCGTTGGCATGTGGTATCTTCCTGACTCGCCGCGGTTCCTCATCTCTAAGGGCAAGATCCACGAGGGCGAGTACGTGCTGGCTGCGCTGGCTGGAAAGGAAATTGATGACCACGAGACCCAACTGCAAAAGCAACTGGTTATCGAGTCAATTGAAGCGTACGTCAACTTCTCCCAAAACCTCTTCCTCCCTGCACTTAAGCTAACATTTCACCAGCGCTGGTGTCGCCAATGGAGCCGGATACTCTGACCTCCTCACTGGCGGCAAGACCCAACATTTCCGTCGCATGTTGATCGGCTCATCCTCGCAAATCGCCCAGCAACTCTCGGGCTGCAACGCAGTAATCTACTATCTCCCCGTCCTTCTCAAGCAATCCCTCAACCAGTCCGAATTTATGTCGCTGCTCATCGGTGGTGTCAACATGATCGTCTACGCGATCTTCGCCACCTTCTCCTGGTTCTTCATCGAAAAGATCGGACGACGCAAGCTCTTCATCGGTGGAATGACAGGTCAAATGATCTCAATGATCATCGTCTTCGCCTGTCTGATCCCCGACAAACCCGAACCCGCCAAGGGTGCCGTCTTCGGACTGTTCCTGTACATGGCTTTCTTCGGCGCATCCATCCTCCCTCTCCCCTGGCTATATCCGGCTGAGATCTCGCCCATTCGCACGCGTGCCAAGGCCAACGCTGTCTCGACTTGCTCGAACTGGCTGTTCAACTTCACCGTGGTCATGATCACCCCCGTGATGGTCGAGCATATCACCTGGCGCACTTACCTCTTCTTCGCTATCATGAACGCGGTATTCATCCCGCCGATGATCTTCTTCTATCCAGAGACGGCGGGTCGCAGTCTCGAGGAGATCGATCTTATCTTTGCCAAGGGATACTGCGAGAATATGTCGTATGTGCGTGCGGCTAAGGAGTTGCCGAAGCTGACGGATGAAGAGGTGGAGCAGAAGGCGTTGGAGTATGGATTCGGCGGAGGTGAGACAGAGGCAGAGAAGGGACAGGGTACTTACTCGAGTAACTCTGAGCAGCATGAGGGGGTTCAGCATGGTACGGGTCAGCAGTCACTGTGAGTAAGTGGTGGTTATGCTGTATAACTAGGATCAGTGGTGCTGGTGATGATTACCAGATTGAAGTTGGCTTTTATTTTTCTTATATACCCTATTTTATTTCTTTTGTTCATGATTAATGTCTCATAATAGGCATATCAGTTATGCATTCTTCAATATGATATGATAGCTGGTTCTCCGTGATCATATACTCCTGCCACGCCATGCAACTGACAGTAGATATAACAGTCTGCATATCAGATGTGAAGGCATCAGTCATCCTGAATAAGACGAAACTGAACCTGATTACCATGATGAAATGAGACTATTCTTATGAATATCAATAGCTGCTATATACTCTGTTGTTAAGAAGTATAGAGTATACAGCTATCTGCTATAGTAGTAGACCCAGTCACCATAGCGTATGCTATTTATTTCAGTGTACTCTGGATCATAATAAATTATTTTACTAATATTATGATCATAATACACATATCAATACTAATATTACCCTCAACCACCCTCATTGGCTGTCGGAGATCGGCTGATCCCACCGGTTTGGGTGAACCTTGCCTGTTCCTTGCTTTCCCTTCTTACCCTAGGGTGTTCACCACCTCCTCTACTCTCTATTTACTCTCTTCCACTCTCTACTACTTCTCTACTCTACTCTACTCTCTTCTACTTGAATACTACTCTATTACTCTGTTCACTCTCCCGACATGCACCCACCCCCCACCCCCGCCAACCCCGCGCGATGAGCTCCTCCCTCGAGGCGAAGATCGTCGTCCTCGGCGCACAGGGTATGCTGACATACACAGCACATACAAACAGATATAACAGCATAGGCTAACCTAACACTGCGCGCCAGGAGTCGGCAAAACCTCGCTCGTCCAGCGCTATGTCCGCAACGCCTTCAACCCATCCACCACCACCTCCACCGTCGGCGCCTCCTTCGTGACGAAACGCGTCCTCGACACCCCCAGCGACACCACCGTGCGCCTCCAGATCTGGGACACCGCCGGCCAGGAGCGATTTCGCAGTATTTCGCGCCTGTACTATCGCGGCGCCCATGCCTGCCTCCTCTGCTACGATATCACGGACGAGTCCAGTTTCCAAGAGATGGCCGGCTGGCTCCGTGAACTGCGCCGGAACCTCGGCTCCTCCGACCCCGCCAATCCCAGCGCGGACGATCCGCCGCTGGTCATCCACGTCGTGGGCACCAAATCAGATATTGTCGCCGATGACCCTTCGTGCCGGCGCGTCCCCTTCGAGCGTACCATCGCCTATGTCGCTGAACAACTGTACCCCACCCAGGCATCCACCCCGCCCGCGACGGCGATCAGCAACGCCGGACTCGGGTTTGGGTCGGGAGTGTTTGGCGGAGGCGTAAATGCATCTGCCGCTGGAACTGGAGCTGGAACTGCTGCTGGCCTGGGGAGTGCATCGGCGTCAGCGGGGAGTACCAGCGCGATCGGGATCGCGGCGTCAGCGGGGGCCCTGCAGAGTCCAGATAGTAAACGAAGTTCTGCCTTCTGGGGCCAGGAGATTGGATGGGATTGCTGTCATGAGATCAGCGCGAAGGATGGAGAAGGCATCGAGGAGGTATTCCGGGTGATTACGCGGAAGCTGGTAGAGCAGCGTAATCGGCGAGATGCAGAGGCAGCGGCAGCGTTGGCCATGACGCCCAGTCTGGAGGGATTCCCGGGATTGCCAACGCCGAGTGTGGAGGGAAGTTTTCGACTGGGAATTGGAGATAAGAGGAGGAGCTGGCTGGGACTGGCGACGCCCAGTCTGGAGACGGAGGAGGTGCGGATGGAGGAGAGAGGGATAGGGCGGAGACGATGCTGTTAATTGTATTGTTTGTGTCACGTTGATACTAGTACTCGTCTAAGCATACTTCATTCATAATTACTACATTTACATTATCTATAACCCCTGTACTCTGTACTCCATCTAACTGCATCCTTCGATCTGCAAGTGGACCGGATCCACTTGGAGTATACAATAGATCAACATATTACTATACAACTGTATCATTTGAACAAAATAAATACTACTTTATCTAATATACTGGCTAACTCCCCTATACTCTTCCTACTACTACTGCTGCCAGTATACTACCTCGGTATACCCTGTCACTGACTAATGCTCAGCCTCACTCTTTAGCGCCGTCATGATTGGCCTTCACCCGGGTGATTCAGTGATTGCAGGCCAGTCTGCAATGTTTGAAAAGGAGCTTGGACTGTCCTCTTTTTCCTCTCCTGCATCCTCGTATTGACTCACCTTCCAAAATTGTTCTCCATCTCCAACTCTACCATCTCCGTCCATCTCAATCAACTTCATCTTCCCCGCTCCACCACCACCACCACACCACTACACTATCTCCTCCTCTCCTCTCTCAATATGATGACCGGAGTGGAGGTGGTGGCAGTGGTCGCGTGTGTGGCTGCTGGTAAGCCATCCTCCTATATGAGTAATGCGGCAGCCTACTCACCATCACAGTCATCTCTGCCTATCAAGACGGTAGTCATGTCTTCCACGACATCAGAAGAAAATGGCGCGAACGTCGTAGCTCACACCCCCACACTTCGTCGGCCACTGACCTCGAATATTCCCTGCAACGCAGCCGAGACGATATCGTGACTCAGTGGAACGGCCACACCAGCCGTCTCGGCCATCGCTTCGAAGTAGGCGATGCAATCGCCCAAGCCACCATGAAAGACATCCTCATTGGCATCCAGAGTGCCATGCTCGCCCACCTGCGAGACAATGGTGTTAACCTTGACATCTTTGCCCTCCTCAACATCTCCGATCTTACCCGTGCTCGCACCATCTCTGCCCTCCACGAATTATACCAGCGATTAGCCCAGGAGGCCCCAATCCCCTGGCAAATTACCTCGCCTATTGCTCCAGGGCCGTCCTCCATTCACCCAGGTTCCGAGCTCGCTCGATATATGCGTCAGTTGCGGACACTCTCGTCCAGCCAGCCATCATACGAGCAACAGCTGCAGCAGCAGCAACAGTACTATCATCAATTCTCTACACCTCCTTCAGGGACTAGCTTCTACCCGCCACATCCAGGACTTCTGGATCGCATATCTACAACGAGCACATCTGGTTCGCCGCCCGGCCCGACCATGACGGCCTCTAGCCGCCGGGAATCGGTTGAGGCAATCAGCCCGCGGGACTCGCAGCGAAGAAAATCTAGCTTAGGCTCATTGGGCAATTTGCTGCGTGGTTCACGTCGCTCCTCTGCTGACACCGAGCAATACGATCGCACCTATGATCCAGTCATCACAGAGGTGCCATTACTACCACCAACATCCGAGGCCGAAGCGTGCTTCATCCCCAGCGCCAGCACAAACATCCACCCCAATGCGATTGTCCACCCCACGCAAGCTGAGCTCGAAGGACCAGCCGAGAATGCCATCCTCAGCGAAAATCCATGGATGTCCGTAATCGAAGAACGAGTGCAGCTAGAAAAAGAACAAGAAATGGAACACTATGCCCAATATGCACAACAGCCCCAGCACCAATACAAGTATCACAGTCCGGTCTCTACCCGCATAAACCCCCAACCCCAGCACCAAACTCCCATTCTTGGTTCGAGTCCACATTCAAAGCGATCCTCCGATACAAGCACAACCGGCCCACCAAGATCAGCTCACAGCTCCGTATCCAACGAAAGCAGCAACTCCAGACGCTCCAGCGACATCATCCCACTCCCCCACAAGTCCCGCATCGCCCTCTGGCCACCAAGCCAGAGTAACGGGTACGCAGGGTTCTGCAAGGGAGCCTGGAAGCAGAATTCCGGATTCGAGGGATTCAAAGTCCACAAGGTTCCCGTCGGATACTACAGTCAGGTATCGAAATGGAAGTGCGAAAAGTGCTTCTTCAACATGCCAATAGCACCTCCCGGCCCAGAAACAGCCTCCGACTCCCACGGCTCCCGGAATGGATCTGTCTCCGGATCTAGCTCTAATAGTTCTCCGCGCTTTGATGAAAGGGTATACATGCATTCCGCGACTAACATCCGCTACCGCTGGTCGTTTCTGGCAAAATCACATATAGCCAGCAAGACCCGGCCGGGTGGCAATGATGCGCCCAAGATCGGTACGTTCGGGTGTATGTTTTGCTGCTTTGAGAGTGATCAGTCTGTTGTTGCGCTTGGGGGGTTGGATACTTTTATGAATCATCTTGGCGACACGCATCGCGGGTTTGCGGGTAGCTTGTTGGGGAATACGAGGTGTATTATGGGGAGGGTTGCTGCTTCTGACGAGGAGTTTGATGTGAACATTCCTCCTGCGGAACCTCCTAACAAGTACTAAATTTGGCGTAGTTTTGGGTGGGATTGGATGTCTAATGTCTTTACTTTCTGTTGTTCACTTTGGAGTTAGGCTGGCTTTGTTGATATCCCGGGTTGAAATTGTTTATACTATATAATATTATCCAAATACTATATGTACTGGCACATAGTAGTACTTGATTGGCAGGTGACCAACAAGCCTTGAGAGAGGGTGTACCTTGAAGAGATTTCTCCTCGGCCATAGATCATGTATTTTATCCTCTCAGACACGACACTGTGGAACCTCTCAGCTGCGAGTGGCAAACGGATGAATCTTATACTCTGCCTCTTCTGTGACTGGCAAAGATGAGCTGAGCATTGTCAATAGTGCCCCCCGGGCCGTCATAGTCTCACTTCGCCCAGTCGGATCCTGCTCGCTTGCTTGCCGAACGCAAGTGGATCTAATCGGCCCATCCACAGCCTCGCTATACCGGTCGGCCCTCTTTCCACGCGCCATTGACAGGGACGAGTGGGTCGATCAAGGCGATTTGAGGAATTCGGTTGACTTAGGAGAACTCATTCCCGAGACATGGCGATGTGAGTGTAAGTTGAACCCATAACACAGTCTGGGTCCGACGCGGAACAGAGTATGTAATAGATATAGAAATTCCGCATTCATTTATCTATTGAATTAGAATAAAGGGAAATGAATTCTGTACGGAGTCTACCTTCCCTTTCCACTGTATACCTTATTGTTAATTGTCTGTAATCGAAGAAAACTCTGGCGCCTGATCGCGCTCGTAGTCTCCGACCCGATAATCCACTAGCGCAGGCCCTGCCAGAAATCTATTGACTGCGACCCATATGAGTAATGTCTTCCGTGGAGTACGTACTCAACGATCCCTGGTGCCTGGTTTTGTGTACATATACTATGCACAGATTCGGCAGAGAACCCCGAGACTCGGGTCCCCGACTCATGCGAGCTAGTATTCCTGGTTATTGCTAGACATGAAGAAATAGAACCCAGCAACTACAATATCCCAACCAAGGATGTTCATGACAAGGCTGGTACAGTTGATGAATTTCGTGCCAGATCTCATCTGTCCGAGAATCCTAAAAGGAAGATAAAAGAAAAGATAAAAAATAGCTTTACCCGCAATCCCTGCAGAATCGGCAACGAACCGAGCCCGTTGTGGATCTCCAACGAAACCAAACCACTATCAAGCCGAAGCAGCGAGCGATATGCCAATGCGTGGCAGAGCGAGGTCAAGCGAACGAAATTAAGCAATACCAAGCAAATCCTGCAACGGATATTGCATGGCGCCACCTGGGACCTTGTCTTATCAGATTGATCTAACCCTTGGAATCGACTTTCGCCATGAATAGAGCTCACAAAATATTCCCTCTGCGAAGACTATGGTATCTGCCGGGCCAAGGAGTTTTTGCTGCCACGAATGTCGCAGACGAAAAGTCAAGGTGAGGGATCTCAACCAAACGCATATTCCCTGAAAACTTTTGACCGTGACCCTATCAAAGTGCGACGGTCTAAAACCGGCTTGTCAGCGATGTACAAACCGCGGGAAAATATGCACCGGGTTTCCCAGCACCTTCAAATTCCAAGATAATCGAACACCGGTTCAGATTCGAACTTCATTGCCTAAAGTAAAGCAGTCAACTATCGAGACTCATCGTCGGCGCATCCAGCAACAACCCATCACACGTTCTCAGCACAAAGGAAATCGTTTCTCGTTCAGCAAAGTCGAAATCCCTCCTGAATCGCACACGAAGGGCAAGGGCACCACAAGTAACAACTTGTCTCACCGACATCATCTATCCATGGGGAGATATGCCAATCTCCTTCAAATCCTCGAAACCCCAGTTGCTCATGGAGTACCCCGACAATCACCCAAGCCCGAATCATTCGCACCTACCCATCAATCGTTCTTTTCCATACCAAATCCAATGAGCTATCTCTCCGAAAACGTCAATACCAACTCCATACCCACACCCCTTTCAAATGAAAGTTCGAAAAGTGCCAGCCCAAATATGAGCTACTCCAGTTCACCCTCCTCGCTTCATCACTCAGATGAAGAAAGCATCACAACACCAAACGACAGAACCTGGCCATACCTTTCAGAATATGACCATGCAATCTACCCCGGTTCCACGATTGCAATGGTAGACGAGGAACTCGAATCATGCTGGCAGATGCTGCAATCGGGGCTTATGGCAGGAGCACACCTATCGTTGAGCAGTGCAAAGTCTCCCAGTCCGAACTGGACTTCGCCATACGACGGAACTACACCATCTGGGAATATCAATATGAATATAAATACGATTACGGATACGAAGCCGAGATCTTCAGAGGAAACGAGTACGACCCACCTGTCTTCAACCGAACGAAATCCAAATCTAGGAACCGGTGGGAAGGGGAATTTATCTCCTCGCGACCTTTATCTCTGCAGTTTCTTTCTCTGAAGGTATCATCATGCACACCGATATGGCTCGCTGGATATCGGATTCATGGACGAGTTCTTCTTATCGGAGGCGGGGGATAAAAATGCTGATTTTGCTGGGTTGTCTTCTATGCTCCTCGTTATGACTTAGTGAACTAGGATAGGTGCGTCAGGGTTGGCGGAGGAGTAAGACAGACGATGTGATGTGCTGCTTCATGCTGGGGACAGACAGTAATGATTTTCATAATACCCTTAGGATGTCGAAATGTACAACTGTGTTGTAAATGCTTCTTTGGATGCTGATACCGACCAAAATGAGGTATTCCATGGAATGAGTAGATATAAGAAGGATGAGAGAGACGAGGTGGCAAGTGCACTGGAGTCCGTTAAGTCCGAGTCCGCGCCAGCACTGTTCCTCCCTTGTTTGGAGTGTATGCCCTGTTTGTCAAGATGTCCCGTTCAGGCAGCTGCTCGAGTAAAGTAGTACTAGTAGTACTAGTAGTAGGGTCGCTCCTTCCATTGGCACAGAGATATAGCACTAGTTACTGTTAACTCGAATAAATGCAACTACACTAGTATACATGTATGTATATAGTAGTATACTAGTGTTATGTTATTTTATAGAATAATAGATAAATGTAGTATACATATATAAACAATGTGGACATGGATGCCAGTGGTTCATCGCAGTCCATGGATCGAGTCTGTTGCATTCTGCTCTATGCAGCATAATGTGATACAGGGTCTTTTACAACGGACCGGTCGATCAAACTTGGTTCAACCCTAAAATTTTAAATGGTTTCACAGATTGCAGCGGGGTCACACCGGACTCCGCCGGGATATAGTATAGTCGGACATAGTTATTCCATTTTCCAGTTGGTACTTGTAGTTATGCTAGAATGGCAAATCGACGTAAGAATTATTTATTGCACTAAGGACCCGGCTACTCTGCTAGTATGTTGACTTGAGCACCTCCATTTCAATATCCTGCAGGGTTCAATGGTGTTGCAGAATGAACCATCGGATAGGGAACCATCTCCGGTGATCGGCAGGGTCGTTTCACATACAGTGGTCCGTGCTGTCACTGGTCAGATTGAACACTAGTACAGTATACAATATGTACACTGTGTCCTACATGGATACTCTCTACTCATTGTTATAACCATCCTATTATCCAGTATGCTATTACCCACTACCCACTACAGTCGCGAATACGAAATGTTGAATTGCCGAGCCTTTTCCGCCCCCAATTGGACCGGGAAGTTTGTTAGTAAGCAGCCGAAACGGGAAAGTGAAGAATAGAGAGTATACTGTACTCCGTAGTATAGTGTAGTATAGGATAGCATAGCTATATAGAATAGTACAGTAGATACTAGTAGATATATCTATAATATCTCAACTCTGTATAGAATATTCTATATCACTTTAGAATAGGGCCGAACATATTAGTATCAAATATGGATGCATGATGATCCATGGTAGGCATCAGCAGATCCAGTCCTCACCGTTCGTCCGATGTTCGGCCGAGGCATACATCACGATAGATGCAGTACTATTATATCTATAGCATAAAGCATAGTATAGCATAGACTATAGTACACCTTCCATATATCTCATTACTTACATGATAGATACCAAGACAGCCTCCTCTGGATGCATTTGGACCCACCGTAATCTGCCAATCTCACGCGATCACGCCAATGCGCTAAAGTCAATATGCAATCTGCCGTTCCACTTCTCAGGGGTTGGCGATGCACACTACTATGCTGTATGCGGAGAGCACTCCTACACTCCTTCTACCATCATCTCTCTGTATATGATAATATACTAGAATACTGACTAGTATATCTGCATATATCTATACTCCTTGAAAGTACTCCTTTCACCCACTATACTGTGTACCCCTGTCTTACTCACGTCCGTGCTGGCCCACTTCGGGAGATTGTCTTTCTCCAGCTCCACTTCCTCCCTAGTTGATTTTGATTTCATTTGCATTTGCTTTTGGTTGGATTTTTCTGGATTTTTTTCCAGCTGTCCTTAGTGTTTGGTCACTGGATCACTGGACCGCGAGTGCCTTACTTCGGCCAACTTCACTCCCGCACTTCATCACTTACCCTCACCTCTTCACATCCCTTCCCCCCCTCTCACACCAGTCCGACTGGCCACGGCATGCCATGAGGCTCGCAATTCGTGTCGGTTCTGCCGCCGTGCTCATCTTCTTCGCCCTGGTCCTGCTCAACCGCCGCTATCACCCCACAAACAGTCCCGCCAATTTCTGGCACTTCGACAGGTCCTCCTTCCGCGCTGCCCTGCGCCCACAATCGCAGTCCACCCTCTCGACCACTCGCCGCAAATGGGGCGTTGGAACTGATCGCACAAATGGCCTGACCTACCAAAAGACGGAGATTGAGGTGCCCAACGAGGGCATCATCGTGATGGGTAAACTCCGCGACGAGGACACTGCCTGGGTCTCCGCTGAACTGGCCGAGTAAGTGCTGCAGACCGGACCCTGATCCATGTGCCATGAGCCATGGACCCATAGACCATCAATTAATGGCCCCCGGGGCGAACAATCCTGAATCCTCTGCCCGTACTTTGGACATTGCTAACCATGCGGACCCGTAGGTGGCGCAACTTCATTTACACCGTCGACGACATTAACGCCCCAGTTCACACGCGCTCCAACAAGGGCCGCGAAGCCCAGCCCTACCTCCAATTCATTGTCGACCACTACAATGACCTCCCCGCCATCATCGTCTTCCTCCACCCGCACCGCGACGGCTGGGCCGCCGCCTGGCACACCGACACCATGGAATACAGCAATGTGGACTCGGTGCGGGCTCTGCAACGCGAATTCGTGCAGCAGCAGGGATTCGTCAGTCTGCGCTGCCAGCTGTCCCCTGGATGTCCCGCCGAAATGCAGCCCTTCCGTTCGCCTGCCAAACCCGGTAACACGGGCGAGAAGCACTACGCCGCCGCATGGAAGGAGTTGTTCGGTAACACCAATGTCCCCAAGCAGATTGGTGCCCCGTGCTGTTCGCAATTCGCCGTGTCCCGTGACCAGGTGCTGCAGCGACCGCGCAGCGATTATAAACGGATGTTGGATTGGGTGTTGAATAACGACTTGCCGGACGAGGTCACCTCGAATATTATGGAGTATACTTGGCATATTATCTTCGGCAAGGACCCGATCTTGTGAGTGAAAACCTGCTGATCAAAAGCAGCCATGCTGCCTTGGTGACTACTTGCTAACCTCCTCTTAGCTGTCCCGATATGTTCCAATGCTACGCCGATGTATACGGCGAGGAGGTCATCATGGCCCCCTGAGTTGACAGTTGACTGCTTTCTTACCGTCCATCTCCCGCATTTTATCCTGTATCCAACTACTTTTGTATTCATCTATTTTCTCTTCTCGCGGGAGCTGACCCCGACGGTCACGATCACCGCATGACTATTCTGCTTCGTTGTATTTTGTTTTGTACATGGAGTTGGTGGGCCATAGCTTGCGCATCCGAGGTGTTGTAAATGAATTGATCATGATGTTACCAACAATCTTAACAGCATTGCCATTGCCATGGTATTTTGCAATTTGCACCTATCAACCTCGCCCAGCTCTTGGCAATGATACTAGTTCCCCCATAAGCGACTCCGCAATAAACGAAATAAACGAAATGAAATGAACCAAATGTCTGAGCCAAATGTCTGAGCCAAGGGAAGAATGTCTTACATGACTAATGTTTCTTCAGCACGAGGCGAATCCCGCCGAGTCAATTGGATTGGCAGATCCACCCACTAAGCCCTATTCATACTATGCACTTGGTACTTTGTAGTTATTTGTAGTCAGTTACTTTGTACTGGCACTTGCTCAGCTGAGTGTGACTGAGACTGTCTCTGCTCAACCATCTCCTTCAGCACTTCATCCCACCTCCACACTCCCCCAGTGCCAACATTATAATGATAATAATTATCCGTCCCCGCCGGTACCACCGCCTTTCGAAATGTAATATTAATCCTTCCACTCACTCCCTTCCCCTTCCGCTTGGGAATACTGTGCAACCAGTTGGACTGTGTTCGGCCCCGCATGAGGATCATATCGCCCGATGAAAGAGGGAGTTTGATTGTGGCAGCACCACCATTACCAGATGCAGATGCAGATGCAGATGCGGATCCAGCTGTTGCTGTATTGGCATTGGCTGCTACAGGCTTATGCTTGAGTAAAAACTCCCTCTCGCCCCCCAAAGAGACAGACGCAATGGCCGGCTCGAAACCAAGGAATCGCTCATCGTCCGAGTGGAATGCGATACTGTCTTCGCCGGAGGCGTAGTAGTTCACCAGTACGAAATTGTACCGTGTGTCCGTGGCCGATTCAACGAGGCGCTTCAGTGAGTGCAAACTGGATGGGATGGGACGCGGGGAGTGGCCGTATGTGCCTGGGTGGATGGGGGTGTTGTCTTTTTTGCAGAGAGTTAGCGGAGATGTTTTGTAGGTTGTTTCTGGTGTTGGTATTGGGCTTTTCTCTGTGTTGCTGCTGGCAGTGATATCAGGATTATCCCCGTCTGCAGATGGAGCATCTGCTGTAGCTGCTGCACCAGAAGAATCTATAAAGGAACAGCTCTCATCGACGCCGAAAACAGTTGTAAACCTCGGCGTCCGAATCTCCACATCCACACCCCCGCGCTTCGCAAAATAGGTCACCCGGTAGAAGGGCAATTCGGCCCTGAGATAGCGGAATAACTCGTTCGCCGTGCTACGCGGGATGAATGGTTGGAAGTAGAGACAGTCCAGATCGGGCTGGTTGTTCATTATCTTCGCTTTGCGCGCTGGTATGTCATCTTGCAGTGCTTTCGCGAGGGGTGCTGGTAATGCTGCGATGGGGCTGGGGTAGGTAGGGTGTGTGTCGGGTGGTGCAGTGACAGTGGCAATGGCACCGGGGTTGGTGGATTTGTCGGGTTTTGCTCGTTTGGATGGCTGGAAAAAGGCCTCAAGTGTTCGTTTGGCCATTGAAAGAGGTGATGTGAAGGAGAACTAGAAATAGAAGGAGTGCACTGCGAAACGCGTCGCGTGCAAAAAAGAAGTGGCGGTGATGTCATGCCGAGGATCTGCGATCTGCGATCTACAACGGAGTATAGAGTATACCCTAGGTGCATAGACTATACTAGTAATTGGCTGCTACAATAAGAGACAATATATCATCGTTGCGTTTAGCAAGTATTGACGGCTCAAATTGGTCAGAGTCTAACGAAATACTTGATTCTCAATGTCATCTCTCACTGCCCGAGGGACCTGAACCATAGCAACTGCCCTACCTATCACCATAGGGCGATTGAAAAGGGGCGGACTCGTCTGCAGTCACCGGAGAGTCCACCTTAGCCAATCCTCCTCTTCATCACTATTTCCGCAGATTAAGTGGTTCTTCGTGGTGTGTCATTAATAGGATCCTCTCCTCGGCCTGGTTCGCAGCAGAAACCGTCGTGGCCGATCTGTAGTCCCGCATCCATGAGGTCTTGCGCGCTGGGGGAGTTGAAAATTTTAGTTACATCGACCAGATCATCTAAAATGACTTTCTTTTCTTTGGGGATTCCTGTCCCTCTTGTTCTCATACGCTGAATCATCGCATTGTTGATCGCGTTCCTGACGATGTCGTATGTAACCTGACTGGCCAACATCTTGTCGACCTGTTCAGCCATGAAAGGTGTCTTCACACGAATGAAGAGATCCGTTGCATTTTTGGCACTCCACTGATTGAGAGCCTTGGTGAAGATCTGCTCGATGTACAGCTGTATTCCAGTCGCACCTTCAGGATCTCGTGTACTTCTTTGTATTTTTCTTCGAATTGGCTGAGAGTAATACCGGCAGCTTCGTATGCCTTGTTGGTTTGGACCCAACTGTAGATCGCGTAAATGGTGACCTGAGCTTTGTCTTTTCCCTCGAAGAGCCTATTCATTGTGTACATTGCAAGGCGATATTCTTCCTCTTGGGACGGCATGCTGAGATATGTAATGGGCTCTTCAATAATGATGAATGACTTTCTGAAACCCTGGAGATCTATGTGCTCAATTAACGAAGATAGTATGGGAAGTAAACGAGAAATAAATGACAAATGGTAATTTTCAAGTTGTGGTCGGTGGACAGCAGCAGCAGCAGGAGGAGGAGGAGGAGGAGGAGGAGGAGGAGGAGGAGGAGGAGGAAGGTGCTGAGTATTTATAAAACAGAGGCCTGAGGCAACAAGACAACAACCATCACGCTCAGGTCGATGCTGGGGAAGATGCCGAGAAGGGAAGTCGCGATCAGGTCTGCCGTTGTACTGAAACCATACAAGCTACATATAAACAAAACATCATATAGTATACTCCCATACGTATACAGTGTATTGCTAACCATACTATATTTGGAATGGTCAGGAAGTGTATGCATATCATAGATATTTGGTGTGGAAGGTACTAGAGGAGGTACTATATAATTGTGAATAGAAAGAGCTACCTAGCAGAAGTATTTGAATCACTGGAGAAGAAAGCCATTGTGAAATGGGATGTCGTATTTGTCGCGCATTTCAAGTTATACAACGTTGTGAGTTGGGCTTATTTATCATTCAAATCCGACAGGATATGCTTTGTCAAATATAACAAAAGGGATTGTAGCCCACAAGTTTGAGAATAAAAGAGAAGAACTGCACGAAAGAAAGAAAAAGAGAAAGAAAGGCACGAAAATATTCAAACTACAGATAACTTATTCCGGATCCTGCCTGTGATGGTTCCAATGGCAATTGTCATTCAAGTTGGCGACATATATTACTCTCGTACCATTGATTGGCAGATGTAAATCAAAATTTAAACCCCATATACAACTATAAAATACAACTAGATCTCTTTTTACTAATCTGTCATTCTTATATACAGTGAATGGAAGGCGTTTAGACCCCAGGTTGTGTGAAAATATGCCAAATCTTGAGAGAGCTTCAGTGATTTGCCTAAGGTACATTGGAAAACTTCCAAGTTAAATTGAAACACCGCGACTGGCAGTATCGAACACTAGCTACACTAAGTATCCACCCGCTTATATGATTGTATTACATGTTTTATACCACATCCATACCGTTCGAAGATATTTACATGTACTACTGTACAACGAACTGCGTCTTGTGCTCCTTGTACAAAGTGCTGGAGTCCAGAATTTCACCGGTCGAGGAGCGGATGAAGTCAACCTTCAAGTTCTGCGCGTCAACGAAAGTGAGTGAAGCATAACTGTAGTCATCAGCATAGACAAACTCGGTGTAATCCGGCTTTGATCCGACGCTGCTCAGTCCCTCGATGTTTCCTGCGCCGCCGGCGACAATGTACATCGGGGCCTTGGGGTTCTTCATTCCATTCGGATCCGCGGTGCCGTTGACAACCGGTAGGAAGCGCTGGGAGTTATGAACATGGCCAAAGACACCAAGATCAACCCCGTACTTATACAGGATATTCTCGAAGGCGGCCTGGCAGGGATCACAGACGTTACTGGAGCCGCCGGTAGAGTACCATGGGCGATGGCCAGCGACAACAACCCAGGGAGTAACTGTGCGATCGACACTCGCAAGATCTGCCTTCAAGAATTCGAGCTGCTGGCCTGCTCTGCCGAAGGGGCCACTGTCAAGCTTGGCCGACCCATCGGTACCGTCAGGTGCATCAGGAAAGCTTTTTTTTTCAGTTAGAAAGACAACTATCAATAGGGAGGGAAGCAAGGCTCACTCGGTCTCTGTGTCAATCATGACAGTGTGGACACTGCCATACTCGAAGCTATACCAAAACGGTGGGTTGGAGAGACTTCGCGCCTTGGCTGCCAATGCTTGGGCGGTCTTGTTGGAGGAAGAGGAGGCGAAAGCGACTGGCTATTGAAAATCTCCGTGAGTCTGCTGAACTGATCTGGTCTAAGACCACGGATTGGGGTGTTTTATTTACCATGGTTTTCTCGTATCGGTGCATCATATCAGTGAAGTTCTTCTGTCCTTCGGGGCAGAGCTCCAAGAGGTATGGAATCTCAGAACAATCAGCCTCATGGTTACCAGGACTAGCCATGTAGAGCTTGCGTCCGGCGATAGGAGCGAGCTGGTCATAGAATTGCTCCAGGATCGCCTGGTAGGCCTCTTTTCCTTGGAGGATGTTGGAGAACTTCAGATACCAGTCATCTGCGTAGGCAAAATCGCCTGGATGGATGACAATTTCGTAATCATTCACTGTCTTTGCAAGACGACCAATGGTAGTATGGTTGAGTTCTGGCTGCACAACCGGGACGGTGTCTTTCTTCTTGCTGTCAACAGTGAATCCGTCCTTACCGTAGACGCCTAGATCAATGACGACGTCCATGCTGAACGATGTCTTGTCACCAGGTGTGCGAGGACTGAGGAAGTGGCCAACGGTGGAGTTGGTGGAGACAATCTTGTAATAATATGTTGTCGCCGGTGTCAAACCAGTCAGATAAGCAACATTCGAGTAAGTGCGGGATGTATTGTATGTTGTAGATGAGGTTGAGCATGAACGCGTAGATAGATTGTCGGCGGACGTGCCGTATACCACACAGCTTTGGTTCAGCTTTTCGTAGGTATTCCACCCGACAGAGACAGCTGAGAGATGTTAACATGGGTATTGCGACAGATTATTTCTCCAATACTGTACCATTAGGACCATAGATAGCCAGGCGCTGCTGAACCGGTGTTGTCAGGTCCTCAGGGATGGGAGGATAGTTGACGCTGGCTAGGGCACTGGCTGCCACAACAGGCAGCGCCTTGAAAAGGGAGGTTATGCCAACCATGATTCGCAAGTAATCAGCACGACAGGATTCGTCGAGAAGGTTGCGTACCTGACAGCCATGACAGGCATGCCGATCGGGGGGTTTATATTTCTTGGAAAAATGCCCCCATCCTCTCGCGTACAACGCCTGGCATGTCGATCAAAAAGGCCAATCATTCCGAATAGGAAACCCACGCCGTTCATTATCCATGTCGATCGACGTGCACTAAGCTCGCGACCTGCAAAAAAAATATACATATGGTACACTAAGAAGCGGAGTAGATAGCACTTCGGGAACAAACCCACTTGTGATCAGCTTAGTTCGTTCGCTAAACGATAAGCTTCCGGATTTCGGACGTTTTGGCGCGCCGTCCCTTACACGTGCGAAAAATTGCATGTCCGAGTGGTTTGGAGGAGTAAATTGGAAAACGCAGTGGGTTTACACAACTGATTAATCGAACGACACTGATTGTTCCATACTTCGGAGCAATTGCCAACATTGCCAATGTGTAATTTGTTCAATTTATTTGTTGCATCCTGCAATATAGACCGGCAGAAGCTAGTTTCAATGGTCTAGTCGTTTCTGCAGCCTTACTGTCACCCTCTTACGTGTTTCTCCGACGGCATCCGCCTACAAGCCTGGCGTATCGGCAATGCGCACAACATACTTCACTGCTGAAGCTTTGCCCGATTGTAAGTCTTTCAATGCACCTTCAAGCCCAGCCAAGCCACCGTGGCGCACCTCGTGAGGATGCCCCGTGAGCCACCCCTGCGCCAAGCCTCTGCCGAAGAGGGCAAAGAATGCAGCGCCAAACTCGACATCACCAACTGTCTTCCCTGCAGTTGCGACTTGGTGGACCGACCCAACATTCGTGACTATCATCTCGACTCCCTCTGGAACATCACTGTAATCTTTCCCAGGTAGAACGACCGTGATCTTAGCCGGTTTGGCGAGCGCGGCGCTCAAATTCTGATACGATCCTTTCTCAGAGACCGCGTCGTATGCGTGGTGGATTGGGAGGCCGCTCGCAGCAGCTTGGATCTTCTTGCGGACGACTTCGTCCCCTTCGCGATAGTCAACAATGGTATCTCCTTTGATCTGTCGATCAATGTTTCGACGAAGGCCGAGCCCTTCCCGGCCACTGCGATGATTGGGTGAATATTCGAGAGCCGGGCTAGTTTGATCGCGAATGCTCCAACAGCTGATGCACCACCATAAACAACTAGAGGCAGCGGCTCTGTCGCCGGGTTCCAGGGAACAGGCAAGCTCAACCTTTGGTACAGACCCAGGGCGGATGTCATGGCAGCGAGAGGAATCGTGGCGGCCTCTGAATTGCGTTAACAAGGAAGACAAACTACGTCTTTGGTGTTTTTCTTACCTTCAAATCTGGTCTTTTCGGGTAGATGGAAAGTCGTATGCTCCCATGCGATCGCATATTCAGCATAGCTACCCCCAGGTGTCATCATCTCATGGAAAGCCGCGACTCTATCTCCCTTTTTGAAATTCGAGACACCATTTCCAACAGCTTCAATATACCCAGCAATATCATCACCCTGATTGGCAGCGGGGGCATCTGGCAGCCATACGGGCAATTTCCAATCCTTTGGATTAGTCCCGGAGAAAATGACCTTGATCAACACCTGACCAGGGTTTGGAACAGGGATATCAACATCACGAACTGTAATGGAAATAGGATTATGAACGATTGCTTCCTTCATCTTGAGTAGCCAAAGTGGTATCTTTGTTTGAGTCGTATGGATGAAGACCCAACACGTACCACTTCTTCACAGCGTGCCCCCCTCCCCCCACTTTGATTTGTAAGAAGAGTGAAGATCCTAAATTATTTATGATGTTATCCATCTTTATGCAAGGCAAAAGCCAGACATTTCACAACCTGGAGGTCCGGAACGACAACATTACACATCCACGAATCACTTAATACTATTCAGCTTCATCGAGGTAAGTACTCTAATGTCCCCGCGCCACCATCTTCACCACGACAAAACACCATCTTCGATGACTATTTTGCCGACCGCATCATCTCGCTCTCCCTCCACAACCTTTCTCATCAGTCGTCCTTCGACACTCGGATGCTTGGCTCCCATCTCCTTTGCCAGCTCAGGAACATTCCCCAAGTTTGTTGCTAGGAACCCCGAGCTTACAACCCAAACCTTTACCCCGTCCGCCTTGAGTTTGTGATTCCAGTCCAGCATCAACATGTTCAAGGCCGTTTTGCTACAGCGGTATCCAATGGTCTCGAAGGCGATCTTTTTGGGCCACCCTGCCGGTTGATCGGGCGTTGGGAATATGATACTGCCGCTTTGTTGATCTCTGACAGTCCCGTCACAAAGATCAGTCGCGGGTCGGCCGATTTGAGAAGTAAAGGCATGAAAACATATGTCATGACATTTGTTCCAGCAAAGTTCACGTTGTAAGCCTGGTTGAAACAATCGCGCAGACCGATTCGGTCCCCCACGTACTCGAGATCAAAGGTTGCTCCTGATCTTGATCACACCGCAGGTACAGTAGTCAAACTTGAAGATATGAGACTTACGAGCATTGTTGACGAGAGAGTCGACGCGTCCGCTGGTCACTTGAACATGCTCAAATGCTTTCTGAATCGACTCGTCACTCCCGATATCTAGCTCAATCTCCTCTATCGTGTTTTGCATATCTGGACACTCTTGCTTGAGACTTGCGGTCGCTATGTTTGCTTTGCCGAGTGACCGGCTGCCCAGTATAACATGATAATTATTGTTGGATTCCAGGAATGCCTTCACAGTTTCAAAAACCAATACCATTATTTCCACCAGTAACTAGAATGATCTTGGGGGGTGACCTCATGCTCTGCTGACTGCGTCTTTGCTTCATGGAAATTTAACATCTATTTGCTCGAAACATAAAGCCTGCTGCAACATTATATTTGTACTTCCCTTCTCTAATTAGTTTTTCCAGTTCGAAAACCAATAGTCCCGTCGGAGGCTCGACTGTTCGTTTTCGTACTTTTTCAGTCAGACGGCGATTAGTGAACATCGACGGAGATAACTTAGCGCCGATCACTTTAGCTGCTACGTCGATCCGAAACGCGTGGAGTGAGCATGCTGGGTGAATAATTTAATTTCGAACCTACTGCACATACACATACAAGTCATCCCTTGGCACTAGCCCCCACTGGCGGGTTTCACTCACACAGCCTTGTCGATGATCAAAGCCACCTAAAATAACTCTAATACAGCGGCGTGCCTGAGGCTGTGCAGGATTCCAAGCTGACTTATCAGCCAAGACTGCCCCATCTTATAGCTCATCTTCCCCAGCGGGGAACCATAAGTTGGACCAGAGCACATACAGGATCCCTACTCGATGGCTAGACAGCGGGCAAGCCGGCCGAAAGTCAGGTCTGGCTGTCTGACCTGCAAGTCCGTTTTAGCTCCTCAATTACAGCCTGCTGATTCACTAAATATTTGCACAGGGCGAGACACGTGAAATGCGATGAACAGAAACCATTTTGCGCCCGGTAGGAGCATTCTCTCTTCTTTGCCAGCATGTCTCATTGCTCTGGTCGTTTCTGACAAAGTGGCCCCTGGAGCAAGCCTAAAATAGTTTCAAGCTGACGCATATCTAGCTGCATCCGCACAGGGCATACATGCCAGGGCTATGTCACGCCTGAATCCTCTTTGGTCGTGGTGCCCCGTACCCGAACCCGAACCGAAACCCGCACCTTGGCCCCCGCTCCAACGGTCCATTCGCCTCTAGAAGTCCATGCGTTGGAGCTCTTCTTTACTAGGACTGCACCTCAGTTGGCCGGTCATTTCGAGCAAGGCTTCTTCCAGGGCAGTGTCCTGCAACTCAGTGTTTCTGAGCCGGCAATTCGTGAGGTGATCGCCGCACTGGGCATCCTTCACGATCAGACCGCTCCAAAAACGATACAATGTTCACCAGATCTTCCCATCAAGCTTTACAATCGAGCCATTCGCGCAACTATAGAGAGAGTCACGGCAAATACATCTAACATTCCATTGATTGCCATGATCAATGTTCTTTTCGTTTGTTTCGAATACTTTCAGGGTAACCTCAAAGCAGCAGCTTCCCATATAAGGGGTGGCATCGACCTCCTGAATGCCTGGCGCGAAAACAACCGCGACGATCCTAGACGATTCTGGGGGCAATCGTATAACTCATTTGAAGCCAACTTTATGGAAAAGGAGATTGCGCCACTTCTATCACTTTTTAGTATCAATGCCCTTCAGTGGAACGTAGGTATGCGCAGTACTTTGTTGCTGAACCCCATCGATGGCCAAGGAAGCATCATTCTTCCGGATCGATTTGAATCTATCGGCGAGGCTAGAGCTGCCCTTCTAGACTTGGTGGCTTCTTCGACGTGGCATTTGCAACAATACGATTCAGTCTCAGACGAACCAAGCTTCCCTGGGCCAGAATATTTTATCCTCCATGATCATCTCAAAGAAAAATTATCACAGTGGAATACCAAGTTCGATGACCTGATTCATCGCCAGGGACGGATGTGGGGTGATAGTGAGCGCCGGGCAGCCGACACCGTCTTCATCATGCGACATGGGCTCGAGTGCGAAATCGACACTTATCAAATGGAATTCCAAACCTTTGACTTTGATAGCAGTCGGTCTGCATACGACACCGCTGTGGGTTCCCGACTCGAGAATATAGTCTCCAATAGCAACTGCTACTCTGATGAGTTGTCCAAAGCATTTAGTTTGGAATTTGGAATGATCTTCCCCTTGCATGGTGTGGCTTGGAGAGCCCGGTGGCCACATCTCCATCGCAAAGGGTTCGATCTACGCACTCGCATACCTCAACTTAATTCACTCCCAAGTACGAGGCCTTATAACTCGATTTCCAGTCGACTCATGGAGATTGAACAAGCGTACCTTGATTCGACTCCGGAGAAGGATCGAGAGAAGATCTGCCTCTCCTCGAAGAGTGTTCTCATCCATGACTTTAGCGTGGCTATGGGGAAACCCGAGCAAGGGAAACCGCCTTCCTTTGCTGTGACGTTCTGGAGCAAACCAGACGGTCCGGATGGTGCTTGGTATTTCATGACGGAGGATATACAACTGGGACCAGGTGGAAGCAGGGAAAAGCTGACGGCTGGTCCAACTCTCAGGCATGACTCCTCTAGACAAATAACTCTACCCAAAAGGTGAAACTTGCAGCTGGTTAGCTCTGGCAAGCCTACAATGATAGAAACCTGAGGATGGCAAAGGTTTCATGGACATTTAGTTCGTCTACATCCATGGATATTCATGAAAAATACTATTTTTTTAATAAGGGAAACGATCTCCCCATAGCTAACTGGGATTATTTCAATGTCCACACTGAAATTTTCGCGTACTAATTATTTGAATATGGAATTTCCTACGGGTTCATTAATACATTGCGTAGAACAGGAACTTCAAGTAAGAAGTGCCAGTGCCCAGGTGTTTCTGTGTAGGATATCTAATTCCGTATAGTATACTTGTAGCGTTCTGAATTGTCACCCAGATCAAGTCACTCCAACTTGAAACACCCAGCCATAAGTCTGAACTTGAAAGTAACGATAAACCTTCATCTCTAATCTTTAGCCAGCGTCGAGAAATATCAAGTCCTTATATCAGATCATTATTTCTGTGATCTTTATGATCTTTATCATCTTAGTTGATTATAAGTGGCGGTGGAAAGAGTAGATGACGTCAGGACATCTCGTTGATTCTCCACTCACGAAGGCAGCCATTATAGACCGCTGTGGCTGTGGAAAAAAAAAAAAACTTGAGTGCCTGAAATTCAAGCGAGGTGATCGAGTCTACAGTCGAATTAAATATTTCAACTGGGTTTCTACTGGAGAGTTCATCGGTCTTGTCAACGCGGGACTATGCAAATCTCCAGATGAACACCAGTAGCCCCTTGTTCGTGGCCCAGGAGGCCGTGTGTTTCTACCCGATCAGCACCATCTACGACTCATGTCCCCGATACTTATTTTATGCCCTCCTCGCGATCTCAGTACTGACAAGGTGGACTGGATGGCTCTCGGACGTTTTTCTGGGGGCTGCTGCGACATATGCAGGCACGGCTGCTATTGAAGCTTTCATTCTCGTGTCAAGCCCGCAGAAATTTGCTGAACCATCTACCGTTACGATTCCATACGTCGCAGATAATACGACACTCCGACAAGACTTTCCACAAATCGTCACAGGGACGGATACTCTGTCAATTTCCCCAGGTTCGCTGGAACTTGATGGAGATGCTGTACTCGCCATCGTTGTGACCGGATATCTGGTTTTCCTGCCATTACAATGTTGGTCGAGAGTGCTCTCTGGGGAAAGAGCTCGCATTCTGCTTTTCTACCTTTGGAATTTTCTGGTACTAGCTGGTGGAATCTGTGCGCTCATCTACTCAAAGCAAAAGTCTCGAACTCCGCCGCAATTCATGTTTTGCTACCCTGACTTCCCCCCACTGGGTGAAACGTCCAGCGACGGGTGGCAAGCATCCTGGCGAACCTCTTCTTGGAATGAAAGTGTGTGGGGAATATTTTCAAATTCCACTCGCTGGGAAGGACTCGGGGATATCTGCTATAACCCGTGCTTCAATTCGAGTCAGATTCTCCGACAATCGACCACTTTACAATCTTGGACGGCAAGCGAGGACTCTGAGCTCGATCATCCAAATCGATTTATAAACAAAATAATCTATTCCAAACGATACATCTATAGCTTGATCGGCCTCTCGGTCATTCTCAACTTTGTCCATCTTACATTTAAGTGGCTGCCTTACAAATCCCACATTCCATCGAATGAGATCATGGTGATTTGGCGCGAACGAAGTATTATGTGGAAGAGCCTGAAGAAAGACCTTCTAGATGCAATGGAACAGTCGAGCCAAGAGGTTTTATCCGAGAAAGCAATGGACACTTCCTTGAAGAGAGGGTCGATCTGGAGGAAAGTCCGCCCAGTCCTGACTTTTCGCTTCATGAAGGCCTTCATTCGTGTTTTACTTGATTGCTTTATCCTTTTCGGTTTGGTTTTCAGCATGATTGTTAGCCCATTCACAACCATTGCCTTTATTGTTTGGATCGAATGGTGGATTCACAATGATGGCCCATCACAAGAGCATCCCCAGCAGGTCGGACAGTGGTCTTATTTGGTCAGCATTGCTTTGCTCATGATTTCAGCCGCAATATTAACCCTGAAATACCGACTTGCATCAAACAAGGAGCTTGATAATGACATCTCCAATGCTCGAAAAACGTTAGCGAAGCTAGAACGAATGAGAGAGGCCCGATCAGCGTCGGAGACAGCGCCGCTGACAACGGTTCGAGTTCAATAGGGCACATGAGTCAGCCATGACACGGGAAATTGCTGAATTAGATTGATTAATGGTATTGATTATAACCAGTGTCTCTGAATTTGGTTCTGAAATAGATATCATCTTCTAGAAACATAAAATTCAGTTTTTCTCTCAACGTAGTGGGAGATCAAACCAGGAAGTAATATAACCATAACCAAGTCTCGGTAGAATCGCAATAATTACCCCATTTTCACCGGTCCAACCCCGCAAACACTAGCATTTGCCAGGAGCCAGGGCGCACCTTGCATGAATCAGATCTAACGAGCCTACTTGGCATTCGTGCGGGGGAGGTCCTACCCTAGAAACTGATTGGCGCAAGGATCGGCAGATCAGTCCTGGCCACGACTTTCCCTGCAAAACTTTCTTCACGCTTCATCTTATTTGGTGGAGTTTATCTTCTCCCGTGCTCGCTTATAGAGTTACTTACATCATGTCCAAGCTCATGTAACGCCAGGTTGAGAAGATGCCTCGGTGCTTGGCTCACCCCTCCTTGCCTATGCATGCGGATGTAGATTATAATTCGACTTCCGATCACCGTGTTGGATTGTTCGCTTTGCTCGGTGTGATCAAATCATCATGAAAAATCCTGCAGCTAAACCTTGCGAAGACTTTATCGAAGATGTGTCGCGAATTGATAGTAACGCCGCCAATCAAGGACAAGTTCCTTTGTGGCATTCACTGAGAAAATGGCCCAAAGTGGTGGGATACAACCTCGCTCTGAGCTCCGCTATCCTGCTTTATGGATACGACTTGGTGATTGTGGGAACCGTATCTGCTATGCCAGCATTTCAGTACGTCACTCGCTAGTTGGATCATGCAGTAACTAACGGTTGTTAGATATCGCTTCGGTGTTGAGCTTAACGGCAAGTACATCATTCCGTCCGAATGGCTTTCGCTCTGGAATGCAGCCAGTCCGATCGGTATGATGATCGGGTCAATAATGGGAGGCTACTACCAGGACCGAGGTGGACGCCGATTATCCCTTGCGACAGGGAGTCTGCTGTCAGCTATCGCTGTGGCGATGACCTACGTGGCCGATTTACCTGACGATATTGAATCTCGACGTGGTCTTTTCTTCGCGGGAAAGCTTTTCCAGGGGCTATGTATTGGTATCCTTCTCTGTGTTGTACAGACATACATGTCTGAGGTTTTGCCAGTCGTTCTTCGTGGACCGATCATTGCTTTTCTCCCGATATTCACTCTTCTGGGTCAGCTGCTTGGATCGATCGTGGTGTACACCTCCCTTAAGCATATCGGCGCGCAATCGTACAGAATATGCTTTGCATCACAATGGCCTTTCTCAGCAGTACCATTTGTGCTATCGGCAGTACTGCCAGAATCACCAACCTGGCTGGTGAGGCGAGGTCGGACAACCAAGGCTTTAAAAATGCAGCGCAAGTTAGATACCGTGACGATCGATTCTGAAAGAGTCATTCAAGATTTGCAAATTTCAATTCGGGCGGAAGCAGAAGAGCGTGGGTCTCAATCTTATTTGGACTGTTTCCGGGGTGTTCATGCCCGGAGGACTTTCATTGTGTCGTTTGCCAGTCTTCTTCCGCAGCTTTTTGGCCTCCAACTACTTGCTAACGCGTCATACTTTATGCAAATTGTGGGAATGGGTGCTACAAACAGCTTGATATTTCTGATATTGGGTATCGGATTAGGTCTCATTGCGAATGTAGTCAGTCTTTGGACACTGAACGGGCTTGGCAGACGGTTCCTCATTCTCTTGACTTTGGCTGTGGCTTTTGTTTTGTGGTTAGCAATGGGAATCGCTGGTTGCTTTACCGGGGTGGTGACTATTTGGTAAGTCCTATCAAGCACATCAAAAAATCATATCTAATGCTATCTTAGGTATACAGCAGTCACTATGATGATAATAACGATGGTGTGTGGCTTAGGTATATGGCCGGCATCTCACGTCGTTGCCGCCGAAACGTCCTCGCTCCAACTACGCGCTAAATCTCAAGGAATTGGATGGTTTGTTAGCGGAGTCGCCACAGGGGTATTTTCGATTATTCTACCTTATATCTATAACGCAGATGCTGGAAATCTGCGTGGCAAGACTGGATTCGTTATGGCAGGCTTTGCTGCCCTCGGCTACTTGATCTCGTGGCTCTGCATTCCTGAGATGAAGGATAGATCACCCATGGAGATCGATCGTATGTTTGCCCTAAACCTGGCTACTCGTGCTTTTCGAGGTTGGCAAAGTGATGTTGTTTTGGAACAGAAGACCAAGTCTGCCGGGCAGTCAGGACAGGTTTAAATCAAATCAATCGTACGAAGCTTTACACAAGGTTCCCCAGGTTTACATAAATAACTAAAGTCAGGCTAGTCGGAATAAACTTGACCCAAATAAGCGAGTGAATTTAGGCTTTTCTATAGTATATCAAGGCCATCGCGGATGGCAGTTAATTACAAGGACAACCAACTACCCTGATATCTCCTGCTGTCAAACCCCTAATCTAAGTAACCAGAAGAACCTAGCTCACAGAATCGAAGCATCTGATTTCAGGTAAAGCGGAATTATAACAAATCCAAATCTAGACAAGCCCAAAAGTCCCTTTGATTTAGGCGTTGGTGGGCTGGGGAGGGGGAGGAGGGACCTGGGTATCGATAGGAGCCTCCTGGCGCTTCTCCTTCTCGTCGTCGGTAGGCTTTGGGGGAGGGGGCACATCTCCAGTAGCGGGAGGCTGCTCACGCTTCTCCTTTCCGTCGTCGGTGGGCTTAGGAGGAGGAGGAACGTCAGCCTTAGGACCTTCCTCGCGCTTCTCTTTTCCATCGTCGGTGGGCTTAGGAGGAGGAGGAGGAGGAGGAACATCAGTCTTGGGACCTTCCTCACGCTTCTCTTTTCCATCGTCGGTGGGCTTAGGAGGAGGGGGGGGAACATCAGCCTTAGGACCTTCCTCACGCTTCTCTTTTCCATCGTCGGTGGGCTTTGGGGGAGGTGGAACATCTCCGGTAGGAGGAGCCTGCTCGCGCTTCTCCTTGTCATCCGGAGTAGGCTGAGGAATATCTGTGCCAGATGGTGGTGGTGGTGGCGGCGCGGATGCAAGATCAGTGCCAGTGGGGACTGTTAGTTATTAGTTAGCAAAGCTGAGGTAAATGTATCTTTGTAAAATCATCAAATGCATACTTGGGGCCGGAGGGGCGCCAGCAACAAGGCCGGCAGCCATCAGAGTGGTCATGAGAGCGGAAATCTTCATGTTGGCGGTAGGGTTGTTTGTTGGAAGGAGTAATTGATATTTTAGAGACTTAGATTGATTGTAATGAATGATTGATGATGAGTTGGATGGAAGATAGCAAAGAGGATGGTCTTCTTCATCTTTTTATATCCTCGCGGCCATCTGTTTGTCTGTATATGGCTCTGTCTGTCGTCACGCAATGCTCTCCTGCAATGATGAGCCTTGTGAAGTTGTCGTAGGATGTCGATCTCGTCGTCAGCTTTACCCCAGGGGATACTCTCCGCCATAGTCTAGAATTTAGGTGCAAATACAGTTGAAACGATCGACATTCAGCCCTGGAGCTCTAGATTAGATCATAACTGAATGGGAAATCATACCAGTGATCACTTACGACGCTGGTGGATCTCAACGAGCTAGATTCACTTCCTACCTACTGATCTTGGCGACATCATAGAGGTGCTGCCTGGTTCTAAATAAAGATTAGTGAATGAACCGGTTGGCTGTGGTGGGAAGCTGATGCGTACTCCAGTGAGTAAGGGGTCGCGGGGTGAGGACTGAGGGGCATTGGCGGGAATTAGCAAGATACATTGACGTGAGGTGATTCCGGGGCGGCTTGGATGAAGTGGATCGAAGCTGATGTAGGTGAAGTGGACTTCTTGAGATCGACAGCTTCTCAACTTCGTGGTAGTTAAGAGAGTGAACAATTGAGATGGCTACGCGCGGCGCGCCGATCTTGGGTGGGTCTCACCACAGTTGATGACGAGGAAACAACAATTGCTACTCAATCGACAGTAATTGGTTAATATTCTTTATTCACAAGGCTGGATTGCTTAATTGACAAATTTATGTTTTTAATGCTCAAGAGAAATCGAATTGATGTTTGATCTTGAGATAAATCTTGTTTAACACTTAAACACTTGCACCAAGCCTCAAGATATTTGCAGGGTCAGACCAGCAGAACAGCGTCGAGGGCCACGCACTAACTAAGGCGAATTGGTTTTAGCCAAGAAATATTTACGGGTCATCACATTAACCCCATTCCTTCATCGGATATGGGGACGGGCCGGGCTGTTGCATAGAAGGAATCGTGCCAACGGCTCGCAAGGCTGACTATTTTCCAAGAATTTTATTTGGTAGATGATCAGGTAAACCATGACGAGTATCTTACATTGGCTGCTTTTTATTGCGCACTTTCAATGCTAGATTTATACAGCATTATCAAGCCCGCAAATTATGAAATTGTCTAAAAAACGACATAATGATACTTCAAGATCCCTAACTTCGTAGAATATTTAAACCTTGTTAAACAACACACTTTGCACGTTTCTTTATGATTGCATAAGGCATATCACCATTTTCAATAGCTCGCTAGCCGTAGCGTCATCTAGAATAAAATCACGTATTGTGAATCAATAAAGAGAAGTAGCACAGCGGGAAGTGGTATTTGGCGGTTGACGTGTTCTGGATCAAGATGGCATAGCACGGGTAGATCCCAACCTGAACCTGTACAGTACCTGCTATGTGATGAAGAGACGCGTACCATGGTATATCATCGCCCTCAGCTGAAACTAGGCATCAATTTGAGTAATAATATTCCGGTCGAAGTATTACATCTGAGGCAATCAGGTTAAGTTATCTCGTATCGTACGTGCCGGGGGATCTTGGCCCCGCCCATCCTCCACCTAGACTCGACCCCTTTCGTCTCCAGGATAATGGCATATGTCCTGCTCGCGGAGTGGGAAGGAGGCGATAGCCATGGATGTGGCATTGTTGATCTAGCGAAGTGAGACTTCTGAAAGAAGGGGAGGCTCTTTCACCCTCAGCATGCCCCGGGGTCACTATATAAGCCTTAGGTCAATGTTCTCTTCTGCAAAGCTAGCGAAACCACTGGCACGGTGTGATATACTAAAAATACCATAGATCTCCATCACAGCAAAACGATATGACAAGTAGACGCTATCTGGACTGTGAAGGAATGGAAGTTTTACTCGGGGCCTTACATAGTAAAAAATTATAATGCAGGTGGTGGCTATGCGGTTTATGATTCTGCATTGGAATGATGAGTCTACATACTGGATAATATTTGCAGGGATAGCGCGAATAAGATTTTACATCGAACGGAAACCCACTTTCTGTTTGTACTGATACATCATCCATAGCAATTGTGCTTCGATCCTTTTAGTGATTTTTGGATGACGAGTTCCGATCGCGATATTTCTGTGTGTATGACCCTCAATGCTTTATCTTCTGCTGTCTATCGCTCAGCGGTATTCCTCGTCAATCTGAATAAGGGCATCCATTCCATCCCGTTCCAACACATCGGTGTCCAATACCATATTCGCCATCAAAACAGCAGGCTCGGTCTTGCTGGCATTGTCACTGATACGATGATGGCAACCTGGTGCTTCATACCAGGTTCCGCCGGTTTCAATCACCTTCATCGGATCGTCGTTCATCTTGTTGAGCAGCGTTCCACTGACAACATAAGCAGATACGGAAGCACCTCCGTGTCTGTGGGGAGGGGTAGAACCATTGGGAGGGAATTCTACCCGTAGGCCACAAATGCTTTTGCCAGGGACATTGGCCAGCTTGTACTGGTAGACCAGCTGAATTGCCGGCATCGGGCGACTAGGGAGATGTGAGCCGGCCGTGACCTCTAGGTATATCATTTAGTTTAAAAGGGGTAGTACAGACCTGGAGTCATATGTTGGCTCTTGCATCGTGTCTTTGGTTTCGTAAAGGTAAGATGGTGAAATTGTAGAAGTTCGAGCTGGAAGAAAGGTTGGAACTCAAGTTCCCACTAGTGCTGCTGCCCAGGTGGTATTGAATGGAGACTCGAACGAAGGTGAAGCAAGAGCTGAATATATATTCCGGACGTCTTTAGCGGGTGCGAACCTCACCTTAGTAGTTATCGCTCGGAAGTTCTTGGGATTTGAATAAGGCCACCAGGATTATGCGATTCCGAATAGGCTATACCAACTCATCTCTGAAGTTTAATTCTCCATAGATTGTAGTCGGTTGGGCGAGCGAATATTCCAGCTAAACCTTGGCTGATGGGCATTGGCCGATGAGGTTGGATAGGCTATCCAAATGGACTTCGGGAACCCGTCGCCACCCGGGCGATCACTAGGCTAACCTTACACTCTCGGAAAGTCGGGTTAATTTCCTTGGCAATCGTAACACAGCGGGATCTTATGGCAATCTGAGTCCATTTGAATCTATAGGTGATAGAAGCACACATAATGTCATGAGTATTGGATATCCTGCATCGTAGCAGTCAGGAAATCATGTCCGAACCAAACAAGTCACTGAGCAAGCGTCATCGTTGCTGTGAAACTTTCTTTATGATCTCCAATAACTATAAAACACTACCCATTTTTCGAATTATTCTCCACGAGAAGGGATAGGAGCAAGTTTAAAGTGTCAAGTCATCAAATAATCAAGAAATTGCTGTCATATAGCACCGTTATGGCACAAATCAAGGTCCAATCTGGTCTGATCATGACCGGTCGGGGATCAGCGGAAGTCGTCCATGATCTAACAATTCCTTCACCCGATTATGGCCAAATCCTCGTACGAACACGCGCAGTCGCTCTGAATCCACCCGATTTCATCGCACTTGATTCCCTGGGCCGAGCTGGTGCGGGCTTGGGATTCGATTTTGCTGGTGAGGTTTCAGAAGTTCATTCGAATGAAGATCATTGGGAGGTTGGTGATAGAGTAGCGGGATTTGTGCACGCTTGTAAGAACCAAACTGGCCTCACCCCCCTACAAATATTGATCTTTTCCTATAGGCCACGGAGCCAATTACAGTGTCGGGGCATTCCGTCAATATGTTCTGGCTGATGCGGACCTTCTGATACGCATCCCCGCCGATTTGTCTTTTCCAGACGCCTCCACACTGGGTATGGGGGTAAGCACCGCCGCCCAAGCACTTTACCAAACGCTATCATTGCCTCTACCTGTAGAGATACCTATGGGGCCAGAAAGCACTGTATTAATATACGGCGCAAGCTCCTCCACGGGCACGATCGCAGTTCAGTTGGCAAAGCTGTAAGAGTCCCACAATCTGCGACCGGTGATCAATTCACGTACTAAAACACTATACAGGTCGGGATTAAGGGTGATTGCGACTTGTTCGCATAGCAAGATTGATTTCATCAAGTCCCTCGGAGCAGACGAAGTTGTCGATTACAGGGATCCAGACGCAATACCAAAAATACAAGCACTCGGCCAAAATGAAGGAATAATGCATGTCCTGGATTGTGTTGCGAATTGTAAGACAGCCCAGTTCTGCTACGAGTGCTTTACAGCGCCCTTACACAGGCCGAACGCACCTCGGAAATTTATCTATGGATCTTTGATGCCTGTTGAGGGGTTGCCGAACCACCTAAAGCAGCTTGATGGCGCGACAATTGTGAGCACCTGGAACATGGTCTATACATGTTTCGGAAGACGTTTCACAATTTTGAATGAGAGGTTAGGCATCAAGAAAACATGGGAGCCGTCAAGGAATGACCGGGACTTCATGGTATCGTTGTATCGATTGGTTGAAAAGCACCTCACAAATAGTAGATTGCGACCGATGCCAGTTGAAGTCCGGGAAGGGGGTTTAGAAAAGATTTTGGATGGCATCGCGGATGTTCGAGAAGGAAATATACGTGGCAAAAAGCTGGCATATATTTTACCATAGCGGGGAAGTTTGGAAATAATGATTAATTTTTTAGGAAATAATTCAGATGATGTAAAACGATAAGATTTGCCTGTGCTGTCATAAGTCCGCACTGAGCTTTGTGTAGCTATAGGTGATTGTTGGAAAGAATGAGGAGGGTTGTCAATATGTAAGATGCAATTCGAGTCCCCAGGGCCATTTTCGTAGATAATCGCCTCTGTCTTGTAATTGCAGTTACACTTTATTGTAGAATGCCCGGGGAAACCAATTAATATCCTTTCTAGAAAAGTACCAGGCATTCCCACGAGGAAAGATTGTATTTCAATCTTAAACACCCGAATCATACTGATTGACATCATCAGCATGAACGTAGCTGTCCCATTTAGCGCAGGTAGACTTGAGCGATGCCATGTCATAAGCAATCTCAGATTCTCTTTCGAGCACCTGGACTGCAAAACCCTCAGACTGTAATTGTCAGCTACTATTCTATTCTGAAAGTGGAAGAAAGGATTGAGTGCCTTACTGTATGCCAGGCTATATGGCAATGGGCCAGCCAAACCTGTAGATTCCAGTCAGTCGAATATATGGTCAACTTGGACAATAAACTTACACCCGGATTATTGGTTTTGAAAGCAATGACGATATACCCGCTGGCGGGCAACATGACGACGTCGCGACGTGGCGCATTGACCAAGGTCAAGCTGTCAACCATGCTGCTGTCAAAGTTACCGTATCCAGCCTGGAGTAGCCAGAAATCGTGGCCATGCAGGTGCATGGGGTGGTCCTGGGCGAACGGTGAATGTATAACAAGATAGACCCACTTATCAGCACCAGGAAGAGTGATCACTCGCTGCCGGGCAAGCCAAGTTTCATTGCCTTGAGCGACCTGTAGAAGAGAGGGGTACTCCCACTGCGTATGAAACGAGGTTCTATTCATCAACCAAAGCATGGCGTTATCGGTCACTTGAACCTCGACATTTTCGCCCGTCTTATATGCGTATGTACTAGAGGCGTCCAGTCTCAGATAAGGGACAAGATTAGATGGGTCTTCGTCTGCACAGGAGTCTGTATAACTATACGCAGATGTAGTCGGGTCCGCAGTGGAAGAGTTGTCATATCGAATGATGCCCCTGACCTTATCGGTAGCATCTGTTTCACTGCAAGCCGATTGGGGAATGGCCCGCATCCAGAAATCTCCCTGCTGTAGCAGTTTCCCAGTGACGATGATATCATACCGCTGACCCATCCCAATGCTCAGCTGTGTTGTATTGAAGGGATTGATGGGCACGAAATCGTTGGCGATGACCTCCATCGTGTGATTGTCAATCATGAAGCGAAAGTGCTGGTCAGCACCAGCATTCACAAGCCGCATCCTGTATCTTTTGCCCGCTTCGAAAACAGTATTGAAGCGAGATCCTTCCTCGCCCCACGTGTTTGTGCCGTTGATGAGGCCGTTAGGGGCAGTTGGTGGACCGCCTGTGGCGGCTTGTAGCACCAGCCGATCAGCAGTGGTCTAGAGTGGGATTGTCAGCTTCACTCTCCTTGAAAAAATGCCCTCCCCTGTGCTTACGTGGTACCAGTCATTCAGAAAGACATGTCCCAAGTCAACGTCGTAGTTTGCGGTTGCTGGTCCATTGATCAATATCCTAAAGGTCAAAAGCAGTTAATTGATGTCCTATGGGTTCTCTCAGGTGTGATTCTTCAATAACTGACCCCCCAAATACCCCATCCCAGGCCTGGACGTAAAAGTGAGAATGGTACCAGCCCGTGCCATATTCAGTCGCGCGCCATTTGTAAGTGAAGGAGTCACCAGGGGCGATGGGGCATTGCGTGATGCTGGGAACGCCGTCCATATGGCTAGTCCAGTTCTGACGAATGCCATGGAAGTGAAGACCCGTGCCGTTATTCTGCAGGGAATTGGTAACATGTACAACTGATAGTAAAATATTAGAAATACCGCGGATAAAGCTAGATCAATGGCTGTATCTACTTACCCACCGTGTCTCCCCAGTCTGCTATTATGGTCGGCCCAGGAAAGGATCCGTTGATGAGCTGAACCGGAATCTCGACACCATCAGGGGCAGCAGTGGTGTTCTCGACATTGAACCAATACTCACGGGTGACTCCTGTATCTGGAACGTTTTCGTAATAATTAGTGGCAATGTCAAATCCAGAACCCCAGCATTTTCGATTGGTAGGACTGTTGACACAGGCCGTGTTTCGTGAATGCTTGGAAGGAACAGAAACCCCGAGTGCGGTGGAAAGTGAAAGGAGTGACGAGAGAAAGAGAAGCGGAAAGTGCATGTTGGGATGGGTCACTGAACATGTGCCCAGGTGCAAGAGAAACTTACTATAGAAAGTGGAATGAATGAGCGACTAGAAGTAGAGCAAAGCGAAATTGAAGGCCGGGCCCTTTTTAGCTGCGGCCCTGATAGTCTGCTAGTCTATTAAAAAAGTCGTAAGCAAATTCTGAAAAATTTGAAGAGCTATAGTTGTCCCCCTTCAAATTTGACGACAGTCGAATGTCATTAGGAATTCAACCCTTCGAATCCTAGTCTCCACACACCCAGAGGAGCTTCGTCAAAAAGGCACTCGTGAATCTAGAATTGTCCACGGTCGAGAAATAGCACTAGTGGGGCCTAAATCCACCTTCTCCCAGCCTGAAAAGAACCCACAATAACTTCAAATACATTCCTTTGCGTGAGAATAACCTATGTTCCAATGACAACCCGAGGTCAATGGTCGAGTCACCTCTGCTAATATCAAACTCTGCATACGTAATACGCCCCCCTGGTCCATGAAAATCTCTATCATTTGACAGCAAAGCTCGAGGGCCTTCCTTAAACGAATCTGCAGAGTATGATGCCCCCCATAAAACGAGAGGGATATTGATCCCCCATCTCAATTTTTCCATTTCGTTTACTCAGCGGAGACCTTTCGCCGGTCAACTAAGTTTGGCCAACTAAATAGTCTCATCAGAAACAATCACAAGTATCCCAATACTTAGCCAATGGAAGCCTCTAAATAATATCCTAATCGCATATCATTAAGACTAAAGCCACGAAACATCGCGCAAATCTACGCCTAAAACAGCCAGCGGACCACTTTACTTGTTGTCTAGCATGCAAGGCAGACTCTATCACAGCCTTGCTCAGGGGAAGTCCAATCATAAACATAATGGAGGAAAACTCTGCAAGATTTGATCACAGCTGACGGAATAATGGTACGACAGCCTGCATGAAAAGAGACAAAATCTATGAACCCAAAGAGCCAGACCGGGAACAGTGGGGCAGTAGATCCGTCAGATAACCAATTATTATACGCCCTGCTAAATACTTTGCCGTCTACAAAGTAACTGTCGCTTTCAGTCCAACCCTTTGATCGACATGGAATACGTACTCGTGCTAAATAGAGTAGAGACCTTATTCTAGCGCCAGTGGGACACGGGACAGATCCACCCAGTGCTAAATTTGCACGACATTGCAAATCTAGCCCGTCATAGAAGCTCCTCAGCTTTTTATGTGCTTCATGCCGGTTCACGATATCCCTGGTCTCACCGCAACTGTAAGTGTCTCATGAGATTTACGATTCATCCCATTCACTTATAGTCCCCAAATTCAAACTTTCGCGCCTGCTCGTATACAACGTTGAGATCTCGAGCAGTCAAGATGCAGCTCCTCGCTCTCCTCTTCTTTGCGTTCACGCAAATTGGATCTAGCTCCGCTGCTCTACACCATTATGGCAAGCGAGGCGCGGAAAGTAACGCGACAATTTACGCATACGGCACCAATGCCTCTTACTGGCCAATTTCTTACGGTGTCACTGACGGTAGGATACGCTCTCACTCACGAAACCTCGTTGCCAATATCTAAAGACAATCCTCCCGCAGGCCTGTTGTACATCACCGAGGATCCGAACGCAAATGAAGGCATCATACCTGTAACATGGGACTTGGCCTCAATCACCGGAGAATGTTGGATCGCGAATGCGACTTTCGTCAACGGCACGAAGGCTGGATCGATGTATATCAAGCCAGAGCAGGACTACGCTGTCGGCATTCTACCACAAACTCGTGTAGCCTACTTGAATGGCACTGTATCTGGATTTGCTCTTTTCGCAACGGTATGTCCTTGATTCACGTATAAATTTGTCTATCCGAGACTGACCCGCTTTTGCAGCAACTGGTATATAACAACAACACGCTCCTGGAAGCTCAGTTCTGGGCGAAGTCGACAAACACCACCGGTGTATATGGGCTGATGTGGACTCTCGACGACAGCAATCCGAATGGTGACTTCCCGGTTGTTGTCAAGGCATCTGACTCCTAGACTACTTTGAGCGAAGTGACTTCTCTTATGCTAAAGGCGGATGTCGCCTTGGGAAAATCCTTTGCTCGGCTTAAGGCAACACAGCTGCGCTCCATCTTTGTCAGAAATCCGAGACCGTACCGGCGTCCTGATCTAATCGTTGACAGGATCACAACAGAGCTTTCAGATACCTGGGCAGAATTTACACTGCTCACTCGAATACCACTCAAGCCCAGCTGGCGCATCAGATTCTGTAAAGCCAAAAGTTACTCTCTGTAAAATGAAAGAATGAGAATGTCCTCTTTGGGCAAAGTAGGAAAACGGCCAACGAAGTCCTTGATAAATTGTCTGATGGAGCTTGTGTAGTGGATGTTCACAACCGATGTACAGTCAATGATGTCTGATAGTTAGCTTCCCAGTGCGGTTTCGTCAAAGGATATCCCATCTATCAACACCAACACCCATGCTGAATATGCAAAGTGCAAGCCCTCCCTGACTACTGACTGGTCACGACAGAATTTCACCCTTTAAACCAGTCCAGTGCGACGATACGGAGACTTTGGCCGATTTAGCTCTCCCTGGCGATTAAATGTTGTGAACAAACCAGCAAGGGACGCTGTCGATCTTCATTGCTTGTATCGAGTTGGCTTTTTCCATCGCATGTTGTGTCTGGCTATCGACAGCAGTCAGCCCTTTGGTCTGAACGGTACCTCGGTGCGTTATAAACTGATGGTGTGGCTATTGGGAGCTGGAGATGGATATTGATTTGCAAGCAGGTCAAACGTGATGCGCATACGCTCAACACCCTACTCAATTATCCTATAGCATCATTCCCAGCAGTTACGTGGCACGATTTCATGCATAGGACGTAGTAATTTATTATGCTCAATGTCAGATGACAATTGATCTACATTTCGCGGTATTGGGATAAACACTAGAATGCCTCTGTAAACAGTGGGCGTTGGAGGGTGAGCAACATATCGTATTCGCACTCAGGTACCCGAGAACCCGACAGAAAGAAAATGGGTATATCTGACATAAGGAATCCAAGAGGTTTAAATGAATAGCAGACCATTAGAGGACATGGAAAGTAGCAGAACTGGTAAATATGGAAGATATCCTGCCTGAAGGCGGCATCGCTTGAGATGACAAGGTAGAAAAGAGGATGGTGGCAGGGCACGCCATCGAAATGAGAGTAGATGGCAACTCAGATGAGAGTAAATAGTGTAGGATGCAAAGTAGTATGGCGGAAAATGGCAAAAGGTTAAATCTTTTCTTCGGCTGTTCTGAAAGATTCTCGCTCAAGTATCCCCGGGCGGGTAGTTGCGTTGGCAGGCTCGTCGTCCGAGAGACCGGCACGCATCGAAGACGTTTCGGCTGATAGACGACTATTTTCGCCTGTGGCAACCACGCCGACGACACCCCTGGCGCCGACCACTGCTCTTGTACTAGCCGCATCAGGAGAAGCACCGTTGACAAGGCTAATATCCTTCTCGCCGCCAATAGTGCTAGCGTCATCGGAGAGGAACTCGCTGCGACCAGCCACAGAAGATGGACGACCGTTGAGGTAAGGAAGTGAGGCGTTTGAAGTCATGGCAGCATGGAAAAGAGCTCTCGTACTGGCGCTATCATCGTTCAGCTTGCGGTTGTCGACCTCGGGCAGAATGAGGATCGGGCCGCCGCTCTTCTGAGAAATGGGTCGATTGGATGCAGTCTCGGGGTCGGTAGAAATACGTCCAGGGGTGAAATCACCGTTTACTTGCTTCTTTTCGCTCGCAGTATCCCAAGTGACCACTCCTGCTCCAGCAGCGGCAGTCTGCGAGGCCGTGTTGTCTGAGATACCCTGTTGCTTCGTCGCAGGCGTGCTTGAGTATGAGCCCGCTTGGCCAGCATCCACGCTCGTGCGAGTTGAGCGACGACCATCTTGCTCGGCGTGTTGTTCTTGCTCAATGGTGCGTTCATCATGCTTGCTACCCCAGCCACTCCATAGCATCAATCCATAGTTCTTCTTGGCGTGGCGTTTGGGTAGTACACCCGGAGCTGCACGACGAGCAGCAAAGGAGCTCGCTGGAGGACATTCGCCCTTAAAGTCCTGTAGTCCATGGGCCATCTCTTTGATGCGTCTACTCTGAACCCGAAGCTTCTCTTTGGCAAATTTCACATCCCACTCATGTTTCGCAGCCAACCACTTTGCAATGAGCTTCGGATTGATCGCACCAATTTTGTCAGGTGGGATCGCCAGAACAGGATAGGATGATGGAGGGTCCAATGGGTAAGTACGACCACGCTTGGTGACTCGTTCACGTAGCATATGCTCGTGGAAAGCCGGTAAGGGATCCCCTGCTTTTCCCACGAAAGAAATCCCTGTATCTGTTCTAGGCTTCGTCCCGACACCCCGAGGACCCGGACTCGAGCTCTCATCTGAGCCTGTTGAAGATATCGGAGACATAGGGCCTTCGTCAACGATTTCCACCCCAGTATTCTGGGCACGAGCGAGTGCCCAGGAACCAAATTGCGCGATCACTCGGAACATATACTTGGCAGGTCGAGTAAAGCTGAACGTTGGAGCGACATGACACAAGTCCTCCCAAACCTGAAAATGAACGTACGTCGGTTCATACTTGTTCAATATTTCCCGATCTGGGTCATATTCATCGAGACAGACGTCGCTCGGGGGGTACATTGTAGGATTGGCGGCTTTGTGTGCGATGTAAAAATGCTCATCGCGAAGCATCTCACCCCCGCCGCTGAGGATCTGAAGCGGGGGAAGGCCGCCCAGGGATGGCTGAAGGATCGGTGAAACCAGCGGGTGTGAAATAAGCTGGTTGGTCGTGTACATCTGAATTTGGTCCTTGAGTTCGACTGTCTTGCCCTCCAGCACAACATGTATATTATCAGGTTCCGCGTGCACAGTGTTGGGGTCCGAGCTTTGTTGCATGCCGGGATATGCATGTCCTGGAGCGACTGCTTTCTTTTCATACAGTGTATATCCATGAACTGCCGTCTCCTCTGCATGACTATTGGGAGTGGGGACCATTTCCTCCACATCTTTGGCGGTAACGGTAGGTTGACGGGAGAGCTGCTTGATCTTCAAGATTTCATCCGCATTCGGCGGTGGCCAGGCCGTAGATGGTTTATGCCGGAAACCAGAAGGCGGAATATAATCACCAGGGTTATCCTCGACGATACTAGGCATGGAGTGGGTGAGATCCACCCACGGCGAGATGAGGATCGCTCCGGCTGGCAGGGGGATCCCCTGGTCGCGCATGATCACCATTAATGAGAGCGCCATTCCTCCACCTGCAGAATCACCGGCAATGATAATTTCCTTGGGATCATAGTTCTTCAGCAGCCACAGGTATGATGCTAGGCAGTCTTGCAATGCGCATGGGAAGGGAAACTGTGGAGCAAGACGATACTCCGGTGCGAATACGCGACCCTTGAGCTTGCGCGCATGACGCTGCATCATATACCGATGAGTATCAACGCTACCAAAGAAGTATGCACCGCCATGTATATAAAGCATGATCCGATTGCTCCGTACGTTGGCCTTCTTTGTCTCATTGTAATGGCTGCGCATCTCAATCCATTCCCCCTTGAGTCCCTCGGACGGACCTCGCCATTGCCACCATTGTTCGCCGCCCACGCGAACAATGCCCCTCGGACCCAGTTGTTTAGATACGGCAGCCGCGGCAGCCGAGAGTTGCTCATCGGGGATTGTAACTGTCTCGGTTCTCACCCAGTGCGGACTAGGGACCGATTGGCTGGTGAAAGCTTGGATATCTTCGATGGGGTGCTTTGAGGCATAATAGAGGAACTGGCGGGTGATTTGAATGCCCTCATCGTAGGTGATATGAACAGTCGGTTTATCACGTAGAGACTTGCGATGCAGGTACTGTCAAGATAGATCAATCAGCTCGGAGCCCACAGTTCGTTTTGGGGGATGCATTGACCCACATGCGCGATGAAAGTCTGAATAGCAGTCGGGGTCAAAGCCGCGCCCAAGGCCAAGGTGTGCAATGGCATTGTCCATTCAATTCATCGGACCAGCAATGCCAATACCACGAGAAGCAAAGAGGAGAGAGAGTGGAAGCTGTGCAAAACGAAGCTGAAGGGAGAGAAAGAGCGAGGAGGGAGCCCGTGATGTCATCGGCTCAGCCACGGCGGCTGGTGATTGGCTGACTAAGAGTGGGGCGGGGCTTGTTCGACAGGGGAAACTCCACTTCTTCTTCTCTTCTCCATCTTATTGCAGACTGCAGATCGTGTTCGCTTTCGGTTTCAGTTTCAGTTTCAGGGTCCGTGTCTTTGAAAGTGTTTGATTTGAACTGTGACAATACTAATGCTGATGCTACTGCTGCACGCTATATCCATTGATCTGTTCTCAAGAAGCACGCCGTTGTCGGATAGCCGCCAGTATGACTATCACAATATACACCACGGCTACCACGCCAGCCACCACACTACATGCGATCACGGCCCCTCGCGGTGAGTAGGGATCTTGAAACCCGGTCAATTGGAACCCCAACCCCATGTTGATGATCCCCAGTACGATCATCGCCCGCCCAAACCACCGATGCATCACACCAAAGGGTCCCTTCCCTGAGTTCCCGTCGCCAACGGTTTTCCGGTAATGCCGGTGCTGTAAAAGCCCCATGGCAGGCTGGAACACCACAAGCCCGAAGACTACGACCATCCCAATAATCGGATGGTGATTGTGCATCAAATCAAGCTCTTGGGCCATTGATATTCCAAGTCCGAGTCCCGCAATGGCAAGACCCAGGGTAAAGAGCTGGATAACCGCATGGGTGACGATGGTCGATGGTAAGACATAGATGGACAGGGCTCCAAATGGGAAGAAGAGCACAAAAACCAAAATCATCAGGATCCCATGGGCCAGTTGCTTTCTTTTCAATACATTGCCGTCAGATGAAGCTCCATTATCTGCAGATGTGACCGTTGCGCTCGACAAATCAGCGAATGGATTTGCGCTCGAGCCTGATTCGGAGTCTGTGGACAATGCACCGGTCGCTTTTTGCAGATTGACTGAGGCTGTCCCTTTGTCATCGTGTTCAGTGAGTTCTGCTGATACACTATCCGTACTCAACGGATCCCCGTACTTCACAGACCAAATCCACGGGCTTGATGTGCTGGTCACATCCTCACTGCCACCATCCCAACTCAGACAACTATCGCACCGAATATTGGCCGTGATCCTCTGGTCATTAAAGAAGCCACTGCCGCTGAGTATAGATACATCTGCATCCGGATTATGTTCTGGCTCAAAATGACCCTTTCCCAGACGCGGTGAGACGGTCACATTATTGTTACTGCTGCCAGATGTATACACAACGAAGATGTTGGCCCCGCGCATTCCAGTACCCTGTCCCAATGCGAACCATTGCACTGGAGTGGTCGAGTTCATTTGAAAGAATATCGGCCCCTTCCCTGACTTGGCCGTATTTTCAGGGACATGGATCGTGAAAGTAAGGTCATTTCCTCCTGGAGTGATACTTTGAAATTGGGCGGTGGCAAGCAAGGCCCAATACAGCCAAAGCAGGAACATCATGTGTGAAAACGGGTGGTGAAATAGATGCCGGTAGTTTGAAAGTCTCAAGGGGCAAACCCGCCTTTATATTCCGTAAGTGACGCAGGATCCCACACAACTCGACGATCTATTTTGGATTCGGCTGGCGCCTCCGATCTGATTAGAGGGCAAGCTCTGCGCGATTGCTCGACTGGGTTAAAGTATGGACCCATCAAAGTTCGCTGGATCGACGTCAATCTCACTCTAAGTTATCTAGCTGCTTAAAATGGTAGGGCGCGAGATGCCAAATCAGGTATGATGGGTCGTAACTATTACATGCAAATTACGTGGGGAAGTGAAGGGTAAAAGACGGGATTTTACACTCGATCCTCCCCTGGAGCCCTCCGTCAATGATCTTTAGCTCAATCAATCTTACGACTCTTGATTCGTTGCTTTACCCTCCAACCCCATTTAGAACCAACCTGCGTTCCCACTCTAGCTAGACCCTTTCTACGGGGGAATTCTTGCTGCGCCTCCACAACTACCAAGAGCACCATTGATATTACAAAGACGACGATCTCCCGCGGGCCACGCGGCTGTGCCAAACCTTTCAAATCCTTTGCCTTGACCTTTTCTCGCCGATCCAGCTTGTCAGGATATTTTGCTCGATCGTGAATGGTGGCTGCAATTGCTGCTTGAGGCACGGTTCCCGGATGTGGGGGAGGCGAGACCAAAGCATGGCTATGCTAAAACCCTAATGCGAACTCAACCCCGACTCTTGGGAATTTCGGCGGGTCTAGTCACTGACACCGGCAAATTAAAATAGGTTGATTAAAATCTAGGAAGTCGTGTTTCTCCCACATTCTCATGATAGGATGAGGGCTGGCTTTCAACGCTCTTTGTCGTCAGATCCCGTGGTTTGACAAAGCCCTGACTAAAGTGGCGCGGGTACATGCCAAGGTGATTAGCCTCGACTAATCAGCCATTATCCAACACAAATGATTTATCACGCCAGCGAGATCTTCGGGCCATGTCCAGAATTTGGAAATCACTTAGGTAGGGATCCTGCAATGCGCTCACTATACCCCGCCCGGAGAAAATCTCGATCTTTGTCTCAAAGCAGCTCCGTATCGCATGAATAGAAACGGCACAGGCAATGCCAAGCAGGAAATCCCGCCAAGAAGACTGGCTGCAGGCCCAATTCCTAGATTCTCAAACATCGGTCGGGCCGCCATAGGCATCGCACAACCAAGGACTGATCGCAGAATGGTGTTGGCAGATACCGCACTCGCCGCATAGGGACCATAAGTATCGACGAGAAAATTCAGGCATTGCTGAAATGCGATGTTGAATCCTGCTCCGATGAATCCTGCGCCGTTTTGTCAACAGACTCGCAGGTCAATGCAATCAGTCTCGAAATCTCACGTCATCTTACCTGCTGCGATTACAGACAGTGGCCAAGGGTACTTTGGAGCTGCTGTCCATCCAAACCAGAACAAACCGGCCGAAAGCAAAACTGCCCCGACAGTGATTGGAGGTAGACGCGCTTCAGGGACTGCTTTGCCATGGTTGGCTTCCACGGCTCGCTTGTAGCGCGGCTGGTTGGCAAAGTTGATGAGTACTGCACAGGCTACCCCTACTAAAATTGACAGAAAGGGAAGTGTTGAAACGACAGGGCTCCACTGGCGGTGCTCTCTAAAAATGATCGGAAACACCTCCAGCGTCAGATATATCAAGCTGTAAATGAACGAAGCGTACAGTGCAAGACATGTGACGATGGGCTCTGTCAACAGCATTCTGCTCATAGTCATCAGTACTAATTCAATTGATCAATATGACGGCATTCGCTTACTTCAAAGGGCGGGCAAGATGTCTGGTCACGACAGTTTTCATTTCGAAACTTTCCTTCTCGTGGGGGTGCCAATATCGATCATCTCCGGAGATGCGTCGCAGATACCGAGCTTTGCGTTGGAGCAAAACAGGTGCAGATGTCTCCGGCAGACAAAAGAAACAAAGAACCAGCAGACTAAACACGATAATCGCTTCCATGTATTCAGTCCCTAGGTTTATACCGAGTCAGCGATGTTGTTTCTATCGGTGGTTTTCTCAGATAACTGACAGCGCCATCCCAACTGAGGATTCACAGTTAGCGCAGACCCTATAATCGGGCCAACTGTCGGGCCTCCCGTGATGCACAGAGCAACCAATGTCATAGCGTTCCCTCGAGTGGCCGGCTCGAAGATATCTCCCAGGGCTGCGGGAACGTTACTGATAGGCGCGGAAGCAAATATCCCTCCGAAGAAACGATTCAGGAAGATGGCTGTTGCATTGCGACTAGTTGCCGTACCAATGCTAAACAACCCGAGAATGAAGATCGCTGGCAACATACCCATTCGACGTCCGTAAATTTCACTAACCGGGGCCCAAATCATTGGACCAAATGCCCATCCTATTTATATCAGTATAAGGCGATAGTCAGATTGTTACAGGTCTCTCCTTCTCTCACCTAAAACAAACAGGGCTACCGTTAAGGGTGTGGTCTCGGAGCTCACATCGGCATATTCTGCAATGCTGGCCTCGGCGGGCGAGATGATAGACGAACCTAAGGAGCCGGCCAAGGCGAGTGAAGCCATTTGGAGAACGATAAATACTTTGTATCCGGAGCTGTAGTTCTTGGGGTTTTCTGGCTCGCCATCTTCAAAATCAGCCCTGAATTGTTCAATGCCCCGAGCAGCATCCGAGTCTTTTTCAAGGCTCGCTCGGTTAGTCTCGAGAACCTCTTGCATAATCCTCGTGCTTGAAATCGATCAGTTCTCATACCAGGCAGTATATCTCTTCAGAGTTGGTAAATTGGATATTTATAAACGTTGGTAGATGGGCCATAATGAAGACAGCCATATGTACAACGCACTCATTATCGGCGATCTGGGGCTATGATTGGTGAATGTTTGATGATTGAGTCTCCATTGAACATTGCTTTAAACTGTTTCAGTACTAGCGGCGGCCGCTGGGTCCACATAATATTGAGGGGTCTGTCGATTCTCGATCGTTCAAAACGCTAATGGCGGCCGACAAACGTCTACATCTTCTACGCTTTTTCTAAGAAGGCTTGAAACGCAGGAAATACCCTTGGGCATTCAGGGCTTTGAATTTAGCGTCGGCCGCTTCTCCACGCATCTCGCACAGCTCAACAAATCAAGAATCCCCCCACCAACATATTTTGGCATGGAGCGTGCACCGCGAGTTTGTGCAACCTGCAAGGCACGCAAGAAAGGTTGCGACAAGGTTCTGCCCACTTGTGGCTATTGTTCCCATCGCGGGCTTTCCTGTACCTATGAAGAATCACCACCAATCGATACCAGAGCCCAGCATTGGGATCAGGGGTGGATTACCAATGCAACACGTTTTCCTCTCCCATCGGACATGGCGCTTGGCATTGACCTCCATGATTTGCTGTCTTATATTCTTCAAAATTCTGGACAGACTTTTACGAACATTTTCAATGCTTACTTCAAAGGGTTTCATCGATGGCTACCGATTGTATCGAACGAAAATCTTCGACGGGTCCTTGCGCGTCATCAGGATACTTGCCTTCCTGCTGAAATTTCGCTTCTCGTGCTATCAATGATCCTTGTCGTGTTGCATCCAGCAGATGCGTTATCGAAAAACACTTTTTCTCCAGATACGCTGTATCCGGAGCTCAAAACGATGTTCACGCGACTACAATCCCGTCATCCTCTCACAAAGCCTCTGGTTCAAGCAGGCTTGATACTAACAGCATACGAATACGCTTGTGGTAGGCTAAATGACGCCTTCATTTCAATTGGAATTTGTGCTAGAGTGGCCTCGGTTGCTGGAATTGATGGGGTGAGATATTCGCATGACGAGCAGCTTCCACTATTCAAAGAAGAACAAAGCATACGGTGGGGAATTATCTTTCTTGAATGGTGTGTCCATTTTATCATCATCTTTATATCCAGAAGAATTTCTAACGGTAACAAGTCTCATCCTCTTTGAATGCCCATCTAGCTATCAAGATTCGGTGCCGAGCTTTCCCAAGCCTGATGCTCTGCTCCCGTCGGACTTGCACCACTGTTCCTCTTTTTCGATGGAAATTCTCTCTAATTCGCAAGCTCCAGCTATACGGGACTTTCATGCGACTAACGTAAGCTGCTTTGGTCGGCAGATACAGGCCCTTTATCTGTTGGATCAAGTTGTTCAGGCGACGCCACTTTTTAAGCCACCCCGGTATTCCGACTTGAGAGCTTTGGATGGCAGTCTCCGAGAGTTTCTCATTATCATCATGGGCCAGCCTACACAGAGACATCAATGCGGTGCTAGTGGAATCGTCATCAGGTAATTATTTCTGACATTTTCCCCGACTCTCAGTCTGGAGAAGGAATCTCGGCATTTAATTGTTAATTCGAGTTAGATCTTTGATGCGACTCCACCAGTACATCCTGGAACGAAATGACCAAATCTTTGAAGAAATTTCCGACATAAAAATGAAAGAGTATTCGCGTGTCGCACTCGAAACACTGGCCAGGATGATGGTGGAAGTCGCGCATGACCATTTGGAGCGCCTCGTTCCTGATCAACTTGACGCGCTCCCCTTGACTTGCTCATATAATATGCGCTCAATGATGGATTTCATCCAAGGATGGTGGGGTAACCTCAGTAATAATCACTCCCCTGCTGGTGCAGATTGTTTCGCAACACTCTATCAGGTTTCACGCAGAAGATGGCCGCTGCTAAGTGATGACTGAGCTGCGCAAATGTCAGACACACAGGATCTTGTGCCCCCTGCTTGCATCCCCTCATGCCGGGATCTCGGAAACGACAAAATCTATCTCGTAACGAAAACAATGACACTCGCCATGCCCCTTTTACAGAATACAGCGATAATCGCTGCAGCTCATTAGAATCGAGTGTGGTTATTGGTGAAGGCGGAATAGCGTTTGAACAAGCCTGTCTTGGCTGCTCGAAGGGTACTCTCTCTTCGGGAAAAACAATGATTGCTGTCATCACTATCTACTGCAAGTACTCTCAAGGTACATAGATGCAGAGGAAAATTTCCGGGCTTGGTGATTTTTGAGCGGCAATCTCGTGTCGATCATGCTGGCTTTTCTTGGCGCCTCTAGAGGTCCTCAAAGTATGCATACATCTCCACTGATCGTCCCTTGCTTCTATATAACATGGCCGGTCTTGCGACTAGCAGAGTTGACCACATCCTCGCAGCTCAGATGAATGGCAAGGTTCTGCTTACTGCCGCGGCGCTGCTGCTGGGCCAAACCCTAGCGGTGCCGGGCCGATCACCAGAGTCTCTTGTTCGAGTCACTACCTCGGATTCCGTTCACCCTGGCGAGCTATCAAACGTTTATCTTCATTGGCGAGGCATGTCTCCGAGCGCTATCAAGGCTGTCTATTCTTCATGTCTTCGGATTTCCGATGACTCGGAGTCGGCCCCGGAGACAATCATCGGAAGATATAATATTCAACATGAACCTCCCCAGCGACTCGTGTGGGCCGTTCCGAGCGACGCCCAGTCAGACAACTGTATTTTAATATACAGTGAAAATCAGGATGGAGATGCCAATCAACTTGTTGGCAAGAGCAAGCCTGTTCATCTGCAACGAAAGATCCAAAAAAGGTCGACCGCTGAAATGGACGTTCCCCTCTTGAAAGACTTTGACTCGCTGGGAACTTGGTTCGATGGAGTAGCTTCTATCAAACAAAAGACTGATCATGACGGGGGCGTTTCTTCTAGAGCCTCGTCCAAGAATGCCACTATTGCGATTGTTGGAGGTGGAATTTCCGGCCTCGCAACTGCTCTCATGCTTGACAGTGTTGGTATTCATAATTGGGAAATCATCGAAGCCAGCGACCGAGTCGGAGGACGATTCCGAACAAAATACGTGGCCGACACTCAGGAATGGGCTGAAATGGGCCCGATGAGACTCCCACATTCCGTCACCTACAAGGCAGATAATGAGACTCTCCTATACACAGACCATCAACTCACCTTCCAGATGGCTGATGTTCTGAATAATATGAACGGCAACGACTCCCAGTGGAAGATCGATTTCATCCCTTGGATTCAGCACCACCCCAATGAGCTGATTGCTCAAGGTACCCGACGACACCCGGATGGTCGCATTCCAACGCGCAGTGAAATCGAGGCGGATCCAAGCTTGAAGAATCCATCACCCATGAACAATGCAGAATACAAGGATACAAAAGAGAAGATGGATAATATCCTGAAAAATACTACGACACTCAAATCGATTCAAAGAGATGTATGGCGCGCCCATAAAATCGCTATGGAGGAAGGCTTGGATGACTGGAGCGAACAGGCCATGATGCGTCATGTTTTCAAGGCCAGTGAGAATGTCACGGATCAAATTCTGACTGATTCTGACTACAACATCTTCTGGGATGAACTTCATCATAACTCCAATCTCGGTTTGGATGGCAGCAAGGATTCCTTGGGCGAGACTCACTGGCTGTGCATCGACGGTGGCTTCAGCCGGCTGTCTGAGGCGTTTTTGCCTCATGTCAAGGATCGACTCGTTCTGAACCGTCAAATTCGAAGATTGGAACCAGTTCAAGGCCCCAACGGTACGACTCGCACGCGTCTATCCTGGTTCCCAAGTGTCACCAATCGAACATTTGAGTCAAAAGAATATGACTATACGATCATGGCAGTGCCGTTCACCATGACTCGCTTTATGGATCTGCCGACCTTCTCCTCAGTATTAGGACGTGCGGTCGGTGACACCGGTCTAAGCTTTAAGTCTGCCTGCAAAGTCGCCTTGCTTTTCTCCGAGCGCTTCTGGGAGAAGGGTGAGCGTCCCATTTTTGGTGGTTACTCAAAGCCACCCAGCGATCCAGTCGGCGCCCTTTACTATCCTGTGTATGGATTGAACGAATCTCGCCCTGGTCTGATCATGCACTACCGTGGAGGAGATTGGAGCGACCGCTTCGTCAGCTTCTCGGATGAAGAACATGTTCAAACGGTGCTGGACTCGATCGTTTCACTACATGGAGAACAAGCCAGAGATCTTTACACCGGTGACTACGAACGTCTCTGCTGGCTTCAAGATGAACACACTGCAACTGCCTGGTGCAGGCCCAACATTGAACAGCATAAGCTGTACATTCCAGCCTACCACAAGACCGAGCATAATACAATATTCATTGGAGAGCATACTGCTCCAACTCACGCCTGGGTCAGTTCTTCGCTACATTCTTCTGTCCGTGGGTCAGTTCAGTTACTCTTGGAGTTGGGATTGGTGGATGAGGCAAAGGAACTAAATAAGCGATGGATGGGTCGGTGGATCAAAATTTGAACAGTTTTAATTCCATTTATTGTCGGGTTTCTTCACCACCTAGTACTGCTAACTTCTCACCTTCCTTTGAGTGGTCCTTTGAACCAAAATCCCGAGGAGCACCGCCAATGCGGGGATGCAAAACTTGAAACCATTAGGCGAGCTAGCTTTGCAGAAAGTAAGCGCCTCTAAGTGCCTGAAATTCCAGAATCATCTGTTGTCAACTCAACGCTGGGTGATTTTCTTTTTTTGATTGTATTCCAGCATACTTCATGTATGACGGGTCAAAAAGTTGTATGCCGCCATCAGTATGAGTTTATAGTGATTGATAACAAGTGACTACTAGTAGGGTATAGCCCCATGATCTTTAATTAATTTTGTAGTCGATAGGCTTTACATAACATGATCGATATATCTAAGAATTGCCAAGAACTTGCCTTCCAGTCGCTAGGAAACTTAACCCGCAAAAGTTCCTCAGGGGTACGCGAGTGGGCAGTTTCCAGGAATCCTTCGCCTGCTCTTTGCTCTATTTCCTGTAATTTCCTCGAATATGATCAGATAATCGCATTAACATGACCCGCTCATCAGCTCCAATCAACCCATCTTCGGTGTGCCCCTCAATTTTGGGACAATCTCCATCGGCAACGACCGGCGACACATGGTGGAACCATGACGTTCGTTATCTTTAGACCCTCTTATCGAGTAAGACTACCCTGTCAGCTCGGTCTACCTCCTCTGAATAGCCCGGTCATGAGGTCTGCCAAGGGCTAGGCAGTACACTACATCCATGGGCCCGATATCGCCTCTCACTTGCTCTAGAGCAAGTGTTAATGTCTACCTTGGGGCGATGAGTGGGTATATGCGGGAACGTAATATTGTTGGAGTGGGACATCTCACATTGCTTTCAAGCTATATATATCTATATATCTACCTAATGTCCTATGGTAAGGTGTACTAGCTGAGAGGTCGGTCGCCTTCAAGTTGGGCCTTGGGGCAGATAGTACCAGTCCGCAACTAGCACAGTACACAACACGCGCTAACTCACACACTCACACACTCGCCCTCTCTCCATCATTGGCTTTTCTGAACATATTAGACGTCTGTTTCAGCTGCCCAAATTCTCGCGCGTACCGCACCGGTGTGCGTCATCGGCGCCAAGCACAAAATGGCTACATTCCTGAATGTGCAGCCTATTTCGAAGATATTCTTCTTGGCCTGTCTCTTTTACGGGCTTATTTCTACCACGACCGCCATGCTCGATAATGGGAAACTAGTTTCGCTCGATGGAATTCATTACTGGGTAGGGGGCGTTGCCGTGTCTAGCTTGTCTTCGACAGGAACATTGAACTGGAGCTGGACCGATGCAGATATCGTCCCGCTGACTGTCATCCGAACAAAAGCAACGAATTTCACTTCTGGTGACTTGGAAGGAAGTATAGCGAATTTCACAAGCTCCGATGATGTTTTTGGTCTTGGGTTCCTTGAGGGTCAGCCACCCACTCTATTCTTGATAATTATCTGAATCAACTAAATTTATCTTCCAGTTATATACATCGCGTACGATGGAAATTACGATAGCCAGAAATACATTGACACAGCATTTGAGTCAAGTTCAACGATCGGGAGAACCAAGATAACATTCGTTTCACCCGAGTTCCACCCCGAACAGCATTCAAGTTTGATCCGAGCCAATCTGCACAAAACTCTACCGAATGGACCTTATTTTATCTCACCGAGGACTCTTGAAATCTTCAAAGCATTTCGACTTTATTCGGATCGTCAACTAGCATTTACAGAGGGAATAATCAGCAATGAAAATGGAGGCTTTCTACCTTTGCCTGCGGCGACAGAAGTAACATATAAACGCCCTACAACAAACTCAACCGTCACTAACTCTATCCCACAGGGAGCCATGGCCAAAGGCATTGCCGTCCCATCTAGACTGTATTATACACCTACTGTAGATAAACCTTTGGCTGGGGTATGTGATTCAGAAGAACGCAAATCGAGCTCATCTAATTGTCTCAAAAAAAAAAAGCTGCGTTGCGGTGTCAAGGACATCTTCGATTTGAAGGGTGTACGTACTAGCGGCGGCAATCGAGCTTTCTATGACTTATATCCTGCGAGAAACACCACTGGAACTGCTATTCAGCGATTAATTGATGCAGGTGTTGTGATTGTTGGCAAAATGGGGACTGTGCAGTTTGCAAATGGTGATAACCCCACTGCTGACTGGGTTGACTTTCACTGTCCATTCAATCCGAGGGTAAGTGGAATACCGTTGTGTTGAATGATCTTCAAACTGAACCTCTTCAAAGGGCGATGGCTATCAAGCCCCAGGAGGGTCGTCATCTGGTCCGGGTGCCGGTATTGCCTCATACGACTGGCTAGACATTACCATTGGAAGTGATACAGGCGGCTCTACAAGAAATCCTGGTAGTAAGCAGGGTGTTTTCGCTAACCGCCCCTCGACAGGAGCAATTGCTCTTGATGGTGTATTGCCTCTGTGCCCTGATATTGACACGGCTGGAGTTTTCGCCCGCAGTGCTGAAACATGGTCTTCCACGATACATGCATGGTATCCGAACTTCACCGATTATCAAAAGTATCCAATGAAGGTATATTATCAAAATTCCTCATTTCCGGACTCAGACACCGATGCAGGCGCTCTGCTCGAGGTTTTGGTTCAAAAAGTGGAAAAGTTTTTAGGAACTGAGCGAGAATATGTGGACATCGCTACTCGGTGGAGAGAAACACGCCCGAAAGATGCACCCAGCAATGTGACCAATCTTCTTAATACGGTAAGCAACTCAAGAATAAAATCAAATATAATCCACTAATGTATTCGAAGACATACGCTATTCTCACCTCTGTTGGGCAATATCGCTCCTTGGCCTTGCCATTTTACGCAGATTATTCCGCCAAGAATGACGGTCGCCTGCCTTTCATTAATCCCGGTCCCCTAAAGCGCTGGAAATGGGGTCAGGATAATGGAGGGGACGAGGCTTATGATGTGGCACTGAGAAATAAAACAGTCTTCCGAGAATGGTGGGAAACTGAGGGCTACGGCAAGGCTAATCTTCAAACTTGCTCCGAGGGTATTTACATATACCCTTACAGCACAGGCGAAAGGCAATATCGTAATGTCTACCTTGAGTAAGTTACCAATCATTTGTTCGCCAATGGGGAACTAATTCTTTCAGCGCACCTACCGAGCCGCCTATGGGATTCAAAGACGGACGCATATCAAACATGGCCGATGTCCCGGATTTTGTCGTTCCCGTTGGAGAGATACCCTATAACTCCACAGTTTCGCTCAAAACAGAGCACATGCCGGTTACCATGAGTTTTGTCGCAGCCCGTGGCTGCGATCTCATGTTAGCTAATCTCATTCGTGACTTACAAACCGCGGGGATCCTCAAGCCAGTGAGCACAGGTTCAAAGATGTATCCCTGATGCAGAAGCTTTATTATCAGAATAATCTCAAAACATCCGAGATGTCAGATGCCATTTTTCATAGATCTGTGGTTTTACTCGAGAAACAGTTCCGTATCCCGAAGTGTGTAGTAGGGGAAAGTCCAAACAAAAGTTTATCGATCTCTATAGCTTCACTTGCGATCGGAAAATCAACTGATACCCGTGACATATTCCTTTCCAATCTGATCCTCCGTATTTTTCCAAAGGCAAACCTCCACGCCGCATACCTTTCACTACAATTAAAGTGGATAGATAAATTTCAAGTTTTGCCTGTCCGTGCAGTCCAGGTCACGATCACTTATCTTGACAATCTCGCTCCCTGTTTCAATCACTTCGTCTTGGTCTGAGTCAGAATCATTCTCGGCAAGAAGTTGCTGTCTACGCTTGTTTTCACGCTGAAGGTAGAAACGAATAACGATGCACATTGCAGGCGATATAAGCCAAAATGCAGTCATGAATGCCCACGGTAGAACATATCGGGGTTGATATTTTGATTCCCAGAATCTGTTTCTCGAGTCAGAGCGGGTTATATCTTTTGGTTTGCAGGATTCTGGTGTTTAGCACTCACTCTGGGGAGATCATGTTTGCAGCTGAAGCAGCGACTATGCATGAGGTCATCAGGCAGAGCTTCTTAGTGTGACCTGTTGTTGTGGTGCCCGCCCAGTTAAGTCCCAGCAAATATGATGGCTTAAATGTTGAAATTTGGGTTCCCACGACCAGGGCAACCTTATTTGACCATGGTGCAGCGAGCTAGAGGGGGCGGTGTTAATAGAATCGTCATTTTTATTTTTCGTCCAAGTATGGCTTACCTCAATGATCCCACCAATAAAGCATGGAATATAAGAGATCGCGCATGTATAACCAGTTCCAAGTCGAGTACCGTATAATAGAGTGGCAGACGCGAGGATGAGGATGAAGCCCCAAAGTGGTTTGACAATATTGAATAGTGCACTCTCTGCCGGTGTGAAGCCAAACCCAACAATAATCAAAGGTAACTGTTGCGATGTATTGTTTGGGAGCTCGTTGAAGAACATATGAAAGCTAACGGAAACTTCAATTAGTAGTCACTCACGGGATACTTCAAGATGATTCTTACATAAAAAGCCAGCTCTTCGGGTCCGTAAAAGACTCGCGGACCTGAGACCACTTGAATGTCGAGTTTGAAACACCAGCATGTGTATCACGAATTATCTCTATAGTGTGGACCTTCTCCTCAACTGAAAGCCACTTTGCGTCGAGCGGAGAATTCGGAAGGAATATCAACAGTGGCACAAATATCGCGAACGTGAGAACGGTACAAACTATGTGGAGCCATTTCCAAGAAGAAATGCTACCAGCTAACGAGCCGTTGTTGTCATCGACAATCAACTTATAAGATATCATAGTTAAGAGCACGTTTGCAAGGCTTCCGAATGCCCACCACAGAAGCTGGACCCAGGGGCTCTTTTTGGGTGGGAAGAACGCTTGATGGAGGACGGCGGTAGATGGGACGATTTGGGATTCTGTCTATACCTTTGTCAGCAATTTTTTGGTGTGGTTTAGCTTTTGAATTGAGATTTACCATTCCCAGTAAAAATCGTACTGCCATCATTTGCTTTCCTGTCTTGATGGCTGGATGCACACCTAGTAGCAAGGCCCAGAGAAACAGGGAGCCGGTGATGAAGTATTTGTGACCCACTCGTTGGGAGAGCCAAGCACCAGGCCAAAGAGCAATAAGATATCCAGCATAGAACAGCATAAAAAGTTGATTGTACTCGTTCTTTGTCATTTTGACGTCGTCGAAAATACCCATGGTACTGGCGGATGAAAGGGTTGATTTATCCAAATGGATAAGGAACGAGATCCACCATGTCTGGATGAGAAGATACCAAAAGTTCTTGCGAACCAACTTGGCTTCCAGCTCGGGTGTCAACGGCCGGACCTTGTTCTTGTTTGTGTTGTAGAAATAAGTTGTATCATCGGTCTCCTTCTGATCCACGACCCGTTGCTGTTGAGATGGTCGACGAGCAGAGTCGGCCGGCTGTTCATGACTCTCCTCTTTCGAGGAAACTCGAACATCAGTTGATACCTCGCTGCTCTTTTCTCCAGACATGATTCCTGGAATGTAAATTCTGTGGAATGTTTTCCAGTTCTATCCAAGGCTCACGAGTCCATCAATTTATAACCACATGGCTGTTCAAAACTCTCGGGAAAATCCGAGTATCAAAGCGCAGTACCTCCAGGGTTCCTAGGGGCCGATGAAAATCCTTGACTTTTTGGCCGGGTGTCGCGCTTAGGTCTTGACCTCGGCCATCAAGCTCGGCCAACCTTTGCTTGTCCTGAAACAAGACTTCGTATGCACTCTACCTTGCGAGTAAACACCCAGCTGCCAAGACGTAGTCGCCTCCTCGCCCGTTCTTGGCTCTGTGTTGCCAAGAAGGCTGTGTTGCATTGGGGGACCTTGATAGTCAATCAGGGCGTGGGCTCACGACATCTAGAGCATCCAACAGGGCGAGGCTGATTTTATCCTAAAACTGATTGTAAGATAACTCTAACCCAGGACAAAGTCTTCATATCAAAACAGTAATCTAGAGGGAATTCCATGATTATTTAAGATGCATGTATTCAAAATCTTGATCACAACATTTAGCTCAGGTGTTTGGGCGGTCAGCATCCTCAATTTTGAATTGAATTTGGATGTCTAGAGAGCTGGCTGGGGCTTGGAAATGTTTCGTGATCCACCCGGTCCTTCTTCTAGTCCATTCCTTCGGGGTACATCAGGCCGCCATCTCCAAAATGGGCGCATGTACGAAGTACTCTGATCAGCATTTTCAAGGATATCCGCCGCGTGCTTTGTTTCGAGCTATTAGCCGAGATTCCGCGCCATGACAAGGTTTTTTTGACTCACATGTCCCAGAATAGGTAGAAATTTGGCTCCATGTCCACTTCCCCCTGTACAGACGAAGACAGAATTTTCCGCGTAATCGGGTACGTAGTCAATCTATTACTCTTGGTTAAACCCGGCGAGATTGTGCAAAGTGTGAACAATGAACAGTGAACAATCTAGACACTTACTACGAAAGAATTATCCAATGAGTCTGTGTACCAGCAAAGCTTCGTGGAGTAGAATGGAACGGTGTCGAACTCGGGTAAGAAAATAGAGACAAACTGTCTAACGGCATAGACGGCTTGTTCTTGCAGCGATAGACATTCCTTTGGTGGGAGCGGTACCGACCATTGGCCATCCTGGGTGAAGGGCGTGCCATCAGGTGCGGGTCTGAAATTCGTGAACTGAAAAGCATATGGTCAATGACCATTTAGTCGGGAAGTAACTAGAATCACTCACCTTCAACCCACGGTATCCAATCTTAAGTAGACCCTCAGGGGTACGAGGCAACACGTAAATGCTGCCAGTGTCTTTGCCTGTTGGGTCTCGAGGGGTACTCTTCCAGGTCAAAACTGGGAACTTTTCAGGGGAATATTTATCCCAGAGCTCCTTATCATTCGGGTCAATTTTGAAAATTGCTAGACTTCCCGCAGACGATTCAAGGTGGTAGCTCAGGTCGGGAAGAATCTGCGTAGAAAAGGATCCAGCTATTTGGGGGAGGGTCAGAATCACAGCAGTGTGGGAGAAGTTTCGCAATCTGAGTATTTCTTACCAGCTACGACAACCACATCAGCTCGATGTAAAGCACCATCCTTTGTCTTCAGTCCAGTCACTTTGACCTTATCAGGCTCAGTGGCACTGGGTTCTTTCACCAACGACTCCACTGCACCATTCTCCGGTCCAAACCGAAACTGGACTCCTTTGAACGCGGCAACTTTCTGGTAGTGAGCACAGGCATTGCTACACCGCACGAATCCACCTGTTGAATCAAGAACGGCTTCATACGAGCTGGGAGGGGAGGTATCCGGGATTGCAAAATCGAGCAACTTATCCTTCCATCCTAATCGGGCTGCGCGCTCTTGGTCTTCAGCAATGCTTTTGACGAATTGAGCATCTCGGAAGCCGTCACGCTCCATGTTAGCTAGAGTTTCCTTCTCCAATGCTCCAAGATGATCCGACGGCTGCACTCGCAGCATCCCACTGTTCACAAAGATCCTCCCCTCTGCCGAGTCAAACGACTGTTGCGGAAAGCCACGTTTCTCATCCTCCGCGACCCAGAGTCCCCGCCCTTCCATGGCCAGGCGTTGGTAGTGGTGCTCTTTTCCGTAGGATGCTCTGAACTATGTACGTGACTGTCAGCATTCGATCTGTCCTGATTCATTCATACCGCGGCCTTACAATTTTGTTGTGGTCCACCGATGCAGCCTGTATCTCGTCGTCATTTGCATCGTATGAGTTCTGGTCGTAATTGTATCGTTCAAACACAGTGACTTGATGATCTAAACATTTATCTATTAGACCAGAGCCAGACTCGCCCCTTCAGATCGAGGGATGCTCAACACTTACCCCGGTCGCGCAGGGCCACAGCGAGCGACAGACCAAATATACCCGCTGGACATGATCAGTATCTCCGTGAGCAGGTTAGATGTTGAGAGTGACACACCTCCGATAATTGCAATTGATTTTGGTTCGGACATTTTGCCGGTCAATGAAAGCGATGCACGTTAGGAGACGGATGTTATCGTCCTTACCCCCACCTTTAAATAGTCCATCGACTCCAATTTCCCCCGCAGCGGACAACGCCATCCGGTTCAAGTCCCCCCAAGGTCCCTTCAAGTCCGCCAATTTGAGGGCTTTCCAAAGTCACAGGTATTCTACTTTCGCATCACCCCGCTATACATTCTATAGTTCGATTTATCTTACCGTAATATGCCGGGAAGAGTAGGTATAGACCACAGAAGAATGTGGACGAGGACCAGCTCTAGTAGAGGCCCACCTATACTAGGTCCTTTTAAGTCAGGTTTATTCTTATTTATTCTTAGCATGATTCTTTCTGAATCTCTGCTAGTGAAGTACAGTTCGTCTTCTCCGATTGATCGAGTCGGTTTTAGGGTTTTGTCTTTCGCCAGCTCTTGAAAATTTCGGCGCCGAAGGATCGCAAGGCTGGACTGTCTCGGCGCCGAACCATCTTAACAGGCTCCGAGAGATTTAGGGCACATCATATAAAAAGACTTAAAGCAGACTGCAGTTATTTAAGAGTGTAAGGTATAATATAATAAATAGAATCAACAGAAATCATTCTCAAGATCGATCAAGTTTCGTCTACATTGCCATCACATACTACTCGACGATCGCAATGCACAACTCACAACAATACGAAGGACCAGGAGATTCTCCTTTGCATCTGTCCGATAATCATCCAGACACAAAAGGAGAAAATATGGAAAATTCCCAGCCTCAGGGGGAAACAATAGCAGGAATCCGACTAACCTTGATTGTCGTTGCCCTCATCAGTGCTTTCTTCCTCGTTGCGCTGGTAAGCCAACTTCATGTCCACCATATACTTGGATAACCACATCCTAAATCTCAATTTCTGTTTAGGACCGAACAATCATCGCAACCGCAGTCCCCGCAATTTCTGACCGATTCCATGCCATCGACGATATCAGCTGGTACGCCAGTGCCTATCTCCTGACGAGTAGTGCGACCCAACTTCTCTGGGGCCGACTCTATACCTTCTACTCGACCAAGACTCTGTTCCTGGCCGCCGTGGTCATTTTCGAGGTTGGATCCGCCGTCTGTGGTGCCGCACCCAGTTCCAAGGCGTTCATCGTGGGACGAGCTATCGCTGGAGCTGGATCGGCGGGTATCCAGAATGGCGCGACGGTCATCATCACGCAAGTGATGCCACTACACAAGCGACCTCTTTTCATCGGTCTTATGGGTTCAACATTTGGGGTCTCCTCTATCATTGGACCGCTTCTCGGTGGTGCTTTCACTGACAATGTTACATGGCGCTGGTGCTTTTACATCAAGTAAGTGAATATCCTTATTGGGTCACGGTGCTAGTATCGGTATATAAAACGCAAAGACTAATCGTTGTCGTCAGTCTCCCTATCGGAGGACTGACTCTTCTTATTATCTTCTTCTTTCTTCGCGTGTCTCCTCGCTCTACAAAAGCAACACTTAAGCGCCAGCTGGCCCGTCTCGATCCGGTGGGTACAGTTCTCTTCCTGCCATGCGTGATATGCTTCCTCTTGGCCTTGCAGTGGGGTGGTACCACATACACCTGGAGTAATGGGCGTATCATCGCTTTATTCGTCGTTTCCGGTGTGCTCTTCATCGCCTTTGCCTTGGTCCAGGTCTGGCGCAAAGAGGAAGCAACGATTCCCCCGCGCATCATCAAACAGCGAAGCATCGCTTCTGCTGCAACTTATACCTCACTCGTCTCAGGAGCCATGGTCGCCATGCTCTACACCTTGCCGCTCTGGTTCCAGGGAGTCAAAGGTACTACGGCCGTACAATCGGGTATCGACAATATCCCGATGGTTCTAGCACTAGTCGTCGCCAGCATCATTTGCGGCAAGACTATTGCGAGTATCGGGCAATATGTGCCATTCATGTTTGTCGCGGCGGTGCTGATGGCAGCGGGTGCCGGTATGATCACCACGTTCAAAGTCGACACCGGCCACGCAGCTTGGATTGGTTACCAGGTTCTTTTCGGTCTAGGTCTGGGCTGTGGTATGCAGCAGCCCACGATGGCCGCTCAAGTCGTCCTCAAGCAAGAAGATGTTTCAATCGGCGTCGCGTTAATGTTCCTCTTCCAATCACTCGGTGGTGCCATCTGGGTCGCTGTCAGCCAAAATCTCTACACAAATTACTTGGTCAAACATCTGCCCGGGATTTCCGGGGTCGATACCAGTGCCGTCCTCCAAGCTGGTGCAACTGAACTCGCGAGTATGGTGCCGAAGGACAAACTACAGACCGTCTTGGTGGTCTATAATTCAGCTCTACATAGCGCATACTTCGTTCCAGTGGTACTTTCTTGCGTGTCGGTGCTTCCCGCACTCGGGATGGAATGGCGCAATGTCAAAAAGGAGAGTGAGAAACGTGAACAGGCCAAACTTGCCAATGAGAAAGCAGTTCCGATGGACCAAGCGAAAACATCTTCCATGGATGAACCTCGTGTATGAACTGCTGAAGATTGATATCATGTAAAACGGATTAAGCTTCAATAGACCTGCTTCAAATTTATGAAAATCTCCACTATATCCTAGCCAAGCACGCATGACGTTTTTCTCCCCGGGCCCCCTACAGTAGATTTCCATGGTACAATTGATGAGGCCCGATCAGATCGACATAAGCAAATCGGCCTCGCGAGAACGAGCACATCATTTGTGGATCATTATGAAAAGCCATACCTGTCGGAGATTGGTCAATACCCAATCATATGAAAAGTCGGGTTTAGCCGAAGAACCGGTTCCTCTCACAGGGCCTCACCTATTTCCCATATGAGCATGTGGGCCACGAATACGGAGATGACGATCTGCCAGTGGCCCTTCCGAGGCTCCAAATACATGAAATTTTATCATGCTTCGTCAAGTTTCATCCGAATAAAAAACGGTAACCTCCGAGGGGGTTCGTGCGCCATATATCGACCCACACCTCCACCCAGGATCTCCTAGCTAAGCAACAATTCTCCGTATCCGATGTCGAACCCACTCTCCTAGTAAAGAGCGGAATCGAGAAGCGAGTAGTGGGTTGGGTGGGGGTGGTTTATTGCGACGGGCTCTCCTCTAATAAATTTATTGTGGAAAGGGTGTCCAGAATGCTGGGATCATAAATTGTACCGTATTATTGTGCAGAAAGTTTATTGAATCAGGAGATTTTCACATTGTGGATAGGCTGTACTAGTTAGTACTAGGTACACGTGAAATTCTCCACTACTTGTTAAATTGGTGGTTCTTTTGGGGCTTTTTCCAGCCAGCCGGACTGCGAAGCATTGGGGCGGGGGGAAGTCCGACACCGGTCTTTGTTTCACGAGGAGCTGCTTTTCACCTCAATAACTTGGAATAAGTCAGATATCAGAGCTTAATCAGAATAATATTATAGTATCGTGATTAAATATCTTACTAGGTGTAGTGGATAAGAGAACTATCGTTTGATAAGATCACATAACGATCATATATTATACTATCATAGAAATTAAATATGTGGCGGGTGCCTTGTTAGGGGATTCGAGGATCTCCTTGGGTATAAGTAAATACAAAAAGATTCGGAAGCCTTGTTCAAATACAAAACATCATGCATCATCTCGTCCATTCCTAACTATCGCGACGTGCACTGCGATCGACTGACTCGCTCGGCGTAGCAGGCTCGTGCGAGATCTCGATGGTCGTCTCTTGGTATACGCCGTGGAAGTTGGACATCTCGATATCGTTTTTGGGGACAATATCCTCGGTCGAGTCTTCGAAGGGGCTCTTGCGTGTCTCTCTGTCCATGGCAGACGGACCTGGGCGGAGTCGAGAGCCCAAGCGAGACCCGATGCCACCCTTGCTCTTCTTCGAACGGGTACCATTAGCGTTGGTAGTGATCTGGGTCTGCCATTGCGAGTCGGTGTGGTCGTAGTTGTGGTCGGTAGTACTGTGCTCGGTATCGATGATCAGATGACGACGGGTCAGCGTGTATACGGTCACATCCATGGCACCCGAGAGTGCCATCAAGCAACCGGCAACACCGAAGTAGGTCTTACTCGGGGAATCGCCGCGAGCTGTCGCCATACGGCCAGCGGCAAGTGGTAACGACAAAATCAAGTAGACAAACGGGTAGACGACCATGTAAATGACGACTCGATTTAGTCTGTGCAAACTTTCTTGCTGGCCACGACGGAGCATCTTTGCTTGTGTCATTTTGCGGCGGAGGTAGAAAAACATGATGGTGTAGAGCGCGATGGTGCCGAATTCGGAGAGAAAAATCCAGATATAGTGACCCCAGAGACGCTCGTCTTCGTGTTCAGGGCTTAGCCAACACTATACAATAGAGAACAGGGTCAGTTAATTGTCATCACATCATTAAAACGGCAAAGCCCGAGGGCTATGGTACATACCCAGTTGGCTTCTGAGATGACAAAAACATCTTTGCCATAGAGACCGACGGGGATAAATCCCAAAATGAGAATGAACATCCACATTCCAACGACACAGTAAGCAAAGAGATGGAACGGTAGCTGTCGGCCACGCAGCACGACTGCACCAGTATGAATCGCAATGGCCAGAACAAACAATCCACTGCCGGGATCACCTGTCTGAACCCACCATCCCTGCAAGTAGCAGGCCGGTTCACCATAATAAATGCCACCTCGAGACACCCAGTAGAGACTGATCACAAACGCAATGGCTTGTTGCAAATCAACAAGTAGGAGGTTATAAATTAGAACGACATATTGATTCTGGGCGAGGGGATTTTTGTAATAACGCTGCCAGAAAATGAATCGGTAGGTAAGGAATGACAATAGGCCGAAAGTAGAGCACAGAGAAAAGAGAGCAATGATACCCATTGCTATAAAGAGCGACCGATCAGTGCCCTCGAGGGGAGCCTCGTCACGAAACTCCCAGCGACGAGAAAGAGAACCATCACTATGGTCAGTAGATAGGGAACGTAAGACGTGAGTAAGTAACATGACGAAGCATGGATCCAGACAATGATCCACAGAAGGAACGAGGAGGGGAACAGGGGGGTTCAGGGACTTTGTATACGAAATCCTGAAAGACCCTGGATTTAGGCCTGGTGGGTTTCAGGGCTACGGCAGTTCGATTCCAAGACTCCACCTAATGGCGCAGTCAGAGGGTTTGTCGGGGCCGTAGATCGGTCAAGCCATGGGTGATCCTGTCAAATAGACGAGGTTCAACGCACGGCGTACAGAAGTACCACTTTGATGTGGATGCACTTGGTCTGTTACGAAGTAGATCCATGGTTCTGTTCTGCTATGGTGGATTCTACTATTTTGCAAGGCTGTATGTACTGTACTCCGTAGAGAGCGGGAGCACACAAGAGGAGCACCGCATAACTACTCCATCAGGGCAAGGATGTGAGACGCAGTGCACAGGATTGGACGGACGGGAGTCCGGCAGCTGGGTTCCCAGCGATATATCCACCATTTAGAGTGTGATGAGGCGGGATCTAGCGTCTTCTAAAAAATGCGGCGTCAGCGAGACGCGTCGAATGGAGCAGGTTAAGCTCCGACGGTGCAAGTCAAGCATCGGAGGTCTATCTATTATGGTGGGAAGGGTGAGATGAACCGAAATTGGGTCTGGTGGGTTCTCCGCTCGTATTGGGCGTACCGACCCACCTCGAAACGAGAAGCGCGGCGGTTCCTCAGGTAGGCGTATGTATTCAGGGGAGGGGGAAGGGAAATAGTCCGAGGCATATGAAAGTATGAAATACATATGGAGGGATCGAATGAATAGTTTGAGGATAGGAGAAAGTTACTTCGACCGCGTGGCGACCCCGGATACTCCTTGAATCCTGAAGTTTATGTCCTGCGCCATGGTGGGTTGCACCGTGCAGCGTGCATCGGCGGAGCGGCAAGAAGATGCCGATCCAACGATGAACTTGCGTTTGTGGAATTTGAAATTGATGCTGATCTCCCCGTTTTTAGAAGATTCTATGGAAGGGGAGGAAGGAGTAATGCCGCTGAGGTGAGAGCAAATATCATAGGCTGCGAGTGCTGGAGGTTGGTGGCCTAGATCAGCAGAAGATCGGAGGGGGTTCTACTAGTTTGTGGGGTCGCAAGCTTCGAGCAACACGAAATAGAAGCAAGATTGGCCGAGGAGAGTTCGAATGCACTTTGTTCCTGAGTCAGACAATTCATTTTTGAACAGGATCATGATCCTTCAATCAATAGGGGGGTCGGGCTGGACAGATGCGGGGGGTGCACGAAGGAAGGCGATCCTGAACGTTAACGTGCGATGGCAAGGATATCAATCTTGACAAAGACATCTCCAGGAGAGATCGACCTGGGAAAGTGGCAGAGTGGATGTGGTAGTGGATAGGGGTGGAAGTGGTTAAGAGTTACCCTGGACTGGGAAGCAAGCACGTGTACTGCTCTACTAGTCACTGCTCTAGTCACTGCTCTACCATAATGCTCTACACTTGTATTTCTCTAATCAGGGCAGCCTTTCAACAAGCGAGTCTCCGTGGCGCAATCGGCTAGCGCGTCTGACTGTTAATCAGGAGGTTGGAAGTTCGAGCCTTCCCGGGGACGCTTCTTTTTATTTTTTATTTTTTTACATTCAACTATATAACAGTTGATTGATTATTTATTTACTATGATTGTTTAGATTTTTACTTTCATTTTTATCTTATTTTAATTTTATTCTATTCTAACGATAATATCATCCATTTCATCTCTTCCCACTTGAACCTGACTCAGCCCATTGCGGCATCTCCCTGCACCAAATGCAACCTCACCTTCCAAGAACATCTAACATTTTACCACGTTAACACCCCAGTCTCCGTGGCATGGAATAATTCAACAACTAGCGGTGGATCCTGCAGGAGATTCTCACACCACCTGATATTCCCCTCTCCGGAAAGTCTCGAGTTGAGTATGTCTCACTCTCCGCCCCGTCGATGCCCGTTCAACCGTCCCAGATGGTCCCGCCCAGTGAGAGATGTCCTGTTGCATCGGGCCTGACAACCACTATTGCGGCCAGGTCAGCTGTCGACACCGTGAGATCCCGCTTCATGTCTAAGACCTGCACCGGATTAGGTGGGTCATTGCAGATGGACAAGAATAGAACGAGTCTGTCCAGCGTGGTGATACTCCGCTCAGAGATATATAAATGAGCCTGTAGCTGGACGGAGGTAGAGCATCAACAGCCTCAAGTTTTCTCTACATTCAAACTACTTCATTGAAAGTATTCAACTTCAACAGCTTCAAACACCACCAACCTTGAATCTGCACTCGCAATATTCACCATGAAGTCCTTCACTGCCATCCCCTTCGCCCTTCTGGCCACTCTCCACCTCACCGGCGCAACTCCAGCTCCTCAACCCGAGACTAATGCCGCTGCCGCCGGCACCTCGGTGTCAGTCTCCTATGACCCTGCGTTTGACGTCAAGGGCGCCTCCCTCAGCACTGTCTCCTGCTCGGACGGTGATCATGGTCTCCTGACCCGGGGATATACCACCTTCGGCTCGCTGCCTTCGTTCCCCCGCATCGGCGGTGCACCCACCATCGGTGGCTGGAACAGTCCCAACTGCGGCAAATGCTACTCGCTGCAGTACAAGAGCAATACCATCAAGGTTCTCGCTATTGATGCCGCCCCCGGTGGTTTCAACATCGGTAAACAGGCGATGAACCTGCTCACCAACAACCAGGCTGACCAGGGCCGAGTCACGGCTACCTATACTCTGCTTGCGGACAGTGAATGTGGACTGTAAGGTGTTGAGTGTGAAAACTGCTGGATCGACCTAAGAATAAATTTACGAGATACGAGGATGCACGGATGAGACATTGCGGGATGATAAATATACATGAGATGCATCATGATGTGGGGAAGCCTCACTTTAGACCAGGCTTAGGGCGCGCGCTGTCTTGGCGGAGGGGGGATGGGGGTAGTTCTACAAATTATCTATTGCCTTAATATACATAGCATAACAGCATCATGATCAATCAAAGCACCTGCAGCATTTCTTCAACCCGACCAAACTTATCTCGCACCTTGCCCTTTTCTTGACCGCGTTCCCGTTCAACCGCGTCAATGCGTTGCCAATCCTGCCACGACGTGGGGCGCAGGCTGCGACGGTCTGCCTCGGGTTTGACTCCCTCCCAGCCTAGTCCACTACTCTTCTGAGGAGCATGCAGGAGGGAGCCGGAGGATCCGTGACTTGCCAGGTCTTGAATCATGGTATCCGCTGTAGTGAAGGCATCAGTCATGGTTGAGGCAATAACCCCAGTGGGCCCACGCTTGACCCAACCGGCACAATATAGACCAGGTAAGTGGGTAATCAGGGAGCCGTCGGGCAGCTTTTGCGGCTCTCCGGTATCCGAGAGGCCCTTGGCCCGACCAAAGCCATCGTTGGCGATCACGCCCCGCTGGGCATCGAATTGGATGCCTAGGTCCTCTAGCCCAGGGAGCGGGAGGGATTTGTAGCCCACACTGCGGAAAAAGACACTGGCGGGAAGATTGACCATGGCGGGTTTCCCACTGGAGAGATACTTCGGCGTCACCTTGGAGGTCGGCTTATACGGATCCGAGGGGTCGAGTTCATTACGAGAGAATTTGGCATGTGTGAGGTGGTACGGGTGGATGGGTGACCAGTGGAGTGAGTCGGGGGAGAGAAGGAAATCGAGAGACCAGGACTTGGTCGATGTCTGAGGATCGTTGGCGGAGCCCTTGGCCAGTAGCTGCATGAGGCGTTTCTGCGCTCGGGGAAGGGCGTTGATGACCGAATCCGGTGGGAAGACATCTTTTGCGATCGGATCAAAGGAGACGTCGGGAAGTTGAAGGAGTTCACGAACTTCTTTGATAGTGAAGGAAGCCTATGATCCATCATACAGTTAGGAATGATTTTTATGTTGTTTGTTGACTGTGTAGCTGTGTAGCTCACCTGGAGTGGCCCTCGACGGCCAACCACCCGCACCCGCTTGATCTTACTCTTGGACAGCTTTTCCAGAGCGTAGTCGGCGATATCGGTAGACCGAAGGGCATCCACATCGGAAAGAAGGATCCGAGCAACATCGAGTGCCACATTACCTTGTCCGATCACGACGGCATCTTCCCCGCTGGTCAAGTCCGGGTCAAGATCCCGGTGCTCGGGCAAGCCATTGTACCACCCAACAAAGGCCCGGGCCGAGTGGACACTGCGAGTGGCTTTCTCTCCGGGAATTCCCAATTCTTTATCCTTGGAGGCACCGTATGCAAAGAGTATGGCGTCGTAATGTGGTTTCAGAGCGGAGAGAGGTAGATCGTTGCCGAGGTCAATATTACCGACAAAGTTGAAGCGCGGGGAGGTCGCGACCTCTGTGAATTTGTCTTCGCAGTTCTAATTCCTTTATCAGCTACCTCGTATAGCCGGAAGGGACATCAATGGCTCGTTTGAGACCATGGTCCGTCGAGCCACCCACCTTGACCTCGGGGTGATCCGGAGCCACGCCGTATCGTGCTAAGCCAAAGGGCACCGGAAGCTTCTCGTACATGTCAACTGTCGCACTATCATGTTTGCTCAACAGCCGTGCTGCCGCATAGAAGCCTGCCGGGCCAGAGCCGACAATGGCGACACGTGCAGGGCGGGCTGTGGTAGCAGTGCTGCTTAGGCGCCGTGCGGAGAAGGGCAAGGCTTTGGACCAGACGGAGCGCTGGGTCAGCCGCGCAGTACATTGTGCGCAGACAAACGCGTGGTCCAACATGACTTGAACGGGCTACCTCAGCCTCTCTTGAGCGATGGAAGATGGAATGGGGTGGATCTAACCAATTGCTTGTGCCATGGGATGCCGATGCCGACGCCCCAGCGGTCCGCGGGCAATTCGCATCTGATATGGCTTATCGGAGACACGTGACGCGGTACCTGCACTGTCACTATTTTCGGATCGGAGAAGTGATTGGCCGATCCGAGATCGCACTGAGTCACACTAGCCCTTTTGGAACTAGCGTTTATCTGTTGGCCCAGCAACCAGCGCAGTCGGAGTTTCCCCAAGAGACTCGCGCAGCCTCACATCGAACGTCAACTGTCAGATCGCATCCCCTCTCATTCCTCACCCTCCACATTCTCACATTCTCTTCAAACCCACGCGTGATCTTCCACCGGGAGCTTCCAGTCGCTACCATGGGAAGATCGTCGCCTCCATTCCTTTATGATCGTCCATCCACTTATAGTTTCTATGGACCAACCGACCCCGGCTTCAATCCCAAGGCCGTGACGCAAGCGAGCTGGACTCGTGCGCCGCCAAAACCAAAGCAAAAAGGACCACTGATCAACTTCAATAGACATCCAGATTCGGTATGCGCGCGAACCCTTGAACACTTGAACCCACTAGCTTATCGCAGCACTGACAATTCCAATGTAAATAGTGGGGCAGCTTCGAGGAGAAGTCAACATGGACTGCCATGAGTCCGAACACGAAGAAACATGTGAAGTGGTCTCGTGGATCTCAGCTGGGATTGCGCGCGGTCACCCTCGTGGGTGCCCTAGCATCGCTTTTCTGCTCCATCGTCATCAAGAATGCTGCCGTGGCTGTCATCTGGATCGTTCGGGCGGGTGTAAGTAGTCCACCATAAGCACAACCCAGGCTCCACAATGCGATCACTAACCCCAAATCCTCAGCCCATTGTCGCAATTCTGCACACCATTTATGGCGTTTACCATTTCTCTCGCTCTCCGGTTAATCGCCCTCCTGCCTCACAAGCCAGCTACGGATTGTTCGCCTCTACTCTGGACGCAGGCCTCATCCCGTTCTACGTGTTTACGGCTTTTATCGCTCACGGAGAATATGCCGAAGATGCGTACCACTGGAGCACTCTTTTTGAAAAGAGCGAATTCACCATGCCAATTGCCCAGGCAACTTTCATCTGCGCGATCACCAATGGCGCGTTGCACCTTGTTTCCCTCGGCCTGTCGATATATTTGGCTGTCATCTTCCGCAAGATCTCCCACTTGCCACCGGATATGAACCCATTGGAAGACAACCTAACGGCTCGCCCTCGAAGGAACCGCAAGGAGACTGATATTGACGAAAAGCACATGAGCTCATCGACGTTGAACTCCGAGGACCCGCTCATTGGCTCTCCACGGACAGTGCCATTCATGCATACTCGTGGTCAATCCGGCGACTCGGCTTACCAGTCCTCCGGGTTTATGAACGAAAAGCGCCAATCTCAGGTCTCCGTCCAGCCCCACCGACTCTCACACCTGGAGCCATCTAGCCCTGAGATGCTCTTCCAACACCCCGCCAGTCAGCCATATGACCTGACCTCCGAAAATCCTGCACCTGAGTATCGGAATGTTGCCATGCACTCCCCTGAGGTCGTGAACCCCGGTAGTCAGATGCGCCACATGACATCTCGTGCTGCCGACCGGTCAAACAGTATCAGTCCTCTCTCAGACAATTGGGTCGCATACTCGGAACGCTCGCTGTCGCCCATGAATGATGACCAAGACCAGAACAATAATACCAACACCCTTCGCCAGTCTTCATCTGTCTATAGTAGACGTACAAACTCTCCCGCACACTCCAATGGTGGCATCCGAGACTGGTTCGCATATGGCCAGAAGCCTGCCAGCATTGGTAGCGTCATTCCTGAGGATACCCGCGGCGAGTACGCCGAACTGGCCATGAATGAATTCTATGGCAACGAAGAGGACAAGAATGAGCAGGACCTTGGTGACCGGCGATTCAACATTTTCCCTGACCCCGAAGAGCACGACCATGATAATGTAGATGATGATCACTCAAAGAACCTCCCTTTCAACCCACTCATGCTGAACCCGCCGACCCCTCAACCTGTCCTGAATGAGAAGCCCGAGGACACTGACCCCGTTCGCCGCTATGCTCTAAGTGACAATCCGAACTTCTCGCATAACCAGAAGGCTCAAGCGGTAACTCCACACGAATCCGAATCCACGGAATCCACCACTTCCAAGGGCCGCTTCTACGGAGATCTCGAAGAGGAGGGTCTGCCTGGCGTGGACTTATCTCGCAACATCAGCAACCAACAGCCGATAACCCGCCAGCCAACAAAGCTCACTAAGAAGAAGAGCAAGAAGATGTCCGCGTATCAATCTCTCAAGAAGGACGATAGTGGCGACGAAGGTTATCTCAGCAGTCGCTCAGCAGCAATGACCGAAGGTGATCGCAAGGGACGTGTCGTCAGCAACTCCGGTGCCGACACAGCCCGACCTGGTATTGGGGCTAGTGTTGGAGCCTCTCTATCTTCCTATGGTAGCTACATCGCCGGGCTGGGCGTTGGGCGACGTCGCGACGTGAGCGGCAAAATCGCCGAGGAAGGACGCGGCACCAATGCGGTCGAGGAGACACCCAGACCAATCCAGCCCCAGAGTCAAGCTGCGTCTCCCATCCGGGCTGCTGGATGGGCCAGATTTGCTGGACTGTGATCAATGATATGGAATTGTATGGTATGGAAGGGAATGGAATTGGGAATTGGATATCCAAAGGGAATTTTTCTTTTTATCTTCTGGGACCGGAGTTCTGACCATGTTTCTATGAACGGCATGAAGCGAGTTATTTTTCTTTTTCTTTTCTTGGGTATCCTCAGCGACCCTGTTTGATCTATGTGGTGCCTTAATCTGATGAAGGCCTGCTTTTTTTTCTCTCTTTCGATGTTGATTTTATGGTTTTGTATTTACAGGAGAACTCAGGACAGTTACAATATAGTCAACTCATCTATCCTTTTGAGTCTTTGATCACCGCAGATAGAGGAGAGGATTTACTTTGTAGAAGATTGAACAATAATAGCAGCACCTCACTCTGCCCAAAAGGGGAAAGCGGCGATCTGCAATTGCGGGGTCTCTGACTAAGCGGAAGTGGACATGGCATCATCCGGAACTAACCAAATTAGACTGTTGGACTCCTCTCTTCTCCCCTCCACGCTGACGAGTACAAGCGAATATTCCTGTTCAAAATATGCGACTGAGCCCTTTTATTTCGGCAGATGAATCTGGCAATGAAAAAACCCCACTCGATTCAACCTCGGAGATCGGCACTTTCGAATTGGGTTTGCCGATGACAAAAGCAACTTGAACATAAACAGTTCACTTGTTACCGATTGATCATGTCGCTTGTCACGATTATCTCCCCCTGATTTTCAAGCAGCAACCATGTCTGTCAAAGAAAAGCTCGAATCAAAGTTCCCGGACACCGTCTACAGCTCTCTGGTTCACCCAGATAAGCACCCGGTATTCCATTACGAAGGGTTCCACCCCGGAAAGATCCAACAACTTCCTCGAGGACATGTCAAGGAGCCTGGATTCCAAGCCTTTCCGGTCGACGTGACATGGGAGAGAGACCAAGCTATTCCTATGCGTGATGGAATAAAGCTTTACTGCGACATCTTTCGACCAGCGAAAGATGCAAAGGTTCCGGCCATCATTCCATGGAGTCCTTACGGAAAGGCGTCGACAGGCTCCCAAAACTATGATATAATGGGTCCTTGGCGCATTGGAATTCCATACCAACGGCTCAGTGGGTATGAAACATTCGAAGTATGTAGTCTTTTTGCCCCCATCATCTTGGCAAAGCTACCGGAAGATGATGTATTGATCCGATTCCAAGGGACCAAACCCTGCAGATTGGTGTGCGAGGGGATACGCGATTTGTGACATTGATGCCCGTGGCTGTGGCCACTCAGAGGGGAATCTGATGTTCTGGGGTGAACAAGTAGGTGTTGACAATGTATACTTGTCGCCAAGTTCGCTCTAATGATTCTTAGGAAGCTACCGATATTTACGACGCTATCTCTTGGGTAGCTCAGCAACCTTGGTGCGATGGGTCAGTCGTGATGATGTGAGTCTTTGAGAATATTCGAATAACTCTGATCAAAATTGACGAGGCCGAACAGGGGGAATTCTTGGCTTGCCATTTCTCAGCTCAATTTTGCATCGCGTTTCACTCATCCTAACTTGAAGGCAATTGCTCCATGGGAGGGCATGACCAATGTCTACGTCCAACAAACTAGTCGCGGTGGAATCCCAGCCCCACGTTTTGGCCAGCTTATTCTCAATGGCTTTGCTGGTATGGCCTGGTTCAATTACATATCAAACAAAATACTAAATCTTTCGCAGGGTTTGGTATCGCCGAGAACTTAGGTGCAATGACGAGTCAGCGACCACTGTTTGATGAATATTGGGACGAGAAGAAAATAAAGACCGAAAACATCCGTGACATTCCGATGTATCTGACTGCTTCTTATTCAACGGGACTTCATTGTGAAGGCTCCTTTCACACCTTCGAGGTGGCCCAGACCCCTCGCAAATGGCTACGCGTGCATGATTCTCAGGAGTGGCACGATCTCTACAGGGTCGAGGCAATGGATGATCTTCAGAGATTCTACGACTACTACGCCAAAGGGATCAAAAATGGATGGGAGGAAGATACGCCTCGTGTCCGCCTTACCTTATTGGGTTATGATGGCAGTCACGCACAGCAAGTTGTGGAGCGACCTGAAGAGCAATGGCCACCGAAACGTCAGACTACGATTCGATACTATCTAGACAGTGCTAGTCGATCTTTGGTACCGCAGAATCCTGCGCAATCCACATCGACATCACATGATTCTCATTCGCTCACGGAATCTTCAGTAAGTTTATCCCTGACCCGCATAGGACTTTGAAAGTTTTCTGACCATCCTTTACCATCGTTAGGACTTTGTTGTTCATTTCAGTGAATATACAGAGCTCTGTGGTAGACCATATGTGAAGCTCTGGATGTCGTCCGATGAAGCAGATGACATGGATGTAGTTGTTCAACTGCGCAAAGTGTCATCTACGGGCAAACTCCTCGAATCTTTGAATTGGTGTCCAATGCCTAAGCCTGGACCCGAGGTACCGGATGTCAATGTTGCCAAGCATCTTGGTCAGCAGGGTATGCTGCGAGCCTCGCATCATGTCAGCCTGCGCCCCAGAAAAGATGATGATGATTTCCCGGTGTATGACCATGACAAACGCCAGGCTATTGTGCCTGGAACGATTGTGCCCCTTCTTATCCCAATATGGCCAGTTGGAATAGTCTTTGAAGCTGGAGAGGGACTGATGATCCGTATATCTGGTCATGACATGTCTTTGCCCGAGGTCGAAATGCTGAAGCTCACGGAACCGGTGGATCAAAACCGCGGGAGGCATATCATTCACACTGGCGGGGATTATGAAAGCTACATATCTTTACCAGTCATCTCTGCGTAGAACAGGACGCTTGTGAGTGGATAGAAAGAAGTCCAGGGCGGCAGCTGACTACACTCAAACAAGATGATCAATTTGATTAATAGTATACTTCAATTTTGAAGAATGGAGATATCACAATACCAAAGCGCAGAAAGCTGGCGTTTAATCAAGGGTTGAATCGGCTGTTCCCCGCGAATGTAAGATTCAGTCTGTTGTGTTCTTTTTTGTAACAAATGAAGTTGGATGCAACACTTGGCATGGTGCGCGTGCCAAATGAGAGAATGCCCAGTGAGAAGACGAGCTGACCAAGGCGAGACGACTGGATGGAAACGCTTTGCCTGCACGTTGAAGCTCCGGTTTTGGTGAGGAAAAAAATTAATTTGAATGAATTTATTTTCCAATCCTGAAATGGATAATACCCAGCTGGAAAAAATCCCATACTAGCAGCTTTTAATGGGCTCCTGACCACTACATATCTCAGATTCCCCTGCTTTGCTTTGGAATCACCGGAGAGTTAAGCTGGATAAAAGGAAAAGGCTTCAACCAGCATTGTTCTTATTATTTACTCGCAATACTACTCGCTTTTCTCAAATAAAAGCCAGGCATCCCAATCAAGGCAAGCTCTAAACATAACAAACATCCTTCTCCGGTGCCGTCACCTCTTTCGAAGTAAAACTGCAATGGGGATACGGTGCATCTGGATCTTTATCAACAACACCCCATTGAACGGGCTTGAATGCGGCATCCAGATCAAGGCGAGGAGGATGACAAGCTGCACTGATCACAACGCTCCATTCGCCTGCAATAGGCATCGCAGACGCCTTAAATACTCTAGCGCCCATCCCAGCAACGACGAGAAAGGCAGCGATTGTGAGGAATAAACCCAGCTCGAGAGGAATTGTCGACACACAACATGTGACCAGCACTGCAGATTCGATGGGTTTGCCATACATGTCATAAGGTAGAATCTGGACGTAGAAGAGACCTTCGGAGATGAACCAGTGGATAAGGGTAAATGTTGTGAGAAGCGGAACGGCGTATTGGTAAGGGATTGCCAGATACCAAGTTGACCATTGCTCCCCTCGAGGGAATGAAACTCGAAGAGGACGTCGGTACGTTGCGAAACTGTTATAATCGGCTGCAAGGAGGGTCCTTGTGAGTGTATCATTGAGACAGAAGTAAAGAAAGGACACCGCAAGCTGCGGTGTGTTTGCGAGAAGTTCCATGCCGATGAAAGAAGAGGAAAACCCCGAAAGCAGAGCGGTTGATTGAGTGACTCCCCACCCTTTGATTGACCATATTTTGCTCAATGGCTGGCTCCCACCATACTGGTGGGTGTTTGCATTCGCCACTGCATAGGATGGAAGGATAAGGCTCGTGATGATATACAGGATGAGCATCAGGAATGTGAGTACCCAAATTCGGTCACTGCTGGCTGTGGACCACGATTTGCTTGCCTTGGGAAAGACATTAGGATGAGGCCCTTCAACTTGCGACCCGACTGTATTTTGTCCCGGGCTTTTGTTTTCTTTATTCCAAGGGCAGTCCGGATCTCTATCGATTATATCTGGAGAAAGAGTACACCAATTCTTTGTGGCTGGATCTGGCCGTTGGAGGAAAGATGATATAGCATCCCCAATCGTAAGGAACAAATTGCGACGATCGATGCGTAATAAAAGCCAAATGCAAGCCATTTTGATCAAATTGCAAATGATCATCACGATGGCGATTGGCAAGTGGTAAAAGAGACGACATTGTTCGGAAGTCTTTTGACTGAGGCAGTGGTCAACTGTGATCGGTTGTAATGAAACCGGAGTAGCAACACCTATTTCTGTTGCACTCGGACAAGAAGCTGAAATATTCACACCTGGCCCAGCAGATTGGATCCAAGGGGTATTGTCCAGATACGTTCGTAGTTGTGCTGGGAGTGGATTGGTTTGCATGTATGACAAGAAAGCATCCACCTCTCCGGAGGTCCAGGTCAAGTTGTCACTACCCATCAGAGTACCTGCAAGCTTTGCTTTGCCAAGTTGCTGGATCCAAGCCTTATTGATCCAGTTTTGATAGGTATGGGGTATATGCACGGAGGTCTGTAGTGGCCAATCCTGGCCCGATACGTTCCAAGTATCTGATCCTTTCAGCAATCCACTTGAGCATGATCCACTATCCCCTAAATCGTAACACATCCATTCAAACCCAACGGGATCCAAGTTAGCATCAGCCAAAGAAAAGAAGGTCTCAAATGCATTGAGTACTGTCTGCTTCGGATCTGCTGCTGTAATCCCCCCGGGGTAGCCATATCCAGCTAATGATATTCCTTCACCAGTCATAGGTTGACTAGTGACAGTAATCAAAGTGCGGCGGTCTGACACGTAGCTATCGGCGTATGCTTCAATGCACTCTTCTCTGCTGAGATATTCAAAGCTGCCATTGAAGATGCTCGATCGCAGATCAGTGATGTTCCAAGAGAGAAGCTCTTCGGGCCAACAGCTATATTCTTCAAAGAGCGACGTAGGAACGCTTGTATTTGAAACAAAGCTTTGTGGTAAAGCAAGAACTGGATACGAGTTGGCGTTGAGGGAAGAGTAAAAAAGAGAGTTGTAGCTAGAACCAGAGATTGATTAGTTAGTCCTTTCTGTTGCAGGCAGTTTGAAGGGAAGTTGTTCCTACATCATCTGAGTTATCATTGATGTCAATAATAGCAGAAGCCATAGCGCTTGGCTAGGTCTTTTGAGATTGCGGAAGTTTCGCCAACTGGAAACACCAACTGAGAGCCAAGTACCATCGCAATGAGCCTTATCAACATCTGCTCGGGAAGGAGCCATGAGAACTGTGCAGCAGTAACTACTGGTGGCCGTCATAGCCACGCTGAGTACGTTAATTAGTAAATGAAGACCGATTTTCATCTCTTGCGTTGTTGAGCAGGAGCCTTCGTAGAGGACCATAGACCCAAATCCGGTATTCCTATACATTGAAGTAGAAAGACCAGCTGCAACGATTGTAAACACAACGTTGACAGCCAAAACCGCTGCATTAGCCCACAAGCACCATCGGACTGGATCCTGCCATTCTGGTCGTGTCTTTGTGTTTGGTGTATCGTCAAGAAGGGTCAATGCGCGAAACTCCGCAGGGGGCTCAATGTCGACTTGATTATCTGACTCGTCGAAACCAAGCGCCGAGGGCGGCGAAATAGAACGAGAACTTCTGAAAAGGGTGAGCCTGGCGATTATTTTAGCAGGAAGGTGAGTCCACCTACTCTGCAGGCCTCGCTAGCTTCTCTTCGCTTCCCTCTAGGCGGCTCGGCATCATATTGTGAAGCTCGAAAGGCTCGACAGTGTGGTCATCGTGGTCATCGCCAACAGGTGTGTAGCGTACATTTTGGGACATGTCTCGCCGCGAAAATCATTTTACGATCGTGCCGGGTGGGAGAAAAGGGTCTAATGTATTCTAAGCCTCACTTAGCCCTCGCATCTTTCTGCGAACCCACCCGTGAAGAAGAAGGTCCAATCATCACAAACGGCCCCCACAACATCCCGCGGTGGCTGAAGCTTCGCCCCTCGGAGAGGCATGTGCTTGTATGACAAAAATTCACTAATTTATGTATAGGTTAGTGTGTATTTTCAGACGTAGTCAAAATCGGAAACTCACTATAAATCCGTGATCAAAAGTTTGAACCTTCCACCGACGATAACAGCAGCAGCAGGACCCCAGAATTACCTTATTGTCAAGTATTTGCGGTTATTTGCTGACAATCTGCAACAATGGCGTTAGGGGTTAGCATCCTGATCAAAGGAAAGAATTGCGTTGATAACAGTCGAGGTTGTTGGGATTATAAATGGACATATAGTACAGAGCTGATGCACCTTGATGACGTGGGAGGATTGTCCACTGAATATTCCAAGGATTTTCAACTCGTATGTTTTGGCGCTGGCGTGGATTTGAGGCAAATTAGTTTCTCAATCGGCATCATCAGTCCTCTGGTGGGAATGTTGGAGATGTGTTAGCGTAGCCGAGGATAATTTAGATGTGTCTGGAGGTGATACGGTATAAAGCTGGTATATCGGAAAAGCAGATGTTTGAGAAGATAAAGCAAAAAGTACATAATTCATCAGGGTATCACAGAATATAAAAGAATAGGCGAAGGAAATGAAGAAAGATGGTACATAGGTTACGAAGGAACACCCTCATACTCCCAGCCTTCGATGACACGCTTGCGACGCCGTGAATTACGGCGATTAGCATTGCATTTGATAAACATGGTCAATGCCGTGACTATCAGGATGACAATTGCAGCAACGACCGCAACGATAACAGTCTTGCGCTGTATCTGTTGCGGGTTAGATGAGTATGGACAGGTGGCATCAGAGCCACCAGAGACCCAGCACGAGGTGACATCAATAGAATTGAAATCAATGTAGACTTCGCGGCGAGATAAACTCGTCGAGGCTGGGTCCATGATTGATTTATCCTGACCGATAAGATACTCATAAAGATAATGGTTTTCCAGCCCGGTGCGAGGTACTGCAAAAGAAGAGCCTGGTGGACAGCTGTCTCCGACATCGCTGTATTCTGCAGCATGACTCGATAGGGCCCAAGAGAATGGCGAATTACCCACTCGGCAGGCCGCACGCCGTTCCTCGCTGCAGTTTGTGGCGCGCCAACGGCCGCCTAGCGAAAGGTCTGTGATTGCGCATCGATCAAATGCGGGTTGGTCATTTGTACCCCCGCCGGTCTCGGCACCTTCAGGCTCACCGATTGCCCAGGCCCACCCGGTTGAGAGCGAAACGTTTCGGTAGTAAGATACGTCTTCATCAGCAGTCTTGCCAAAGAGGGTGGAATTCAGCATCGGCGACATGCCGCAAGCCGTGATATCGGATATAAGGTTGGTCAATGACCCCAAAGTACTGTCTTCTGAAATGCCATCTCCTTCCGGTATAGACATGCTGCTCGATATAGTCCACGATGCGTTGGCCTGAGACACTCCTGTTGCATGAGCTTTGTAGAGACAGCCCGACTTTAGAGCACCCTGGGTTGTAACGGAGACGTTGACTTCCGAGGTCATCAACCCTGGAGGAAAGATGGCATCTTCATCCTTAGTCAAGTCATAATCGGCCAGCTGCGGATCGATCGAGCCGTATTCGATGAGGACACGATCTGATTTTGCAAGTTGAATATATTTTGCTGACGGCCATCCATCCGGAGTGCTCTGATGGCCTGCTTCGTCCTCGTGGGTGGTAAAGTATTCTGTGATCGGCATGTAGCTCTCTTCGACTTCGTACCAGGACTCGTTCAAGTTCTTTCGGTCCTTGGCTAACTGAGCTGCGCTGTAAATGTAGTCTCGCAGGTCCAAATTCAGCAGCATACCGACCCGTTCCGAGTCCGATTTGGGCAAATCGCTTCCCTTCACGACGGCGGGTGGCTTTGTCGGGGCGGAGTCACTGGCAGCAACATGTAGGTTCAAGACGAGATAGGTGGTGTAAACGAGTAGGTTCCGGGTTGTGTCTTCGAAATAGCCGACCAATATCTGCGAAATGATGTCCAGATCTACGTCATTGGTGCATCTGTACGGGCCCAGTTCATAAACTGTATCTCCCTGGGAATCCGAATACGCGGTGATAGTTGCGGAATCTGCGTCGGTTGTTGAAGAAGCCACTTCGGCCGTTGTGACTGTAGAAGTCGCAGAGGGTCCTTCAGTCGTCGAAGTCACTTCGGAGACAAATACGTCTGCCCTAGCTGGGATCGCAACCGGACAAAAGGACCATGTCCGGCGGTCCACGGACCAGTACAGGTCGAGGACTAGTCGGCGGAAGCCGACTGAAAGAAGATTGGAGATACATTCGGAAGCTTTGTCTTTGGAGTATAGGCCATTACCGAAGCAGGCGGAGGATAATGATACAGCCGGGTTCGTGACGAAGTTGATGGGGATTTGGCCGGCGACATCTCGTTCACTCTACACGAGTCAATTGAGGTTCAACAGAGCTGAAATATACTGGCAATGGGCTCACCAACAAGACTGCCACCCAAGTCGCATCATCAATGGTGGCCCCGGAGTCGTAAGAAACCGACATGGTCGAGCATGGCGCAAAGGTGATGGTGATGGGGAGGAGCAGAGTGGCAGAAGAGACACTCGGAGTCGCGCAGCGCAGCTGCAGATCACCTGAGTCGATCTGGCCACTTCCATCTTCTTCATCCACTCAACCTCATCCTCACTCTTACTCCCCCTACACCCACCCTTTGTTTCCCCTTATCCGTCCAACTCGCTTTTCTTTCATTTCTTTGTCTTCATCCTCTAATTCATTCCTAAAATGGCCGCCCCCGGCCAGCCCTCGCCCCAGCAAATGGCGGCCATGCAACAACAGTTCGCCGCCGAGGCCGCCAAACGAGGACTGACTCCTGAACAATTCGCCCAAAAGCAGCGTGAACAGCTCACAGCCGATGCCGCAAAGCTCGGATTAACCCCCGAACAATACGTGGCACAACTACGAATGAAGGCGATGCAGGCGCATCAGAAACAGATGGAAGCACAACAACAGGGTCAAGCTTCTCCGCAGGGAGAGCAGCAACAGGGCCAACAGGGCCAGCAGAACCAACAATCGCCTGCGCCCCAGCAACCTCAACAACAAACACACCAAGTTCCCGTGCAACCAGGTCAGCCAGCGGATCCCAAGGCCCTGGCAGTCGCCAACTTCCTGCGGTCGCAGAACCTGAAGCCGCGAACATGTATCTTGGACGGACAGCGAAAGGATATGTTCAAGGGTATGTACTCGAGCTTGTAAAAGAGGCATTCCTTGGGATATACGCAACCAGGTCTTCCCCCGAACTGAAGATCGCTGACAACTTATTCCCATTCCAGTCAAACGAGCTATCCGCGCCATCGAATCCCCCGCCTACGCCAAAGCCGCCGCAAAGAAGAACTCTCTCCTCCCACCTGTTACAGACCGCGCTTCCGCCGAGAACGTCTTCAAGCTCCTCCCGCTCTCTCTCCTCGCCCTTCGTGTCAGCAAGGTTGACCCGCATGCGGGCCACAACCATGCCAAACCTAAGAATCGCACCAAGGGTCTGTGGACCGTCAAGATCGAGCAACACCAGGAAACAGACCCGATGATGCATTATGTCTGGTTGTACGAGGGACCGCAGTGGAAGCAGAGAGCCCTGGCCGCGGCCGTCGTCGTGGGTATCTTTGCCGTGGTGTTGTTCCCCCTGTGGCCGATGGTGATGCGGCAGGGAGTGTGGTATCTCAGTGTGGGCATGATGGGACTTCTTGGACTCTTCTTCGCCATGTCTATCTTCCGTCTTATCCTGTTCTGCATCACCGTCTTCGCCGTGCCACCGGGTCTCTGGTTGTTCCCCAATCTGTTCGAGGATGTTGGATTCTTCGACAGCTTCAAGCCTCTGTGGGGCTGGCAAGAGGTATGTATTCTATTCCGGTGATCATGAACTTGGCCAAGAACCCACCTATACTAACACCCCTCTTTAGAGCAAAAAGAAGAAGAGCAAGAAGACCAAGTCAGAAGCCGCTCCGGCAGCAGAGACTGCCCCCTCAGCAAGCACGACTTCCGCCCAACCCGCGTCAACTCCAGGCGCAACACCCGTAAAGCGAGACCTCGCAGCGCGCGTCGAAGAGGTGGAGGAGTAAAGAATGAAGGAAACGAGGATTTGGAGGACCAGGCAGGGAGTTTCAGTTTCTCGAAGATGAAACTATCTTTTATCTTTTTCTTCCCATTCAATTCACTGCATGGTTCATAACGTGCGGTTTTTTTTTTCATGAAGCTCATCTCATTCCGGCGTTTGATCTTTCCTATCATCACTATCCCATATCTTTTGTGACGGCTTTGACAATAATCGGTATTCGTAAAAATGGGGAAATCTTTTATTTATATGTACTCCAAAGAGTAAATGCCAAGATATCGTTTCACGAAGACAACCATCCCCTTCCAACACATCTTGAACTAAAGAATTGGAGTCGTGACTCAAAGGACAAGCGAGTCATATTTATTATCCCCAAAGACCGAGATTGATTTTATACACAGCTCCCAGAAATAGTACATGTGAAGATAAAAAGAAAAAGCGAGAAAAAGAAAAAAAGAACTTGGTAGTAGAGACCAAAATCCAGCATTTATTTTTTTGCAAACAGGAATAAAAAGGGGTATAAAGTAAGACAAGGATTCGAAAAGAAGCAAAAAATTACCATGGCAGTTTCAAAGTTCAAGCCAAATCGGGCTCGAAGAAATCAAACAAGGAAATTCCAAGGACAGATGATGGTATCGTCATGTTGAGACAACTAATAGGTGAATACCGATGTGAATCAAAAATATAGTTCAGTGAATCAGAATAGATGGGCTGAATGTAAATGGTATGTGGCGGCGTATGCAGGCGAGAATATGCTCGGGTATATTTGGATTTGTCGCTGAATGCACAGGCGTAGTAGAACAGTAATAAATATGTGGTATAGTGGAAGGTCGCCTTGAGTCGGGTTGATCGTGACTAGCAGGTAAATGATTCAAGTAATGGCGATTAATCGTAAGTATATTTTGGGTGAAAGGCACGTCGCTGAGTTTCTGCCTTATGATGCAGCGCCCAATTTCAAAGCATGCGAGACTGTCGAGCGGCCGCCTTGGGAGTTGTTTGTTTCTCAAGTAGGGCACTCTTCCGCTTGTCCGTGACATGATCCTGGACCTGTTGCGATTGATAGAATCGGTTGACCGGTGATACTTTGGGCGGCGACATCGGCGGCGACGAAATTGGAGGGGATTTCATTGCTGCCGGGGGAAGCTTCGGCAAGGGGCAGTTCGGCGGTGGTGCAGCTGGAGGGCCAATAGCAAGACCAGGCATGCTTCTTCGTCGAGACATTCTCTGTTCCGTATTGGTGTTTAAGTATACTTTCGGCAGTCGATTGCGAGGAGTAGCCACTGGGGCTGGCTGCGATTGCGGGTGTGGCTGCGGGATCGGCTTTATAGTTGGGTCTACAACAGAAACAACAGGAGCCTGAGATTCACCGTTCATCTGGATTCCTAACCCAGATCGCCCAACCAAGCTGAGAGGACGGGAAGGTGGCGGGCTCATTTCAGAAGGCGGTCCAATTCGAGAGACACGGGAGAAATTAGGTGCAGGCTGTGTCCGAACCATTCTCGATAGTACATCCTCGGAATTATAAGTCCGGAGCACACGACCACTACCATCTCGAGGCATCGGAGCGGGTTCAGAGGAGTCCGTATGGCGGGAGCTTGCCACACTATAAGTGGGCGACTGTGGAGGAGAGGAAACACTAGAAATGGTAAAGTCGCTTGTGCTCTCGCCTCGACGAAGAACACCGGCAACAGATGGCGGCGAGGACGGCTGGTTGATGGGAATAGACCCTTGTCTCGGTGTAAACTTTTTGCTAAAAGAAGGTACACTGAAATTCGGTGCTGGTGGAGACGCGCTGCGAGCGAAAGCCTCGGGTACATTAGCCGAAGGTTGGTTGACAGGAACAGCTTCGGTACGAGAAGTCGAAGTCGAGGCAGATGCAGATGCAGATGCGGAAACCGAATTTGACGTTGATGTCGTGGCTGTAGGGGGCGGCGACGAGACAGACGACACATATAGTGACTGCCGATTGCCTTGGCTAGAGGTAGGTGGACTTATGCCAATCATTTGATCGACCTCCCTAAGTACAGATTCCGGTAGACCGTATGGGTTGTTCCATTCGTTGCGCGGGGACGCCGGGGTATTAGAAGATGAAAAAGAGGAAGATGGAGCATCATTATTCATGGGAGGAGTGGCATCCGTATGGCCAGTCGACGTGGATCCCGAGCGAGAGTCAATAATTGAGCGACGATTATCCGAGACATAGGAGCTTCGCCGGGATTGCCAGGTCACACCACCAACAGATTGGCCATCTTCATCGTCCTCCGGCAAACGCAGATTCTGGGTTTGAAGGAATAAGCTCGAGATACGATTCGGGTCTTTCTTCACCATCTGCCGAATACTCGATTTAGAGCGAAGCTGTGGCTCCACCGTGTCCTCCGAATGCTTCTCCGTGGTAAACTTCGGCCCCCCGCGGGCCTCCACCTCGGCTCGAATAGCTATGAGCCAGGAAATCATTGAGTCCGGGTCATCAAAGACCATGAGAAAACTCTGCGCTAATCTTCGCGCATGGGATCGATGGAAGCCAAGTCGCGAGGTGAGACGAGGCTTAGGAGGCTCCGGCACAGGGGAAGCATCAGCAGCCGGATTTTGTGAAATTTGAACCACCCAGTGTTTGCCGGGGATGGCATCGCTGGCGAATGCCACTGAATGCGGGCCCAGTTGCAGCATTTTCTCAGGCAATCGATCATGCTTTCCGTCACCAGCGTACTGGAGAATGAATCCCGCTGTCGCGAGCACGTAGATCTTCTTGGTCCATTCGACCTTGTTGATCGTACCGGAGAGTGTCCGCATGTGTTTGCGCTCTCGTTGTTCCTTCTTCTTAGAGTCCTGATCCGAGATACCTATGCGACTGTCCTCTCCAGTAGATTTCCCCGTTGTCGCTTGTAGTCGCAGAATCGAGTCCGCCGACATGGCGGGAGCGGAGAGACAATCATGCTTGGTAGATTGAGGATATGCTTGGAATAACGGCGGGGGCTTCCAGCCGTATTGCTCTTGGGAGTGTTTACCATCGGCGGGCCGTGATCGAGCTGTTTTCAGTGTGTTTCGTGCACGGGGGGTCGTCGGCGAAGTAAGTGTTGTTGCGGTTGAGACAGCTGTTTGTGGGGTTGCTTGAGTCGGCGACAAGAGTGTCTCATCTATTGTTGCTGTCTGTGATATTATCTCCGAGGGTGCCGCATTGGTTTCTTCGATCTCGTCAATTTTACTTTCGGGGGCAACAGCGACACGCGAGCTCTTCTCGCGGACGAAGAGATTGCGCAGGCTCGACTTGGATGATTGGCGCTTGATCGGACTCTGGAGTGGAACCGGACCATCAGAGTCATTGTTGGTAGGATCGGTAGGTCGAGGGCGCTGGAGTCGTGGGGGTTGCGTCTTGGGCTGTTGCTGCTGTTGTGACTGCGACTGCGACTGGCCTCGTTCCTGCGCAGCGGGGCGACTGAAGTTGGTTTGAAGCGGCGCCAGACGATGTCCTCTACGCTCACCAAAGGAAGGCGGCGTGGATTCTCCAAGTTTCGAGGACATGTTCACCTCTAGTCTTGACGGTTGTTTCAACACAACATGACAGAGCCGACGCAAGGAAAAGGAGAGCGGGTTTCAGGAGGGAAACGATCGTCACATCCGAACGTGTTCGCCTGCACGGCCGTTGGAGCCGTCACAAATGGCAGTTTTTTGGTTGTCTCTCCCCTTCCCTGGGGGAATTGGTGTTCGATTGGATTGGGGAAGATCGGGGGAAGTAGTTTCAAGTTTGGAAACAAAGAAGTGCAAAAGGTCAGGAGGGAAAGGGAAGAAGTGGGGGGATCTACAAAGACGAAAAGGTGATGGGGGATGGGAGGTGCATAAAATTGAGGCGACTAAAATTCATTTGGTTTGGCTTGAATTTGAACCGGGGGGCCATATATTGGAGGAGGGGGAGCCCCCTAGAAACCTCCCTCTTTTTAATCTCCACCACCTTGGCAATGGATCTCTCGCTAATATTCCTGCGTGTTCCAGGCTTGAAACTGGGTGGAGTCTTGAACGTTGAAGCTCGGACCTGGCGACTCCGGAGTTGCTCTGCGTTGCTAGTTTGCTAGTCTGCGCCTGTCAGACCTTCTTCAGGTGGATGGGCCGCATTTCAACCCTTGATCAGGCTCGACTGCGCCCATAAGACCGGCTCCATTATCGCAGTGCTGAGCCATCGCAATATCCTTGTGGGTGAGGCCGCGTGGACGATGCGTAGTCCAGTGGACATCGACGGACCCAATTCGCTATGCCTCGTCAGTTTCGAATTTTCAAGATATAGCTCGTTGCCTAAATACTTACCACCGTCATGGTCGGATGGTGTTTCTTGGATGAACTCTCGGAGGCGATCAGGTTGACAAAGGACTACCGAGGTCAATGATTACATGCACTCTTCATGTACCCTTTAAAAGGATAGTCACATATTCAGACGCACCACCGCTTTAAAGTAGCTTTTGAAATGGAAGGTCTTGGTCACTCCCATCCCATCGGCGTCCAGGGCCCAGCCTTGCTGCTGCAGCATATCGGTCTCGGGGCCGAGCTGTTGCGGGTCTTCACCCTCGGCGAAACGTGGTGCAGGAATCGTAGAAGCCATTCGGAAGGGCTGAACCGAGCGGGAGAAGCGAGAAGAGCCCGAGTAGTACGGGCGGACAGTGGGTGAGCAGCCTCGGGCGAGCCGAAGGAAGTTCATGGTTGAGAGAAAGTTGATGGGAAGTTCAAGTTGGTGGTGGTCGTGGTCACATTGGTCACGGTCAAGGTGTTCCTGGACTCGGAAGGCGCGTCCGGGGTGTTATCTGCGCACAGACCAGACCATACAGGGAGTAAATATAAAGAGTACCCTAAGTACTATATAGCTAGTAGATTATTAAGTCAAAATATAGCAAGTTTAGTATTTACATAGTAGTGACTATTTAGTACTAGTGGTCGTCACGGTTACTACTATATGCAATGCAGCTTCCGATCCGGATATACATACATCACACTATACTAGTCACTACAAGTAGTATAACTACTTCTAGCAAACCCTAACTTCAAGTTGAATACTAGATTCAAGAAGAGTACCAGTAGCAATCAGGCACTACAGATATCACTAAACGTATACACTGTAAGATCATGTCCTGCTCTTAGAAAGGACTCGACCCTATGACAACGCCGGGAGCGGACAGCCTGGATTATTCGCGATGCTACTTTACCATTGCAGCCCCAAGTTGGTCTCCCAACGACTACTGGGTCAACGAACCAACTGATACACACGAGATAGACGTTCATTTGGTTATCAACTAGAGCACATCATTCGTAACTGGTCGCACCTTGCTGTAACCGAAGCAAGAGCAAGAGCAAACCCTTGAACAGTCACGACCAGATACTTGTCAAGGCTGGGTCTCGAGAGCCACAAGTTGAACAGGCGAAGGGCGAGAAAAATAATAATTAAGACTCCATTCACGCCCAGCGCGTGGATCCATGCGATTCCAAGACATACAGAGAGAAAAGAAGATGCAAAATTACCGGTAAATCCCCCCTGCATCCGACAGTACCCAATCGATTTTTATCGCCATCGCCATCGTGAGTCGTACACAAGATTCATACGATAGCAAGGCGGAGAGGAACAAAAGCATTCCGATGGTTAAGCCAAAGAAAAGCAAATAAAAAATCACGTAGCCAAACTATTGCGACGCGAGTTGGCTCGAGAGTTCACTCGGGAGTTGGCCCGAGAGTTGACCCGCGAACCAGGTCGACTTCCCCGGATGCGGAGATCCTGCTGGGACCGTGCGTAGGAATTGGCACGAGAGGCCTCGGGAACCTTGGATTCTCGCCGGCTTTGGATGTTCATGTCTAGATCGTGACGAGCTTCCGAGAGTCGCTGCGCGAAGGGGGAGCGCTTGCGGAGGGCCGGTCCCTTCCAGTAGATGATGTAAACAGCGACAACCAGCGGCACCGAGATACAGACTATGAATTGAGTTAGTGTAGATCCTTAAAGGAAAAGCAACAATGCCCGAAGAGGAACAAGACACATACAGAGAATAGTCGAGGCATATTCGAGATGGTACTCTCCACCGATATCTAGAGAATGAAATTAGTCAGGGTTTTATGGAACGAGGAGCACACTACAGAGAAAGACTCACTCTCGAAGAAAGGTGTCGCAGGAATAGTCAAGACACCGGCAAGGAAGTCTCGAGCCCATCCATTACCACCGGTAGCCGAAGCAGAGTACGGGCCGTAAGCACAGATCATGTAATCAATGGTGGCCATGTAAATGGCGTAGTTGGCGATACCAATAATGGCGGCAAAGATCATGGATCCAATCCAGTGGCACTGGGGCAAACTGGTCCAGGCGAAGCCAATCAAGCCGATAGGCAGGCATGGAGCAGTGTAGAGCAACCACCACAGGCGGGACTCATACTGTGCTCGTTCACTGTCGGGATTTTCACGACGCTCAGCAGCATTGCGACGGATGATGGGGAACCAGGAGAACCAGGCAATGAAGTAGCCGATGACGATAGGAATGAAGGCCAGGCCCTTTTGCCAGGTGTTGAAGCCCCATTGGCCATAGACAAGAGCCAGAGACTGAATGAACATGAAAATCAGAGCATCACTGAAACCGCTGAGAAGAGACAGAACTAGCACGATAGGCTCGGTCAGGAACATCTTGAAAGGGCGAATCCAGGTCATCATCAATTCGTGTGGTGGGAAACGTTGGCGGAAGGACATGCCCTCAGTTGGGCCGTAGATGTTTGGATTCTCGCCACTCTTGCGCATCTTCTTCGCAATGCGGTCCATGAGAACGGTAGTTCGGGTCTCGGGGACAAGGAGAAGGTGCATGATTTGTACAAAGCCACCGAAGATCAGCTGGATCCAGATGCTCCAGCGCCAGGGCAGGAAAGCCTCAACGAAACCACCGATGACAGGACCCAGCACGGATCCACCAACTGAAGAGAAGACGACGGCAGCGACGGCATACTGCTGGGTATCGGCTTCCCAAAGATCGGCAATCATACCCAAGGTGACGGAACCACCTGCAGAGGAAAGACCACCAAGGGCACGACCAACCATCACAGATGCAAAGTTGGGAGCGAGAGCGACTGGGAGCTGGAAGACGTTGACGAAGAAAAGCGAGGCCTGCAAGATGGGCTTGCGACCCAGTTCCTCACTCCACGGAGCCCATAGCTCACAACCAAAAGCATAGAGAACGAGGAAAATCATGGCACCACATCGGGCTGCCTGCATGGAGACGCCAAACTCTTCTGAGATTCCACCAAGACCGTTAGAATAGAGCGAGGTATTGAAGTTCATGGAGACCTGGACCAAGAAGATGACGGAGATAATCAACCATTTGCGAGTCTCGCTGAAAGAGTAACCAAGTTGATCGTAGCACATATCCTCTGTAAGTTCGATACGGCCATCAGGGCCAGCATGTTCCAGCTGGCTGTCCTTGTCGTCACCTTTTTCACTGGCGTTCAGGACTTCTTGTTGGGTTTCGCTGGAGGAAGACTCTTCGGCTGCTTGTTGTACGGCATCCAGCCGGCCAGCCAGCTTTTCGGGGTGGCTTGCCATGGTAGAGGATGGCTGATTGAAGTGATATTATTATTTGTGAATCACTTCAGTTCACTTGTTTTATTGTTTGTTATGTAGGTTGAAAAAGAAAGATGGAGGGATAGACGTTAGGTGTGTGGGGAAGAGAGAAGGAGGAGAGAAGGAGGAGAAGAGAGGATAAGAAGAGGAAAGAGGAATAGCACGCATCGCGCCTTCCGGATTGGAGCAGCCCAGCTTTACTTTAAATACGGCAGGAGCGATGCAACCCGGCCTCAGTTCGGCCATTCCGTGGTTTCCATCTTGGCTGCACTCCAATCCAGCATAGTAAGGGTACCTGACGGTAACCACATATCTGGTTTAGTACATCTCACCACCCACTAACTGTCAGTTCTCTCCTCTCATCTCCTACCTTTCCCGTATTCTCGGCTTTGCGTCGCCCCAGATTTCTCCAGATCCCCTCGCTCGCCGTCCACTTTCCCTTTGCGTCACCGAGTGGGTGCGGGATGCCGAATCCCTTTCCCCGTGGGTTGACCTCTTACCCACTTTTTATTCAATGCGCCCCAGAATCGGAAACTTCCCTAAAAATCCTTCTCAAAGTCTACGTTGCTGGCAGCATGTACTCAGTCTTGTAGTAACCTATTATCCTGCTTCTCTTTGACCCAAAAAATCGCGCAGATCGACCTGGATTTGACCAGACCTGAACTCCTCAATTTGCCTCCTGCAGATTGCCCCGGAAGACCTGACTCAAGACAACCCGCAATTGGAGAATCGGCTCCACCGAACGCATGGCCCAGCTTATGAGCGAAAGCAAGGCCGATGGTCTTCCAACCGGTGGTCAACGAATTGCGCCGCCGGCAACACTCCGATGGGATCCGCTTTGGGATGGAGAATGACCGCATTTGGACCATCGGGGCCGACAGTCACACCACACCACACCCTTTTCTGTTGTTCTCTCTCAATTTCTATTTCCCCTTGATTAAATACGCATGCAACCTCGAAGTTCAACAAATCCCAATCGATCGGGAGCATGCGATCTCAGAAGTGATATCGGGCGTGGTGCCCCGCGAATGTAAGGGACTGGCGCATGGTTCCCCATCGCCGATCCGGCCAAGGACTGTAACAATGCGGGAAGAGCTATGCAATCAATCTTTGCCGAGAATTACATAGTGGTATCATTTGCATGGTAAGCTCTGTCCGAGAGACTCGGCCACGACACGCGATCAGGAACAGAGAAAACAAACCAAGCCAAGTCAACGAAAAAAAAAATCAACTTTGACGTCAGGGGGCGCCCTGTCACCTATCACAGGTCACCCAAGGATCAAAGCCTGGACCAGGTACTGGAGCACTAAAGCAAGCCGCGACGGGCGGTTACGGACGTGGCGTCGTGGGGATCGCCAACAGGGCCAAGGCTTGCAAGTCTTGTTCCAACTGCTGCTCACTCCATACAGAAGGTCGGGCCCCGCTTACCCTCTACTTATATCAAAATGGAGCTGGTGAGCTGGGTTGGATATATCTCGACATCCCCCCATCAGATCCACTCGTCTCTTCAGTAGGAACTACCCTTTCCAGAAGACCCGATCGAAGGCTGTCAACAGCGTGTCAACCTACACGAAAAAGCCGGAATGGCCGACTCCCCTTGCAGAGAGGGGTGTTAGTTCAATGCGGGTTGCCTTCCCAAGGATTGCACTCTCTTGGACCCCAAATAAATAGCCCATCTGGAACGTTGCCTCATGACCCCATGGAGAAAAGAAAGAAAAAACTTGCACAATTAAAGTTTGGACCGCCGAGTTGACTCGCCGAAGGTGGATCGTTTCCGGAAACAACCACACACCCCTTGACCCCAGACCTGGAATGAGAGATTATGCGACCTTGCATTCCTGCACATGGGCATCTTGTATGGGAGATCGACAAGATCGTACAAATTCCGCGACGCCACGCGAGTCTTACATGGCGATTAGAGCCGATAGGGTAAACGGAGTCAAAGCATCGCGAGTCGACTCAAATGCGTCTTGTGTCCGTGTCTTGTGTCCCCGTCTTGTATCCGCCTGTGTCTGCATCCGCCTGTGTCTGCATCCGCCTGTGTCTGCATCCTGTTTCGTTGTCCCACCCGGACATGCCGGATCCAGACTTTGGACTTGCATTGTGAGATGGCCGAACTGCCGGGGAACATTCGAAGGATGCAGAGGTGTGAGAAGGGCCTGGATATGGTCAGTACCTTGGTCCGACCGAATCTAGTCTAGGGATCTCCATAGTCCCCGCAGGGGGAGGATCCTGTCGGTTGTTACGGAATGGGGCCACAGCAGAATAAGATTCATCTAAGCTGATGTGAGATGAGGTTACTCTAGAGCTTGAAGCAATCAGAAAATCGTGACTATTATCCTTTCATCAAGCGTTTGTTGTTCAGTGCAGAATTCATTGTCATTGTCATACTCTGTACATCGGACCCTGACCATGAAAGAAATATACTCGCCTCAGGCATTAAGGTCATGTGATTCAATAGCGATATACTGAAGATACTGGAGAATTACCAGGTCCTTGACAAGTAAACCAAGGTAAATAGAGCCGACTAAAGTCAAAGAAATAGTACTCATACTTTTTCACCTGATGTGATTCTACCAGACTAGCATTTGGAGTGCATTGGCCGGTGTACTTGTACCAGACCATTACAACTCTGGGAAAAAGAGAATCTACATTACAACCAGACAAGCCATACTATGAAAATGGAGAAGGGAACGAATCTACCGTAAAACCAAGCGCAGGATTAACGCAGCGTATTTATTATACCTCCGTCACTTCTGTACCACTCATCCAGTGAATGCAATCAGCTGCACCTTCACCCAGCTACCCAACGATATCAAACATCCATCCCAGCAGCAAACTTGGTCTCTGGCGACCATATGTATGTACATAGTCATACTGTCACAAGACCACACCCGTGTGCTATGATACCTCCATCTACTAACCACCTCACTTCACCACCCTCACAACCCCGATGCCACAAGCGAGGTATGCTATGTGGAACATGTCCGTCTGCGTGACAGCTGACAGCCGAATGTCTGCTGCCTGGCGGTGATAAGCTATCTAGATCGATCAAATAGACGATCACATCAGCGATCCGAGCAAATATCCCGTAAAAAGAATATCGAGCCGATAATATCCCTATCCCGAAGCGATCCCAAAGCGACGCAGAATCCTATCCGCGGTTTGATATCAAGCGTATTCCTCAGATGGGTCATAAATCGTAAGATCAGTCCCACGCAAGGAAATTTTTCTTTCCCTTTCCAGTCTATTCCTGTTCACAGTGGAGATTGTAAAAAAATCCACCTCTGATCTTTGCAGCTTCACACAGATGGGGAGTAAATAATAATAGACCTTCGGTTCAGTCTTTGCCGTCCGTCCATCTGGCGGCATGCGGGTCCACCGTTTCGGACCCCGCTTGCCCCGGCCCTGCATCGGGTGCAGTAGTCGTGGGGGTCGACATTTCCCCGATTTGGCGCTCTGCGGACAAGTCAGATTCGGTCCCCCGATACAAAAGTCAAATCCTGCCACATTATGGAGTCGGGGTAGGGGGGTGCTCCGCATGTATGTGTTGCTTTGGTTATGCTTACCTAGTTCACGAATTCGCTGGCGAAGCAACTGATTCTCCCGAGTCAACATACTGGCTTCGGCCTGATAGTATGCACCTTCATCACGGCTACCGCGGCGGGAGGATAACTCTTGGATTGCGGGGAATATCTCCGCATTGTCTGGTGTGCGAGCTGCATCTTCTGGTTGAAGATTTGGTGAAGAAGACTGGGGGGCCCGAGTCCGGGTTTGTTGCTGGTATTGTTGGAGTTGGGCCTGTAAGACATGAATCTGTTGAAGGAGGCGATTCTATCGAAAATGGAAATTTAGCTAGTGTTCTTGCTTTGGCAAAACATGAAGAATAGAAAAGGACCGGGTGACCCACTACTTGCGCTTCCTGCTCTTGTTCGAACTGTTGATGGAGCTCGCCCAAAGATGGCGTGCGCTGGTGGTGCGGATCTGCAGTTGCAAAGACCGGACTGCTATTCAGGTTCATTCCGGCGGCTGACTGACGCCTTTCGGAGACTGAGAGTCGGCCCATGCTGGGACGGCGTGATGAGCGAGTCGACGTGCTGCTCGGATTCACAGGTTCGGCGGGAGTCGTGCGGGGCGAGACGGGCTCTAAGGTGCGGGGCAGGTGGGAGAAGGAGGTGGATGAGGATGAGGCAGATCGCGAGAGGGAGTTAATATCTGGGGACATCTTGACAGAGGGTGGATGATGACAAGAGTCAAGCTGGGGACTTCGGATCTTTTGGAGTTTGAAGCTCCGATACGCTCTGATGGAGGGGAATTGTTACGGGCACTCCCCTTTTTTGGGTTTGGCTAGTTTATGCTTACGTGATAGATCAGCTGCCTCATGCCTCATTGATGGCATGGGACATCTCCATGACAGCCACAGAATATAAGAGTAGTACAAAGGAAGTCTCGCGGAACTATTCGTAATAAGAATTCATATTGTAGTAACTGTACAAATAACGACAGATATATCATCTATGGTCGCTAAACCCAAACCGAACCGGAGAAGCAACCCTGAAAAAGCAACAAAGGGAGGCCTCAAAAAAACAAGAAAGAGAGAAAAGAGAACCAGAAAATCCGAATGCACGCTACATTAAAGCTTACAGCTTGGACTTCTCGGCCTGAGCAGCAAGGTCAGGCATGAGAACGTCGCGCAGTTCCGTGGCGGCTTCGTTCAGGAAGTAGCTCATGCGGTGGGCACCGAGGCGCTTGCAGACGATGTTGAAGTTAAGACTATAGGAAGAAGATTAGTATTTCACTCGATCAAACGATTGACAAGACATGGGGATAGCTAGATGCAGCTGTTACTCACCTGTTCTCGTTGATCATGTAGGCAATTCCGAATCCATCATCAATAACCTGGCTCCAGCCGTAGCCGTTGAAGTACTCTGAGCTCAGCTGGGAGCTGGAGATGTACCAAGAGCTAGAGTAGGAGAAGGCGGGGTCCTCGTAGATGGCGGGCAGCTTCTCGCCAGGCTGGAGGAGCTTCTTCAAACCGAAGAGGTGACGGTCCACACCACGGCCGTCGCTAGCGTCCATGGTGTACTTGGTGTGTTGGGCCAGGGCGGCACGGAACAACTTCACGACTTCCTCACGGGGAACGTTGACATCGTGGTGGGCCTTGCAGAAAGCGACACTCTCGTCGGAGACGGTGCGGGTGGTCTCGGTACGACCTTCTTGGAACTTACGGGTGGAGGCAGATTCGTAGGTGGGTCGGTTCTTGCCGTACATCTTGAAGTAGGCGAGCTGGATGACCATCTGGACGTAGGCATCCGGACTGCACTTGAACTTCTTGATGAGACCCTTGCCATAGCCCTGGTAAGCTTGGACAACGAGCTCATGCGAGGCGATCTGCTTGCGGTGGTACTGAGCTGCCATGTCGATCGCCTCGTTGGCCTCCTCGTTCAGTTGGAAGGTGATGGGCTTGGGGTCGGGCAGCTGAGCGCGGACCGACTTAGCCGAGAGGTCAATCTTCTTGTTGAAGATCAGGTTGTTGACGTGGTCGTTCAGACGGTGGGTGGGGGTGCCATCCATCATGGAGTGCTCACCCATGAAACCGGCGGTACCGTTGTCGTTGATGATGAACTGCAGAGGCTTGTCGAACCAACGGTTGGAACCGTCACCGTGCCAGTATTGGTGGGCACGCTCCTCCAGGGTGACAGGCTTCGCGTCGTCCAGGCAGATGACGAAGCCACTGGACTCAATGTCCTTGAGGGCTTGCTCGTTAGCCGGGTCGGCAGCAACGAGCTTCTTGCGGGCAGCGGTCCAGTGATCACGATCCGCAACAGTCAGCACACCGACCGGCGGGGCAGGCTGGGCGACATCAATGATGCGCTGGAACTGCTGTTCCAGCTCGGAGACGTTCAGGGCCTGGCCGTTCAGGACGAGAGGCACCTTGAAGAACTGGTTCTTGCGGACAACAACAATGTGCTGGTTCTCAGCCGCGGAGAACTTGCGAGGGAAGTCCTCGGGGTCGGCGGGGATACGGCAGCAGTTGAACATGTACTCGTATGAGCTCATAGCCATGGGCTGACCGCGCATGTACTCGGGCTCCAGGGAGCCAGCATCAACCTCGGCCTTGAACTCCAGAGCGGCGGTGGCGATGGCAGCCGCACGCTTGGCGGGGTCGCGACGCTGGCGGTCATCCTTGTAGGAGTAGAAGTAGGAGACATAAGGGATAACAGGGTCCCGGTAGCCCAGATAGGCGGCCTGGTTCCACCACTCGGCAATCCAGTTCTTGACCTTGGGGTTGGCGGCGCGCTCCAGCAGGCGCTTCTGCAGAGTTTCACCCTCACCTCCGGGTCGAATGAAAGCCTCAACGGCCTTTTTTGTGGTCTCGAACTCAGTGGAAGAGACAAGCGGGTGGACCGACTTCAGGTAGCGGCGGCCGGTCTCTTCGAGCGAGGGGACGGGGAGGTGGGGCAGAGAGTCCTCAAATCGGAGCATCTTGCCCTTGGAGAGATCCTCCTTGTAGCCTAGGTGAAAGCAAGTCAGTCATTGATCTGACAGCCCGCGCGAGGAGGGTATTCGAGTATCTTTCTGCTCCTTGCAAGCAGGCCCATACGAAGCTGTGGGTTTGGCCCCGCGGAGACATGTGATATCTATCTGAACTCACCCTCAGGAACGGAGGAAGCCTTGCGAGCCATGGCGGGAGTCTATGCAGAGGTCAGCTTTTTCCCAATTGCTTGTAAAGCACACATTCCATAGCAGGATCATCCATGCGAACATAGTCTGCCTGCGAATGTCGGAGGTGGCCGTCTTACCGAGCGGGAGAGTAGTGATGTCGGAGGGAGCCGGGGCCTTGACAGGGTGGATAGACGGCTTCGCGCAGATGCAGCGAACATCCCTCTCAGTGATATGAAAATAAAAAAGGGTAGGGTATAAGAAGAAGGGAGAGGAAGGAAAGGGGTGGGAGAGCGAAAAAGACAATAATAAGAGAGAGACAAGAGAGAAGGAGCTGTTAATGCCTCGGCTGTCTCAAGGGCCGACGAGCGGCGGTCAGGGGCGGTCAGGTCTGGTCACGTATGGTCATCTTTGGCCCGAGTCGGTCCCGTCCGGCTTCGGTCCGGTGGTTATTCTTTCCGTGGGAAACGAGTTCAATACGGTAATACCGTGACAGACCCAGCGGGCGATGTATCGGTCACTGGGCCTCGGTTGAAATGGGAGAAACTGGGGAAATCATGAGTATATTAGGGCAGATCACCGAAGATCTGCCCACAAGGACGTAGGGAGAGCCAAGAAAGGATGCCTTGAGATCGAAATCGCAGCCAAAAATCATAATGAAAAGAACTTGAAATAACCATACATGAAACAGCTGTCGTACGAGACGGTGGATAGACTTCCGGGGCGATCGCGGCGGTTGCGACTGGACAATGCGGGGAGAGCTTCTAGCGTCGGTCACCGCCGCCTTGACATTGTGTAGTGTGGAGAGCAGCAGCACTAGTTATACTAACTAGAACATGTAGAGGGCTGATATAGAGGATGATCAGTGAACTGATTAAAGATGCGCTACACTTTTTGAAGTATTCGTTGAACTGATTAGTCGATACTACTAGAGAAGTCACATCAAAGGCTAATTCTGTGTTATATTATACTGGAATTTCCAGGCAATAGTTCTAGTGCACTAGTTGCTACTACATCTATGCACCCACCCCAGCTTCACTGGTAACCTTGTAACATCAAATACAGCAGAAACTCTCTGCAGAGATAAATTAGTGATACTAAGTACTCGAATAGTAAAATCATACCAGGGAGCGGACCGCCCACATCCCTTCATCCGTTCCCCCGTTCCCGTTGACCCGGATGCCCAAAGCTCCAACGCGCAAACACGATATTCGCAGGTATCAACGCCTAAGTAGAGATTCGCCCGGTCAAACAGAGAGGAGAAAAAAAGATAAAATAGAGACAGAAAAGATAAGAAAGGAAATCAAATACCCAGAACGCCATTAGCACTGGGGCTGTGGAAAATACCCATCCACATGAAACAAATAAAGCCTCCAAAAAGAAAAGAGATGGAATCGACGAATCGACCCTAATTGTGACAATCATATGTCAGAAGAGTAGGTGCCAAATGGTCATGACACCGGCTGCACAGGAGTCGGCTGCTCCTGGCCATCGATGGTCCGGGGAACTTGCACCCCGCTTCGGCGTAGCTCGTCCATCTTCGCCATTGCGGGCCCGGTGCAAATGCGACCAGTTTGCATCAATGTACGCAGACGCTTGCGTCGGGCCTCGCCGCTTCGCTCCTCCCCCCGTGCAACGCCTTCATCCACCCAGTCCACTCGTTGCACCTTGAAGCTCATTCCATCATGGCGACCAGTCCATTTGCGAGACTTGACACCGAACATGATCGTCGCATCGTATGTCTCGAGCCGCGGGAGGACCAAGAGTGTGATATGTAGGTCTTGGTTGGGAGGAGGTACGGGTGGGAGACGGGGCCCGTCAGTAGGAGCATCGTCCTTGGAGGTATCATTAGCTTTGCCGTTGATATCCCCCTTCGGTGGGGCGTGTTGGTAGGTATCCTTGATTTCTAGATCAAGCATAGACTCATCCACATCTTCGCCCCAGGCTCCTCGGATAAAACCCGAATGGATGGCTGCCGCGACAGGATCGGAGTCATCCGTGTACACGCCAGTGCCCCACAAAGCGCGACGCGCACAGATTTCTTCCCGATGACTCGTGTCGATCCGGAATCGTGGTACCCGAACTGTAAAAGTACAGTTCTCACGTTTCTCGAAGCGTGGAAGAGGCTGCGGCGTGGTGGTGTACCCAAATTTAGAGCTCTCGGCGGACGCCTTGGCGTTAGGTACGCCAATGCGAGGAGTATACAAAGTCGATCCTAAATGGTGTCGCGGTAGGTGAGCCACACTCGACAAAAGTGGCTCAATATTAACTGTGGTACGAGGTTCCCGTAGAGGAGATGCAGCGGCAGGTTGGGGAGGAGGAGGATGGTGATGGTGGTGATGGTGGTGGTGATGGTGATGATGCCCTGGCCCTTCGGCAGGAGTAGAAGTTCGGTTGAAGTAGTTTGTAGAGGATAGGGGCCGGTGTAGTCCAGTCAATGTGGAAGAAGCCTCTTCGTCGGCCTTGTGGCGGTGGTGATGGTGACTGAAAGATGTTAAGGTTAGCGTATGGTCTAGTGGGATTATTGGAAGACATTCTGGGCGAACATACTGATGATGGTGATGGTGCGCATGGCGGGCTCTACGGCTTCCGCGAGTAGAGAGTCCTGCGCCACCTTCTAGATCCATTTGGACATCTTCATCTCGCGATTTGCGTGCCCGTCTTGTACCGGAGGCAGAGGGCGGGCGGGCAACCTTGGCGTCATCAGTCTCACCATTGGCCGAACGGCCAGTAAAGCTATCCCGTTTGAAGGGGCTGGAGACGAGAGGCGTTGATGGTCCACTACCGGACACACCTGCTGTTACACCTCCAACGCCGCTACCAATCCCAGAAAAGACTCGACCAAGTTCATTTTTGATACTGGGTTCGCCAGTGGCACCAATGAACGGAGCCTGTGCGCCTTGCACGGCTTGGGGGAGTGGTGATGCTCGGCCACCACGTTTCCCGTCTGCGCCTATGGCAAGAAGATTGCGATGGGCCAAAAGTTCATCGCTACCTTTGCGCCGCCCATCGTCACTTGCCGAAGCTCCCAGTGAATTTGGCACCGCGGAAGAAGCTGAAGCTGGGGTGGACCCGAACCGTTGCGGTTGCGACAATTGCTGCTTGCTAAGATAGGGTGATTCCCGGGGCGAATGTGTAGGTTGCCCTTGTCCTGTCTGCACGGATAAAGGGGGCTGTCGGCCACCACCGGGTTGTGACCCGAGGGACTTTGTATAGCTTTGAATGGCTCCAAAACCGAAACCCGATGCGGACTCAAACGCGGGTAATCGTTTCGTTTCAGGGGAAGAGGGATGGGAGCGGCCATGATCCCAGTTCGAAGGACCAGAATGGCGATCTAGGGGGTCCCGCTCTCCGTAGATCGAACCGTATCGTCCTGGCCCTCCTAGCGACCCTTTTGTATCCTGCCCAAGGCTCAATCGATCTCGATCTCGATCCCGAGCCGTGGTGTCTTCTGAGCGACGATCTCCATACAAACTGCCGAAGCGAGCGTGCTCCCTGCTATGATCTCGAGAATGCGGGTCAATTCCCGCGTAAGATAGTCGGTCGGTCGCGCCTCCGCCTGGACGCGAAATCGGGCTGTAGCCAGGTGGCCGCGTGGCGGTATCGGGATTGGGTGGCTGGCTGTTGGACCGGGGGGTAGGGCCGCTGAAACTCATCCGACGGGGCTCGCGATATGGAGATTCGGCCGGAGAGACTTTGGGCGAAGGATATGTCGAATGAGGCTTTTCCGGATATTGCGAGTGCGATGTTCGTGTGAAGCCTCCGAACTTTGATGAATCGCCGAGTAGACTCGATCCACCTCCGGAACCCGACCGATAGGGCCTACCGAGCGGTGGTTTGGAGAAGGACTTTTCCGGCGTATGTGATCGACGGAAGACGGACTGATCGAGAGGGGACTGGCGTGCTGGTGCAGATGGCGGTGACATGGCAGCCGCGGCCGAGGTTGGCGCATTGCCGAAGACAGGTGACGGACGTGAAAATAGGGAGCCGACATCCCGGGCAGGGCGTTCGGGATCGGAGCCAAGCATAGATGATATAGACATACTACTACCTGGACGATGGCTGTGACCCCCCGGTGCGTCACGGGATAGTAGGGATGATGTGGGCGCGTTGGCCGATTGTGATCGCGATGAGTACGCGTGTGGAGGAGACGGGGGTGGCATCTGGCGAATCCCAAAGGATGGTGGAGCGGATTGTTCTTGTCCTGATGAGAAGGAGGGTATGTTAGTTTGATTTTTTGCTTTTTTATTATTATGATTTCGTATTCCTTGTCGCAAAACACCAAGGGATCGAAAAGTTGCCAATCAAGTTCCCAGCTGACGTGATGCGGCAGATCACTGCATCAGCCTGCAGTTGGCGCGTCCGCCTTCCAACTCACCGGAGTGCACAGGACTGTCGCTGCGGTAAGAGACGCCGCGCAGAGGATCTGAGGAATCGTGGTTCATATTCATCGCGACCGCCACCTTCAGTCGGGTCGAGGTGGATGAATATGAATTTGGGACGCAGATCTCCGAGCGACGACGACCCCGTGACTCCGGGAGCTTGGCTGGGCCGCTAGTCCCGAAAAGGGGACTATTGGCGCTAAGCCACATGCGGACTAGCGTTCCCGAGCGGCGGATCTACGCCGGGGAAGGCACGCAGGGGGAGAAGTATACCACACACACAGCACAGAGTGTACATGACAGTGTATACATGGCACTGGAGAAAGAGAGTTTTCATGCAGTATACTCGATCCACTTCAGTGCAGGGCGTGCACAGACAAGGATCACAGCCTGCGCCACCACATGAAGTGGAGTGGCTGGATAACACTCCCCGCTGCGTGAAGTGGAGAGAGGAGCCGAGAGGAGAACCACGGGACAAGTCCGACTCTCGCGAATCCGGGGGACAGGAACAACACGCAACACGCGGAAAAGGAAAAGCACAAGTTGAACGCACACAACAGAGAAAACACTCACCTTCTCTCAAATGACCAGCCTGGGGCTGAGAATGGTTCCTTCGATGCACGTGCCCATGCTGCCTTGTTTCCAAACTCCCATGTCGTCGATGTTGATGCGTGTGGTTCCGCGGTGGAGAAATCTGTGCGCCAGCAGTATCTCGGCGAAGACGATGTGATCCGCGTGAGGTGCTACTACTGCTGCTCGAGTACGGATGTGAAGAGGTAGATGGAGGGTACTCATATCGGCTGAGCAGCCGAGTCTTGTCATCGGATCGATTGCGGGACTCGTTGGCGGCGACCGTCGAGGCGGTGGGAGCCGAGGATGTCGAGGACGCAGCGTGGGATCGGGAACGATCATCTCGCAACTCTTGAGAGTTGCTCAGGGGGGAAGGCCGGGGCGGATAACTCTGATGGAGACGGCGGAAGAAGTCCATGCTGCGGAGAGCAGCGCCAATCGATGGCGCCTCAAATCAGGGGGAGGGGAGAAGGAGGATGTTATGGAAGGTTGCGAGATGGAAAAGTTGGGGATTCGGATGCGACAAGCTGAATGGGCGGTGGGCGAAAGAGAAAAAAGCCCCCAACGATGAGAAAGTGACGGAGGATCGGCAGATGATCCCGCGGCCCAACCCCCGTCGGAGATTCTGCGGGGGAGAAGAAGATGCTGGAAGAGAATGAGAGAACCGGGAGTAATTTCAGGCCAACTCTATTTGCCTCTCACCTCTCACCTCTCAGATAGGGATAGGGTCTTTGGATATCAGGAAGGGTGTGAGGAGGAAGAGAAGTGATACCGGAGAAAAAACGGTGAGTCTCCAGTGGCTGTTTAGCGCGATGGGGCGGGCCAAGACTGTATCTTGCATGTGGAGATTTGAATCAGATCAGTGAATCGAGCAAATAGCTGGGTGATTTCAGCTATGGGTCATAGTGCTTAGTGTTGTTTGTTTCTTTTTTTCATTTTCTTCTTTTATTATTTTTATTTCTTCTTCTGTCCTTTCCAGTTTGTGCTCTGGTTTGATCTATTCGTCCCGCGACATGACCCCTAACCGGGTGGTGACACGACAAATTCTGTCGGCCCATCCGATACATCTACCTGACGCACGTCAGGCAGCACAACAGATTTGACTCTCTTGATCCCCATGTTCCACGCCGTTGCTGCACCCTGACGAAAATCCTTCACCCCCACGGACCACCTTCTGCCCTCCCGTGACGTGGCACACATGGTTGCACAAGCTAGAAAACTGCAGACAAACTTACTGTGTGATACTGTGTGAAGGGATATGGTGATCATTGAAATAGATATAGAAACTTGAATAGATACAGAAATTGGAATTGGCATGGTGGGTATCATAAACTGAAGATATACAGCGACAAAGATAGAAAATTACAGATCAAATGGCAGATATTTTATCAAACGGCACAAATCGGAATGATATGACCATTGGTGGCATCATTCCACGCTGCCGGGTTCTCATTTGAAGTCCAGAAGACATCGGTGTAGGGGTATTCAGCACAGTTCGACCGGGGTAGCGACTCACTCGTCGCCACAACCGTGAACGGGCGCTGTACCACGCGTGCCCCATTCCAGTGGGTCAAGAGTCCACGCTGACGGAGGACGTCTAGATGTGAGACCAGGAACGGGTACAACTCGTGGAGAGGTGATTGAAGGTCCAGCACGATCCAGAAGGAGCGGGAGGTATCCTCTTCACCGACGTCAGTGGGGGGATCGGTAGCAGGACGCAGGGGGGTTTGAATTTGATTTTGAGTGTTGGTGGAGAGATCTCGTGGGCCCAGTTTGATGACGAGCGAATTGAGGCGGTTCTGCATGTCATTGATGGCCTTGGGGCCGGCGTCGGAGGGGCCCATCTGCAGCTCGTTGCCGTGCAGCCAAATGTCGGTGCGGAACCCATCGCATCCGGCAACTGCAGACTGCGCAAGGGCGTCGGTGTTGGGGTCAGAATGGGGAAAGGTGCAGGTAAATTGCCAGTCGCGTGGATTGTGCTGGGCGAGTGAGACTGGTCGGGGTGTACCCTTACCTCCGACCGTGGGCAGCACTTGAAGGCATTGAAGTGCCGCACTGGGAGAAGGAGGGTATGAGCAAAGGAAAAAAAAGAGGTCGAAATGATATGATGTACGCAAACTCACAAGCAAGCTAGGGTGATGCATGCAATCCGCAGCAGACCGTCCTTCCAGCGGTGGTGAACCGAGGTGTACCATTCGGCGATGAAAGTGCCCAGACCGGGGATACAGACGGTGGGATGGGAGCGAAGTGGATGATCGTCGAGTAGCCAGGGGTCATATTCGGGGGTGGCTATCACATCTTGCTCGGTTTTGGGCAGGGCCATCTCGGTGGCCATAATGAAGAGGCAGGACTGCAAGTAGCAAGGGAATGGAATGGGTAGAGCAGTCCGCCCGAGTACGAGGGTGAGGGGGCCATGATATAATAATACGAGAGGAGAATTCAATTAAGCAAAGACCAAGAACAGGAAGCAAAAGAGGTGCGGAGCGGGTCCAATCGCGCCATTATAGTGGAAGCACGCCATGTCGATCTCGTATATGCAGTTGTAGTTAGTATACCCGGGCCGAGTATAGTATACCCTAGGGTACTCTAGGGTACTATAGATAGACAGCGAATACGAGGTAAATATACTAAATGTACTATTCTAAATACTATTCTAATTATAATATACTAACTAGTATATTATACTAAATAACTATACTATACTATCTACTATAGTAAATACTATACTATACTGTAATGATGACACAATCGGCCGGCTGACTGACGTTTGCATGCCAAGACTTGCCAAGCCTGTACACAGCAGACTGTACAGCATATAGTATACAGTTATAGTGTATAGTATATAGTATACTGTAGTATATAGCATATAATATATGATATATACTGTATTGTTTATACTCTCCTTTTTACTGATTAGTGCCAATATTTGATGCCTCCCTAAGGCAACCCAGATGTACAGTAACTATTGGCCATGCATGTGGGCCCGTGCAGGGTGGATGCATCTCCTCACTGACTAGACTGGGGTAAGCTCGATACCATCATGACTTAATTTAATCACGCGATAACACCGTGCAAGAGATAGAGTATAGTATCCCGCAGGGCTGAAGCAATCTATGGACAGAGAACTATTGAATATAGACTCTATTCAAAATTAGAAAGGCTGACAGCGTCCAGAAACCATCTCAAACAATCTGACCAAACCCATCGTTGGGAGACGACCTCAAAGCTTAGCCTCCGAGTGACTCGAATTCGGTCTCTGCTCAAGGATTCTACTCTTCGAGCTGTCTAATCGTGCCTGCGTTGTTTTGAACAGTCGGGGTAGTCCTGTCTCCTCAAATGCAACCCCGTCTAGGATCATTTTCGCCAGTCCTTCAGCCGCTAGGAAAATTTGTGGCATGCCATGTCCCGTAAATCCGGCCAGAACAAATTGGTTCTCCTCTCCTGGCACTGAGCCAACATGTGGGAGGCCATCCGAAGAGTATCCCATGACTGGCAACTCGTTAGTGAAATCTCAACTCGACAAGAAATGAGGGAAAGACGCACTTCCGGTCCATACTCGATCAGTATAGGCATGGCTATCTTCCCAGCCAACAAAGTTGCGCTGCATATACCCATCGAAGTAACGAATAGCCGGCTCTAGCACGCGACTATCATCACTGACGTTATACCAGTTGTTTAAATCTTGAATAAAGGCTGGCCGCGCACCTCCGACCACAATACTCCCATCTCGTCGAGGAATCAAGTAATCATAGTTCCATCCATCCCAGCGGAGAGTATAAGTCTTTGTCAGCGTGGGTGCTGATGCTCCTGGGGGCACTGCAATCCGACAACAGGTACCTCGTACCGGGACAATCTTGCCCTGGTATTGAGGTAGAAGGCCTGAAGTGTAAGCATTGGTCGCCATCACAACAGCTCTTGCAGCCACCAACCCACGCTGGGTCTCAATTCTCCAAGGATGAACGGACCCGGCAGCATTGGACTTGGTTATACTGGAGACGGGAGTATGCGTCTGAAGATTCACACCCTGCGACACCACCTTGTTCAGCAGATGCAGGACGAACTTGTAGCCCCAAATGTGACCCGTATCATACGAGAAACACCCAACAGCACCCTTCACACCTGAGAACTAGGAACAAATCAGTATACTACGCGAAAATGAGGTTGCATAGCATGCAGAAGAACTCACGGCTTCTGCATTCTCAGCGTCGACATAGTGGCCCAACTTAGTCGGGGCGCAACCATTTTCAACGAGGTATTGAAAACCTTCCTTTAGCTTTTTATAATGGTCGGGGCTCAGCTGTGCGTCAATCGCCTGCGTGACTGTATAATCGCAGTCGATATTCTCTCTCTCAACAAATTCTTTAATCGCATAGACATGTTTTGCCTCGAAGGCAGCGACCTCAGCCGCCGCATCAACGCCATAATCTTTGGCGAGAGTGGATACGAAATTATAGATATCAGGTTTGACGTGGCCGCCTTGATCGAAGTTAGTCGAAAAGTTTATACCTCGCCACAATTGACCGCGTGCATCTCACCATTCCGTGCGGTGGCCCCAGAGCAAGCCTGCCGGGCTTCCAAAATTGTAATCGAAGGAGCTTTCACACCCGGCTTGACCTGACGTAGTATATGATGAGCGATTGAGGCACCGGCATACCCTGCACCGACAATGACGATGTCGCTCTCCTTCGGAAGTAGTTCGCTCGAGCGATGGTTATCCAAGACGTTAGGCTCTGTCCTCCAGAAGGGGAGCATTCCGTTAGGAACTGGAAAGTGCCTGTCAGCCATTCTGAATATTCTCTTCTATGTTACTCGAAAACGATGATGAGGTAGATTTTCATATATCACTAGAGATGAATCGGGAATCGCGGGGTAGCTGTCCACCGGGAGCGCTCCCGCCGGGCCAGCCACGTTTACCACGTTGGTTCCGGCGGGACTCTCCAAAGCTCCCAGGGTTCCCACTATACTCTAAATTACTCGCTGGGTCATTGTTATCAATCGTGAAACTTGATTGCAATTGTAGGATCAAAACATCATTATTGGAAGCCATCCGGAGAGACTCGAGCACCCCGCTTTTTCATGGTGAACTTGGGAGTCATTGTGGCAGATGCTGCTACGAAGAGTTGCGATAGAATTAAGATGCACGAGGTTACTGAATGTCTAGTATAAAGCGCATGGAAACAGATTTGACATTAATTTCACTTCATGAGCAGCTGATTTCGCACTTAATAAATTCGATCAATGGGATCAGAGAGAGATTCATAATGATAAGCACCCGAATATCTTACGACAGCGACTAACAGGCTTTCTACTTGGTCTCAGGATTGACATGGAGATCATAGATATATGTGAAAACGGCCTTGATTTCTAGCCGTCTAGACTGTAGAGTAGGATTTGACTCTTTGTACTAGCTCATGCGGCCTGAGCAGCTATGATTTTGTCAGCCATCCCTGGCAAGGTGTCATCAATGACATCCATTTCACCAAAAAGCTGCGTCAAGGCCTCATTTTCCAGCACGGTGCAGTACGCCCCCTTGAATCTATATGTTTTGATTAGCATTTGAGAAGCCGACCGAACGTGAATAGCACATACCCCGTTTTACGTGCAGCCGAGACATCCCACATGTGGGCGGCCGCAAACCATGGCTTCTTGCCTTCATTCTCCGACATCAACCTTTCTAACAGTGGCCTGTAAGCAGCCAGGTCCGGCTTGCCGACTCCAGTACTATCACAGGATAGTAAGTTCTCAGCCGGCATCTCAATGCCCGACTTCGCAAAATAGCCACCAACTCGGCGCAGATCACCGGCGGTAAAGGCCCAAACAGTAAAGCCGGCATCGCGCAGCTTCTTGACACATTCTGCCGCACCAGGACGCATGGTGAGACCAGTGTACTCGCTCATGATGTACTCGAGATCCGCCGGAGACGCAAACTCCCTTGGCTTTTCGATTCCACCCATCCAGAGCATACGATAGAAAAGTGCCTCGAAGACTTCGCCATATGGAACGTAGCGCCCAGAGATACTGAGGTTGGTATATTCTCGCTCAGAGGTTTCCATCCACATCTGACCGAGTAGATATGGTTTGATCCCCTCTGCTCGAAGACGGTCGCCGAGACGGCGGTCGATTGCATCGTAGAGATGATCATAGCATACAAGGGTTCCGACAATGTCGAAAACAACATTCTTAGAAGAGGCCATGTTGAGTCAAGTAGGTGGGAATGGTATAGCGTTGTATATCTAGTGAAAGGTGTGGTTTAGGGACAGGCTTATCAGCAGATAACTTGAAAATGGAATTTGATTGAATTTATGCTTTAAATTGACTGGAGCAATAATGAGTCAGACTATAGAATGTTATGATTATAGGAAAATAGAAAGTTGAAAGAGTCATCCGGCCCCAGCTGCCAAGGTGGAGAAGCAATACCCACGTATCTCAAACCTAACCCCGCTCTACCTCCCGGCGGAAATGCGATAGTCTCCCGGTGGATGGAGATAAGGTTATGTAGATAGCAGCGCTTGGTCATGAGACATGATACTATATGTATTCTACTGTGTGCTGGAAATGATATTTTTCTTCCAGTCACTGCTCGAAAGACTACCAAGTAGATAGTTAACCCCGATGGCAAGGACCAGTGAAACTTCCCTCAACAATAATGCTGGCCCTGAAAAGCCAGAAACGAAAGGATGCGGAGATGTGGAGATTGACATCGAACGGACTGCCACTTCGGGCACCACCCAGAAGGGCAGCTCCACGGACTTCTCTGCGGTTGAATCTGCGGGATACCACCGATCCCTTACCCGGCGCAAGGTCATGATGATGACCTTTGGGGCTGGAATTGGAACAGGGCTTTGGGTGGGGACAGGCCAGGCCTTGCTGTATGGTACGCACGAATTGATTCACCCCAAGTCATTCCATCCGGGAAAATCCATACTCACGTTGGGTCTGATTGACTAGCTGGCCCGGCTGGCACGGCTCTGACATACACATTGACCGCGTAAGTGGAGCACCACTTCTATATTCAACAATTAAGACTGACTTCTCTAGTATAATTGTATATGCTCAATATTCATCAATTGGCGAGATGACAACATACAAGCCGGTGCATGGAGGTTTTATTCGACAATGCATCGAGTATGTGGACCCGGCGTGGGGCTTTGCAATTGGCGTCAACTTTTGGTTCGCTGTGAGTCTACCCCTAAAATATACAAGGTTCAAGTTCCTGTTGACTCACTAAGCATGCACAGTGGGTGATGATTATTCCCGCAGAGATCACTGCCGCTGTCTCTGTCCTCAAGTACTGGCCTGAGACCGACGTCATCCCTTTAGCTGCTTATATCACCATATTCCTAGTGGTAATTGCCCTCGGAAACGTTTTCCATGTAAGGGTTTACGGATTTGTCGAGTACTATATGTCATTCATCAAATGTGTTGCTGTTATTTTGATGATTTTCTTTATGTTTATCATGACCTCAGGTGGAATTCCTGCCACAAATGGCCCGATTGAATTTCGCTACTGGAAAAACCCTGGAGCATTTAACAACGGAATCAAGGGAATCTGCAAGGCTTTTGTGCAAGCGGCCTTTAGCTTTGGCGGAGGTATGATAACAAGTTCGGAAAGGGAGAGAATATCAAATTGACAGTTGAGCTTAGGTGAACATATCGCAGTCATCGCAGGCGAAGTTGCTAATCCAAGACATACGATCAAGAAAACGGTACGCCCAGTATTCTGGCGCATGTTCACTTTCTTCGTCGTCAATATCTGGCTGGTGGGGATGTGCGTTCCTTCTGACGATCCTAACTTGAATTCCAAAGGAACTTTGGGAAGCCCCTTCGTGATCGCGATCAAGAGGGCAGATGTGTACGGACTAGCGCATGCGATCAATGGATTCATCTTTCTGAGTGTCATGAGTTGCGGGATCACGAGCGTTTACGTCGCCAGTCGCAGTTTGACGGCAATGGCTGACATGAATATCATTCATCCCTTCTTTGGATGGAAGGACAAGCAAGGCAGACCATATGTGTCGCTAATTATCAGTCTTGGCTTAGGAGGTGGATTGTGTTATCTGAACGTCAATAGCGTGGGTGTTATTGTCTACGGATGGTTCACAGCGTTGGTAAGACTTGATCACACACACTTCCCACTTCAAACTGAAACTAAAAGCCGACTTTGCAGGTTGCTATCGCTACTCTATTTGAATGGTCTTCCTGTTATATTGCTCATCTACGATTCCGACAAGGCCTGAAAGCACAAGGCAAAGATCTCCGGACACTGCCTTTCAAGGGATTTTTAACCCCATGGGCTCAGTATCTGAGTCTTACGATCGTTCTGTTCATATTTGGCTGCGAATTTTATTTATCATGTTGGCCATTCGGAGAAAAGGGATCCGTGAAAACCTTCTTTTCTAGTTATCTCGCGGCACCACTCTTCGTTTTCGACTACTTTGCTTACAAGGTACTAAGCGTTCTCTTTTCATTTACAAAGATTTAAAGCTAACCTCACTAGTGGTACTACGAAACAAGTATCGTCAGAGCAAAGGATATGGATTTCTCGGAAGCGCGGTACTTTGACGAGGAGGAACGCCTCGACGCGATCGCAGCAGAACAGGAAGCACAGGAGAAATCCAACGACAAGGCAACATGGGCAAAGCGTGTGAGATATCTTGTATTTGGCTAGTACATTACAGGGATAATCAATAAGTCAGGTACATACAGCCCTCAGTCAAATCTGAACATTAGGATGTTTCAAAGAGCCCCGGATCAAGCGCCAGATTGCTATTTGACCACTCGGGATTGAGAAGATCTGTTATAGTATGCATATCATACTGGAATGTAATATCATCACTTCCAGGTGATAAATCTAGTTGGGGGCTGAAGGATGCAAGCTCCAGATGGCTGGCCGGTGCTTTATCCTTCTTCATGGATTGAGTCCAGTCTTTGAATCTGGCATAAGCGGACAATGGAGTCTGCCCGACATGGACATTAACGGATGTGCCCTCCTCAGGGTCTGATAATAATTGGCGAATAGCAGCTTCAATGGACTCAATATATGAGATCTCCGATTCCGACGACGTCCCTCCTAACATTTGACGTATCAGTACCATACCGCGATTTAGTTCTTCTTGAAGCTTGGCTGATCTCCCAATGGTCAGGCTTTCAGCAAGAATGACAAGAAGCGCCGCACGGCAGGAGCTAAACTCCGTATAAGAGGCGCGACAAAGACCAGAGTGATCGGAGAGCAGTTGAAGGATGTTGAGAATTTCAAGAGCACTTTGCACGCAATCGTCTACTAATTCAGACCAACGGGTCTTCCTTGTAGAGTTTCCTGACTCACGGGAGAGACCTCTTTCTTTGGCCTCAAAGATAAATGGTCGACCCATGTAAATATGAATGAGCAAATAGCACATTTTAAGGTGACAGTTTTGACGAAAAAGGGATCCCTTGGGATTGAGGTCTCTGCATTCGACGTCCGTAGGGAGACCATCCCACCACTGATTGATTGCACTTCGCAACAGAATGAGTCTCTCCGAGTATTCGGGAATTAGTCTTTTAGGGCACCGTTTAAACAAAGTTCTTTCAAGCGTCAGATAATTCTCTCATAAGAGGCGTAGAACTTACAGCGTCTCGGCGACTTCACTCGTCCAGAAGACCAAGTTGATAAAAGCATTCATGTTAGAAAAGCTAGGCGACTTAAATGCTGGGTGGCTTTTTGGTAAATCGGTACTGATCTCGGACCGAGCAAGGGAAACGGGTCGTCCATGCATGATACTAGTTCGCCTAATTATCATTAGCATGCTTTCGAGTAGATCAGTTGAGGGAAACGTACCTTTCCAGGGTGTATATTGTCCAAAATAAACGATTTCTCAGTTCCATCGTTTGACTGTCGCAATCCATCTCTGAGCAGCTTCTGTGCATTCCATTTTGAATGGCCATCTTCAAAGCCAGACCGAAGTATGTGTATGAAAGACCCCCAGTTGAAACAGGCAGAGCATACACAGCAAGAAGCATAAAGGCCTGCGCGCTTTCATGGGAAGCTGCCAAAATGACATCTGGGATCAACTTACACGCGACGCGATAGAAATTAAGACCGACGGAATCTTCGGAGCAAACAGAGATCTCGTCGATAGCATGTGAGTGAGATGTTGATTCATCTTCCTCCATGTGTGCCATCTGCGTTCCTATCGCGAGGACTGCAAATAAGGAACAAACCCAAGGGATGTCATTCGTCATGTATTCGGTGTTGGGATTGTAACAGATGCAAATCTTTTCCTGGATCCAACTTCGCTCCAAGTAGAAACTATTGACCTCCGCATGTTTGAAGAAGACATTGGTCAGAAAGTCGGCAATCGGCCTCGGAGGCAGTTGACTTATTGATTCGGCGATGATTCGAATCGAAGACTGAAGGTGAGTTGGACGCCAGTATTCTTTCACCTATAGTTGTTTTAGGGATCCGAATAAATAAAAGAACCAGAACTTCAACTTGAGAAAGACTGACTGCAGCGTCGACGGTGGTATGTCGACCACTCATTGACCGTCGCAATTTTTCCGAAAAGTTCCAGTGCGAGAACTCACCTGAATAAACTGAGAGAATTTCAGCTCTAGATAAATGGAGCAAGCAGAGATGACTCACATGCGACATTTCTGGATACAAACTGAACGTCGAAGGATTCGTTCACATCCCAAAGGCCCTCCACCGTCTGTTTGTTCGAACTTGAACACTTCGCCGCAATCTTCTCCAAGTTCTCCTCATCCAGATCCACTTCACCGAGAAAATGGCAGGCAATCTTTTCAAGATTCCTCATTCGCTGGCTACTTGAATCCAGTCTCGGCGGGCCATAGGCGGTTGATGTTATGCCAGTCGCTTTCTTCGAAGCTTGCAGTGGCTCAAAGTGACAGGGTCGACCAAGACGATCGCATCGCCAACAGGGAGGCCCGCCTTCGCATTTTTCCTTTTGCTTGCGACATGTTTCACACCTGCATGGGATCAGTCATTTTGTGCTAGCTTGAAGTATTGCGACTCTTCGCTACCCACACTTACGCCATCGAGGCGCGTCGTCTCTTTGGATCGCGCTTGCGTTTTATCCCACGCCCTTCAAGCTCTTGTCGAATTTCCATGGACATCTCGAAAAGTGAAAACTGATCTTTAAGGGAAAGATAGATGAAACCAGGGACCCGGAGGAGATGCCTGCATCCATTTGCATGGCATTGATAGGCGACGGTGCTTATCAAGGTGCTGGAATGCGGGGTAGAACAAGTTGGCCACTCAGATTCAAGGAGAACATCTGAGATTCGGAGCTAGGATATCGTGAAACTGATTAGAGTTATAGAAGTAGTTGTGATAATTAAGCTGGCAGGTTGAGTGTTGTTTAAACAAGGCCTACACCGGTGTAGATGTATCCACAGTGCAATGATCAATCTAGATTCTAGGCCTTAACCAGAATTGTATGTCGGCGTGTTTTAGCTGATGCCGTCGGTACAAAAACCAACTAGGCCGATGTCTTTCTAATTCTCGGCTTACAGCAAAGCTGTGTTACTTTCTGTTTCTTCCTATAGTACCTTTTGTTTGCCTGACCATTACTGAGCAGATAGTGCTAATTATTTTCACAAGAAATCATGAATTACCAGATATTATCAAGAACATGGCTATTCAGCATATCGACAAGGTCTGTCATTCCCCCCAGCTGGGTGAAAAGGGAATTCACTCTTAAAAAAAGATAAACATCATTGATAATTTCAAAGTTCATTTCACCACTTATTTATTGACCCAAAGAAGCAGCTCCGTCTATATTCGGCATAAACTCGGAATCGCCGAGTTTCCCCGCAGATAACTTCAAATTGCCAAGAGCATCACCTTGAAATACCCACAGTTCGAACTTGCGCTCTCTTCATCTCCTAAAAGGCTCTGTTGTCATGGATCGCCCTTTAGAGCCAATGATTTATACTGGCGATGTCCAGCAGACACGGAAAGATCGCATGTGTGTCCTCAAATCTCCTCTGTTTCTACATCCAAGATGGCCGAATGCTGACCTCTACCAATAGACAGCCAATTTTGGTTTTGATTGCCTCGACTGCACTTGTATTCACAGGATGTGGCATCAACTTCACATTCGGAGTGTATCAAGAGCTTTACGACTCCATGTCTAAATTACCAAATACTCCTTTCACCGGGGCGACTCCAGCACAGATCGATCTTATTGGCACACTCTCCATCGCGTTGATGACGATCGGAGCTCCGTTCACAACAGCATGGACAAAAGAGTACTCGCCACGAGCAGTTGTCTGGAGTGGAGGGCTCATCTACTCCCTCGCCCTTGTTCTTGCTAGCTTCAGCCAGACTCTGTGGCAGTTTATCCTCACTCAAGGTCTTCTGCTCGGCGTTGGCACTTGCATGGCGTATATGCCCTCGGTAACTGTCGCACCGACTTGGTTTTCGCTCCATCGCGGCCTTGCCATGGGTATTATTCTTTCTGGGACTGGAGTCGGTGGCGTGGTCTGGCCTCTCGCCTTTCGATCGCTGATCGCTCGCGTCGGCTTTCGCAACTGTCTCCGCATCACCGCGGGAATATCCTTCGTTATAATCACTGCGTCAGGGTTCTATATGAAATGGCCAGCCAACCAGCTTACTCGTATTCAAGCTGAGAATGCCGCTAATTCAAGGAGGCTCAGCTGGCTGCGTATTCCATTGATTGATTGGCGTGTTGCGAGAACGCGCAAATTTGTTGCTCACGCTCTGGGAGCAGCTCTTCAGTCGGCAGCTTATTATACCCCTGTATTTTTCTTCGCCTCATTTGCGCGTACACTGGGGTATTCACAGGCCTCATCGGCTAATTTCATTGCTATTTCGAACGCGGCGAATGCCTTGGGGAAAATTGTAATCGGATATGCTGCTGATCGCATGGGTCGTCTCAATACATTATTCCTGACGACTCTTGTCTCTGCAATTGCCGTGCTAGCAATGTGGCTACCCTCTGCATTATCGACCTCACAATCTAGCGGCAGTGCGCTCTTCATCGTGTTCACTATATTCTACGGTGTTTTTGCATCAGCCTATGTCTCCCTCTTCCCAACAAGTTTGGTCGAGTTATTCGGCGTGCAGAATTTCGTCAGTGTCAACGGGGTCTTGTATATGGTGCGCGGTCTCGCAACCCTGTTGGGCACCCCGCTCGCCGGGCTGTTGATTCGGAGTAGCCAGCATGAGAAGGCTGGTCCTCGGAGTTATGAAAATACCAGCATCATGGTTGGAGCCCTGCTCGCTGCTGCAACTTTCGCCGTACTCTGGGCGAGAATCGAGGCTACCTTGAATTTCGAAGGAGGACAAGGCCACGCGAGAAAGTGGTTGATGTAGGCGTGAATCTATGAGTAACATACCCATGAGTGGCTCGCGGTCTTTCCCATTCTAAAGACTGTAATTATAAGAAAAATCTCCCCTTTTTTCAATATATGAGCGCAAATTAGTCCAGCTATGCATATTTTAGATGTGGTGTTATGAGTACAAAAATACAGCGCCTGCCAGTTTCGTAATTTTAGATCGCATGTGTCTGCTCGGATGATCCCGAATACCAAACCACGATGTCATCCCGAAAGTGCATTCGGCCCGACATCGGCACCGGGGGAGAGATGTGGAATGGCAGCTGTCACTAAAAATGACTTGACAAAGTAATTAATTCCGCATCACATCTCCTAGAACTATGTTTTTCACTATTTTCAAGTCTCTCAAATTCTCTTTATCGAGAACCCTATTAGTTAGATGACCAGCTAGCTACCTTCCAAAATGCATGTTGGTTTCAAGATCATCTCAACCCGGATTTTCATGAGATTTGGGGGCATGAGAGGGACATTTCTCGAGATAGAGGAGTGCCAGTCATACACTTAGCCGTTACAGAGCAGAGGAAGTGTAATAATTCACATGCTTCACACTTGTTGCTTGTTCACATGTGCTCGGAGTATCTCCGACCCACTTTCACATGCTTGGTTCGTGATGACTCCATTAGGACACGAGAATAATAGAGGAAGCGACATAGGATCGATGCTAGATTGCTACTAATATTTATAGGAAGAATACTGGGCTCTGTCAAAGTTATTCCTCGCAAGAAAAACACTACAGCGTACACATCTGCAGAATCATTGAGGATCATCAAGTGCTCAGGTACCTCAGTATATAGCTAACTGGCTTTATACAAGGTCGTTCAACTGACACGACCACTGTGTTTCTAGAATAGTTGTCGAATTTATCATCGGGCAAAAGCCCTCCCATTCTTAGCCTCATCTAATTGATACTCCCACATGTAAATCGTAAATCGTGAAAATCATTTCTATCAGGGACCTGGAGTTTGGACTCCTTCCCTCAATCCCATAAGTCCACCAGCAATCCCATCCATTCTTCTATCGAGCAGGTCTTCTTCACTATCGAGCGAAGTGATACTCTTTCCGCGTGGACGAACGGCCGTGGGGCTTCCCGGGGCACTATTGATCTCGTCGGGATGGAAGGTGTCGTTGCGGCGTGTCATCTCTAGCTCTTTCAACTTGACAAGAAAATCGCTCCCGCTTCCCGTGCCATTCTCCAAGTTTGATAGTCCGCCGTTGAGTTGGAATGATGCGAACGATGATTGAGATCTCTTCCGGCGTGCGAGTAAGTTCGACTTTGGAACAGGGGCTTCATTTTCAGAGACTTGTGTCAACTTGCTCAGTCCCATTTCCAAAGGTCTATCCTCATCGGCGGATGATTCTCCAGTTGGAAAGCGTCGGTGATGTCCAGAGTTACTATTGCTCTTAGATGATCCCTTCTGTTTCTTGAATGAAGTGGCGGATGCGTGGGAAAGCTGAAGGAGACTATATTCCGAGTCTTGAAGATCGGTCGACTCGAAAAGAGACTCAATCCACTTGGCGCTGCGATTGATATACTTCCAAGCGTCGGGGAAGAAACCTGCCATTTGCATGAAGCCATGGGACACCCCTGGAATCAGCGATACCTCCACATGGTCCTTTTCGTTAAACTGGCGTTGGGACTTTTCCAGGCCGAGATCTTGGCGCTCATGGAAGAGATGCAACTTTGCTTGGCGCAAACGTCCAGCGAAAATAACAGTATCATCAACGAGGGGATCTCGCTCTCCAGTCAGAATGTATGTCTTCGGGAACGCCGCTAGAAGGGCGTCTGGGGCCAGAACAGGAGATAGATAGAAATCGGTGTTGAAATCTGGACGATGGTGCGGGCCGATGTACAATATAACCATAGCTCGCATCATTTCTGGAGTTAAGATTCGATCGTGGACGTATGAGATCATAGAAGAGACAGCAAGGCGAGTCTTGAGTGGTTGGACCTGGTCCTCACTGGGTTGAAGAGCTTTCCCATTGATATCCTCGCTCTTTTTGAGTTTATCTCGAAGTGCTTTCGAAGCCTCAGCTGCTACATTGGTCTCATCCTCTTTCTCTTTCTGCTTCTGTTCTGAAGGGAGTGTTGTCAGGTCCTCCACTGAATGTCCAGGAGATGTGAATGGGGTTAGTTTGCGATACTGGTCCTCTTTTCTCTTCAGAATACCACTGTTTCTTTGGCGAGTGCTTTTGTCCTGGATCAACGACATCTGCTCGTCGGTCATCCAGCTTTCAACTCTCACGTTGAGTGCAGGATACGCCAATACCAGACCATCCGGTGGCGATAGGACTTCGTCACCTCTCCAGCCTTGCTCCATGGCTGACTGGAGAACCATCAAAGTCAATCCAACTGCCAGATTGCCACCGGCACTCTCGCCAGTCACCACTATGCGGGGGCGTGTTGAGCCACTCAGCCCAAGACAGCGACCATTAGTGGCCATGATTGTGTGATAGACATCATGGCACTCATGAAGTGCATACGGATAGGCGAATTCCGGTGCCTTTTTGTAATCAACACTCAACACTGGAACTTTCAATTGACCCGCCCAGGATAGTAGTTTATCTTCAGAGTTTCGAGGGCCCATGGCGACAAATCCGCCTCCTGGAATATCCAAGATTATGCATTTTTGATCACGCAAAGCGCTCAGGGGGCCGTCGAAATAGAGCCATGCATTGACAGGATCCTTGTGGACCGAACTCCTGGGTCGCGGAATTCGAATTGCCCGGGCGGGATACCGAGTCAGTCGAGGGCGGAGCAAGCTTGCTAGAAACCATAGGTATGGTGATGTTGCTTTATTCCAAGACACTCGCAAATGCTCCAAGGTCAGAGTGCCCCGGACTTTTCGAACCTTCTCATCGGCCTGTTCGGCAGCGATGAGATAGTAGATGGTGAAGACTAGAGAAGCGATATCTCGTAGCCATTTGGGCTTTATGGACATGGCCGTCCAGAACCCTGCATCAAGACCTGTTGTGATCCATGTTGCACGGAAGAAGGATCGAGAATATAGATTTGCCAATGGTTCAGGGCATTCCAGGCCCACAATCTTAGCAAAGTTCCGGCTCAGATAGAGCCAGAGAAAAACAATCACGGTTGTTTGCCAGGTAGTCAATTTCCCGGTAAAACGAGCAGATATTGACCTGATGAATGGAGGGCCATGCTTATTTGCACTGCATCAGAAACAATATATCAGCTATCAGCGCGGGAATGAACATGGGGGATTGTACGAGTGTAACTGGAAGGGTTCCATATACCCTATCCAAATTGTATCAGATGCTTACCGGAGTAGATAAAGTGACCAAAACGATACCACGGCAAAGACTTGGATTTTGCGAAATCGAGTCGATGGTCTGCCCAGGACGTGATCTTCCGGGTAATTTGTTAGCGGGGAACGGTCTGGGGGAGATTGTGGTGGGTTGTACCTATCATTTCCACCCGCTCTGGCCGCTGCCGCGGTGGTAAATGTCTCGGGATATCTCTGTGTTACCTGGACGTGCGAGTAGATGCGTGAAATAAGATTCGAAATATCAAAGTTTTCTCATGCACTGAGTGTGCAAGAAGGTGGAAGAGGGTAAAATGAATCATCCAAATTCCAACTGGTCGTCTTTATGTTTTTGCATGTGAAAGACGGGGACCCCACATCACATGCCAGTGACGACATCAGCTGACGGCAATACAAGGATTACTATTTACACAGTATATATAGTGGAATATAGGCTAGTAGAGTTGGTAACTGAATAGGATGAGGATTGCCTGCTCATACTACCAGGTAATACCACTCTTTAGAGGTTTTAGGCCTGGGTCGAATAGTTGCTCCAGTCTGCCGTGATTATATACATCCGAGTGGGTCATATTACCAGAGGACTGAAAGGGAGTTGAACTTAAATATTCACCAACCGCAAAGACTGTTTATTTAGTCTAGATAGAGAATAACGTAGAAAGAATTCAAAATATTAATCAGTTAATCTAGATTGTGCATATAGTGCTGGATACCCGCAGCTCACGTGAGTCATCTGACTTTCGGGCAGAATCAAACAAATCACACTCAACTTGAACATCCAGACCTTGCCATGCACACACAGTTGCAGATCATCTCAGATCTCCACCTGGAAACTCCAGCCGGCTATGACATCTTCCATATTACACCCAAGGCACAATATCTGTGTCTCCTTGGCGACATTGGCTACGTGAAAGACGATGGTTTCTTTCCCTTCCTGCAACGCCAACTTGAGCTCTTCCATATCGTGTTTTTGGTACTTGGTAATCACGAACCATACCACTCCAGCTGGAGCGAGGCCAAGGAAAAGGTATCCACGTTTCGAAATGTGATCCAAGATTCTTCCACCGATAAAGCACTCGGTAAACTTGTCCTCCTCGACCAGACCAGATATGATATCTCGCCCGATGTCACTATACTGGGGTGTACCTTGTTTTCAAAGATCCTGCATTCCCAAACCGAACACGTCAGTTTTGGCCTCAACGATTTTTATCATATCAACGACTGGTCTGTCGACGAGCATCAAAAGGCGCATCAGTCCGATCTGACGTGGCTGAATGAACAAATCACCTCCATCTCATCATCCGAACCAGACCGCAAGATCGTTGTGTTAACACATTACTGTCCTACGACCAATAGCCAGACCACCGACCCTAGACATGCGTCTAGTAAGATCTCATCCGGGTTTATGACGGATTTAGCTGGGGAGCCTTGCTGGACAAGCACAGCTGTGAAAGCTTGGGTTTTTGGCCATACACATTTCAACTGTGATTTCCAAGACGAACAAACTCCAAAAAGAATACTATCAAATCAACGAGGTTATTACTTCTCTCAGGCGGCAGGCTTTGACCCGGAAAAGGTGATTGTCGTTTAGGCACTGCCCGGGATGTCTACCGTGACACGACTATGTGCTACTCGAAGAGCTGTAATATCATTATGATCTATCCAGCAAGCCAGAACTATTTCTTGGTTCTGTGACTTGAACTACTGACCAACTGGAATGGACAGTGAAGAGCCCCATGTGAATCTATACAATTTCTTCCATACAAGGAACTCAAAAGTCAGAACTTGAAAAGAAAAAGAACAACCGATATCACATTTCTATAGCATGCCAAACGCTAAGCAAGTAGGTAGTAGAAATCTTAGACCTGCCGACAGTACTCCCGGCCATGTATAAGCTGATACCTACACAGCAATACCTCCCACGGCATACTCAAGAATCCCGCAATACAGATTCCCGCCGAGTCACTGACAGTGGTAGCACCAAGGGAGAACTCACGTTCTTCCTCCGGCACACGATCAGCGATCTCAGCAAAGGTGTTGACATACACCAATCCACCTAGCAATCCTTCCCAAAAGATGATAACGAAGACGATGTAGACATTAGGTATATAGTTGAAAAGCGAATGGGTGGTCAGGATGGCCAAGTTGAGCATCTGCAGTGCTGCCGGTAGGTAGAGGTGGTGCACGCGGAAAAACGGGGTGGAGGAGCGAGAAATGAAAACCCCCGTTTGGTAGATTGCGTTATAAGCTGGATAGAAGGCCCGGAAATTCTTGAACGGAGTGGTGTAAAGTGGGAAGAGGAGGGTTGGACAGACGCCTTGGTTAATCACATACTCGGATACAAAGACCACGAGAAGCGGGAGCATGCTAAAAGGATACGGTTAGAGAAGCATAGCGAAAAATGGAAAGTTCCCTTAGAGTATACATACAACGGGAAAAATAACTTCTTCAATCGACGCAGGTTCATCCGCGTGCGTTCCCACCAAGTGCTATGTTCAATTATATGGACCGACTTGAGGGTATCCGAATGAGCCGATACGCCCAGTAAGCCCTCTGCTTCACCTGCTTCATCCTCATCCTGTCTATCTACATCCAGTTCATCTTGGGTGGGATGCTCGCTTCTCTCGACGGCATAGTGATCCCGCGCAGTCGCGGGTGATTGCAAAGGTGCTCTGGGCAAAATGATGAAGAAAGCAATGGCCATGACAGCCGGCATAAGCGCCGAGGCAAAGAGAGTTGCATGGACGGAGATATTCAAGGCCGAAGTCGCAAGGGCATATGCGCCAGCACCGACTAAACCCGCCGCTCCCGTCCCACTGCTCCATGCAGCCAAGCTGAACGGTCCGTAGAAATGTGTCAATCCAACGAAGCTGAGTTCGCCGCCGCCGGCCGAGAGGCTTGCCAGAACGATTCCGGCAACCTTAGATGCGATCGTCCCTCCGTCTGTATAACTCGGGCTCATGGCGACGACGAGCATGCCAACGACGGAGAGGAAGACGAAGATCAGGACCCGGGTGGAGTATGGCACAAGATGGATGAAGTACGGGGCGATCAGCTTGGTTGTGAAGGATGGGATGATATCTGCTAGAAGGACAAGACCTTTGGGGACATCGGGACCGACGAGGTCTAGTGCTGCTGAGAGGAGAATCACATAGAGGACGTTGTTGATAAGGCCTGTAGGTTGATTAGCGGGTGTCATCTTGGAGGGAGGGCACACAAGGCAAACACACCGAATAGCCAGAATGCGGTGCACACCCGCGGGTCTGCACCGTTAAAGGCCGTCTTGAATTTATCACTCAAACGAGTCCATCGTGAAGATCTCGAAGGGTCGTCTGTGGCGAGTAGCGCATCGCGGAGAGATGCGGGGCGAGGCATTTCAGGCAGGTGGTCGCGTGAGGGTCGAAACTACAAAGGGAAGAAGAACAAGAAGAGGAAGGAGAAGGGGATAAGAGAATAACAGGGTTGGCTATAACGTCAGTCTAGGAACGGGGGGCCATGGTTTGCGCCGATGCGGACCATCATATCTGATTAAGGGAGGTGAAGAGGGAAGGTTGTGCTCCACGTCAGATCCACCGCCAAGAACGACCAACGCGTGTCGTCGGGAGTTTTTTTGCGGAGAACAGAGAAAGTTGTGGATAAGATAACAGAGCTTTTCATTGGAAAAACGAAATAGTTACTTTTATCTAATTGCTCTATATGCACACGAGATGCAATATATTATCAAATACGGGGAGCAGCCGCTCGTCCCCGTGGTTATCAAAACGAAAAGAGAAATGGTATATCAAACATGTCGGAGGCAACATCTAACCGGAAAATGATCCAAAAGGAGATCAGGGACTAAGCAAGAACGGATTCCAGAGCCTGCTCCAGAATGTTGAGACCAGTCTTGATCTGCTCCTCAGTAATGGTCAGAGGAGGAACGAACCGAATGCAGCCGTCGCCGGCAGTGATGATCAGTAGGCCGCGCTCACGGGCGGCACCAATGATATCAGCAGCCTTGGGGGCAACGGAGGGTGAAAGCTGCAGACCAAGGATAAGACCGCGACCGCGAATCTCCTGGATAACATCGGGGTACTTCTTCTTCAGCGCGTCAAAACCGGCAGTAAAGACGGCCGACTTGTCCTTGACGGCGGCTTGCAGTTCAGGGTCAGCAAGACGGGCGACAATGTGGTAGGCGACACGGCAGGCCAGGGGGTTACCACCAAAGGTCGTGCCATGGTCACCAGTCTTGATATGCTGACCAACGGTCTTGTGGGAAACAATAGTAGCACCAATGGGGATACCGTTACCCAGGGCCTTAGCGGAGGTCAGAATATCGGGGTGAGCAGCCTCACCAGAGGCCGGGGCCAGGGAAGGGTGTCCGTGAGCCCAGAGAGAGCCGGTACGAGCCAAACCGCACTGGATTTCGTCGAAGATCAGGACAGCACCGACCTCGTTACAACGCTTGCGCAGAGCAACCAAGAACTCGGGGGTAGCGACATTAACACCACCCTCACCTTGGATGGGCTCAACAATCACACCGCAGGTCTTATCAGTGATGAGCGTCTGAAGCTGCTCAATATCATTGTAGTTGCCATACTTGAAGCCAGGGATCATCGGTGAGAACGGAGTCTGGTACTTAGGGTTCGGGGTCGCAGAGAGAGCACCCATTGTGCGGCCGTGGAAAGAATTGTGGAAGGAGACAAACTCATGCTTGTCGCCAGAGGGATCCAGAGTCCGGCCAACCTTGCGGGCAAACTTGATGGCAGCTTCGTTGGCCTCGGTGCCGGAGTTGGAGATGAAGACCTGTGAGGCATCGCGCATAGCACCCGACTCACGGGTAAGGTTGATCAGAAGCTGACTGAGGGCACCAGTCCAAGGGTTGTGGTAGAGGTTGGAGGCGTGAAGAAGGGTCTCAGCCTATCATACAGTGGGTTCCTGATCAGCGATGACTCTATACAAAAGATGCGGTGACTCATTCTTGAATGCGCACCTGCTCTGCGACAATCTTGGCGATCTCAGGATCGCAGTGACCAAGGGAGTTGACAGCAATACCAGCGGTCAAATCCAGGTAGCGTCGGTTCTCCATATCCCACAAGTAGCAACCCTGTCCCTTCATCATCATCGGTGCCGGACGGACATAGGTCGGCACCATGAACGGAGCTCGCTCATTGATAAATTTGACGGTCAGCGAGTCGGCTGTAGGGTCGGGGTTGGGCAAAGAGGTCTCTTTCTATTGCAGTGTCAGTTCGATACAACCAGCTGAAAAACACTCCATTCAATTGCAGCAATTGCACATACCTTGGCCTGAGCGCTGGTAGCTGCAAATCGGCGCTGAAGCGGGGACTCGACCGAAGCAGCCAGCTTGGAGGCGCGAGGAAGACGGCGCGCAGCCACACGGAGAGCAGACATGACTTCAAGAATATGGTGAATGTCTGAAGAGAAGAGAGGGAGGGAGAAAGGAGGGAAGAAAAGAGGAGAGAGGAATGGGTGCTGCAGAAGCAAAAAAAGGCGATGTCGGCGGCGATCGGCGTTAGTCAGGCCGGGTCGGCTCCCGAGGAAGGCGCCCCTCGCGATGCTTCCCCATTTGCAGACAAATCCCTCTTGCTTTTTCTCTTCACAAACACCAACACACTTACACACACACTCTCTCTCTCTCTTATACGCATTAGACCAATTTCAACCACAACCCCTCTTATATCACTCCATCATTCGCCATGGCCTCTCTCATGCGTCGCACCTTCACTCTTCCCTCCACCCGCCTCGGCCTTCGTCCGCTTTCTACCACCCTCGCCTGGCGCAATACCCAGGACAACAAGCCTTCCTTTGGGTTCAAGAGTGGCCCAGCTCCTCCTCGCCTACCTAAGGAGGAACAAGAAATTTTCGAAGAGCTCCAGCGCCGCTCGACTGGTGCTTTCAGCACACCCCAGGTCAACCAATCGCCACAAGCCGAGATCCAGGCCAGTGGCAACGGCGAGGAGCTGCACCCGGATGCGATTAGGGGTGTAAAGCCTGAGTTTGAGGGCGAGAAGAATCCCAAGACAGGAGAAGTTGGCGGACCGAAGAATGAGCCACTGCGTTGGGGATCTGGTGGAGATTGGAGTTATGGTGGACGAGTCACGGACTTCTAGTTGGATATCCTGCGATATACACACCCCCACTTGCATACGGCCGGCGTTGGTTTATTTCTCTGTCCTGATTTCGCTCATATAATTTAGCCATGTCGTGTAAATGGCTTTTTTGCAATGTACATACGACCCGGCGCGACCGGCAAATCCAAAATATCTTGTATTTGTATAGCACGCGGCATATGACGTACTGCTAAAACGGATGATGGGACTTTGGATGTTTGACAGGATGGAAACAGTGGCTATAAGAACATGGTATCAACAAAAGTTCCTCTCTTCTTCACTCTGACAGTCGGCCCAATGTCGCCTTGCCCGCGCGGCTATCATTGACTCGACCCAGTTCACCACTAATCCAAGAGCCAATCCGCGACATCTCCTCAAGACTGATACCCGTGTGCATTCCTAAGCTGTGGATGGTGTGGATGAGGTCCTCTGTGGAGACATTGCCAGTGGCGCCCTTGGAATACGGACATCCGCCTAGCCCTCCAACACTACTATCGAAAATCCGAACACCATGCTCCAGTCCAACAATGGTATTCACCAGCGCTTGTCCATAGGTATCGTGGAAGTGCAATGCCAAGTCAGTGTTGGCAATACCGGCGGCTTTGAGGGCTTTGAGAAGCTCCACAGTCCGAGGTGCCGTCCCCATACCGGTGGTATCGGCTACGGAGACTTCGTCGGCACCCATCTCCAAGAGCGTTGCCGTGATATCCGCCACTTTAGTCGGACTCACCTCAGGGCCTTCGTACGGGCATCCTAGGGCAACGGATACATATCCACGAACTCGAATATCTTGAGTCTTGGCCAATGCAACGATTGGCTTAATGCGCTCCAGTGACTCGGCAATGGTACAATTAGTATTGGCTTTGGAGAAGGCTTCGGTGGCAGCTGCAAAAAGAGAGATTTCCGTCGTGGTAGCTGCTTTGGACTCTGAGCCAGGTGCATGGGCAGGCACACCGGTGGTATCCATGATTTTCACCAAGTTCTCGAGTCCCTTGATGTTGGGGACGAGGTAGTTGTATGCGATTGTTGTATTTTGAGATGAAGGGGGAGTTGTGAGAAGATGCTCGCAAATTTCAGCAGTACTCGCCATCTACCACATTCAATTCAACCGGTCAATCGTTTGTTTCAACTCACGGGGTTCCTCGCGCCAGCGAAATGTGCTGAGGAATGATATATACTAGTCATCCATACCTGTGGAACCCATTTGGCAGGGACAAATGAGCCTGCCTCGATGGTAGTGACACCTGTCTTGGCCAATCTCTCAATCAACTCCAGCTTTGTCTCCTTTGGAATGGCTTTCTTCTCATTCTGTAGACCATCACGAGGGCCAACCTCGACGATTCGAACATGGTCCGAGGCTAACCGCGACTCGGTCGCAAAGCGGCGGGTGCATAAAGGTGCTCTCAAGGCAGACAGAAGACGTAAACGGGGACGAGAGGCCATCCTGAAAGGAGACAGCAGTTATGGCGTCTTCGGGGGATAGTGCTCGCAGCAGTTGGTAAGATGTGGGAGAATGGAGGAGATGGGGAGATGTGCAAGCAGCAAGCAAGCCAAGCCGGTCACTCTCTCCGCATCAGTTGGAGAGCGCCTTCCCTCTTCCGGACTAGCGCTATCAGCCCCACCGCCAAAAAATGAAAAGCCCGCGGGGTTCCTTTGATCATCCCACTTACATCGCAACATTCAAAACATTTGTTGCTCGCCTCGCACTTGATCATGGAGGATCCCACGGCCCAGGGAAGTCCCTTGAAGCAGCCTAAGAAGCGTTTCGTTGGTCGACGCACGGCCGATGCCCAGGCCCAAAAGGATTCTGGCTCTCAGCAAGATGTCGAGTCCACATCAGTCCAGCGAGGTATGCAAGATTTGCTCAATGTATTTACATATATATATATATATATATATGCTGCGTCGACAATGTACAAGACTGATACTGACGTTTGATTGTCTACAGCTACACCCCGACGTAACCCTCGGACCTTGAACCAAGTCCCGCCAGAAATTTTGAACGACCCCGAAATCCAAGCCGCCATCGAATTACTCCCCAAAAATTACTCCTTCGAGATACCCAAGACCATCCATCGTGTGCGCACTTCCGGAGCCAAACGAGTGGCTCTTCAGTTTCCCGAGGGTCTACTGATCTTCGCCACGACCATTTCTGATATATTGACGCAATTTTGTCCTGGTATCGAGACTCTGATCATGGGCGATGTCACCTACGGCGCCTGTTGCATTGATGATTACACGGCACGAGCGCTGGGCTGCGATCTTCTGGTTCACTACGCGCACAGTTGTTTGATCCCTGTGGATGTCACCAAGATCAAAACTCTATATATTTTCGTCGATATCAGCATCGATACTGCCCATTTGATAGCAACTCTCGAGCGAAACTTCCGTCCCGGTCAAACTATCGCTACAGTTGGTACAATTCAATTCAACGCCACTCTTCACGGTCTCAAGCCAGTCTTAGAGCGTGCCGGCTTCAAGGTGGTGGTCCCCCAGATCATGCCACTCTCAAAGGGTGAAATTCTGGGTTGCACATCACCTCAGCTGTCCGACTCTGAAATTGACGTTATTCTCTACCTCGGCGATGGTCGGTTCCATCTGGAATCGGCCATGATCCACAACCCTACCATCCCTGCATACCGCTACGACCCTTACTCCCGCACCCTGACCCGTGAGAGTTACGATCATCAAGAGATGCACACCATCCGACGCGATGCCATCAACACTGCCAAATCTGCCCGTAAATGGGGCATTATTCTAGGATCACTGGGACGCCAAGGTAACCCCAACACCATGGCCATGATTGAACGCCATCTAGCCGAACGAGGCATCCCCGTGGTGAACTTGCTCCTGAGCGAGATCTTCCCGGGCAAGCTGGCCTCCATGTCTGATGTTGAGTGCTGGGTTCAAATCGCCTGTCCACGCTTAAGTATTGACTGGGGCTATGCATTTGCGCGCCCCTTGCTGACACCATATGAAGCACTGATTGCATTGGGTGTTCGTGAGAACTGGGATCAGGAGAACAAGGGTGTTTATCCGATGGACTTCTATGCTAAGGAAGGTCTCGGCCGGACCAAGCCTGAACAAGCTGTACACAGTGCTGCTTGAGTGGCTGGTCAATTACGCATTGGATGTAATGTTTCAGGCACATTTTTAGAAAACCCAAAAAGTATATACCCCAAGTTAGAGCCCAGCAGGTCTGGCTAAATGAAAATGAACAATATAGAATTCACATCATTGGACGAATCAGATAAACCAAATCCAATTTCCTAACTTTGCATGAATTCTGAAGTCTTGCGGCGATGGCTTATTGTCGGTTTCGGCTAAGAACAAACCCGATACTCATCAATGTATCCTCTAAGCACCATGCGGGTTGAGGCGCGAGCACATTTAGCGGTTACTACTATCTACTCTATCGTTATATTTACAAAACAAGTACATAAATGAATATCCCACAGACTGTCTATTGAACTCCACTATCTAACCCTTGAAAAAATGAGAACTTGTTACAGCATTCCTACTTTATCCTTTCTCGCCATCTCGCGCTCATGTTCAGTGACAGCTTCGATCATCTTCTCTTTAGGCGCCTCAAGACCAGTCCACAGACGGAATTGATCGTATGCCTGCGCTAGAAGCACCTCTAACCCGGTAACGGTTTTCCAATTTTCGTATCTCTGGGCCACATTCAGGAGGGGCGTCTGCCTAGGTTTGTAGGCCATCTCAATGCATAAACCTGAGGAGCCGAATATAGAGGAAAACTGGTTTTCTGTCGTGGCGGTTGCAGGGATGGTTCCAATAATGACTTCCGGCATGAGGGGTAGGTCTTCTAGGCTTGGAAGTATAGTAATTTCAAAAACAGGTTTGAAATCCTCCTTGACTTTTTCAGCGACAGCATGCGTGCGGTTGACAAGGTAAATATCCTGAATGCCTGCCCGATGCATCGCATATAAAGCTGCCCTGGAAGCGCCGCCAGCACCGATAACCAATCCAACAGTTGGTTGCTGGCCTTTCTTCGCGGAATACTCTGTCATAATGTTGTGCAGTCCTGACCAATCGGTATTATCGCCAGTGATTATGCGTCCTTCACTGGTGTTCCTAACAACAAGGGTATTGACAGCCCCAATCAAGCGAGCTGTCTCAGTTTGCTCGGTACAGAATTTGTGAACGTGCAACTTATGCGGCATCGTCACACTGGCGCCGCCGAATTGCTTGTCGGAAATCAAGCCAGCCACATCGTCAATACTATCCGATTCGCGGATATCGTATGTGAAGGGTAGGCCATAATTTTGGAAGCCGGCATTATGAATGATAGGCGAAATGCTGAATGAAATTCCATTGCCAAAGATGTGGAATTTTTTGGGTGAGCTGTCGTGGACGGAGCCCATTTTCCTGGACATTCAAGCGGTGCTTGGTTTCGATTCCGGAATCAAGCTCGACTGTCCGAATGGTGGATTGGGAGTTTTGTATTCTCTAGAATAGTCACTGTCCTGCGATTTCATCTGACCACACTTTCTCATCTAAATAATGACTCCAGTCTCGGTTATGGATTTAGCCTTTCCTCGATGACCCATAAAGCGACTGATCCACACAGGACACGACATAGGATATGATTAAATCCGTAGTTAAATCCAATTATTAGTATTAGTTATTGATGGGAATCATCGAAATTGACTCTATAGAAGAAAGAATACTCTCAACAATCTCTTGGCAAGCTTCAATCCCCAACAACATGTCGCAGCAACAAGAGATGACTCTCCATCTCGTTGGAGTTGGTGTCACACATTCCATTGCACCAGACATGCACAACTATATCGCAAAGTCACTCGGCCTACCCTGGACATTCCACGCGACAGAATGCCCAACTAAGGAGGACTTGGTGAATCTAGCCAAAAATCCCACCACTGCGGGCCTTGTTGTCACAATGCCCTACAAAGGCTCAATCATGGAGCATATCGATGAGTGTGACGAGCTAGCGTCGGTCATCGGGGCATGCAATAATGTGTACTACAAGAGTGGTAGTATCAGAAAGCTCTGCGGTACCAACACGGACTGGAGAGGGATCAAGGGCTGTCTACTAGAGAAAGGCGATGAGGAAAGCAGACCCTCGGCTTCATCTCCCGCAGCGGCATTGATCATCGGGGCTGGCGGGGCAAGTCGTGCGGCTGTCTACGCTCTCAGCGAGCATCTTCATTGCGAAACAATCTATGTTTTGAATCGGGACAATGAGGAGGTAGCAAGTCTCGTTCGCGACTCGGAGAAACTCCCAAACACCCCCAAAATCGTTCACGTTACAACTATCGACCAGGCAGAGCAACTTCCAAGCCCTTACTATGTTGTTGGCACGGTTCCAGATCTCGAACCTCAGACCGAGAGTGAGATCCGAGTTGCTTCGATAATGGAGCATTTCCTCGCTCGATCCGAGAAGGGGGTATTGTTGGATATGTGCTTCAAGCCGAGAAGGACCCGTATGATAAAGTTGGCGGAACAACTGGGATGGCCTTGCGTGGAGGGTACGCATGTTATTGGGTATCAAATTGAAGAGCAATGGCGACTATGGGCTGGAGAGGATGTCTGTCAGAAGTTGGACCGCGAGGGAGCGTGGGATGTTCTTCTCAAGGCTGCGGAGGAAAGTAAGGGGATCAACTTCTGATATTCAGGCTTGTTTGTGGTTACCACGAGAAAGATGACGAGAAGAATTGATGAAAATTTGACCAAATATACATAAATCTCGGAATATGCGATAGTAAATTCCAGCTTGTAAAGAAATAATTACCTCACTGGTTCTTGTTTAATAGAAATGTAATCTGTTTGGTGTTAAATTATGTATTAATAGGCGAGTCCAGCTTAAATAAATCGGTTAAACACCCGGCAGAAATGATTTCCCCTTGGGCCCTCACTTTTTGACGCTGGGCTGATTTGGTTTCTAGAAGAGAACAAAAAAAATTTAATTAATAACTTACACATGGCCCACCCCACATTATCTCTCGATGCGGGGGTTGCGGGATACCTCATCGGCAGTGACCTTTGCCGATGCCGGATGATCCGACCGGAAAACCCGCCAGTCATATATAGGTGCCATCATAATCAATTTGTACTGTTGATCCTCGAGAAAGACACACCGGAATCACTTGTCAAAAATGGTCGATTTGCATTCTTTACCTGAGGGCAGCTGGCCCCAACACGCTATCCGCAACAATGGTCCGGACAACCTGGTCCTCGAACGAGCCAAGCTGCGTGAACTTGCAGAGGGATGGCCTTGCTATCGGTATGCACGAATTAAATAATCTTTATACAAAAATAGATCTGACAGAGCTTTCCAGCGACGCCTGTGAATGGGAGAACTTTGAGTCAATCTTCCACGAAGATGCGCATGTGTATACCACCTGGTCCGGCCGAGTTCATTACAAGGAATTCATGGAAGCTTCGAAAGCTGGCATGGACAAAGGGGCTTTCATAATGCACCGTTGCCATGGAGTTACAACCGATATTACTCCAGATGCAACTCGTGCAGTTACTAAGATGAAGGCAACCATTACCCAACGGTTCACCATCGATGGTTGCGAAGTCGATGCGGAAGCCGATTGTCGGTTCTGCTTTTTCTTTGAGAAGACGGACGGACGTTGGGGTGCTCGATTCGTTCGACACTGGTATGAGAAGGATAAGCTGCTGCCGGTGAACCCAAACAAGATTCCGAGCGTAAACGAAGAAAGGCTCAACTCCTATCCGGAGGGGTATAAGTGTTTGGCGTATTGCCAGGAGCTCACTATGGGTGTTACTGTTTTGAAAGATATGCCTGGACATAGACGACACGTTGGGACTGCATGTGGGGATAAACATGATCTTTTGTATAGACTGGCAAAGGATTGGTTGGATGGAAAGAGTATTGATGTATAGATGGAGTATGAGAGAGGAGATTGAATTTGCTGATAAAGCTACCACTCGTACCGTTTCATGGGCTAGACTTAAGTGCTTAATTGATAAATGTTTCAACATGATTAACTCAAGTTCAATCTTTTCTGAAACTTCTTCCACGCCGAAATACCCCTCGCCGCATGTTGATCGGCTACATGTTTCCCCTCCTCCGCCATAGTTCGTGAGAACAGCTCCATGGACACATAACCCGAGTATTCTAGACCCGAGATAATTGCTATAGCTACCTCCTCTGCGGGGAGGTAGGCACCTCTGTCTTCTTCGTACATAAATGTTCTTGCGTTCCGCGACCAGCTCATTCGTGCTGGTTGACCATCCACATGGAACGGATGACCAGGTACCAGTGGCGACTCCATGCGTTCAGCATCGACAACTTGGATATAGAAGACTTTCGAGACATCAACTTCCTTCACAAGCTTCTCCATAGACAGTCTCAAATCCGCATCGGCATTGGGTGTCTTGCCAGTTGGTGAAGCGGGATCCGCCCATTCACGACCGGCGATGTTGAAAGTGTCAAGACACATTCCAAAGTTGGGTCGATCAACCTGCTTCACTATGTCCCACATTTTCTCCCAGGTATCTATGTACGTGCTCCAGCACAGGTTCTCGTAGGCAAACCGAACTGGGGGATTTTCTGCCGCGCCCAGGTCTGCAATTTCACGCAGGTCAGCGACGATAACCTCTGGATCGCCCGTCAATTGCTCAGCCGGTAGAAAATTGGCCGGAATTTGGATTGTATTAGTTCCAAGCTTCTTGACAATCTCTAACCAGAGCTTCATTTTCTCGATTAGGCGTGCATGCTGGTCTCTATCCTTGAGGCCCTCGTAGAACAAGAACGGCTGGAGTCCAATAATATTAAGACCAAGGCCTTGGCAGATTGAATGGATACTCTCTGCTGCTTGTAGTATGTCCTCGGAAGTTGGAGCGTCATTTCCGGAAATCTTGCGTGCGGCATAATCTAGATCTTCATAGAAGATTTCGATGCCTTTGAATCCTGCTTTCGCGGCTTGGTGAATTTTGTAGTCGAGGTCGTGCAACCAAGCACGTCCAAGAGACGCACTCATGATGGCTGGTTTGTAATTCATCTTTGACAATTAGGTTGGTTGTTTTGAAAGGAAGTGTTAGATGACAATCTTGAGACGAATGGTCAGCAGAATAGTATTTCACGCTATAGCTACCGGTAGGATAAATCCTTAGCCTTGCCATTTGTTCGGTGAATATATCATCCGAGGTATTAAAATTGTGTCTAAATATCTTATGAATGGAATTTTAAAAAGTAACTAGAGTACGTCATAATTAATGAAATCGATTTGAAAGTTCCTCAGTCTCTGTGCAGTGTACAATCTAGAATGATCTAGAGTCATACGGCATTTGGTATTTTGAGAACCGTGAGCAGACTCGGAGAGCGGCCATCGAGTTATTTCCAATGTTGTGTCTCGATAAACAGCATATTTATATTTCAACTCCAAGTCGGTCAAGTGAAGATTATACAGGCATTCCGATTAAATTACACCTTTGCACCATCATTGATGAACAAACCCATACTTGAGAGATTGCTCCCGAATGACCCGCCGCATTACATGAATTGGTGCAGGCCGCTTCGTGAAAATCTCATATTGAGCAATACCCTGCTCGACCAAAACCAACAAACCACTCACAACAACCCATCCCTTTGATGCGCGCAGCAGCATTTGCTCCATTAATTGTGTTTTGAAAGGACCATAGGCAACCTGTACGGATCAGTATTTGGCTCGAATGATAGCAGTACAAGAGACATACCTCCACAAAGACGCCTCCTGTTCGAGATTCCAACCAAGTCTCTGGTATTTGAAAGACAACAGGGTGTTCGCTGCCGATTTGAAAGGGAGGAATGCAAGGCACGACAATAGTGGGCAGACGAAGATCCGATGGCCAAGAATCCTTTGAACGCAGAACATCAACTTGCAAATTAACGTCGGGTTTAGATTGAGCCCAGTCATTCCAATAATCTGCAAGTCTTTGTGCATTTTCAGGTGTGCGGTTGTAAATGCATATCCGCCGAACGCCGAGTTCGTGGCAGGCGTAGATCGCCGCGCGGGCCATTCCTCCCGCGCCTACAATCAAAGCTGTAGTCCCATCTCGGACCGCATTTGCAGGAGATAAATGTTTGTCGATGCAATCTCTTATTCCGATATGATCTGTATTATAGCCCTTCCGGATCGTAACTCTCGTTCCTTCAGGTTGACACCTCTGCTCTAGGGTAACAGTATTTACTGCTTGCATGTCCTCCGCATCCTGTGTGATCTCATCGATGAAAGGAAGAATAGCAGATTTGAATGGAAGGGAGATGGTGACTCCACCGCGGTCCTTGTCGTTGAGCAGTTGGTGAACGGCAGAGATTTCGTCGGCTTGCATGGTGTCGTATGTATGTGGAAGCCCGCAGTAATCATATGCTGCATGATGCATTTCTGGGGAGAGACTGTACTTTACACTTTGGCCAAATATTGTGAATTTCCTTTTTGGTAAGAGAAAGAAGTTTGTCATTGCTCTCTGAGCTTGCTGCATGCTCACTCCGTCATGTTGTGTGAATGGCAACATCACGGGTGATAGAGTAGGATTCAGACATATTGAGGCTCGACCAAATGGGCCGATATTGTATGCGATCACCGGTAAATCAGTAACAGCCGTGGCCTCATGAAGAAATGATACACATTGCATGTTATCATCGGGGAACTGAGATTTGCCAGTGACACGAATTGCATCGAGTTGAAATTGGCTTGTCTCTTGACGGAGAGCAGCCGGTGTCAAATATGCATGCTGTGAACCGACGGGCAGCTTATCATGAAGACCAGCAATGATTTTGGTGTACCCCTTAGAGTGGTTCAATCTCTGCACAACTCTTTTATCCTGTTCAAGTGATATTATAAGGGCATCTGGAGCAAGGCGAAGGATAATGCCTAGAATTTGGCTATTATCTCCGGGAGCCTGCGTATGCGAAGAAAATGCCTCCACATCAATAATTATTGCAACGCGGGAGTGCTTTCGGAGAGTTGCAATGTGTCGAGATAGGCTAGCTGCAAGCCTGGCAGGTTGTACCTCATGAGGTGTCAGTACCAGGGTGATGGCATCAGCACCGCCCTCCAGCACCTCCAAGTCCGGCTGTTCCTCTTCAAGCCATTCTGGATGTATCTGCAAGGCAAACGTATGTGATGCAGAAAACGGGTCTGAAGAGAATGTTTGAGGAACAAATGAACCGAAGATTCGACGTAGAAATGTCACGAATAGGCGCTCAGGTTCCTTGAGCTTGAGGTAGGGGGGTAGTAAGGATTGCTGATCAGGTTGTCTCTGGGTGAGGTTGAAAAAGTCGAAGTTAGAGCACGACTCGAAGAATTCATTCCCAATATCAAAAATTCGGTCGAATTTCTCAGGACTGGTAGTGACGAATTGTCGCAGATCTTCTTCGTCTCGTCTGACATATACAACAGGGTGGTGCTGTGCAAATTCGGTCAAGAGTGCCACTTGAGAACGACTTGCAAAGGCCCCAAGGCCTACAATGACACAGTTCTTGTCATTATCGGCGAGAAGCTCTGTCGAGACTTTGAATTCGATCTCACGATACTGAGCCAGTCCGTGACGAGCAATGAACTCCTGTGGCGAAGAATGAATTTTTTGCTCAAAATACGAATTGAAGTCGATGAAACGTCGCCGCAAAGCAACTGATGCGATTATGCCCAATGTCTTCTTGCCAGCACCGAAAAACCCCACTAGCAATAATGTAGCCTGTGGATCATACTGCCGGTGAAAGCCCAGAGCCTCATCCCCAAGCCCTAATCGAGAGTTGCCGGGTTTCCCATAAGCCGTCGAACGGGCGACAGCACTCATTGCGAATTAAGATGCCGAAAGACGGGCTGGAGCACACAGTAAAACGAACCATTGATATTCTGAATGTATTTGCCATCGAGTTGGCTGTGAGAAGTCGAAAACAGCGAGCCGGTTAAAGTCCAACCCGATCACATGACCTGTCGCCACCCTGGATCGCAGAGAGCTTCACGACCGCCGGAGATGGATAATTATTCCACAATTGAGATGGATTGAGATGGCGGGTCCAAATCCGCTGAAACGACAGCGCATTTACCGTGCCTGCGATCAGTGCCGTCGGCGCAAGTCCAGGTGTGACGGAGAGCAACCGGTTTGCTCCATCTGCCACCAAGCCAATCGGGCTTGCACCTATGAAACTGGCGGCGGCCGACGAGGGCTTCCATCTGGCTATGTACGCAGCCTAGAGATTGCTCTTGGGTTGATCTTTCAAAATTCTCCGAGTAGTGAGAGTACATTGCGGAATGCCCTTCGCGACTCACGCAGCCAGGGTAATTTCCTGAAGAACAAGCTCGCGAAACACTCCGTTTCGATTTGGCGGAAGTCTAGACCATATCGAGATATTTCACAGTTACTTACACCTGGCTCGGAAGAAGATGTTTTTGACGACTCAGAATGGGAACCAATGGAGACCCAGGATCATGACGAGACCATGGCTGATCATGACACTGCGGAATCAAATCAAGAACTCAATGAGCCACGGGCTAGCATTGAAGAAGTTCCAAAGCATGTGTCCCAACCACAATCCTTTTTGGATATACAACTGCCAGATAATACATCTGACCTTGTCGACTTTTATTTCACCTACACCCATTGCTGGTTTCCGATCCTCGAACGTCGCTCAGTTCTACGTACCATGCATTTGGGCAATGGCAATGGGATGGGCAAAGATCAAGAAGAATCATCGGCTAAGATAGTGCTGTGGTCTCTCATTGCATATGCATCCGCCATGCGAGGTTCCTCTCATCCTGCAACACCAAACTTGTTATCTCTCCAGCTCGCCATCGAGCAGCAAGCATTGGGGCAATGTGAAACTTTGGACCTAGGCCACATCCAAGCAATTTTGATAATTGTACTTACGTACATGTCTATGGGAAACATCGGACAAGCATGGATCTTGACTGGAAAGGCCGCGAGAATGCTAGTAACCTTACCGCTGTCAGCGAAGAAGCCCCGCTTCAACCACACTTTTAATGGTTGTGTCCTTTTAGACAATATGCTATCAGCGCTACTTGGACGAGCTCCTTGCTTTTCTCTGGAGGAACAGACGGCATATGGTCCGATTGAAGAAGATGATTTAGAAGAGTGGGATGTATGGACCCCATCTTTCCGAGGGATGAACGGTGAAAGACAGAGAATCCCAGCAACGCCCTTACGAGCGTTGAGCACATTCAACCATATCCAACAACTTATGCAACACTTATCTCGAATATTGTATCAGACGTCAGGCAGTTGTTTTAGAATGGATGATCTTCTAAATGACTTGCGAAAACAACAGAGTATTGTCTCACGAAGCCATCCCTACGACCGACAAAACCATGCCACGCCTTCTCTCTTGAATCTACATCTCGTCTCAGCCTTTACGACTCTTTCATTCTGCCGCAGATCCGAGCCGGTCTCATCTGCAGTTAAAGACCTTTGCACCCGTACCATCGATCATCTACTTGATATCCTCGAGCATTATAGGGATATAACCGACGCAACATGCTCATCGCCTCTCATCCTTTGCTTTGCCCTCCAGTGCCAAAACTGCCTGGGAATTGCAAATGCATCAGAAGTTGGCACCCTTGGAAATCGAATTTCCGGGTTTTTAGATCCTCTCAAGCCAGTTGATTTACACGAGCGGACACATCATCTATCACACCCGCCTCTCGTCTCTCTTATTGATCAACAAGGCCAGCCACCGGCGTCTCTCGAGAATCCACTATCAATCTCTGTATTACCGGGAATATCAAATCCAACCACTGTACCTCTGGCTCAACCGCAGTCTGCACCGTCATCAGCCATAAATCTACCACCCATCCCAGCACCCGGCGAAATCCCTTTACTACAGTCCCTTGACGGAGCAGGCGACGCAGAGATGTATGACGCACTATTCGAGGAAATGGTAACTTCCTTTCCAGTCAGCAGGTACGTCTCTCTCCTTACCTAACAGCTAAGATCTGCTTGGTACACCCCTAACCATCCCCAGACAAGAATCCTCCTTCGCGCACAATCTGGGCTTTTATGACGGAGATCTGGACACAGATTTCCTTGCCCAATTACAACAGCCACCAGGCTAAATCTTGAATATCACCCCACCATCCTCTTACATACCCCGGGAAGACCTACTCCCTCCTCAACGACCCACAGTTCCCTCATCTACATATCCCCAGGCACAGATGATACCCATCGGCTAAATCCACAACCGAAGCAAAGCCACCCTTGAATATAAACCAGAATACCCAACAGCCGTTACGGTAGATCTAAAACCAATTGAATCCAAGCAATTCCCACGCATTGCTCTTAATAAAATCTCAAACCTCAAAATGTCTATCCTCCTAATCAACGGCCCAAACCTAAACCTCCTCGGCACCCGCGAGCCAACCCTCTACGGTCACCAAACCCTCTCAGACGTCGAACGAACCGCCGAAGCCCTCGCCACCTCTAAGGGCGTCACCCTTACTTCCTTCCAATCAAACCATGAAGGCCACATCGTCGATCGAATCCACCAAGCACGCGGGAATACGGACGTGATTCTCATCAATGCGGGGGCGTTGACGCATACCAGTGTTGCGATCCGGGATGCACTGCTCGGCGTCTCGATTCCGTTTGTCGAGATTCATTTGACGAATGTTCATGCCCGTGAGCAATTTCGGCATCATAGTTATCTCTCCGACAAGGCGGTTGCTGTTGTGGTTGGGTTGGGGAGTTATGGGTATGAGGTTGGGGTTGAGTTTGCTGTTCGCGAGGTGATTAAGAAATGATCAGTCAGGTGGATATCAGTTGGCAATATGCTAGTGAGCTTGAATTCAGGCTAGATCAATGTTCACTGAGTTGGTGCATGGTGTTTAAGATCGTGAAATTCAAAATGTGTTGCATGGTTGCAGTGTAGCGGTGTTGTGGTTATTATTATTGCATCTCGCTGGTTGATCCACCGGCGAGTCTCGTATTCATTCATTGAAGGTTCCTAATAAAAACAGATTCATAGTATACATGGTGCTCACAACCAGTCCGATCACCCCTTGGCATCATCTGCGCTGTCTGTGTTGAAGTCGCTAGCACTGCCGCGTCTTAAGGACAACACATTCTTGTATGCCAGTTCATCGGCCGTACGCTCAGCAGCGCGCCATCGAGTCACCGCCTGCTCGACATCCTTAAACATATCCTTAGAATCCTGAATGATGCCGCCCTCCTCCCCATCACTGGTTTGCGTGCTTTCGCGGGAGCCGCGCTCGCTGATCATCGGGAAACTAGGGCCGAACCCTCGCTCTGGAACAGGGTTGTACATTATCGCATTGGCAAACATCCGGACAAATTCTTTCTCCAGTTGGGCAGAGTTGACAATGCCCTTCGGAGGCAGGAGGTCCTCGCTCTTCTGTAGCATAAGCACGTTGTTTTTGGTAGGCGTTCCGGAGACAGGCGCCGGTGACTCGCTATCGCCTGCTGGTGTGCTGACAGCTTCAGTTGCGGCGGCGACGGCTTTGCTGCCCTGATGAACAGCGGACTTGATGGTTTTGAGGTCTTGCGGGCGGTAAATCAGGTCGTGATAGCCCGGTGCATCACGTTCTCCAAGCGGTTTGGCGAAAATGGAAGCCAGCTTGTGAGTAGTCACATCGTTCAATATCGGAGCCGCGGTACGGTGGAATCCTCGCGTACATACGACATATCGAGACGTATCAACCCTAGGCTCCTCAAATGATTCACTTATGCCGCGCTTACGCTTGGACCGTAGTTTGGGTGTTGATTCATCCACACTCAGCGCAGCGCCTGTGCGGCGTCCAGCTCGGGAATCACGCTCTGTATCCTCCGCAGGAGACGCCTCGCGCGAGGCCACAGAAGAACGTCCACGGCTCTGTGTAGAGGCAGAGCTAATCGCGCGATTTCTTCGGTTGGCTGATGATCGTTCGGTTTTGATAACAGGTGTTGATTTGTCACCCGCGGCTGCCTGGCTTCGCCTTGTCTTTCTTTCTCGCGGCGGTGGAGAGGGGAATGCCTCGGGTGAGGAGCCCCTCTCACTTATTGGACTAACGTCCTCTGGGCGCGGTCGAGCTGGGGACGTTGGTGAATTCGGAATGCTTAAGCGCGGGGTCCGCTTCCACGGAGTTGACGAACCCGGTGTGTCGATCGACAGCCGTGGGCGAGATGTTCGAGTTTCGGAGTAGGGAGGAATAACCGCGCTGGGTGTTTGCGAAATTCGTGGGAAGCCAATCGGCACGGGGGTCTGTGTTTCCGAAGGTGCCGGACCTGGTGTGCTCGGAACGTTTGAAGAGACAGAGGCCTTTGATGGTTTTCGTGATGTGACTTGGGAAGGAGGATGAGGTTGCTTAGTATTTGCAGATGCAGCGTGAGGAGTAGCGATAGGAGAGACAGCGGAATAAGGAGAGTGCGGAGGAGGATCCAGTTGCCATTGCTGAAAACTCGATTGAGTGGGAGTTGCTTCGGCGCCCACTTTGCTTAAAGGCGTGGGAATATGCGGCCGTGGGGCAATTTGTGACGGGTGAGGTACCGCAGTGGGTGCTGCTGCTATCGGTGTTCCAGGAACTGGCGGTTGCGCTCGAGGGGCGAGCGGTGGAGGAGCAGGGGCCTGAACAAGCTGGGGGTCACTCGGTTGTGCTGATGGAAGGGCTTTATCTTGCGCGCCTGGCCCTTTCGACGTGTCAACTGTCGCATTGACAGTCGGTTGTATTTGAACAGGCTTTGGTCGGTCTTTCGTCTGGCCATCATCATGCGATTCCTCCTCCTGCGCCTTATGCGGAACTGCCGCCTTCAAAGAGTCGTCTTGCCGTGGTGTTTCCTCTTTCACATCGATATCCATCGGCTGTGGTGGAGGCTCGGTTCGAACCGGTGGTATAGCCGCGGGGCCAGTCGCTTTATCTCCTTCTTTCTGGATACGGTCGATTTCATCTTTGATCTGAGTATATCGCTTCTCCTCTTCTCTGATCTCTTTCGTGACGAGTTCCTTATAACCTGCGTAGAGGTGAGCGACGAGCTCCGGGACCAGCACGGCGTGGGTCGCAGCGGTTGAAAGACTCTCTGGACGCGGGCTCGAGATCTTGCGCTTCTTGGGGTTGCTAGATCCCGACCCATCGGTTGGTTTTCCATTGGGGCCGCTTTCCCGATCGAAGCCATCGCGCAGCAACGTCGCATAAAGATCCTCTAGCGCTTCGGGGCTGAGGCGATCGGCACTGAATCCTACATGTTGGCGGACATGTGGATTGTTGTTCAACAGCGTCGAGATGGAGGCGAAGTTTGCTGGGCGCGCATCGGAAGCGGCTAAAGACTGGAAAAAGAGTAGGGACTCAAACGGAGTATACGCGGACAGAGGAGGCATTCCCCATTGCCCGCCCGGTCGGCCACTGGCGGTATATACCTTAGGGATGGGGGCCACGGTGATAGGGAGAGTGGCGGTTGGGAGAGGTGGGGGACGCGAAGCGTGGAGATGGACGTGGAGGTCGACGTGTTCGGTCGCGCGAAGATTTTCGGTGGGTTCCTCGAAAGGGATCTAGGGGGAGGACGCGACAGAGCAACGACGGAAAGAGGGGGGAAAGAAAGAGAGTAGGTGGTGAAGAGAGATAGAGAGAGAGAAGTGGCCCTAAGGTGAAGGTATTCAAGGTCACGAGATGGAAGTAATCGTCGTGCTGGGTCGCAGTTGCCAAAGAATTGGGGTTTGTCCCTCTCGCTCCTTCCTTGTTTCCCGACCTGGGATGGGGTCACGTGCATTCCTGGTATGGTATGGTCACTGGCTGAGTCATCAATACACAACTATAGACAGCCACGCAGTATAGAAGAGAATATACAGCATTTTATCTAGAATATATACAGTGGTAACACTATGGAAACAAAGAATATATTGGATCTTTTTGACTCACAATTATACTCCGTCCCATCTTCTCCTCTAAATACTCGAGTTTCCCCTCCCCTGACGTGGCTATGACCGGTTGACTACGGAGGATATGGCAACCCCTTTTTTTGAGAGTGGAGAGCCCCCTGAGTTAGTGTTAGCATTGGACCATAGACTATACCCTAGGGCAGTCCTACTCCATATCCAGTCACTAGTGATCTCATTAATCTCCCCCTTAACCTAGTGTAATACCGTGACAGGATTATCACCATCTCCACGATTCCGGCGACTAGTAACATAGTCGGTGGGCAAGATCGTCTCTTCTCCTCAAACTTCTTTTTTTCTCCCTTTCCTTCCCCTCCCTCAAGCTCTACTGTTGCTCCTTGCTCTGCTACTCTCACACCCGCCCAATTCTCTCTCGATCCGTGCTTTACTTTATATCTCTCTATTTGGTATGGCTCTAGCTCCCCTCCGGTTCTTTTACTATCGAGAGGGGAAACCTGCTCCCGTTCCACTGCCGAAGTATACCTTTGGTATATGATTATCACAGGAGAGACATGAGCTGACCATCCCTGTTACCCCACGAAGCAGCACACTCTTGTGAAGTGTCGATCCAGGACTACATCACTTTCGTCCTTTATCTCCCCCTCCCCCCGTCCCACTGCTTCGTTGGCTGGGGCTACTCTCTCGATCTTTGTTGTTCTCCTGTTCTGTCCGAGTCCGAGTCTCTTGTGGATAGGGTGTTGCCCCGCACATTCAACACCCTCAAGTACCCTCGACGCTTTCTACCTTCCCGACTTCCAATATCATATATCGCAACCCGTTTCCCACCTTTTTAAACAAATAATTTATACAATGTCCTCCGATATGGACCAGGAGTGGAAGCCCACTAAGATCCGTCCTCAGTCGTGCGTTGACTCCTCAGCCCTCCCCGCACCGACGCAGCTCGCAGCTCGGCGCCTATCCAAACAAACATTCCGATGCTAACCCCAACTGGACAGGACGATGGCACAAGACTTCTCCTCTGCACTGGATAGTGCTTTCATGCTCGACAGCGATGTCAACCACCTCTCTCAGACCATTGACCAGAAGTGAGCATATAGCCTAACCCTTACTTAGTTCACTCGGTCGCATGAACTAACCCTGGACCCCTTCAGGAAGCAGCAGATGATGATTCACAGCCGCGAGCTCGAGGAGCTCCAACAGCGCATTCGAGACGCGGAGAACCGCTTGAAGTCGCGGCAATCGGTGAACTTTGGCACCTCCTCGGCAGGCCGCAACGGCGAGGGTCAGACAGCCGGTAAGGGTGGTTCTGCTTGATCTTTCCCTATGCATTTATGCATTTACATTGCATTGCCTGTGTTGTATCTTGCTTGTTACTTGCATCTTGCATTTTGCATCTTGCATTCTGCATACTGCGTTCTCTTATTCCCCTTTCACTTTTTACCATTCTCTTTCTCTTAATTCTTCACTTTCTCTCACCTCTCTTCTTGCAAATATTGTTTCCCTTCATTGTCCACCTGCATTGTCCTGGATTGCGGTCAGATGGTAGACTGATGCGCCGACATAGCTCCCCGAGAAGGAACCGTCACCGAACAGCCGGAGGAGGAAAAAGCGACGGAGACGGCGTCGTGAACTGGGGCGGGGCGCAGGGTCTTCTTATTTATTTTTTTCCCTCTCTTATCTTTTTGAAGCCTTCTTGTTGAATCTTTTTATACCTTTGCGAATGGCCGGCAGCGGACTATGGTTTGGCTGGATCCGCGCGAATCAACGCGGTGTGATTTCCTCTTTTTCTTCTCTATTCCCCTATTCCCCCTTGGTTTATTCTTTTTTCTTATTTTTCTTCACTTCTCTGTTTTCCATTTCCCACTTGCTGAGATCTCCTTGAGAGAATATTGTATGTAACGGGCCCATGGCTGGCGTAATTGATTGAGTATACTATATACTACTATACTGTACCATATACTCTACTCTATACTATACTATATCCTATACTATAACTTTACCTACTATAACTATACTAGTTATACGACACTAACTATACTGCACTATACTATGCTGCACTCACTACACTAAATCAAGTTCTAGACAGTCCAGAATGCAATGGACTCTGACTGCAACCAATCAGCTGTTCCCTGCCAGCTGCAGATGATCCACAGTGCCGTCATTACTTACTTTCTTGACTTACTCGGCTTGCTTGCCTTATCATACTCTAGTAGTGGCACTGACATTGGCACTTGCCTGCTTCTGCCCTGGCTGAGACTACCAAAGTTAGACAGCTCGAAGCTGTCACGGTCCCCTCTTCGCTTCTTTTCTCTTCCTCTTCCTCTTCCTCTTTCCTCCCCCTTCCCACTCTTGGAACTTCCCACTTCTTTACTTTTACTTTTGCTGCCCCATGCGCTCTGCTTAATTATTGCTGGATTGCTGGATTGCTGAATTGCTGAATTGCCCATTCCGCATTTCCCCTCCCCCCGCCCTCCGGCTCCACCATGGTGCTGATCGACAAGCACGAGTTCCTCACCGAGGAGGAGAAGCGTCTCAAGGAGGATCGCGATCGCACCCGCTATTGGAAGCGATGGGGTCCCTATGTGGCTGAGCGACAATGGGCGACCGGTGCGTTTCATCTGACATTCAATCTAGTCGTGGAGGACGAGTTGCGCTAATCATTTCCACGGCTGCAGTGCGGGAGGACTATTCGTAAGTGATGACTATACTATACTATACTGGCGCGGACCCCGATGTTAACAGTGCAATAGTGAGGATGGCGACGCATGGAGCTGTACGTATTCGACTCGGCTGTCTGTACTATCATTGCTAACTTGCTAGACTTTTCCCACGATCATGCCCGGTCGCGAACATTCCGTTGGGGTGAAGACGGCATTGCCGGGGTTTCCGATACCCACGGCCTACAGAACATTGCATTCGCATTCTGGAACGAGAAGGAGTGAGTTGTGAGACCTGAGGCTGAGACTGAGACGTGGGGCTGCAGGCGTGCGGGGAGAGGAGCAGGCAGAGCCAGAGTCAGAGGCAAATGCAGAGACAGAGACTAACGACTCGACCTATCATCAGTGATTTTTTGAAAGAGCGACTCTTTGGCCTATCCAATCCACAGGGCAACCATGGCGAGAGTGTCAAGGAGGCCCATTTCCATGTGGATAATACTCCCACCGTAAGTGGTCTCTTCGTGCACAGGCACAGACACAGGCATAAGCACAAGCACATCTAACCCAATTGTAGCACTCTTACATGAAGTTTCTCTACAAATATCCCCAGAAGAAATTCCCCTATCAAGAGCTGGTGGATGAGAATGCAAAAAGATCGCGTCAGGAACGGGAATATCAAATTCTCGACACCGATGCCTTCGCGGACAACCGTTACTGGGACATCTTCATCGAGACTGCCAAGGAAGGTGACGATGAGGAGGAGCTCATCTTCCGAGTCATTGCGTATAACCGTGGCCCCGAGCCTGCTCACCTGCATATCGTCCCCCATGTGTGGTTCCGGAACACTTGGTCCTGGGGCTACGAGAACCAGGGCGCCAAACCATCTATCAAACATGAGGGACCTCGTATCGCCAAGTCCACCCATGACAAGCTAGGTGAACGCTATGTCTGCTTTGCCCCATCACCTCCGGTAGGCTCAAGCGATGAAGATATCCAGCCGCGAATGATTTTCACGGAAAACGAGAGCAACAATAAGAAGCTCTGGGGTACCGAGAACGACCAGCCTTACGTGAAAGACGCCTTCCATCGTCACATTGTTGATCAAGAAAAGGATGCCATCAACCCAGACAATGAAGGTACCAAGTTCGCTGCGTGGTACGCCTTTGATGAGGGCGAGGGAGTGCCTCCGGGTGAATGTGCAGTCGTGCGATTCCGCTTCTCTCGCAAGAAGGAGCAATTCGTCGACGAGGAAGTCCTAGATGATGTGATCGAGCAACGTCGTGCTGAGGCAGATGACTTCTACTACCGTATCAACCCACTCCCCATGAGCGAGGATCTCCGCAACATCCAGCGCCAGGCGTTCTCGGGCATGATGTGGTGCAAACAGTACTACAATTTCATTTACGACCAATGGAGCAACGGAGATCCAGCTGAGATTCCCCCTCCTCCAGGTCGCAAGGGCATTCGCAATGAGCAATGGCGCCATCTGCATATCGACGATATCCTTTCTATGCCCGACTCCTGGGAGTATCCGTTTTTTGCAGCATGGGATACTGCTTTCCATTGCATCCCACTTGCAATGATCGATCCGGACTTCGCCAAGAAGCAACTGGACCTCATGACCCGAGAGTGGTACATGCATCCCAACGGCCAGCTGCCGGCCTACGAATGGAACTTTGGTGACGTCAACCCACCCGTGCATGCGTGGGCCGTGTTCCGTACATTCAAGATCGAGCGCAAGATGTACGGTCGGCAGGATCTGGATTTCCTTGAGCGAGTCTTCCAGAAGCTGCTCCTCAACTTTACGTGGTGGGTGAACCGCAAGGACTCGGACGGTAAGAATGTGTTCGAGGGAGGCTTCCTCGGCTTGGACAATATCGGTCTGTTCAATCGTTCCGAGCCCCTGCCAACAGGCGGTGTTCTCGAGCAGGCAGATAGTACAGGCTGGATGGCCTTTTACTGCTTATGCATGCTGAATATCGCCCTGGAGCTGGCCAAGCATCGACGAATTTATGAGGACATTGCGTCCAAATTCTTCGAGCACTTCATTCTGATCAGCGATGCGATGACTTTCCGGTCTGGAGAGGACAACATCAAGTCCCTCTGGAACGAAGAAGATCACTTCTACTACGATGCCATTTCCTATGGTGGTCCCTGGACCCAGCAGCTGCCCGTGAGATCGTTGGTCGGTTTGATCCCACTCTACGCCGTTCTCACTCTCGAGCCTGAGATCATCAAGAAGTTCCCTTCATTCAAGAAGCGTCTGGACTGGTTCATTGAGAACCGGTCGGATGTGGCGGAGCGCAACATTGCCAGTATGAAGCGCCGGGGTAAGGATGATCGTCTCCTGCTGTCGCTGGTGAGCAAGGATCGCCTGGAGAAAATCCTCAAGCGTATGCTTGATGAGACTGAGTTCTTGTCCAAACATGGTATCAGATCCATGTCCAAGTACCATGAAGAGCACCCTTACTCCATGGAGGTGAATAACCAGACCTTCAAGGTCGGATACGTGCCCGGAGACTCGGACAGTGCCCTATTCGGCGGCAATAGTAACTGGCGAGGGCCAATCTGGCTCTGTGTCAACTTCCTGCTCGTGGAATCGCTTCTCCGATACTACATGTTCTACGGGGACTCATTCCAGATCGAGTGCCCTACCGGGTCGGGTGATTATATGCACCTGGGCAATGTGGCCGAGGAATTGCAGCACCGGATGCAGCATCTATTCGCTCGAAATGACGAGGGTCGTCGTGCCATTAACGACAAGAATGACCTCCTTGATTTTGACGAGAACTGGAAGGATTACCTCTGGTTCCATGAGTTCTTCGACGGCGACACCGGTCGTGGTCTCGGCACATCCCATCAATGTGGCTGGACCGGACTGATTGCGAAAATCATTCACGATACAGGGTAAGATCTAAATTCGATGGTCTATCTACTTGGATAAGTGCGAATGACTGACATGTTCATATAGCCTCAACTGCCGTCTTCCCCAAACCCCCCGTTCACCATTCGCGGCCGCCTCCCACTACTTCGACGACATCTTCTCCCGCAGTGGCCGTCGTCAGAGCTCAGGTCGCCCATCCATCCGGCGCTCATCGACTACCCGCTCCATCGGCAACCGAAGTGACTTCAACTCCACAATTGCCGGTGACGCGACCCCCTCGGCAGTGTTGGATGACGATTTTGAGAGTAGCCCTGTCAGTCGCCGCGACAGTACATTCGGGGATACCCCGAATGGCGAGGAGGAAGAGCATGTGCACAATTATGTGGAGAGTCAGCTTCAGCGCGTGCGCAGCTCAGCCTCTATCGCCGCGTACGAGGATGAACTCGAAACCAAGGCCGAGAAGAACGGTCATGGTCAAAATGGCCACTGATCTATTTCAACATCTATTTTCAACAGCTTTCATCCATTTTCTTGATTGCCTTTTTTATAACCTTTCCTTAATTTCCTTGCATTTGCCCTAGGCACTTTTCTCTTGCACGAAGAATTGGAATTGATATGAAGTTGTGATGTGATGTGATGTGATTGATGACGGATAAACGGGTTGCGCTAATAGATATCTCTGTTAACATTTCCTTGAGCGTTTAGTTGAGGACAATCGAGATTGCATTTGAGATAGTACTAGTACAATATTTTCAGCTGGCTATGCAGTAGCAGTAGCATTAGTTAGCATTACTACTCGTACGTGTTGTTTGCCTTCCAAGGCCGAGGGAAGGGTAATCCAACCACCCTTTTCGTTACGCACTACTTGCTGCAGTAGGGAAAGAAATGTGTATTGTGCAATTCACAGATAATGAAAACAAATGGAACAGAAGAAGACCGAGGCAGGTCTGCAAAATGAATAAAGAGCCTATCCCGGGCTTTCCGCTTTCCAACGCTACCGTTCATGCGGGAATGCTATATCTAACCAACACCCCCACACAACTCTCGAGGTCCGTGGCTATTTTACATTTACAAAGCATCGGTCAGAGCCTTGTTCATCTTGGCGATCTTGGAGGAGACGCTCAGGTCGATGGTGCGGTCACCGATCTCGACGACCAGTCCGCCGACGAGGTCGGGGTTGACCTGGGTGATGTTAGTAAGGATTCGGAAGGGAATTGCGGCTCGTGTAAATAACTCACGCTGGTGACGATCTTGAGCTTCTTGCCCTGGCTGTACTCGGACTTGGCAACGGCCTTCTCCAGACGGGAGATGGTCTTGGAGTCGAGCTCCTGTAGAAGAGATTAGTTGATTACTCATAGTATAATTTTGTTGTTTTGGTTGTTATGGAGTGGAACGAACCTGAGCGCTGGTAATGCTCAGCTCGATCTCGCCACGGTGAGCGCTCATCAGGGTGTCGAACTTCTCGCAGACGCCAGCCAGGGAACCGAGACGGTTGTTCTCGGACAGAGTGACGAGGAAGTTCTTCAGGATGTCACTCTTGTCGGCACCGGCGACCTTCTGGAGCTCGGCAACGATCTGTGACTTATCTTCGGGGCTGAGGGTAGGGGTGCTAAGGATGGCACCGAGCTTCTGGTCGCCCTTCAGGGTCTGGCCGAGGGAAGCGATGGCCTTGGCGGTCTGGTCGAGAGCAGAAGACTTGCTGGAGGCAGTGTACTAAATAGAAAGGGAAGTAGGTTAGATTGGTGTGTCTTTTTGGTGGATTTGCAGTGGGTTTGTGTTGAGTTGAACGTGTTGCGGGCTTTCTCTTCCGGCATTGAATCTCAATCTCGAAGGAGAGGGGATGCTCTGCTGGGAGGGGGTGGTCGGGACAACACGGAGTCGCAAGGGAAAAGATGGCATCGCGAGCATCGGATCACACAGGGGAGTCGGAGGCATACCAGAGCAGTGGCGTAGGTGCCATCAACACCGAAGAGAGCGACCGGGGGGCGGACTTCCTGGGCCGGGGTGGCATAGGTGCGCAGGCTGTTAACGGCGGCGCGAGGAGCGGAGAACTGCTGGGTGGCACGCAGGCCGGAGCGGGCAACACGAGCGGACATCATCGTGGAATTGAGTGAGAGGAGAGCCTCGGGGGAGGGGGGGTTGAGGGTTGAGGTGGAGTGAGGTTCGAAACGACGGGGTCGGTTGGCTTTCGTGAAGGTTGAGAGTTGCAACTTGCTCGTCCGACTTCTTCCCGGGTCACGTGGGCTTAGCTAATACTCCCGATACTGCAGCCCTGCAGGTATGCCATGGTAGACACGCTCTGTCGATTATATTATATTTGACAATATCTTTACACCTAGAACTGGATACTTTATGCCTCATTCATTACAGTCTATTCGCAAGTACCTTGGTCCATAGTGACCAGTGTGAGTGCAGTGCCCTCCATCACTCATCACTCGGCTTCTCCGCGCAGCCCACACCGGAACACCGGGATCTCGACTCCGTGAGTTTGGTGATTAACATAGTAGTTGTGCATTCCTAGCCTGCCATCCTCCCTCTTACACGCAGACAAAAGACATGACCAGCTCAAACGCCAACCAACGCAGAAAAACAAATTTCAATCATGCTGCATGCATGTCCACGCCCAGAACGCCATTGAGAATCATGTTCAGCCGAAATCATAACCCGAGAATTATCGGATCTGCGGCAAACAATTGCATCTCATGCACAAATTGTTCATGACTTCCACAGCCCACACCACACTCAGTCACTCTTCAACATGCTGTCTACTAGATCACCGAGTGGTCCCCAATAATCCTTGCCGCTCGCCAACTTGTGCTCGTCGATAAATAACACGTAGTGCTTGAAGCTGGTGTTCAGATGCGGCTCGAGACCCAGATGTACGACAACGGGGTAGTGGTGACAGTAGATATGAGCGTAAACACGGTACAGACGCTTGAAGATCTGGCGAAGAAGACTCGAGAATGTCTTGGGGAAGGGAACACCTGAAAATAAGAACCACAGCGTTAGCCTGTGTCTTCTGTTAACGATCTAGGAATGCTCACCAATTCGGCTGGGGAACATTTGCTCGTTATCAATATTGCTTTGCACCCAGCTCATCAGGTGCTCAATGTATTCGGGAGCAGACATCTTGGTGGGCCGCTTGTAGTTCTCCGAATCTTGCCAAAGGTACTCGAACCTGCATCTCATGTCAGCCCTCTGCCACCGCGACTGGGGACCAGGCTCGAACTGCATCATACTCATCGGTTGCCTTCATTTCGGGACAGGTCTGTGGAGAGCAAAACTCGGTTATGGAACCGTAGAGCAGGTTGATCTGGTTATAGAAGTCGACAACTATATACCACACCCAATGTTTATTAGACATCTTGTCTCGACCCTTCACGACAGTGAAATGAAAACTCACCATTGACTGCAAGCCATTCGTTCAGGTCCTCGCCTTCGGGAAGCTTCACGGCTTTGCGCAGACTGCCGCTTCCCAGAGTCGCCTCAGCAAACTGTCTCAACTGGTAACTGCTTGTACCCTTGGCGGCGGACCGGGGCTTGAATGGGGCTCGTGTCCGAGCATTGCTGGGAGGGGTTAGTCCAAAGCAACCTTGTTTGAGTGCGCGCACTGCTGGAGAGAGGTAGGAAGGGGGTTCAAGGAGTGGCAGATGAGAGGTGCGGGTGGTCTGATAGATGCCCGAGGGGCTCAGACTGAGGGAAGGGGGACGAGATGGCGGGGAGCGCGACACCTCGGCGGGCGTGGAGAGGTGAACAGGGGTAGGGGCAGCGGGGACAGACATGGTGGTGATGAACGAAGCCATTTTCGTTCAGAGGAATCTCCCTGATGTTATTTGGCGGGGGGCGCTGATCGGGGTATGGCTGCATTCCGATGTCAAGGAGTTAGCCATGCATTTGGGCGATCGGGGAATGGAGCAGATTGGTGCCGTACCACACAGATACGACTAGTATTAGCGAATGGGGGTAATTCTTGATGAGACAAGACAAGACAAAGAGACTGGAAGATCGACGATGCGCGCACAGTGCAAGGAGATGGTTATCGGGTTCAGCTCCCCACTCGGTCTGATAGAGGCCGCGTTGCCCGAGTGACCATCCGACGTCAGCGGTACACAGTACACAGTACACAGTACTCTACAGTCTCCAGTAAAATCAGCTATATATACTAACTATTCATACCAATGCTCATGTCTAGTTACACGATAGATTCGTTATTATTTACTCTTGGATAAATAAAATAAGCTTGAGTAGGACCAGGCTCAGAAAATACGTATGAGCCAACACTGATGCTTGACCTTGGTCTACAGTACTTCTACTAGTCGTATTGAGGATAGGCAACAGAAAGGGAGGGCACCTGATAGCATGCGCTATATCTAAAATGCAACAACAACGTCCTATGCAGAAATATTTACACAGCAGGGATATCTAAATCAAATACAAAACGAGACAAGCCTGCACGGCAGGCATACACAGCAGACCGTGTCGGGTATATCATATCCACCCTTATTTAAATGGTATAGCCCTCATTCTCCTCCGGCAATTGTTCCCGGACGGTCTCGCCATAGACCTTGAGCGGGATGGAAATCTCGAAGGATTCACAACCAAGGTACTCCATCGCAGACATCACCTTACCCCGATCATCAAATGAGAGGGTTTCAAGCAGTGATGCGCCTGACGGGGTGGTTGCAGAGGGATGTTCTCCGTGCAGATTAGGGGTGACGAACTCAAAGCGTATATCCCAATCAAGCGTCACCCCACTAGTTATAATAGTAGGTGTGGCAGTGATGGGGATGGCAGGGCTGAAAACGACCCTTGTGGCGTATAGTGTGTTCTCAAACAGAGACGCGTGGATACGACGCGTAGTTCGATGGATACTTGCGTTCGAACGAACAGCTAGGGTAGGTGTCACCTTTTCTGAGGTCTCAAGCGAAGCTCGCACAGCGTAACAGGGGATTGATGCTTCGCCGAAATCAACGCTGGCGATGATTGTCTCGCCTAACCGGTGGACTGGACGGTTAAGAACGACAACGGCAATCCGTTTCCCATCGCGCGCAATCTCAAATCGGTTCGGGCTGCGTCTTGAGTGGACGGCTTGGTTGCTTCGAAGAATAGCAAAGTCTATTATATCCTTGCAAGACAACCCGTGCGGAATCCCCTCGAAACTCGATGCCCGTCTCTCAGGAAGAGCTCCAGGGGGGAAGAGAGAGTTTGATCGAGCACTTTGCTCCAAAATTTCATCCACATAGGAGAGGAAGTCGCCTGCAGAGTTCCAAGGGCTGCTCACACTCTGGTTTTTTGGGGGCGCGGGGGGTTGCGGTCCAACTTTTTGGACCTTTGCTTCGTCACGTAGAATTACATATGGTGACATCAGATCGTGGCCAAGAATGTCTCCCTTTTCTGTAGAATGGTTAAATCATCAGGCTCGAGTCGTTGGATGATGGTGATGGCACTTACCATTAACCCCGCTGAATACGCGGAACGGGATATTGATGCGGTTGACCCGCTGGGACTCGTTCGGACCGCTGGGCCGCTGGGTACCAATGACCAGATTATAAGAGACCTTGATTGCTTTACCCTTGTGGCTCGCCGGAAGACCTCTGGGAAGGGAAAAGGAAAAAGTATAAGATTGTTCCTCGCCAGGCGCAAGTCGTAAGTCAACAAAGAGAAGCGACTGCGGAGTGGACAGCAAAGGGATAGATCGAGAGGATGCGACACCGCGCATTTCACGCAAGCCATCAAGCTCATTCGTGGAGAGAAATCCGTTAATTGACTCTTCAATTGCACCCCACTTAAGTGCTCCCCAGAAGCCACCACCTTTGCGCGAGCGTTCAGAGCTAGCAGAACTGGGACGCCCTGGGAGCCCACCCGTTCCTGCTTGTCCTCCAACAACTCCCTTCCGCTTAACTTCGTCGAAAGCAGATTGGTTGACCAAAGAGCCATCAACTGTGAAGGATGCGCTGACTTGCGCATAACCCATCAGTAGCGCCTGGCTCTCCGTGAACCTCGTTGTTGTAGGTGTCACAACGCTTGAATAATGGCGTCCATGCCGAACGGGGGGCGGCACACGACCTGACTGAACTGAATAATTCGTATATTCTGATGCCAATGTTTCACTCGAGTGATCACTCATCGAGTAGAATTCACCACTACTTCGGCTACTTCCATTTGTGGCACTTGTAGTCGAAATAATCCGCGTAAGTTGTTGGTGTGACGGTGGCGCCAATCCCGATCCATCTTTTGGCGTCGTTTTACCAGGCAAGACCGCCTGTTCGGCCGACTTGGGAGATGGTGATAGTGTAGGGCGATTGGTGTTGTTTGGTTCGGACGGTGGGGGTGCCGCCGGGAACTTGAAATCAAAGGGAGGGGGTTGAGGTCTGCGCGGTGTCCCTCGCCTAGACTCGGGGGGGACAATTGGACTGTTTGCAAGAGACTCTGGACGACTTGCTCGACCAAGGTGGGATGTATCGACTCTCAGTGGGCCTGCCGAGGATTCGTTTGGCATCTCTGCCAGGGGAGGTCCGCGCAAGGGCATTCGGCCTGCTGTATACAGCACAAATCATTAGCCTTTTTTTGGAGTCGCGTATATATTAGCTAGTTTCACGCCACTCACCTTTACGATAAGAATCATCGTAGCTATCATTCCTCTTTGGTGTGATCTGGAGACTAGCTGAACGTCCATGGCCCCTGGCCGGTTTCCCTCTTCCATAACTCGGTGGCGGGGTAGCTTTCTCTGTTGGACCCTCGCTCTCAATAGAGAGAATTGAAACCGATCGTTTATGGCTGTGACCAGGTTGCCAACTGCGAGGGGTAGAGGGGCTGCTGCTGGACGGCGGGAAGCTGTGTGAGCCAACGGGCGGGGTGCTCACAGAAGAGGTGGTTCGGTGGAAAGGTTTTCTCTGAGAGCTGATTGAATAGGATCGCCTTCCTGAGAAGAGACCCTGGGGCGATTTCAGCGAAAAAAAGGAGTCCGAGTTGGAGGTACTAGGGTGATTCGCGACCCGAGACAGCTTCCGCTGGTGACCTCCTTCACCTCCATGACTGGGATCGGACGTGGAATCTGCGACGTTCTTGAAGGTGATTGTACATTCGACATTCTCTCCGGCGAATATTGTTTGGTCCTTCCATTTCACGAAGACCTGGATGTTGGAGGGCATGGCGACGTGATGTCAGCATGTGGGCGTCGACGAGTCTCGCGTGTCCAACGTTGAACAGAGGAAGGGGAGAGGAGGGAGGTAGGGCGACAATCAAAGCTGAAGTTTAACTGGAGATATGCCGACGTCCTCATGCTGTCAAAGGGGCATGAGCATGGGCGTGGGCGTAGGGGAGGGCATGTTGGCAGGTGATGGTGCTGGGGTTGGATGGGTCGACCGAGGCGGAGGCAAATGCAGCTGCTCCACTTGCCAGCAGTTGGACTTGGACTTCAACATCACCACTGGCAGAGAATGGCATTTGGAGAGATGTCCATGGATGCACTAGCAGTTATAACTAGTATTTATTTCAAGTTATATCTGCAACAGTTTACCAGTATATACATCTATTTGAGAGTACCTACTCCAAGTATGTATGTACCGCGTAGTCCAGAACCAGAATTGGCATTCGGTTCTCGATACGGTGTATGTATTAAGAGCTAGTTATATATAGTACACCAGACAATATGTATGCAAATACCCCTATTTCCTCTTCTTCTCGTCGTACAAACCCTTAGTGTCCGATAAAGGCCGCGAGCGTTTAGTCGGAGGGCGCAATCCCAGTTCCGCCATCTGGCTCCAGATGCGCTCGTGTCGATTCTCCCACCGGACCCGTCGTTTTTCCATCTCTCCCTCTGATGGTCTCCATCTGCTTTTCAAAATTCGGCGGATGGCTTCCGGGGACACCTTGAACTCTTCGGCGAGGACGGCAGTTGTGAATTGATCCGGGGCGGTCGCATGCAAGTGGCGGATGCCATCCAAGGCGTCCGGGGAGAGTCTTTTGGCGGGTTTCCACCCATCGGGAAACTTTTTCTCTAATGCTTCCTTTTGGATCTCCCATAGCTCGGGCTTCTTGGGTTTCTTGGGGACTTTCTTTGCTTTATCGTCCTTCTTGTCCTTGTCGGCTTCCTTGCGATTCTTGCCGCCTTTGCCTTGCTTGCTCTTGCTCCCCTGTGACTCTTTGTGCTTCCTTGTCTCGCCTTTGGGAGTCGTATCTCTTGTTTGATTTTCTGGGCTCGACTTCACGTCTTGGGTTTGGTTCTTCGGGGGAGAAGATGTGCTTTCAGATTGCGGCGTTGACTCCGGTGGCGAAGGAGTGTGGGCCCCGGTAGTTGTAGAGACTTGCTTGTCACCGTCAATCTGTGATTGAAGAAGGCACGAATGGGAAACGAATAGCCGGGAGTGCTGGAAATGCTGGGGATGCTGGAGCTTCTGCAGGCGAGCCCAGCGACGAACAGGGGACCCTCGGGAGGCAGGGAAGTCGCAGGTCAACTCGGAGCGGAATACACTGCGCAGCACGGTTGGCAAGGCCAGCTTGGCCGAAGCTGCACAGGACAACACCATTGTAGAGTCAGGGGGGTAGTGGTAATAGAGGGTGTATGTGAAATCTGAAAATGGTCGACCTGGGATTCCAAATGAAAACCAAGGAGATAAGATAAGGTTGGGTGCCTGGATATCCAGGCTGTAAGGCTGCCACGGGTACCATTGTCCATTATCATTGCCATTGTTTACCACACAGACTCGTCACTAGTAAAGAGCATAAGAGAATTATCATGGATACTAGTAATACTATATGTTTAAATACTCGTTTGATCTATACGTTATGGTATCCTGTAATACTGATATATATTTGTCTGTATATAAATATATATACTGTCTGCTATTAAGTGAATGGGCTGAGTTCACGTGGATGTTTATTTATACTCAGACCATGTGACTGGGAAGTATATCCTGTCAACACACACTAGTATATTTGAATATTCCATTCAAGTTCGAAGGACTCGCAGCAATGGCTCAAAATGCCACTGACAGCCCCAAGAACCATCAAAATGAAGAGAAGAGACCCAACTCTTCACCCAGGTCCTACTAATAATACTAATAGCCACTCTGGGTTAGTTGGTGCTTGGATCGCGACCCACTCGTTCATCTCAACCTTAGCTGCAGCTTGTCCCGGTTTGATATTGGAAATACTACTATATTCTACGAGAGTATGTAATCCATGGATACTAGCTATCTAGGTGATACCCTAGCTAATTCTACTTCTGCACCAGCTGCAATTCCACCACTCGCAGACTCCTGATTTTCAGGTCCGTCAGATTCCATCAGATCGGCTGGAATGATCCACGTTCTTAGCGTGGAATGAGCTCCATGTTTGTGTTTCCCCTCTCTGCCCGATAATTTCTCTTTTTTTTTTTGCTTCTTCACTCCCACTTCCCCACGCCAGAGCACACGGTACACGGTGGACCTTGGGGAAACTTGAAAGTTGATAGCTCCAAGACTCGGACCAGCCACTCAAATCTCCCCCCGCCTCCTTTCAACTTTTCCCCCTCCACACTTTTACACACTCTCTTCAACTCCCTGCCATCCCCCCTCGAATCCCCCGAATGCGATTACGACTGCGCTTGGTCTCGCGAATGGACAGATAACCTTACGCGCGCGCTCAGGGGACTCGGAACCATCGCTGTAGTCCCCCGAGGTTATGGCCGCAACCGCGCCGCACAGTGCCAAAAGCAAGCTTGCTGGTACTTCTCTCAAGATTACTCCCTCCAATTCCCCCGTTTTACGTCCTGCCACTCGTTCCCCCAGCAAGGCTTCGCATCAGTCTGCCCTCTCCCTGCAGACTGTCATCGGCACAACCACCACAACCCCCAATGGATTCTCCAGTCATGACCAGAGCAAGAGTTTTGCTCTGTGCGCCGGCTCCGCGGCGGTCCTCGCCGAGATCGACGATGAGGCCAATCTGAGCCAACGCTTCTTTCGAGCTCGTCCTTCAGCGACCAGTGTGAACCCGACATCGTCATTCTATAACCAATCCACTCCGCCAGCTACCCCGGACCCAAAATCACGATCTCTTTCCCATATCCGTTCCAACCCACACCTGAATGTTCCCAACGGCTCCCCATCTAGCGAGGCAGGTGATGGTGGCAGTCCGCGTGGCTGGTCATCTAGAGAAAGAGTCAAAGCTGTCACCAGCGTTTCAATCAGCCCAAACGGGAGATTCCTGGCTGTGGGTGAGGTAAGGACCAAACAGCTCGGGATTGATGTGTGAAAAGGACGCCCAAGTAATTGACATTGCAAACAGACCGGTTACAATCCACGAGTCTTGATCTTTTCGACCGCCCGCGATGCTTTACCTGATGTCCCTCTTTCCATCCTCACCGACCACACCTTCGGCATACAAAGCCTCGCCTTCAGCCCCGATTCACAATATTTGGCGACACTGGGGAATGTGAATGATGGTTTCCTGTTCATTTGGGCAATCAATCTCAAGAACGGCTCAGCCAAGCTACATTCTACGAACAAGTGCACATCTTTCGTCCGTGATATGTGCTGGGTGGGCCAATCTTTAGTAACGTATGTTTTTTCTCCCCCAAATTAAAAGATGGTGTGCATTTTGTGACATTGACTGATATTATCTCAGGACCGGGGTACGCCATGTCAAAGTTTGGCGACTTCCTCCATCTCGACCAGCTTCGCCTACAAAGTCACGCCTAAATGTGGATGGTGCGGGTCCGTCACCCAGCCCAGCTCCAAAGGCTCTTTCTGGTAGGAACTGTTTACTGGGTCAACTGAGTGATAACACATTCAGTTGCGCCAGCAGTATATCTGACCATGAAGGCGTGGTTGGTTCAGAATCCGGTGCCGTGTGCTTCCTCGATGATCGCGAAGGATCTCAAAAATTGCATCCCGTCATGCAGGTTGGTTTTGCGATAACGTCCTTGGCCGTTGACTACGACCGTGAGACGATATGGCTGGGTGGTCGTGGAAGAAAAATGCAGCGATTGTCTTTTGACACGCTGCGGTCCTCTATTTTATCTACGCCCATGTCACCAGCACGACGGGAGAAGGTTGTGGTGGATAAGAAGAGCAAAGTGCCTGCAATCAATTGCATGGGATCTCTTTCTTCACACTTGGTTACCGTGGAGGCTAGTCGCGAAATTCACATCTACCCTATCGAGGGCCTCCGTGACGAAGGGGAACAAGAGCATGGCGACACCTCAATGCCAGCTCACCGGGACCCAGTTCTTGGGATTCGTCCTCTTGATTCCCCGAATTTCTCAGCCAGCTTTTTCACATGGTCCCGGAATGGGTCGGTCATCTTCTGGGATTCCCTCGGCAGATGTTTGGATTTCCACACGGTAGCTCTCGAGCAGAATTGTGAAGCTGAAGATGTGGCGAATGAACTCAAGGTGCTGCGAGCTCCTTTAGATGCGGGATGGTTTGTGTCTGGGGATAAATACGGAGTTCTCAGGTTTGTTTTATCCCAAGTCTCTTTCGAAGTAAAAACTTTTGCTTATCCGTACTGCAGACTTTATTCCCGCGAGCCATGGGCCTGCGTCAACGACGTCCGTGCTCACGGAGCTGAGATCACGGACATTGCTGTCCATTCGACTGACGAATCTTGTTTGATCGCAAGTGCCGGCCGTGACCGCATGGTGCAGGTCTTCCAAAAGTCCGAGTCGAATGTGGAGTTAATCCAGACAATGGACGAACATGTCGGGGCTGTAAATCAACTGATGTTCATGGATGACGGTGAGTGGCTACTGTCGAGTTCTGCAGACCGTACTATTATTGTGCGACAGCGTGCTACTCGCGATGAAGACGGCGCAACATCTGTTGCGTACCTCATACATAGAACCCTCACCCTGAAAGCCTCCCCGGTCTCTATGACTGTCTGCCCCGATGATTCAAATATGATCTATGTGTCCACCATGGACCGTTGCATTCTCAAATTCGACATTGTTTCAGGGCGACAACTTCATTGCTTCAAAGCATCTGACTCAGAAGCAAGCGATGCGGTGATAATGACTGCTTTGACAGTCACATCTGAAATCCCGGGACAGAGCCCCAAACTCCTTCTTGGAGTCTCTGGTACTGACAAGTCTATCCGGGTATACGATCTTGAAAGAGATCAACTACTCACTGGAGAGTTTGGCCACACGGAGGGAGTGAGCGACGCGATGCTCTTGGAGGAGCAAGACCCCAATGACAAATCAATTGTCAAGCGGAACTTGATCTCAGCGGGTATCGACGGTATCTTGATGATCTGGAACCTATCTGTCCAGCCGCAGCCGCCTCCCGAATCGGGACAGGGCCGCGAGGAAGATGGTCCAATCAAAGAGGCGACAGCAGCCAAACCACCACTTCGAAAGGTCCTATCACGCAGCGAGCTTGCTGGCTTCCAACGGCCCGACAACCCAAGCCCCCTGGGAACTCCCACACCTGCGCGCGAACGCTCCCCAACCCTGACTCGCAAGATGTCCAAGTTGTCTCTCACCCCGTCAAACTTGAAGAACCACTCACTGGCCGAAACCCCGTCCCCCCCAAACCGTCGATCCCCAACTACTTTCACACCAACAGAGTCCAGTCGCCGATCCCCATCCCCTGTTAGCCCCAAGTCTCGACCTTCAGTCACCAAAAAGTCTCACGGCACGCGAAGCGCCAGCCGGCGCATCTCTTCTGATTTTCGATCACGCGCCAAAGCATCTCACCGGAGCGAATTCGGGAGTCTAGAGATGTCAACCGAGCAAGTGTGTCGAACTCTACGGGCCTACCGCAAGAAACTCAATGGCTCAGGTCAACAAGTTCTCGCGCAAAAGGAGCTGGAGCGAGAATTAACCCTAACACTACGAGCCGTCAATGCACGATCCATGAATAGTGATGAGAGCGCGGAGACTGAGACGGATAGTAGTGGCAAGGATTTGGATCACAAACCTAGCTATTCATCCATCTCCTCCCGTTCACCACATTATCCGCGTCATGCCCCGTCCACACCTCTGCTGCGTCAGAAAAATCTGCGATCCGTTTCGAGGAGTCGCTCATACGATGCGACTGCAGATGATTGATTTACAGATGAAATCACTTTTCGTGTCATCTTTTGTTCCCCATCGGGGACTGCCCATATTTCCACATATTCTTTGATTATTCCCCCTGCTTCTCCTTGAGGCATAGCATTGCGGGCGTTGTTTTTTTTTCTCTGCTGATCACTCGAGCTATGCTATACCCAGTGACAAAGCATTTTCTCTCGCTGGAATCTTTTCATTTTTCTCCGGATCTTCATCGTGATTGTACCCTCACTTTCTTTCTCTTTCCCTTTTCCCTTCTCTACATTGTTGTTTCTTTCTTTCTATTCCCTGATCTTCTCATTCTTCTGATGATACCCATATTACTTTGAGTCAGCTTAGATCATGTCTCTCAGTCTATATTTTATCCTTAATCTATCAATATTTCTACTCTGGACAATTGTACATGTTGCGGCCTATAGTATAAGACAAATTATTAAACTTGAAAATTAATTCCATCTACCTGATCAGATAAATGAAATGAATACAGAATTCGACGACTTATACGCGCCGATAAACACGTTGGAAAGAAATTGCAATCAACCAGATTGAAAGCGCAACAAATAAACAAGAAAGAAACTCAGAAAACACCTCCAGAAAAGTTCAGGCCCAGCACATCTCTAGTCGATCTCGGAAATCCTGCGCAAGCTGATTGCCTTCCTCGTTGTTCATAGCCTCAGCGAGTTGAATCGACTTCCGAGCCCAACGTTTGCAATCCTCATCTGCGCCTTCGGCAAAAAGATCAAGGGCTTGATTGAAGCCGCGCACAGCAAGATACAGAAGCTCACTAACCGGGTACTCGTGTTGCTCACAATGGGTAACGTGAGACTTCCCTGTCTCGGGATTGGTAATGATGTGGGATGCTTGATGCGCAGGGCTTTTGATATAAGCTTCGTCTTCCACCAGTAACAAGACCTGGTCCAGGACAACTTCAGCTTTAACGAGAAACTGCCGAAGACGATCTTGATGCTTTTTTTTCGTCGCCGTCCCAGTGTCCTTGAAGTCTGGGGTCTCATTTGACATCAATATCTCAAAGTAAATCCGTAGCCAGCGAGGAAACTCGTCCCGTGTGGACGAAGAAGCTTCAATTGGGTCGAAAACGGTTTGAATGAGAGCCTAGATATACCCATCAGTTGATACCCAGCTCCGTGGTCCGAAATTCAATCGCCAACGAAGTAGGAAACGAAGTAAAAAAAAAGATAGATAAGACGTACCGCCAGTAGTTGCACTTTGTGGAACTTGGGGATCTGGTGTTCGTGGACGAGAATCAAATCGAGGATTCGCTTCCGGAAAATGGGACCAGCACCGCCTGGGAAATCCGTCGCGAAGCCGTCGACTTCGTCCCAATCCTTCACGGCAATAGCACATTCTAAAGCACTGATTTCGAAATCCTGCATTAATTTGGCGAGATTATCTGGTGATACATCATCGGGAAATTCTCGAAATCCAAATTGGCCCTCTCCTATGAGGAGCAGCGGAGTTACCTCCAGCATGCGTTCGTAGACCGTGAGCTGGCTAGAATCAGCACGAGTGTATTAATAAATTTTCCGAGCACGAAGATTGTTAAACGTACCTTATCGTCCGTTTCTGTGCATGTATTGAAGGCCCGGACGTGAGCAACACCCTGAAGATAGTGGACATGGGTCATGAACGCAATCCCTTCCAGAATTTCCTCTAGTAGCAGGAGGTGAGATTGCAATTGTTCTTTCAAAAGCTAATATTGTCGTAGGTCAGTAAATGGGGAAACCGGACAATCAACAGCAGCTTGACTAACCGCCTCTGTGACATTCAAAAGAGTTACGGTAGCCTCTTCGCCCGTATTAGGGGCATACTTGAGCAGATGGAATGCCAAATTGAAACTCGTGAAAATAAGCCAATCTATCTCATGCGACGAAACGTGCCTTTGATAACTTGGTTGACCGTGTTGCGGATAAAGGACCACTAGACCAATTAGTTTGAGAAGGGACTATGAGGGCTGGTTGCCTACAGTTTTTGAACATTTTGATGATCATGTTCACGTACTCCTCGTAGTAATGGCCTCTCTGGAGTTCATTACGGAGTATCACAATTGGGCTCCTTGAAAGATTCAAGTTAGCATTAGAGGTTGTCAGATACCTAGGAGCGCAACTGAACCCACAGATAAGCATCGACAAGGTCAATCTCTTCGTTGAATCGATCCAGCCCAGTGTCGATGGTTTCGTAAAGAACTTGTTCAAGGCAACGTAACAATGCATCAGAACCAAACTTCCACTGAGCTTCGACTGTGCAGATATGAAGAAACTGGATCCTGCTGGGTAATTTCTTGGTAGCAAATGGACCAATAGCTTCTTTGGACGTTTTGTTAGACTTGAACCGCTAGGTCTTGGGATGATACGTACTAGAAAGATCGCCGTCTTTCTGTAATACTTGTCGGAACTGCAGAAAGAGAACTTGTTCGTCACTATCAGAGCCCGGAAACCGAATCATTCTGTCAATTGCTTTCTGAGCTTCGTCCTCGTGGCAATTTTCTAGCGCGGCCAGTGCATATGTCCTGCTCAAATATTAGCGCTGGCATTCTGCGTTGGAAGAACCATTTCCTGTTACTTCAGAGCTGCAAGTTTGTTGGAATCGCCCAGATTGTTAAATATCTTATTTTCGATCAGTTGAAGACACCACTGTTCTGCGTTTTCAGGATGAAACTCTGCGACTTCGCTCTCTACATACTCCCAGATGATCTAACATTGCTACAAGTCAGCATTGAAAAAGATAGTTGCACTTTGGATTGCCCACCATGAAGACAGCTTGAATCGTGGCTTCGTCTAAACGGACATCTGACCGATCCCGCAAGATATGAGCCGCCTGACTGACGGCAAAAATGTACGGTAACTGAGACTCGGTCCCTGAGGCGAGAAATGTCGACAGCGAAACAAGTCGAACGAAAGTCTTCCCTATGTATTCTGTCTGTTCTGGGGGAGCATTTAGTAGTATCGAGTGATATGCATCGATGGCGAGATCGAAACTATTCCAGTCAGCATTCTGAGCTTCTTTGAAAGTCCAGTGCTACCCTACTCAAGATTTGAGAGAATTCTCACAAAGTTCGCAACCCTTGTGATGGATGTAAGCTTGAAATCTGAAATATTGAAATGAAAATCGACTTACAGATCCCATAATTCGTCTGTTGGATTCGGAGTTTCTATGATCAAAATCAAGACTGCAGCCATAACTTCAACACCACTCTCTAGAGTCTCAAAATAGGAAAACGCTCGACTTACCATCGAGGAATCTTTCGCAGTCTGGCTTGTCATCCTGACGAATAACTTCGAGTTCAAGTACCAAGACTGCAAGTGTGTATCTGTGCTTCTACGAATCCGTTAACGAAAATCACATAGCAATATGCAAGCCATCTGCATCCTACCTGTCTCAGATTGGCCATCTGTGCCTCGATATGCTCCCTTTTGGAAAGCCTTTTGGTTGCAAGATATGTACGGACTGGAAGACTCAAATCAGCGTCCGCAGATCAACAAATGCCGAGAAATGTACCAAGTGTAGCGCGACATCGAATATCCCAGGTTGCGATATTTTTGGATGTCATTTCATCTTTCGAGATGGACAATTGCACTTGCTCAACGGCTCGCTCCAGCCACATGATTGCAAGATCAGAATCGCTCGCAAGCATATTGATTCCGGTATTGTAACAAGTTTCGATGACGATATCTCGATTGATGAGTCGACTTTCCACCGGCACCTTGGAGAACAGATGGTCGGCGATGTCAGGACGCCCCTTCAGCAATTCCTACAAACAGATCAACGACTGCTCCTTTGCGAGCTAAGACAAAGTGCTGTTTTTACCAAACGGATTCGAAGCATGTAGTACTCCGTGGCAATAGTGTTCAGCTGGCTCTGTTCAATGAGAAGGATGGGATTCTGGAAGGCGTCGAGTCGCTGTGCACTGGCTTCAAGTATCTTGAGTGCTGATTCCAGCATAGTGGCATCTATATAATGAGTCAATGTCAATCTCACTTGCACAATTGTTGCTTTCGGGAGGCGAGGGACAATACCCAGACTGGTACGAGTGGCCGTGAAGGCGGCTTTCAATATCTTCAAATGACCAGAGATCGTCTGCGATGTAGCGATATTGAGCGCCCAGAATGCGGCAGCTCGTACTGATGAGACGAATCAGCTATCTTGGTTTTCATCATCACAAGCTTTGGACTCTCACCTCGAGGGAACCTTGTCTCATTCGTGATGGCTGGCCTTTCTACCCTCGTAATGAGACCACAAACATTCCACAGGTCTACAGCAACCCTTTCAAGCTCTTCAATACCCTTGGCGGAGAGCCCCTCTTCTGGGCAGAGCTGGATTGCCTGTTCGAAGGTTGCTAGCGAGCCATTGTCCTCGATGATGTCGAACGAATCTCCCGGCGGAGCGTCGACCAACAAACGGTGAAGCAGCTTTCCCGAAGCTGTTTAAGTTAGCTATGTCTATAGAAATATCTCGTAATGCTAGCAGGCATGGTATTGAAGGGTTCATTCCTACCGATCACTGCATCGACTGCTGGCGGAGTGAGTTGAGATGCCATGGCAAAAGCTGGTTAGAAAATGTAAATGCAGTAGGAGAGGTGGCTCTTAAATGGAGGCAGGGGGCTGCAATTGAGTCGAGTTAGAAAAAAGAATTTTGTCTTAGATGGACTGTGTGAAGTGTTGTGATGAATGAGAGGATGTTGGGGGAGAGGATGTGTAGGTGTCTGGACGAGCAAAGCCGGGAACTTCAATACGGCATACGGCCACCCCGGTACTAAATTTTTGTAGGCACGCTGGAAGCCTCCAAGGAAGAATAGTGTGACACTAGATAAAATTCGATGCAACTAAATCTCAATCAATCAAGTATTGTACACTCAATGCGCATTTTGAGACAAGGACCAAGACGTCCAGCGTCAGGGAATCAAAAACCAAAGCTCCGGAAGAAAAAGTGCCAATCGTTTTGGGCCTAACCTATACATGAATAACATAACAAAGAATGATATGCTGTTCTACAACCGCAGCTATTTATGGATACGCTGCGTGGGAAGGAAATTACCGACAATCATGGACGGACTAGGCGATTGTTAGTAAGTTATATGGAAAGCAGGCCGCGGTGAAGGGAGACCCTTACATGTTATGATTGTCACGTCGGATGGTAAAGGAGAAGCAACATTGGATGCCCTCGCCCGTTGAGTCTGAGTTGGGGCTCTTAAGGGTACAGCTCGTGAGCATTGCCTTCTGTGTGTTGTCGAAGGCAATGGCACCGAATTTCTCCCAATAGCTGACTAGCTGATCTTCAACAATAATTTCATGGATGGCCAGTTTTCCCTTGAAGAATCGAATTAGTATGTACAGGTATAAAGAAAGCAGGTGCCGGGGTTCATCAACTCACATCTCGCAGACTTTCAATCGGAACATCGATCAATTGCGCCATCTCATTGTTGCCTCGGAAGATTTCACCTGTTCTTCGCCAACAGCAGGCGGGGATAGCCATACTAGCAAAGACACGGTCGTACTCCATTAGGCTGCGCTCGAACCACATCTCCACCAGTATCAACTCGATATCAGTGAGACTCTGCATGCGTTCCCGGAACTTCGGCCGGAACTTGTCGAGCTGACGAAGAATCTTCTGTCGGGACGATTGATGCATATTCTTCTCCATATATTGGTTGAGCCTGGCGTATCCCTTGACATAGTTGAATGGCTTTAATAGTCCAGCATCGTACTTGGCTTTGAGAAGCTTGTTCATACGCTCCTCCGGGGGGTCAGATCCGGAAGGGTCTGCCGCAGTCATATAGTATGTTTCGCGGGCCTTGTCATTTCCAACAGTCGACGTGGGTCGCTGAATCGAGTCACCGTGAGGTCCCTGATTATGTGATGGAGGTGCGAGCTGCGATGGTTGGATGCCATTTGGCACGCTCAATGTATTCATTGAGTTGATCAAGGAGGGGTCGGAGTAAATGCCGTTCATGTTCTGATCTGGGAAAATCGCGCCGTCATCCAACAAACTATTGCTGAGGAAATCACCAAGCAAGTTGTATTCATTGGTGACTTCAGGCGCATTGAACATGTACGACGGATGAAGAGAGTGCATGTCTTGGAACTGGTTTTGTCCCCCCATCCAATCGTTGTACGCCATCACTGGTGGTCGAAAGTTAGCGGTGGTGCCCAACCCACGAAAACATTTTGTTGCATGCTTACTAGGCTGAGAGTTGGCATCGAGTCCTTGACCAGAGGAAGTAATGTTTGCCGGCTGGACTGTGGAAGGTGGCATTGCCATCGTACCATCGGGGAGGATTTGCTGACCAGCAGCATCCGAAACATCAACACTCCGAGGCATGCCTGGAACGTTAACTAGATCATTAGTGGACGAGGCTTCTTCGTCCGCAGCTGGGCCTTCTGGTTCACGGCGCTTCGTAGGCTCTCTGGGTTCGTCGTGGCATAGATGACCAATATTGCGCTTTATACATCGAGTACAGGGTCGTTCCTTCAGTAATCACGACAGGTCAGCATGCGGAACTTCCAATGCGCAACCGACATTGGCAACTGGCCGCGGCCGTATGGGCAATGGCTGAATTGAATGGATGGGATATCAGAAACCAAACGGGGGAGAGGTCGTACCGAATCGCAAGTCATATGCTGTCCCACATCAACCACCGGGGGCTTTCAGTTAGCAAAATTGTTGCCTCAAAATAGATGACTCGCGACCAACGCGAACAAAAGGTTTCAGGCGGCGCGGGGGATATTGTCGCAGCTAAAGACCGGCTGCGCGCCGGGAGGCGGGGGAGACTATAGTAGAGAGATCTTACCGAGCGACGACAGTAGACACACGCTATGAAGAAGAGTCATTAGCCCAGATCCTTCAGATCATCCTGCTTCATCGTTCCCAAGATCCCGCACCGAGCGCAAAGCGGGGTGGGGAAAGGGAGAGGGAGGAAGAGGGAGTACAGATCCCTGTCGCATGTGCGCAAACCGACAACTCACCATGATTGACCTTGCGACGCTTCTTGGGACTGGAATGACTGCCCGAGCCAGTGGTTTCGGACTTGACTGCAGCAGCAGCTGGCGAGTCCTTTGGGCGCGCATCCCTCCCTGCATCGCCTTTGGACTTGGCAGTCTTCTCGGAAGCGGTCTTCTCTGTCATGGCGGAAACGCTGTGCTCACCAAGACCAGGACCAAGCGAAATTGGAATGGCTGCCTGCAGACATAGATTGAGCGTAGATTGAAGGTAAAGGTCCCAGTTTCGCAGTTCGTGGGGCTCCGCTTTTGCAGTTCACCCCCGCCCGGACGAGCCTCCGACTTGGCCCGATTGGCTCACGTGATACCATACATAGGGTGCTGTGATACCTATAGATCAGTTTGGCAAATGCTGTTCATCAAATGATGAACAAGATTGTATTACTAATGGTGGTCAGTGTCTCACATTGACAGCAGTTCTGCAAAATCGACGCGGCGACGCCTTACATGCATACAGTATCTTGCACGTTTTTATAAGAGTCGATAGCCTTCTACATATCATAGATAGGGCCGACCCATTGCCCTAAAGTACCATGTACCCTTCCTAGATATTTTATGTACCAGTGTAATATCCGTGTCTACTGGTTCTATAGTTAGCTCTTCTAAGACCCTTAAGTCAGGAATCTGGGTTGGCTTTAGAAGGAGATCTCTACTCGATATTACTATGTGAAGGCTGCGGTTGGCTGAAGGAGGGCTGCTGACCCACGCCGACTGTCAGGCACCGTAGATCGGCTCCACTGTGCCTAATACATAACAAGTTTGACACCACTCTGAAATCTCCAAAGATTATTGTAGATCAAGTAACCCAGTAGGAAACCAGTTAGCCCCCTGGTAGTATAAATGAGAATTGGATCACTTTGATCCTAGTTCTTGGGATAAGAGTGAGTGATATCATTTGGTGATTAATTACTCTACTCTCATAAGCCGAGGCTAGTCGGGTCACAACTGCGGTCGAGGCCTCCGGCAGCTCATCCAGAACTTCCAAATTTCATGCTCAAAATCCATTAACACCTCTGGTGACCTGGTTAGATTTGATGGAATGCCCCTGCATATCACTGAGAAGCCCTTGGTTGCAGCCTAGGTTGACGGGCGTAATTCACATGTAGCGAGGAGATCTGAGCGCGACAGAGATTGAGGGCTGGCCTCGGGAGGCAATACTCAACAACCATTTTGGTACGGCGCTGCACCTATGATCCTTCAATCCTCCTGGAATTCACATGTGCTTCCATATGCCTCGATCTAGATGTTGGGTTGAAAAATACAGCTCTGCGGTCGTGCGTCGTCACGATCGACAGAGTTCGGTATACTAGCCGCGGCCTCAATCGTTCGAATACAGATCCAATGCCGCTTGTGATCGGATGAGCGCATCTCTCAGCCCTGTCAGTGGGGCCGTGTTGCTTTGCATGGACTGGAGGTGGCCGTGGAGTTGTTTCATGAGATTCTGGATCTCGGGATCATCGTCCAACTAGGAAATGGTGAGTATATTGCGTTCAAAGACGAAAAGCGAAAGAGATCCGTACGTCATCAAGGTTAATGTGGTTATTCTTTGCATCAACCAATGTGAATTCAGTTGGTTGACCTTCTTGGGTTTCAGAGTTATCCAACTTTCGAAGAACGGGGTGCTCCTGCAAGGTACAGAAAAGTCAGCCAAAAATTCGATTCGGGATGAAGCGGTTCCTCTCACCTTTTTCATTTGCCGTTTCCTTTCAGCTTCCGCCCTCTTGGCGTTCTTATCCATATCTTGCAAGGCTTTCTTCTCGCTGGCTAGGAGTGCTTCTTCCTTGGCAATTTCAGACTTCAAGAGGTCGATACTGTCCTTGACGGTGGATAAGTTGGCTTCGAGGGATTGCTAGTAGTGAGTTAGCGCAGATTTCACGCAAATAGGCTCCAGGTCACGCACATGTTCGTTGAGCGCGGACTCGTAGTCGAAGTTAGAATCCTTAGTGATAGGAGGGAAGGGCATTCGGGGCAACCGCTTTGCGAGACTGTTGTTCACAAGGAATTAGCACATTTTGTTTTCCCATGCGTAAGAGATGTCAATTTGCAACTCATCGGGTTAGGTGGTAAGGTCACTTGTAGACGTACTTGCGTGTCACCGCCTGGACTGCACTCTGTGCCTCAATCCGTTTCTGCTCATTCTTATTGCGCATAATCACCGGTCGTTCCAGCGAGTGAAATAGGTCGCGGACCTTGTCCTGGACTGGTTCGGGTAGCGTGGTCCATTTGGTCTTGATGGTCTTCTCGGGAACGCGACGGACTTGTGGCTTGAGATGTGCGTATCGCTTGGGCTCATTATCTGCATCTTCGTCGTCGCCGCTATTGCGCTTTCGTTTCGGGGGCATACTGGCGTGGAGAAAGAGTTGAGGGGGGGAGTGGGATGCAGGTGTGCAATGCGGAGGAGTTGGGTTCGGCGCGTCGGGCAAAACAGAGTTGGCTGGGGCACGCGCGACAGCCGCAACGTCACTAACCAAAAAACCACCATCTACCCCGAACAGTTCACCCCTTAACTAAGCCCCTAGGACACTCAAAATAATACAATAAAATATAAAACAAAAACAGTACATGATTTTGATGAACCCAATAAAATTTCTACATCTCCGTTTTTGAACTAACTATGAAGTAACCTTGCTATGTACAGTACCTCCTCTTCACTCCAGGCCTCACTCTCCCTCCTTCGGAAACAATCCAGGTCATTCAGAGTTTCCAGTATATGGCATTTGGTAAATTTATCATGTGCTGATTCAAAGGTGAAGATCAACGCAGCCTGCATGGCAGGTAAACCTAGCGGTTTATGAAGTCTGCTATGCTCTATAAGCATCCAGACTCGATGGCACTGCGTTAAAACCAGCGATTCAAGTTCCAATTTCTCCTTTGATGTTGTTGTTGGCAGAGATATCAAAATCCGACTGAAAACTATGCTTAACATGGCGAAATGACAGAGTGCCATCGCTGCCATGGTTGTCCTCACCTCTAGCATGGTAGGCAGCGGATCATTTAGTCGACGAGATGGGATTTCTCTGAGCAATTCCTGTTCGGAATTGAGTCCGTTTAGAGCGTCGTCAATCTGATTTAGTTCATCCAACACCTCATGTGCCTTTTCAGATATTTTGAGAGGATCAGCGGTTGCATCGCCCGTTGAAAGTCTTGATTTTTCTCGAACTAGAGTCGGCCACATAGTCATCGATCGCATCAGTCTGAAATAAAGTGTCCTCAGGTCCACCATAGAACCTCGCATATCAAGTGGCCATGCCCATTCGTCATTCGCTAGGAAACAATCCTTTCTTTCGGTCACATGGTACTGTATCTAAAGCGCATTAAGTTAATATCATAGATCGCACAAAGTAATAGAAGGACGAAAATGGCCTCATCATACAATAGAAAGATGACTGTCCATGATAGTTTGGATTTCCATCACGTTGCCCTCCTGGGGAGGACCTCTCTTTTCCAATAACGCAGCTAAACCGGAAGCGTGGACTTTGACTCCATTCTTTCGGAAATTCCCGAATAGTGCCTAATGGGTATCCATTATTTGATCATCCTTCTTCAAACCCTTTCGGCCACGGAGACTGGATCAGTGTCCAGCTTACCTCAAGACGATGCAGTAAAATTGCGCTGCACAGAGTACCCAAACGCTTCCATTCTTCGAAATCATTCAGTGCATGCTGTAGACTCCGCAATGCGTGAGTGTATAAATGGGAATTTATTCGATCATCTGGGTCAGATCCTCTCAGGAAATTCTCATAAGCAGCAACTACACATATAGTTGCAGCATCTAGCGCACTAGAATGACCTAAAAGCTGCGGTATGTGGTAAATAAACTGTCCTATTGTTCCTAGGCAAAAGGAGGGATCTTGTATCTGCAAAGCCACGGTGAAACGACCTGAGAGCCTTTCGGATTCGCTCATCAAAACAGGTCTAGGGGACTGCAACCATATCTTGAATGAACCGGGATCGGATGACAGTGTTTCGTTTTCGTGGGGATTTGTCGTTTCATGCTTGGATCTCTTCAGGGTCTTGCGAATTTTCGCTCCATCATCAATAAACTTCAATGCAGGTCGTGGTGGACAGACCCGATTACCGCGTTGGCATGGTCCACATACAGGCCAGGTGTCGTCACACTAAATCCTTGTAATTGATCATTAGTCGCAGGAGTTTGCCATGATGGCCAAGTATTAGTTACAGACTCCCACCTTAACCTTTCGCTTCCGACATGTCTCGCAACGGTTGCTTGGCAAGGCCCCGACCATAATCTCTATCTCTGGACGGAATAGATCCGTGCTCCTAGAAGGGTGAATGTATCTCTCGGAAGATAGACAAATCTAGGAAGAGGCATATTGCTGAGCCCCACTGCCAATCACTCTCGGATTCTCAGCTTGCGCCCGTTCGCAATTCCGCCCAATTTGGGTTTAGCGTGCAGATGCTTGTCAAGGCGCAGTTGATCATCTTGATGTAGATCTGTGACTACAAACTTCTTGAGAGATTGTATAAAGGTATTCAATGGTCCGAGAGGTATAATCCTCTTTAATCCACCAACACAGTTCATTAACTACTCAAAAAACACCATTTCCATCCCATAACTGCCAAAATGTGTTTCCTTCTGATTCCGTTGCTATGCAAAAAACGCCGACACGCGCGAAATAATGGACCATCGCCACGGCCCGTGGCTGTACCGCATTCAAGTCAAGGAGTGGGAATTGGACGAAAGGGAAGGAAATATCGACAAGACTTGAAGAAGTATGGGCCGGATGTTGCCGAACAGAATCGAAAGAAAAGAGTTGGAGTGGCGGTAGCCGCGTGAGTACTATTTAAAATGAATACACCTTAACACGAAGGATAGTCGCTTTATTCTAACAGTAAATATATATTCCAGGGCATGTTAACAAGATGATTTTGCCGGTTAGAGTTCCAATATGACTGGCACCGAGAAGCTGGACCGTATTACAGTGGCTTAGTGCTATGCAGTCAACCACAGTCAATTCGTGGGATAAAACTGGTTTCCTTTGTCTACAACTTATTTCAATGTACAGAAGTGTTTAGATGAGTTTTGAGTAAATAAGAGTGCATCGCCAGTTACTAGCCACCTAAGATCAAGAATAGTACCTGTTTCGAAAAACATTCGGAGATTGGGATATTTCCATTTTTATCACATTCACTAGATACATATAGATTATGATAATTATACCCAGTACTAGTAGACTATGTCTTTCGAAAATTGTGTTTTGTACTAGTAGCTGATACGCATCAAAATGGATCGAACACCTCAGGCAATGTCAAGTTTATTACACATTAGGTACCAGACGTTGTAGTTACATGCGACCTGCCTGACTTATCTGCACGCTGACTTAGACAAATGGATCTTCGCCGGTCTCCACTCTATCTGCGCCCCATCAATTCGCCTTGTAGATCGTTACCTACGTAGAATCATATTGCGAGAGCTGAATAATAAAGACTCCAATCATAGCCTTCACATTCTCCCGGTCTTTTATAGAGTGCGATTGGCATCGCAAAATACCCCAAAAAGGAATCATCGGACAACATAAGCCGACTTCCAGGGAAGCTTGAGTTGACAAAGTCCAATATGATCAATGACTGCTTACATCTCGTTGTAACATTCAAATTGTCCAAGGCTTAGATGTTCGATTCTTTTTGTAAAGCAAGTTGAAGTATAAAAAGACCCCAATTCCTCCATCATTCATCCCATCATTCAGAACAATCATCATCCCCAAAGTCTCTTATTTCAATCTCTCAAGATCCACCAAGCAAAATGGCACCCATCAGCTTATTCGCCGCTATTATAGTCACAGCAACCAGTGCTTCAGCCTACACCTTCACGACCTGCAACGCAGGCTGCACCGGAACCGGCTGTGGCGGACGAGCCACCTCCTGGTCCATTGGTCCTGGCAATACCCAGAACGTCCCCGGAACCCAATGCATCATCTGGCCTCATGATGGAGAGGCTGGATCGTGGTCAGTATGCAACCGGGACAACGGTGGTGGCTCTTGTACCAGCGGTAGCAACCTCAACTGCTTTGATGCTGAAGATTTGTCCGGACGGAAGATTTGCAATACAGCCGGTACCCAGTCGATCAAGATCGCTGCATAGTTGCCAATGCTGAGTCTGAATGGCATTCGAGTCGAGAATGGCCAGTGGCAGTGTATGAGGTCAAGGGTAGAGGAGGAGGGATAGTGGGAGTGACTTTTCAAGAGGTACAGAGTCGATTAAATCACTGCCTACTCCGGTTCAGATCCTGTGATGCTGATCATTGGATGATTGCGGGAGGAAAGCGACGCTGTCCCTGTTGGTGTGACTGCTATTATTTGGGGTCTTTGAATCTTGTTTGTTGCTTGATTACTTTCGTTTAATTCGTCCAAGACAACACTCAATATACTTCTTTCCTTTTAAAGCCGTGAGGACTTTCCGGTTGACTGACTACCAATCACCCAAGTGTTTAATACTGCAGTTTCTGGCAACAGATTCGAAATCACTCCAGATTCCCTAATAATTATTATAGATCAAGCCATCCAATAGGAACTTAGCTACCTAGTGAGATATCCGAGGATTCGATTGGGTTTTATAAATTTCAATTCTGATGTATTATAGTTCTTAGCACAAGCAACACTTTTTCAAACTTCTTTCCAAGCGCTGTAGTAGACTGGCACTTGAGTGTTGATACTACTAGATAATTCAAGTTCTCTCATATTACCTTGTACTGTATCTTAGTAAATTTGAGTACTCGTGTGATATAGACTTGTTTTATATTCATCGTTCGGTGGAGTATCACCTCGAGGCAATGTCACTATTTCCTGGGGGCGTAGGGCTTGGTCCACACCACGCCTCGATATATGCAAGACTATAAATGAGATGAAGTATAAGAAGTAGAGAAAAGGTATAAATAACGCAACAACCAGGAAACCCGCCCGTCCCATAAAACGAAATGGTATCTTCAAGAACTTAACGCCCACTCGCCAGGTGCGTCCTCCTAACCTGCCCAACCGCTAAACCGCTAGAAACCGAGAAGATGCGCCGAAACCGCTTGAATGATCGAAGGAAACAACATAAGGACATGGTCACGTCAGAGGAATAGATGGGTTGGAAGTCCCAGCTATCGTGGCATCACCAGGCCATTGATGCCCTTCATGTCAACTATTTGTCTCTGCAGGATATCGTTGCCGCGTAGAAGTTCTTCAAGCCAGTCAGCGGCTTGAGTTAGCATTGCACTCTTGCTGAAGCCGCCACCACGGAGTCCCGGGACGAGAGAGCAGAGATCGTCGAAGCCTTGGCGAATGAGGTTACGCCGCTTCTGCTCCGAGAGAATGTGATTGGTTCTTTTCTGTTCTTCAGAGAGATTCTCACGAGGATTTTTGTTGTTCGGCGTAAGTCGGTTCTTGCTCGAAGAGTTTGTTGCCGTAGACGCACGCCGCACCTTGGCATTGCTAGGGGTCCTGGACTTTCGAACAAGTCTAGCGTCCTCTTCGTCTGACGGGATCTCACCGTCTCTGATGATGCGTTGACGTTTCCGTGGCTGTGAAGAATCGTCCTGTTCAGCGTTGCGGAAAGCAGCTCGTTGAGCATGTGCTGCAGCCAGTCGGTCTGGAGTAGTCGGGCGGGTGTTTGCCGCACTAGCCTGAGGTTCGAAGCAGTCCAGATGTTCGAGAAGATCACGGGTACGGGTTTCCATGTCTGGCTGGTCAGGTGGGGCGATGTATCCCTGGTCCATGAAGCTATTGTCAGAACCCCAATGCAGGCCTCGCACTTTACGAGATGGGTGTTGGTCTTCGGGGATGGGGTCCCGGACATCGAAGAGCATTTCCGAGGTATGGAATCCGGTAGGTAGTTGAGCCCGGGTGGGAGAGGAGCTGGATGCATGGGCGACTCCCACAGGATGAGTGGCACGCCGGGCTTGCGATGAAAGAGGCTGACCAGCGAAGGCTTGCTGCGCCAGCGCAGAGCCGATCTCCGCCCCATTCATACCATTTTGGTATAGCATAGAGGCAGCCGCATAAACATCATGGCCAGCGCCGTTCCCGATCATCAATCCAGGTTTGAAAGAGTTCGGCTGTTGATGAAAAGACGGTTGCGATAGAGATGTCGTTGAGCCTTCGAAAGTCGGGGGAAGTTCACTAGACCAGTCAAAGTGGATACCGGAAGACTTGTCATGTTGGCCACGCAGCCAGAAATCATTTGAAAAGTTGTTTGAGTTCATGGTCGTAAAGAAGTTGTCAAGCATGTTGGATTCGTTATCATCAAGGAGAGAAGGGCCCGGAGGTAAGGCGGGCGCCTGTTCAAATGGAGTATCCATGGGAGCGAGAAAGGAGTCTGGGATGAAATATGAGACCATGAAAGAAAGGTTTCACCCTGAGATGAAGGAAGGGACCAAAATGTCAATCAAAGGAAAACTTACAGCCAAATGGGCCAGCGGATGAAGGGGAGGTTCGTCCCGTATGTACTTCAGGACCGGGTCCATTCATTGTCACAAGCGTCGTCTGGGGTAAAGGAGATAGTGGGAAGGGATCGGGGGTCAGAATGTATCGCACTGAGCGATCAAGAGCAGCGATAGCGGGAACCAAGCGATCATGCCTCGTGAAAATCCGGGGAACAAGTTTCGTCCGTGATATAAGATTGGTCTGAGTGAGAGCGTGGTGAGAGAGGATCTGCGTTCACCGACTTCCACAAAACGGAGGATGTCGGGAGAAGGACTGAAGATCGAGAGAAAACAAAAACAGGAAGGGGAATGAATGTTTCGAGATGATGCAGCCCACTATGATGACGAGAAAAATGGAGAAAGAGAAGCTGGGGAAAGATGGAGTGTGGAGCGCCTCATCGTCAATATCGCAAGTCATTTCGGCCTCGGATCACATGCAAATTTTCCGCGGTCGCGTGACGTAACGGCAGTACATCCATTAATATGTGTATTTGGTATGTTTGTACAAATTTTACAATTTACCATACGGTATGGGCCAGTCCCGCTGGGGTAAGAAGGGTCCGGTGGGTTGAGCTGTCCTACGTATATGATTGGACCCCCCTTTTATAGTACTGTTACAGCATTACCACATTACCACTAGTACATAAATATTTTGATTTTGAGAAAGATGATTGGATAGAGTATTACAGACATCACCCTATGTCCATACCATCCCATACCACAATATATTACCGCGGATAGAGACGGTCGCGCTTTACTTTCCCAAGGCTTGGACTTTGACTGCCTGCCAGTGCTGCTTGCTGCTGTTTACTGCCCTGCCACCCCCTCCACTTCTATACGACCAGCTGTATTGTTGGTTCCTGGTGGCCCCCCTCGGTCTTCCATTTATTCCCGTATGCCGTGGCCCGTGGTCCGTCCGATAAAGCCCCGCAAAACACTCGGCCTTTCCATACTATCGCGGATGATCGTCTCTCCCCTATCCTAGGCTAGGAACATCCCCCTACGCCGAGGTTCATTGTCTGCCTCTGCCTACCCTACATAAGCTATACCCCCGTCACACAGATCCACCGTTGATCATTGACGGCCAAAAAAAACCGATCGTGCAGGAGGTCCCAGGCCCCAGGAGGACCCCCTCTCTCTCTCGGCTCCGACCCAAAAGAAAATACTACCCAATTTTCGGGCGCCTGCAAATCCTCGCCCACGGCAAGTCTGTGGATTGTGTGAATTCCCTTCTTTTGTCCCCCTCTCATTGGTGATACACGTCGAATCTCCCAGTCCAGACCTGACGAAAAAGCCTTGGCACGCCGTTGAGCCCGGCTGCGATGCTTATCCGAGTCCCCCACCGATCACCATGAGGAATATGGTTACCGGCTCTATCGATCCTGTCGTCCGGCTTAGCCTCCATGACGGCCAGTTTAGGGCCCGGATACTCCAGCCGTAAGTAACTCTTTTTGAAGGAACCGCATCCCCCAATAAATGGTTATTAGGAGCCATGGGGAATGAGACCGGGGCCTTGGTGGAACTCGTTTTGCTGATCTGGTTCGAAGCATACTTCGCGCCTACGCATTAGGATATCTCTCCGCGCTGTCCCCCAAACTGGTCTCCTTTGCCCGACAACTCGGAGCCAGAAACTGGGATACTTCTCAAAAACTTCGTGAGGTACGTTTCAACTCACTTTTTGAGATCTTTCTGCAAATTTTACAACTGATGTCACGCCCCCCTCCCTCTTCTTGCTCAAATTACGGTTTCTCTATGGTTGCGAAACAACTCACAGACTGACCCTGAACCTTATAGCTGGCTGAAGTTCTAGCCGGGCCATTGCGTGTCAATAGTTTCCCAACATTCTGCGCGGCTTTGGTTGGAGGGTCGACCTTCCTACCGGCCCTGTTGTATCGGATATGTGTCTCGGTTGTAGCCGGTCCCTCCAAGGGTGACATTCGACTATCACCGCGCCTGCGCCGCTTAATACAATCCGTCACGGCATTCCTCTCGGCATGGTTTAGTTTTAAACTACTGAACCAGAACCGTGGTATTTCACAGAGAGATGTAAGAGACAAGACAAGAACTGTCGACCTCGAGGACCCTAGCAGGGTCCCGGTCAATACTCTAGAGCGGCCCCCGCGTCCAGAGCTAGTCGGGAGGACGATGGATCTCACTCTTTTCACGGTCACAAGAGCTGTGGACGTGATTGCCTGTCTGGCATGGAGTCGTTGGCGCCGTCGTCGCCAATTACAGAATCGCTGGACCCTGGCTGAATCCGTGGCCCCTGGTCTAGCAGATGCTGGTGTGTTCGCCATAAGTGCAGCCGTAGTCATGTGGGCTTGGTTTTACGTTCCGGAAAGGCTACCTCACAGTTACGAGAAGTGGATTGGAGGGGTTGCCAAGGTTGACTCGCGTTTGATTGAGGCTCTTCGTCGTGCTCGCCGAGGGATCTTTGTATATGGAAAGGATACAGGCCAGGCTCCGCTTCTGGAAGCCATGTGCAGAGACTACAATTGGCCCATAGAATGGGGAGACCCAGCCAAAACAGTTCCCATTCCGTGCGAAATGGTCCATATGGGCTGTGGCCCTAATTGTGAGGTCCACGCAGTGTCACGCTTTGCTAGAACCTTCAAGTTTGCCTGTGCAACCTACATCCCATTGCAGATTGTCCTGCGCTTACGAGGCATGAAGAACCCTGCAGTCCTCACTCGGGCCATATCCGAGGGCGCCCAGTCATCTGCCTTCCTTGCCTCGTTTGTGAGCCTCTTTTACTACGCCGTTTGCCTGGCTCGGACCCGGATCGGCCCCAAAATCTTTGACCAGAAGACGGTCACTCCACTGATGTGGGATTCTGGTCTCTGTGTTGGCGCAGGGTGCTTCATGTGTGGTTGGAGCGTTCTGGTCGAAAAGGCGCGAAAGCGACAAGAGCTCGCCTTGTTTGTGGCACCTCGAGCTGCTTCGACGGTGCTGCCACGGTTGTATGATAAGAAGGTATGTTCTATTGTTCTATCCTCGCATATCCCGGTTGGCGTGGGTTGCACACGATTTAGCCTTCTTTCTAGCCTCGGCGGTCCCCTTCGGGAATTTTGAATGAGTCACGCGATACTGACGATTTTCTCTCGCTGACAGTATCATTACCGCGAGCACCTTGCTTTTGCAACAAGTGCCGCCATTCTCATCACCTGTCTTCGTGAAAGACCTCGCATGATCCGAGGCGTCTTCGGTCGTCTCGCCAACAGCCTGTTGAATTAGAGGTGTTTCTGTATTACTATGACTTCTCCCCACAGACTGGATTGTTTTGTATAAAGTATTACTCTAATGTGTATCAACAGAATGTCTGATGGGTGCTTAACCAGGAACTTATTAATAGATTTAAAAAAGATCAACATGAAATGATATAATACCAGCTATTAGTACTCGGAGCAGTTTTTTCAAACTTCATTCGACTTCTGTAAAATCCATTCATGGGCGCATTCACAATTTTAGATTTCGTCAGGTCCAGTATGATTTGAATATAGGTGGACTCAGATACCCCAGCACCTTTTTTTCTTTGCCAAACCACTAACCAAAATTTTCATTATCCTGACTAGAATATGAAATTGATTCTCATTATCTGAATCTTAAGTCAACTGGCATCCTATGACTACCGATAGTAGATTATGGGTACAATAAACAAGACGGTCTGCTGGTGCTCAATGGTGGATTACCATTGGATGACCAGCGGCATGTCCACCGCGAGTAAGACACGTGACTGTAGCTATCGATAGCACCGAATCCACGTGATCTTCAATTGCAGTCAACGCCGGGCCGCATGATCGACGCCGTCAATTCACTCTGAAGACTACAAACCATGTTTCGCGGACTGTTCCCCTCCTGGGGGCGCTGTGCGCTGAATGGAGCGATTCCACAGCGCTCTATCTATCTCCGGAAAGGGATCTTTGAGGCTGAGAGGAGGTATTTCTCAGGCAATTCTTTGCTTCACGCACAACGCCATTCCTCTGCAGCGCCGTTCAACACGCCGCAATCACAGCAGCGCAACACCTCCACAATGTGAGCTTAAGTCCCAGTTTTACAAAGCCTACGCAGATCGTACTAACGTTTGTTTCCCCCAGGTATTATACCATTAGTCTTATTCTCGGAACTGTCGCTCTTGCCTACGGATCAGTTCCTCTCTACAAAATGGTTAGCAGGATCTGAACTTCCTTAGCAGAAAGCCGAAGCTCCTGGCGCTAATTTTATATTGTGACCTTCAGATTTGCCAACAGACTGGTTGGGGCGGTCAACCCATCCTCACCCATCGCAACGGAGATGGCGACACTGCCTCACGCGTTACACCTGTGACAGACTCCCGACGGCTTCGCATTACCTTCAATGGATCTGTTTCGGACGTCCTGCCCTGGAAGTTTACCCCGCAACAACGCGAGGTACGAGTCTTGCCGGGTGAGACCGCTCTTGCGTTCTACACAGCTACGAACAAGGGCCCGCAAGATATCATTGGAGTCGCTACATACAGTGTGACTCCAGGCCAAGTTGCGCCCTATTTCAGTAAAATCCAGTGTTTCTGCTTTGAGGAACAGAAGTTGAATGCTGGAGAGTCGGTGGATATGCCGGTCTTCTTCTACATTGACCCTGACTTTGCTACGGATCCAAATATGAAGGGCATTGACACGATTACCCTGTCGTACACTTTCTTTAGTAAGAGATTACCTGATTTGAACTTTCAATTCTACGATGGTTGAACTAACACTTAACAGAGGCGAGATATGACGACAATGGAGTTTTGAAGCCCATTCAATCATGACATGCTACCCGGTGACCATTACCCAGGTAGCTGGTTCTGGAACGCAGAGCCGGCTTTGAAGAAAAGCATAGTGAGAAAGTTTGGACCAGCAAAGGCCTGCTTCTGCCTCTGATTCGACTTTCTCGACTCGATCTCACCTCACTAAGAATTTACCTGTATTATACTATACAACTTGGAGTTAAGGAAAATATGTGGAATTTGGTAGAAATACAACTTTGTATATATGAATAAGTCCTAATATCTTCCGTCTTCATGGATTTTATTGTCCCTCTCAAGCGCAGACACCGTGATGGTTGCTGGTGGGTAGACATGATCCATCAAGCAGCGTGGCACGGACCAATCGTTAATTAGGCGCGCGTTCCCGACGCGTCCCTTCCAGCCCACATTTTCTACAGTCCAACCATCCAGCTACCTCCCTCCCATCCAGAGATCACAATGGCTCTCCTCGTCGACAAACTGCGTCCACGGTCGCTTGATGCCCTTTCATACCACCCAGAGCTTTCCGATCGCCTACGGTCTTTGGTAAGTGCACGACCACTTGCTCGAGCAGTGGCAGCTTAAACTAATGCCAATCGACGCTGTATAGGCCCAGAGCGGAGACTTCCCTCATCTTTTAGTATATGGCCCTTCTGGTGCGGGAAAGAAAACGCGTATCATTGCGACCCTAAAGGAATTGTACGGTCCAGGCGTGGAGAAGATTAAGATCGACGCCCGAGTCTTCCAAACCACCAGCAACCGCAAGCTAGAATTCAACATCGTTTCCTCCGTCTATCACCTCGAGATCACCCCCGCCGATGTCGGAAACTATGACCGAGTCGTTGTTCAGGAATTGCTCAAGGAAGTCGCTCAAACGCAGCAGGTGGATCTATCGGCAAAGCAGAGATTCAAAGTTGTGGTGATCAACGAGGCCGACCATCTCACTCGTGATGCCCAGGCCGCGCTGAGACGTACGATGGAGAAGTACAGTCCTAACTTGCGGTTGATTCTCCTGGCCAACAGCACGTCGAATATCATTGCCCCAATTCGATCGCGAACCCTGCTGGTCAGGGTTGCTGCTCCTACAGAAAGCGATATCTGTTCAGCACTCCGAATTGCCGCGAAGAGAGAGGGCTGGGCCGAAGTTGATGGATTAAACAAGAGGATTGCGAAGGAGAGTGGGCGGAATCTGCGTCGGGCTCTGCTTATGTTTGAGTCTATCTATGCGCAGAAGTAAGTACAGCAATGGCTTCTCGGATTACGAGAATCATCAAAAGCTAACCGCAATGGCCCTTTAGTGAGAAAGTCACAGAGCAGAGCCCCATCCCACCACCTGACTGGGAAGCTCTCATTCAAGTTACGGCCGAAGAGATTATGGCGGATCGGTCACCTGCTTGCCTGTTGCAGGTCCGCAGCCGGCTCTATGATCTTTTGACCCATTGCATTCCTCCAACCACTGTACTCAAGGTGAGAACTCGAGTACTATAGCTCGACATATACACGACAGCAGCTGACTTACTTTTCAGACTTTGACGTTCAAGCTTGTGGCAAAAGTGGACGATGCTCTCAAACCCGAAGTTATTAAATGGTCTGCATTCTACGAGCATCGAATCAAACTGGGAAGCGTAAGTATTTATAGAAAGAAGATTCCCCACGAGGCCCAGTATGGATGATCTAACTCTCATATAGAAAGTCATTTTCCATCTTGAAGCCTTTGTGGCCAAGTTCATGCGCATCCTTGAGACGTTTGTCACCCCCAACCTGTTACAAATCCAGCCCCAATGCTAACTCTGATTTAGTTACTTGATGGGCATGATGGAATTCTAAATTTTCAGTAATAAAAAACAAAACAAAGATGAATGACGATTGTATACTATCAGGGCAAATTCTGATCTAATGAGCTCGAAAGGCTCGTCATTCTGTTATCTTGCAGAACTTGACTGTGCCCTGGACTCGGAAAATCTGCTCTGGAAATTTTTTCCGTAGGCGCATGAAGGCATTTTCGTGTTTGGTTTATTGGCGTTTCGCTTCGAATTTCTTAGCTATGCATAGAGTAGCTAATACATTTGCATCAATTGAAATCACACCAGTGACCACAACGAGAAATCCCGTCAATCCCATCGGATCATGCTCGCTATTATGAATCAGCTAATGCACTATTGCGACTCGCCTTGATGTATGAGCATTCAAGGCGGAGACCCCAGAAAGTTTGCCTGCTACGTCATCACATACCGTCACTGGGCTTTCGCAGAACATCTGCTGGGCTCATGCCGGTATTCTTTTCTTTCGGTAACATATCACCCAATTAATACCCAAGATACGCCAATTTAAATTGAAATCAAGACCTTCGAAATGACAGATCCAAGACTGATTGATATGGAGCCTGGCGGGGAAAGCACACAGTATGGCGGACTCAGGCCATTGCCGATTTATAGTTGAGAATTTGCCACTGAACTATTGACTCCAGATATGAGTCCATCCGAATGTACACTCGAACGCCTGAAAAACAGACTGGGCAGTTGGGGGGTAGGTGATAATCCCCAGAATCATTCCACAGCTTGAATAACTACTTCAGGATGACTGACTGTCTATAGGCGGAGAGGCACATACTAAAAGCCAGCTGCTCAATAAAAACGGCGAGCCTCTGAAGGATGAGAATGCTAGCGGAGACGAATACATATTGGCCCAGAAGTTGGGAATGGGATTAGTCAAGGAATCCGAAGGTAAATGGAGAACATATTCTTGTGTCTAAACTCCTAATATATCAAGACAGAAAGATCTTCCCGGGAAGGGCCGGAATATAGTGGTGGCCCCGGAAGACAAGCAAAAGGCTGACAGTAATGTACAGAGGATCTGAATTTCGACACACCAGGCGATGCAGCCGCCGCCAAAGCGAGGAGACAGCAGGGGTATGGGCCCGGCTCAAATGTTGGGGCTTAATTCAACGTGGGGGTGGGGAAGATATGAAGATATGAGTGTTGGACAAACATAACATCTCAATATCATGTAGGCTGAGGGAATTTATTGAGAGGAGGTAGGGTTGGAGGAAGTGCTTTGCGGAGGGTTTTCGAGCTTGTTGGTTCCGAGGGGAGGGCTTCTGCGGGCCCGCTTGAGAGAGTCGAGAGTGACACCGTTACCGAGTTTCGTGATTCCAACGACGGGAGGATCGTCCTTCTTGACAAATTCCCAGAGACCTGTACGCGATTAGTATAAACTGAACCAAAATTGACTTTGGGGCGTTCATCTGCTTGACAGATTATATCCAAACGTACCGGGTAGCTTGTGACCAGCCAATCTGAAAGCCTCACGGGCAACCTTCTCGTGAATATCTCCCTTCAACTCAAAGACGACACGGCTCACGGGCAATCGCACCGTCCAGTAGTCGAACTTACCCTTACCCTTACCCATACGCTGCTCGTTACCCTTGGTGTACACACCAATGTTGGCGCTAACCCGCTTGTAGAGTTTATAATTCATTCCTCTCAATCGTCGCTTGATAGTCTCCTCTGCAATCTTAAGAGCGGAAGAGGGCATCCGACGGTCGTGATCCTTCATCCGGATTCCGTAGTCTCCCCAGACCACTGTTGTTCCGCGAGTCGATCCACCGGTAGCGACGTGCGGTCGGCCCTTAGGCGATTTGGACTTTTCCGCGAACTTGGGTGTGAGCCAATCGAGAGCTGGCGAGGTGGTCGAGAAGGACCGCGCCAGGGAAAAGGTAGCTAGCGGACTTGACAGGCCTGCATGGAACGGAATTAGCTTCGAGTCGTCGTGGCAGTGTCGAGTTAGAAAGAGAATGCATACAGGTTGGCCGAGCACAGGCCGATAGGGGCCCTGCGAAAAACTTCATCTGAGGACCCATTGTGACCGTAGAGGGCTGTATGATACCGAGCGCAGACGGTGGTTCTTTGCGAGGCCAACGGCACTTTTCGATGTCCATGTACGCTAACCCGATCGGGATCAAAGTGGGCACGTGAGCGTGTTCCTTTGTCATCCGTCTCTCCGGCGCGTCAAGTCGCCAGATGCGCGACTGGAGTACCCCAAGCTTCTGCTCCATCCCCCAATCGCCTTGTACCTTGAGTTTCGCGTATCTGGAACCGCCCGGACAGGTGGTTGATCGCCATGCCGTCAGATATCAGAAGCTTTTTCGGCGGCAAGCCCAGTCAAGGCTCCAGCGACGCTGGTAAGCCTGCGAAGAAGGAGGTGAGCTCTGGTGCCTAGATGAGATTCGTTCTATAAGAAAGTCTCATCACCCTCGGTTTCTATCTTTGATGATCAGATTGCTGACAATTTGGTTAAATATGAAGGATCCATCGACTGCGAGAAAGAGACGTACGATACCCGGTTCCATCCCCATTAGCTGTATCCGGATCTAATGATTGTACAGGTAGCAGAAAGGTTGTTGATGATAGCGACGACGACGATGTTGCACCCGTGAAGCCCGCCACCCCCAATGCAAAGCCTAAGAGCAAACCGTATGCTTATCATTTGCTATATGCTCGCGTCACCGAACTTGCTGACCATCTCCCCGCAATAGTAAACCCGAGGAGCCGAAGGGTGAAGCTACGACAACATCGGATTACTTTGCATCTACCAAGAAGCGTGGACAAACATCTAAGAGCTCTAATGCGACCGAAAAAGCCCCCGAGAAGACCGCCAGCCCTAAGAAGAATATCGAGACAACCCCAGCGAAGCAGTCGCGAAGCTCGAAGAAAACTACAACCATCATCGAAGACGATGATCTTGGGGGAGACGACATTTTTGCATCTGAATATACGAAGCCCGGCAAAGGTGACGATGAATACGTCGCCGGGGGTGACAGCGATGATGATGACGATGACTTCGAAGTGCTCGATGTCAAGCCAGCTACCGCCGCGACCAAGAGAACGCAAAAGAAGAAACAAATTGAGGATGAAGACGACGATGTAGTCATGGCAGATCTACCGGAGATTACCCCGAAGCCGAGAGCAACTCGCAAGCGGAAGTCGGAAGCTCTCATCGACGAGGACGAAGATGAGCCCCCTAAGAAGCGAGCTCCTGCAGCCAAGAAAACGGCATCCCCAGCTGCGAAGAGAACAAAAGCAAGTCCCAAAAAGAAGGAGCCCGAGCCCGAGAACCCAGAGATCCAAGCAATTTTCGACAGCATCCCACTCGTTCAACCGCCTTCGCCTCCTCAGAATGATGGGCCACCTAAGAAATGGCCGTTTGGAGGCCAGCGCTCTCGTACACCTCCTGTCTCGGGGACTAAAGAAATGCCTCGTGGTGCAGAAAATTGTCTCGCAGGATTGACATTCGTCTTCACAGGAGTGCTCGACACACTTGGTCGCGAGGAAGGCGCAGAATTGGTCAAGCGGTATGGTGGCAAAGTCACTGGTGCGCCTAGCAAGAAAACAAGCTATGTTGTGCTGGGCGGCGATGCTGGACCAAAGAAACTCGAGACAATCCAGAAATTCAACTTGAAAACCATTAACGAAGATGGACTTTTCGAATTGATTCGACGTCTGCCGGCAAACGGTGGCTCAGGGCAAGCCGCTGAAAAGTTCAGCGCTCAGAAGAAGGCCGAAGAGGAGAAGATCCAGGCGATGGCAGCCGAAATCGACGCAGAAGAAAAGAAGCAGAAAGCAGCCAAGGAGAAACAGAACGAATCAAGGCCGCAACCGACCCCTAGCAAAGGAAAAGCATCAGCCTCTTCACAGGATTCGTCAGGCAATGATCAACTCTGGACCACCAAGTATGCGCCCACATCTGCTAGCATGATCTGTGGCAACAAGACTCAAGTTGAGAAAATCCAAAATTGGCTACGGAACTGGCATACAAATGCCAAAAAGGGGTTCAAGCAAGGTGGCAAGGATGGATCAGGTACTTACCGTGCGATCATGATTCACGGACCCCCAGGAATTGGCAAAACCACGGCTGCACACCTGATTGCCAAGCTTGAAGGGTTTGATGTCGTGGAAACCAATGCCAGTGATACTAGAAGCAAGAAGCTTGTGGAAACCGGCCTTTTGGGTGTGCTTGACACAACATCTCTTCAAGGTTATTTTGCAGGGGAAGGCAAGAAGGTAGAAAGTGGAAAAAGAAACCTTGTGTTGATCATGGACGAGGTCGATGGTATGTCTGCCGGTGATCGAGGTGGTGTTGGAGCGGTTGCGGCTATCGTCAAGAAGACCAATATTCCTATCATTCTTCTCTGCAACGAGCGGAGGCAACCGAAGATGAAGCCTTTCGATCATGTCACTTTTGATATTCCGTTCCGCCGCCCAACTGTGGAACAGATCCGCGCAAGGTTGTCAACCATTTGCTTCAGAGAAGGCCTTCAGATGCCTCGTCCTGTGCTGGATAGTCTGATTGAAGGAACGCATGCGGATATTCGACAAGTTATTAACATGCTGTCTGCGGCCAAGCTCGACCAATCCAACATGGACTTCGACAAGGGCAAGCAGATGTCCAAGGCATGGGAAAAGCACATCATCCTCAAGCCTTGGGACATCGTTAGCAAGATTCTTAGCGCGCAGATGTTTTCACCAAGCTCGACCAGCACCTTGGAAGACAAAGCTCAGCTCTACTTCAACGACCATGAATTCAGCTATCTCATGCTTCAAGAGCACTACCTCAAGACTCGGCCTACTCTCGCAGGAAACTACGAGGGAAGAGAGAAAAGGCTCAAGGAGCTTGAGCTGATCGATAATGCAGCCTCCAGCATTAGTGATGGCGATCTCGTTGATCGTATGATCCATGGAACTCAGCAACAGTGGAGTCTCATGCCTACTCATGCTATGTTCAGTTTCGTTCGCCCGGCCAGCTTTGCCTTCGGCAATAGCTATGAACGGCCCGCTTTCACCTCTTGGCTTGGCCAGAACAGCAAGCAAGGTGAGCATTATTCTACCCTATTCGTTGTACATGTCATTCTAATCATGAAATCTTAGGGAAAATGACACGTTTTGTCAAAGAGATCCAAGGTCACATGCGACTTCGGACTTCTGGAAACCGTGATGAGATCCGCCAGCAGTATCTGCCTCTGGTATGGGATAAGTCAGTTCGACAACTCCAAGACGTTGGTAAAGACAGTGTGGAGGGCGTTATTGATTTCATGGACTCCTACTTCTTGACAAGGGATGACTTCGACGCCGTGATGGAATTGGGACTTGGGCCCATGGATCAATCTAAGGTCAAATTGGATACACAGACCAAGGCAACTTTCACGCGCTTATACAATCAACGCTCACACCCTCTGCCATTCATGAAGGCTAGTCAGGTTGTGGCGCCGAAGGCAGCTCCCAAAGAGAAGCCCGATATCGAAGACGCCATCGAGGAGTCTGACGAAGAGGAGGTTGTGGAGGAGGCTAAGGGCGAGGACGATGAATTGGACTTGAAGAAAGACAAATATGTGAGCCAGCCCAAGAAGAAGGCCAAGGCAGCCCCGAAGGGCAAGAAGGCGAAAAAGGCCACAGGGGATGACTTCATTGATGATAGTGAGGAGAAGCCAAAGAAGGGTCGCAAGCCTAAGGCCAAGGCTTAGACGAAATTTGTATAATACGATATTTTTCTTTCCGCTGCAGTCTTGTCAAACTGAGACTGCAATTTGCATATTTAAGCTTTTCCATCCACCCGGATGGGTCTTGAGCTGGATAGAGAAATGGTGTAGGAATACCAAATGATACGCAATTCGATATATAGCGCTATTGGCCACACAGTCTTGTCAGTGGGAGAAGATTATTTCAGTCGATGATGGATCTAGCTTTACAGCCGTATGTACATCATGGCCCTCCAGTGATCTCTGAAGTTAAAAAACACAAAGTCGGCATCGCATAGATATTAAAAACGATGACCTTGCTCGTCTACTCTCCGACTTCACGATCATCATCCCATCTTACCCACTTCATCACCGACCAACCGAGGGTAGTTTGCCGAATTCTCTTGCCCCAGATGAAGAACGGAATCCAGAAGATGAGGACACCTCCACAGATAGCAGCCATCTCGCCATACGCTATATTGTAGCCATGCTTGTCCACCCAAGGATTTGTGTAGAAACCGAGCAGGAAACCGAACGCGGATTTGAAAGCCAGCTGGGTAACAACGATTTCTCCAGCGACGGGACGATAGCTATCGATTGTGTACACGAGTGAGACATTGGTGGCCTGGGTGATAGTAAAGTTGACTAGCTCACGTTAGCTTGACGTCTACTGAAGAGACAATAGACAAAGGAGCCAGTCAATGACTTACTCAGACCGATACCAAGGGTGGGAACCATCCAGTGCATCTGCCATTTAATGCCACATCCGTACAGAGCGAGAGCCAATGGGCCAGTAATAGCGCTGACCATGATAGCCGGGAGACGCATCTCAGGCTCACGAATACCACCATTGCGACGAGTAAAATAGTCGGCAACCCAATCAGAGAAGTTTCCACCGAGAACAATACCGAATCCAGCGCCAATAATCGCAGCAACAAAGCACAGACCGGATTGCCATGCCTCAAAGCCATACGCGGTTGAAAATGCTGAAGAGACATTCGAGGTGATGGCAGTGATGAAGCCAATAGTAACGGACATGACCAGAGTAGCCCAGAGAACAGGAGGGAGAATCAACAGTCCCACTGGTCGAATAGTCATTCGCCAAAGGGATTCATCAGTGAATTTACCATGATAGAGCTTCAGGCCCTGCTTCAAGCCCGGGCTACTATCGACCTCCGCATGCTGAGGCGCATTCTCGAGTTCGGTAGCAGCGGCCTCTCCTTCTTCTTCAGCCTTAGCCTTTCTTCGGATACGTTGACCAGATGAATTCAAGATCATGATAGTATCATCTGATTCAAGATTCCGGATGTACGACGTCTCGGGGAAGGTGAACCACACAATTAGAGTAACGAAGCCGATCAGGGCAATGGCAACATAATAGATGTATCGCCAATGGAGAGTCTTGACGATAAATCCATCGACGATAGCACCGGATGCAACACCGAAATTTAGAGAGGCATTATAAAGTCTTGACGTGTTATCAGACAGAAGTTTCAACAGGATCCGAAGAATCAACTTACGCTGTGATGGTTCCACGTTCGTGCAAAAAGAAGATATCGGCAATTGTAATTGGAGCCAAACATTCGCCTGCACCAGCGGCAATACCCATCACTATACGCCCCACCAATTCGTTCGCGTATGATGTCGCAACAGCACACCAGATGGCGGTGATGGTATAGATGGTGAATGCGATCACATAGACCGGACGACGACCGTATTTATTGATGAGCGGCATCCAGAAAAGGTTTCCAAGACCTTGGAACAAAGCCGTACAGTTGAAGAAGTAGGCTGTTTTCGCGATAGGCCCCGACATACCAGTTTCTTTCCAATTGGGGAAGAAATCTTGAGCAATTTGTAGAATAGCGAGCGTAGGACCGGCTGCCAAGAAGTTACATAGAATCATCGCAAAGCAAACCGCTACCGCTGTGTATAGTTTGAACCATCGTGGCCTGCTGAATCGTTAGAATCTAGTTCATGGAATCCAACTCAGGGGAGAATTGTTGAGCCCACTCGCTATCGCGGGCAACTCAGTAGGATTGGATCATATTAAGTGGGTGACAGAACAGAGGAAGATATTACCAGTTGAGAGGATCTTTGGGATCTCTCGAGGGGGTAGGAATCAGGATCACTTCGTTGGTATCTTCGTCGCGAAGGCGGAGATGACCAAGTGTTGTTTTGACCTGACCCCTATGTTTTTCAAACTTGGGGTCCGAGGACCTTCTTGCTTCCGCTGTCGACATGGTGGCGATTATCAGGCTGGACCTGTGGACCACTGGCAGGCATAATTGATACTGATGGGGCAGCTTGCTCACTATATACCAGTACCTCCGAGTCCTGATGCTGAAGACGCGCGGGAAGTCATCAACAACTGCGGGGCCCCACGCAGTCGCAGATCCGGGGAAGCATTCTTCTTGAGGTCCACTTCCCGAGGAAACGTCCCTGGCAGGGCTTGGGGACTGGATCCAGAAGGCCAGGACCCATCAGATCAGATCAGACTTTCATTTTCTTTGTTCTCCCTATACGTCTGTCTGTCAGCTGTCCAGGAAAGAATCTCCTTCAGTGGGTTCAAGAGAGAAAGACATAAGCATTTCTGAGCCGGACTACCGTGCTTCTCGCGAGAAATTGCCCAACCCGACGTTCTTTTTCAAAACCTTATGTCCATGTAAAGGGGGGAAGTGAGAGAAAGGTGGAGGACCATAGCCGATCTTACGTGGCGAGAACGCCTGTGGCGGGCAATGCCCAATCATCCCACATGAGATTTGCACTTCAATCCAATAGCAGCTCAAGGCCGTGTGCTAAGATTTAGATTGAACAAGCTTCATTATTCGAGGATTCGGCCCCAGAGCGGACACATATTATTAGGATGGAAACATAGGGCTAGGATGGTAGATTGTTACCGAGTTGGCCCGACTCTACAGTAGCCTACTTGTATTTCTGACTTCATTCCCAACAGACTATTTTTAAATTTCTGGATCCCTGAAAGCGGCGGACTAGCAAGCTCTTCAGCTAGAGAAATTTATTTGATTTGGTCAATGGTATGAATAATGGACAAGGGGGGCAACAACAAAATCTCCTCCAGGGTAATCCCCATTCTGGATCGACATTGAATTCGCTCAGGAGGTATTTTTAACAAGGGTAGCGAATGGATTACATTGCCAGGAAGGAAAAGAGGCAAAAAGATAACAATAAATTAGGACACGCATATGAAAAGCCATGATTTCAAGAACCATCGATGTCATGAGATTGTGTTTGGAGAAGTTTTTGTATTTACCTCATCATCAAATTCCACCGATGGTTGGATAAAGCTCTTCAAAAAGGTACACGAGGGATGATCCTCACACTCCTTCCGGAGTATCTTTGCGTCAGATGTTTGAAGCCATTTTGACGAGGCCCCATGAAGGATAGCTTTGAACTTTAACAACGTGATATACTTGAGTCGACGAATTTCAAGGTCAACAATCTCGGGCGAAATACCAGCCTCCTGTGCCTTTGATCGCTTGCTTTCCTCAGTGATTTTAAAATCAGTAATTAGTCGTCGAGCCATTCTAACACGGTAAGAGTTGGCCCCGCCTCCTGAATCACGCATGATACGAAGGTGATTCGGAGCCTGTATCATCATGTGCAGACAGCTAGCAGCCTCGGGTGTGTTATGTGCCATGGCCAGTTCTATTGCTGATGGTATTTCCTCCTTCATATCATTTTGATGCCTGTCCCATGTATTCTGTGGTTGCTGCTCTGGTTTCAGAAACCATTCGACCAAGTCTGGTCGGTTCCTTGTGATAGCGTCGCACAAAGGAATTCTCCCCCCTGCTGGTTCCCCTGGTTCCCACTTGGATGACGAAAAGTCCTCTAATAGGGTATCTCCCAACGGATTCTGACAAAGGGCATGCCAAGCGGTGCCTCCTCCAAGTTCCGTACTATAAGCGTCAGCAAGGTTAATGCCCTGTTCTTGGGCCCACGCAAGTAGGAACTTATTTGCCCGGCGACAGAGTTCGAACACAAGGTCATCCCGGAGTATATTCGTTATACTTTCTTGACCTTCAGGTCGGACACCGTCGGAATACCATCTTGCCAGGATTTCAAGTGTTCCAGTGGACACTCCTGACTCGAGAGCGATCTCGAATATCGACTTTCCTTTTTCCCCGCTGGAGTAGATTGTCGAAGCCACCATGGGCCCCTTTCGAGGATGGAAGTGCTGGCGCGCTATGAAAAACTGGAGGATATTGCGATAGGGCTCAAGTTCGGAGTCTTCATAGTCATTCTGCATGACCAGAATTTCTACCGCTAATGCGATACCAGCCAGTGCGTATCCAGTGCCATTGTATTCCACAGGGCCTCCATCTATATCGCCAGGAAGTAATCCGTTAATCTCCATGCACTGTAAACAGTCAAGACACCCCTCAAGAATCGCGCCAGTGATAGCATCAGTCTGTCCGTCTGCCGGTCCCCTCCAGTCTCCATCTAGAATGGTTCGCCTTCTGCCTCGCGAACCAGGCCAATCTGCAAACGCATTCGTATCGTCTCGGAATCGACGTTGTGCGTTTCTCCCTTCCGTTTTACCCCGAATCCATTTCCCTGCAAACCTCGACATCCTGGGATATGGGTGTTCATAGCCTGGCTGTTGCAAAAAACGGACAGGGGCGATTAGAGCTTGACGAAAATTACAAAAGTCACGATGAGTGCATCTGCGATCGCTTGGCCAAAGCTTTGCCATTAACTCCCGGCATAGTTCGGTACCATCGGTTATATCTTCCAGTAAGGAGAGTTGATATTGGTTCCCGTAAGGGTCGCGTGTTGCCATTTTAGCAATTCCGCTTGTAAGGTTGTGACTAATGAGGGTCTAGTTCGTAAGAGAAAGCTGAAATGGTTTAGATGAGTAGAAGATACTTCAAGAGCCAAAAGGAAGGCAAAAAAATTCGTCTGCAGTGATCCAAGAATACCTATTACTTATTATGCGTTGGGAAACAAAGAAACAGGGTTATCGCGGTATGAATGATCTCGAAGTAGTCGAGACGAGAGCATTTCTTTGACAACAATGAAAAAAAGAAGTCAAATGATTTATACTTTGCTTTTCTCGAAGCTCCCAGAATAATTTCGAGGGAGATCGGATGGATTAATCAAGAGGGTGTGTTAGGTGTTAGCGACATCGTTCTACTGAGTCTACCAATCTTGAACTTCAATGTTGTATAGAGAATTTAAACTCATGTGTTCGGGTCACTCCCCATGTGAAGGTAAGTTTTTCCAAACCGTCGCTTTCTTCAAATGTTCTCGTGAATCTGGGGGAGAAGTCGCCATTCTCAAGACAAAAATCGATTATAATTGAAGATTCTACACAAAGCCATGTCAGCCATCCAGATACTTTCTAGTGCGAGGTCCCAAGCTCCACCCTCGTCATTACTGATCCTAGGCAAATGAAAAATAAAATAAAATAAATCCAAGCGCTAGCAGAAAACTCTAGTAAGGATCCGGCAATATTATATACGATACTGTGCCATCATGATGCCAGTGTTCTTCTTAATCTTGTCCACAAGTCTGTCACTTGGCCATCCTAGTAGGCCATCCTCCAATGGCGACCTAGAGAGTCTTCCTTCTGTGTTACGGTGATATTTTCGGCGTTACATGCTTGATGACTCGGTTTCCATTTATCTATAGTATATTATCTGGCGATATCGCCTCTAGCGTTAAGTTCTACTCGCAATGTGATTAGAGCCTGCTGGTTTCTTCCGGCTTATTGATTTGCGCATATTTTGACATGTTATAGTTCAGGGCTGAGCGATACCTTGTTACGGCATAGGATTCCTCCAGGAAAGGCTGTCCTGCTAGATACCTTTCCAGTCATAACTACCTCATTGCTTATGCCCCTGCCCCCTGGACACTTATAGCAGCCCTTGTTATGCTCATCCGGACAGGTATTTTGCTTTTAATACACTTCTCACTCCTTTGACCCTCCCAATTCATTCCTCTCGTCCTCTCAGTCTTTTTGTCCTATTCTTTTAATGAAATCTACTTGTGATCTCTGTCACTATTATCGGCACCAGTGACTACATTGCAGATCGACTTCTCTCGAGTCTCTGCGATGCAACCATATAGTGGTACAGCTGAAAATAGTGAGGGGAAGGTGTCGCTCACCCACCGAGAGAACGTAACGCTATCCGAGGGTGAACGTGATGATATTCAGCTTCAACGCCTAGGGAAGAAGCCTGTTTTAAAGGCATGCATTTAGCCCTCGTCATCGCTGAGGAGTCATTTGTTGACCTTTCGCTTCCAGCGCGACTGGGGGGTTCTCTCAGTCTTGGGCCTTGCCTGCACGATCCTCGGCACTTGGGAAGGACTACTCGCGTAGGAATAACCCGATAAGAATCTATTTGAGACGCTTACTGATCCAACACAGAACCTTTATCCTTTCTCTGACCAAGTTTGCTTCCTTCTATACTATTGGCTACCACCTCATTAACGCATATTAGTGGTGGGTCCGCCGGAGCGGTTTACGGCTTTGTATTCGTATGGGCTGGTACGGCCTGCTATTTTGTTGTCTTAGCAGAGCTGGCTTCGATGTAAGCTATACTTCAAGACTAGCGTTTCGACACTAACGAATGCTAGGGCGCCAACCTCCGGCGGGCAGTATCATTGGTGTGCAATGCTTGCCCCGAAGGCATATAGGAATCTCCTTAGTTTTATTACAGGTAATGATTCATCCCAACTAATTTTATCGTGACATATACCTATATTCCTGAACAGGTTGGCTCTCGGTCGTCGGCTGGCAAGCTGCTTTTGCATCGGCTGCTTTCCTCTTCGCCTCACAATTGCAAGGAGCGGTCAGTTTGGCGCACGAGAATTATCATGCCAAATCCTATCAAGGAACCTTAATCATGTGGGCTTTTCTGTGTATTGTGTTCATCACTAACATGGTGGGCGGCCGATTCCTGCCTCGACTCGAGAGTGGACTTTTGTGCTTCCATATCGTCGGGTTCTTTGGTATCATGATTCCTCTAATTGTCAAAGCTCACCACAGATCGAAAGAACAAGTGTTCGAGGAGTTCTTGAATGGTGGAAAGTTTCCTACCCAGGGACTTTCATGGTTTGTGGGGCTTTCTGGCGCCGCATTCGCATTTGGTGGTGGTGATGCTTCTGTACATGTAAGTATTATCGAGACCATCCTGTGGCAACTCTCAACAAGGATATCTCTGGGTGCATCACGGATAACGAACATAGATGGCCGAGGAGTGTGCAAACGCAGAAGTAGCAATTCCGAAAGCGATGATGCTCACGGTCGTGATCAATGGGTGTCTTGGATTTGGCATGCTATTAACTCTGCTGTTTTGTAGTTCTAATATCCAAGATGCATTGGCCTCGCGAAGTGGATATCCTTTCATGGAGATATTTCTTCAAGGGACTAACTCAATGGAGGGTGCACTTGCGATGATTTCTGTGTTGCTGGTTGCAGCGGGCTGTTCGATATTCGGCATGCTATCAGCAACATCTCGTCAATTCTGGTCTTTCTCCCGGGATCGGGGAGTTCCAGGATGGAGTCTGTGGTCTCAGGCAAGTATTTCCTGCAAATAATTTTGGTCAATCTTTTCCTTGCAGCTAAAGTTCACCCGAAAAGGTCAACTCTCGACATCTGCCAGTAACTTCCATCGTATTGACCGTTATTATCGCCGCACTCCTAGGGTTAATCAACCTCGGCTCTAAACTTGCCCTGGAGGATATTCTGTCAATGGCGGTGGCTGGTCTGTACTCTTCATACCTGGTAGTCAGTGTATTGCTCCTGTATCGACGATGCAGAGGAGATATTTCCGGCTACGTCGAGGGGACGAGCATGCGAATCAATCTGCCTGGGGCGAAGCTGGTCTGGGGATCTTTCCATGTGCCTGGGATTGCTGGTGTCTTGACCAACGGTTTGGCGGTCATCTATATGATTATCATAATCTTCTTTAGCTTCTGGCCGTCGGAGATGCATCCCAGAGCACAATCGATGAACTACAGTGTTGTTGGGACCTGCGGTGTTGTGGCTCTCGCAATTGTGTACTATGCTGTGCGTGCAAGACATGTTTACCAGGGTCCAATCATGGAGGTGAGAGGCTGAGGTACTGTTCTGGCACAAATTTCCTGGTTTAACAATTGAATGATTCAACTTGAAGTTCTCGTGGTGTTCAAGTTCAACTTCAAGTTTGAGCTGACTCCGAGTCGAAGTGGCGAGCCTGACAAGTATATCTACTAGCCAGTACCGGTCTATATATCCGCACATTCCGAGTTAACCAGTGTCAATGGTTACTTAGATACCTAGTAGTAAAAGGCTAGCCTGAACAGACTCGCCCAAGCACTGCAGTCATATTCATAAGTATAAATCAAATTGGTATGCTATAGTATAGTATAGGTACTGCAGTATATAACTTCGGCCTGCCCTAATCTCACGGCGGGGAAATGATCGGCGATCAACACCGCCCTGCCGCAGTTGCCAGTGCGCATATCCACCTCCACTCAGCCATCTTCACCTGAACATCCCACTCCTTTCCTTTCCTTTGCTCTCTTGTTCAAGTTTCCCCACCCATTCGCAAGGCTGGTCCTGCTTACGCACGCTCCCTATATCTCATATCCCTACTGTGTATGCTTCTGCTGAGCATGCGCCCGCACCTTTAAACCACTTCCTCGTGTCCGAGCTTCACGCAGATCACAGACCCTCTATCCTCTCAGGCACCAGCTCCTCCTCTCCTTGGAGCCAGGGAAACATGTCTCTCCTTCATAACGAAGAGTAGGTTCCCCCCAACATCAATATCTACCTTTTCCCTTCTTTTCCCCGCTTCTTGACATGAAGATAACTGATCATTAACGGCTGCTCAGCTTCGCCATCTGGCAATTACGTTCCTCATACCTCACAACGATTAAGGATGGAATCGGTGACCGTTTGATAAATGTCAACAACTCAGTCTTGAACACCCCCGGTTTTCGCGCTGCTGGCTGGTCGGCTGTTGTTGCTAGCGGGACTAGTGCTGGCAGCATCAAACGAACCTACTCCCCTCCGATCCCGACTACAGCAGCGGTCTCCTCTGAATACTATCGACTAGCCGTACGAGATGCAAACGCCGCACGGGATGAACTGCAGGGCCTCGGGCTAGAGGACGGCGAAGAGGAGGAAGGGGGCATGGTCACCGGCAAAAGCAACCAGGATTATACAGGACGAAGACACCACGCCCGTAGCAAGAAGAAAGGCCGACGCGACCGCAACCAACCCGAGGCACAAGCCTCTGCTGTCCCAGAGGATGATGACAGTAGTGATCTGAGTGACGACAGCGACGAGGAGAGTGAACTCCTACACCGGTATGTTGTCAGGCCACCCGTTGATCGCATCGCATACTATGACTTTGTTTGAGATTGTCTGACAGTGTTAGATCCGTTGACGCGATCAAATTTAACAAATTGCCCATGCGCCGGGACCGAGCCGATTCTTCTCCCATTCGATCGAGCGAACAGAGGGAACGACCAGAGGTCATGATCACCTCGCCCTCGACACAAAACGTCGCCAGCCACTATCGCACAGGATCTCTGGGAACCGCAGTCTCGGGCAAGGAACCACAGCGACCACGACGAGATACAACCACGAGTAGCGAATTATCAACAGATAACGAGGTCGATTTGCAGGGTTACAGGCCGGGCCAGGTCCAATTTTCGGCTACAGACCAGGTATCCGATCGTCCTCGCAGACGGCGAGAACGTACTGGTAGCCGTGGTGCGGACAGTATTGTCCTCGAGGATTTGCATGAGCAGGATGAGGATTCTGGTGCAGAGTCTGTAGGATCTGCATTGTCTTCCGAATTTGACGCTACGGCCGGCTCTGGCTCCTTGCTGTTGACTGGAGTGGGCATGGCAGGCACATTGGATGCGTCTTCTCCGATGGTCCTGATGCATAAACTGCCTGCAAATACTGGGCCCAGCCAAAGCAGCTCTCCGCGTAAACCCAAAACGCCAGCGCCCGAATTACAGGATCTTCCCCCGCCGCGGCCTATCAGCACAGTACAACCAGTTAGCCTGTTGACCAAGCAGCTCAAGTCTCGAAAACGAGCACCAAGCAACCCCGTGGAGAAGTTTATGGTTCTTTCTGGCAAAGGCCAGGACGATCCACTGCATCTTAAAATTTACGTTCCCTTTTCATCTGATCCTGAAGATCCATTGGATCTACCTCTCACCAGAGAATCCAAACTCGCAGAGCAACCGGCGCTAGTCACTGTTGCTGAGACGATCGGTCTTGCATTGTGGAAATATGCCGAAGATGCGCGTGATCCAGGCATAGACAGGGAAAAGCTGACAGTCAATCGATGGACCCTGCGCATGGTTGACGATGGCGAAGTCGAGTACGACTTCCCAGCGCTCGGGCGAACGCTCCCTATGACCGACTTCACATCGAATAACAACAACGCTGCTAAAATGCGAGGCCGCTCGCGAGGCAAACCCTATGACGAGTTTGCACTTGTTGAAGCAACCAAGGCCGAATTTGAAGAGAATGAACGCCTGCACCCGCAGTTCAGTCAAAGCCTTGCGTCGGACGAGGGTGACCAGCCTGCCAATCTCGCAGTTCCAGGTGCCCCTCAACCTGCTCCGCCAGCCAAACCGTCGGTAGCACGGCAGAACCCGATTTTAGGCCAGCCATTTTCCTCTGCGCTGAATGACAATACACTCACACCTGCGGACAGACCAGTCGTGCCCGTCTCACACGCTACTCCGCGAATGGGAGTGACCAAGAATTTAAAGATTCGGTACATCAACCTGGAAGCATCTGCGCATGTGATGACCCTCAATACATCCACGGACAGCTATATCGCGGAGATTCTGGACTCGGTATGTAAACGCTGGGGCTTGGATAAAGGCAACTACCTCCTAAAGGTGATGGGCTCCAACACCATTGCCCCGCTGGATCGTACTGTGGAAGCATTGGGTAACATCACGGAACTCGACCTCGTCCGCCGACGCTTTGGGGCTGGCCCTCTCTCCCTCGGTGGTTCGCCTGGTAGTTCTTCACCCAATGCGCCGCTCCAGGTAGACAGCAGCGCTCAAGCAACTTTGAAGAAGGGCAAGAAGGGCGGTAAACCGATGTTGCCTTCATTCTCGCAGAAACAAGATCTTATCGGTGGCTACTATCGCCGGTATCATGTCTTCCGCAAACAACCCATGACCTTTACAGCCTCGAACCATCGAATCTTGACCTTTGATAACGACTACATGCATATTGTGCCTGGCGATACAGGCAAAACAGCCTCGGACACCAAGACACGCTCTATTAACTTTAACGATGTAGTGGGCTGTAAGGTCAGCCGGCGCCATCCGAAGAGTTTTAGAGTGGTGGTGCTCCGCGGCAACGAGGCGAACGAACAAAAGCGTTACGACTTCGAGGCTCGAAATGCCTTAGAAGCGGTCGAGATCGTGGACGAGATCAAGAAGAATATGGCACAGTATCGTATTTGATCTTGCTGGAGCCCTTGCTGAAGGTTTCTGCTTGTACTTGTTTTGTCCTGGGTTTGTTTTTCATTTGCATCGGATCGATCAATCATAGCAGGGGGAACTGGGGAAATACCACAGGGTATCTGGGTGGCATGGCGTTTGTGTATCTTCGGTTACAATCAATTCGAGTCTTGAGGATTTCGACTTTCAGCTTCTCGGCTTTATCTTTGGCATCTGAAGAGTCCTAGAGTACGTAGTGACCACTGAATCGTGGCGGACGTGGTTTGCGAAGGGTTCAAGTTTTCCTCCAAGGGTGGGTAATCCCTTAGTTTCTTCCTATGGTTTACTGTAAAATTGCCGACCTTGAGATTATGAAACTGAACATGTGCCGAATACTAAAATCGATCGGGATAGACTGGTGGCGTGGCCCCCTGTCATCCTCAATACAAGATCGTTTGGGGGCCGTTCCACCAGGCTACGAGGCTGTTCGTGCAGCGTCAGCTTTGCATTTCATAGCCTTGTCGCCATAAAAACACACTGATAGCCCGCTGCTGCTCTTTTGAATAGTGACATCCTATCATTGAATTTCCTCCTTTCTTCTCATCTCTTTCAATGTCCAACTCAAAAGAGCCCTCACCACGACCCCCGCTCTTTTTCCAATCTTACAACGAAGAAGGCCTCGAAACAATCCTCCTCATTCATGGTGCCTGCGGCAGCAGCAAAGAATGGGATGACGTGGTCCCCCATCTCACCGACAAAAACTACCATGTGCTTGCCCCAGATCTAGCAATGCACGGCCAATCCGTCTCAATCAAGCCCTTCAACCTCGACACTGCCACCTCGGACCTCTTGCACATCATCTCCGCACACGCTCATAACAACAAGGTGCATCTGGTGGGTCTAAGTCTAGGCGCACACATTGGCGCCTGTCTCGCAGAGCGCGCAGCACCAGAGCAGATCTCCTCCGTACTATTGTCGGGGTACAATGCGTTCCAACCACCGAAGATGCTGATTCCAGCCATTGTGACACCTATTTTCGTGCTGCACCATGTCGTCCAAACACTCACGCAGTTCCAGACAGAGATGAAGCATCTGCAGACTGGGCAATCGTCGTTTGGACTCATATATGAAGTTGGCCGGACGTTGTGTGATCCGCGGCCTCTGGGGCCGATTCCCGCGCGAACGCTGGTAATCGCGGCACAAGGGCCTTCTGTCTTGCAAAGTGATAAGATTGCTGGCGCAAAGAAGTTATTTGCCGGTGCGGCTGATGGTAAAGAAGATGGAAGTCGAATGGTCCTGCATCGGGGGATTTTTCATGCATGGCATTTTTTGTCTCCTGAGTTGTTTGGGGATACGGTGATCCGGTGGATTGAAGGAGTGGCACTGGATAGTGGATTTGAGGATATCGAGTAGGAGGATGGAAATGGAGAGATTTAGATCTTGACAGGAGATAGAATATTTAGAAATGTTCACTAGACAAGAACGTATATGTGGATCATACTATAACTATACTATACTGTACCCAATTGGATATGGTTCGCTGATAAGATTGGAAGCTCCGCGGCGATCACCAACTTCAACATATCGACTTCTCGAAACTTTCTCTTCTTTTCCACCTTCCCCCTCTCGCCACACCGCAAGGTCACTTTTTATCATCATGCAATAATACAAACCAAACCACACATCATGCCATCAAACCCAACAGAAAGCGACGGACCTCCGCCCGCAACAGAGGATGACTACACCTCGTCCCGGCGGAGCAAAGGTCGATTCCGCTTCAAAAGCAGCTCAACAAAGACCTCCTCCACCTCCACACACAGAAGAGAACGCAGTCGAGAGAGAAGCAGATCACGAGAAAGAAGCCACAGATCCTCACGGCACTCTCGCCACGAACACAGACATCACAGACGAACCCGAAGACGCACCCGCACTCGATCCCCAACACCTCCCGATCCACGCAACCCCACTCTAGACGCCGAGGCAGCCTTCCGGGAATCCCTCTTCGATGCCCTGGGTGATGATGAGGGTGCCGCATACTGGGAATCCATCTACGGTCAACCAATCCACAACTACGCCGTGCCGGAGGTACCCAAGGGACCGGAGGGTGAGCTAGAGCGCATGGATGAGGAGGAGTATGCGGCGTACGTGCGGGCGCAGATGTGGACGCGTACACGGGAGGGTATGATAGAGGAACAGGAGAGATTACGTGCTGAGCGGCGGAAAGCCAAGTTGCGTGAGGACGCTGGGCGGGCCAAGGAGAGGGAGAGGGATGCATTCGAACGGGCGATGGAGGACAGTCTACGACGTGGCGCGGAGAGGAGGAGGGTTAAGGCTTGGGTGGGGGTTTGGGGGCAGTATTTGAAAGGTTGGGAGGGGGTTGCAGAGGCTGTGCTGAAGCAGAAGGGTCAGAGTGACGCTGGCGGGGAGAAGAAGATGGGCCATGATGATGACGGGCCGACTTCTGCTACGCCGTTGCGGAATTTGCTCTTTTGGCCTGTTGAGTCCGGCAAACGACGGGATGTGACGCCTGCTGCTGTGGAAGAGTTCATGAAGCATGCCCCAGAGGGGGATCTCTTGTCTACGCTCAAGGTCGAGCGTCTACGTTGGCATCCTGATAAAATTCAGCATCGGTATGGTGTACTTGGGGTTGACGAGAAGGTCATGCGAAGTGTGACGGAGGTTTTTCAGATTGTGGATCGAATGTGGAATGAGGAACGTGAACGGGCTGGGAAGACCTAAGAGGTCTATAATATGAGCATTACATTTTGGTGTTTTTTTTTTATAGCGGTTTATAGATGCTTCGTGTTTAGCGTTTGGAGATACCCTGAACCACATCGATGGTACTACAATGACAATATGATTCCCGAAGATAGTTTTATCATGACTGTATTCATTTCAATAGAAGAAGAAAAAAAAAAAAAAAAAAGAGATATAGCTGCCTCAAAGACGGAACATAAATAATTTGAAGACTCTCACAGGCTATGCAACACAACATTCGACAGCCAGAAAAAACCCATCCCCTTAACAGACAAGTCAATTTTCATTTTCTCTATCTTCATGGGTATAGTACCACGGCTTTTCGATCGTCCTAGAACCGTGAAGACCGCGCCTTGGTGCGGTAGATTGTCCAGCCAAAGTAGGCACCGACAATAGCACCGAAGAAGAGAATGACCTTGAAGAAGAACCAAGACCAGCTGCTACCATTATCCTGCGAAGAAGACTTATTACTGGTCCGGCCACGGCTGCTGTCCTTTCCGCCGGTGCTTTGGTCCCGAAGACCACCTTTGACGTAGTACAGGTTCTCGGCCTTGACAGAGACAATGTCGTGGTTGTCGCTCAATTCGCCCGTCTCGGCGGAGAGACCCAGATAAGCGACAGAAGGGATGGCGATACTGGCTTGATCAGGAGTGAGGGAGAAGCAGTTGGTCCATGAGTCCTCGGTCTTGTATTGCAGGTCCAGGTCCAATGACTTGTCCTGGAAGTAGGTGAGACGGAGCTTGGTAGGGACAGGAGCGTTGCGGAGTCCACGGGCCTGTAAAAAATGTTAATTTATGAAAAATGAACCCCTGCGAATCTCGAATATATAGCTTACAGAGCATCCAGCCAGCTCATTAGCCTTGCCGTCGTGCGCCTGGTCGTAGGTGGTCTGACCGTCGCCCATCATAGCCATGACGTAGGGGAACGAAACACCCGGGCGGTTGTTCTTGTAGGTGTCAATGAAAATACCAAGGCCCTCGAATTTATCCTGAGATCCGAAAACAGGTCCCTGGGTCCCGCGCTGCTTGGTGAGCCACATGGCGAATCCGTCGCCGTGTAGGTTGCCATCGCCATGGATCTCAAACTCAAGCTCAATCTATTTACGGCGTAAGTTTGTTGTTACAAGGGGCCAGGGAGCCTTTTTTTTGTTCCAGCTTCTTTTTGGGTTCTCACCTGCCAATTGGTAGCTGTCAGAGGTACGCGGGAGAAGATCCATCCTTGTTGGGAGGGTCGATCGGCCGTCAGGCGAATGTACCTGGCGCGAATGCAAATCAGTACATGGAGCATACATCATCATGACCTCGAAGCACTCACTTGTCAGCCCGAATCACAGTGTCTCCTCCGAAGTCGAACCAGCGGCTTTGGAAGTCCGAGTCTAGGTATGGCTGTCACGCGCCGTCAACAAAGGTGCTCCACCAGTAGTATAGAAGGTGGGAAGCTTGTACGCTGCGACCCAGGCTGGGTGAACAACACGCATAGAGGGTATATCATACCGGAGAAAGGCTGTGAGTGCGGAGCTATATGATTCTCATGGTCAGTACCTCGGTTCCATGCCAATAAACAAGTCGCACTTACCGGGATGCTCCTGATATTGGGATCATCGCCATCGTAGGCAGTAGCTGGAACGGCAACCAGGCCGGCAAGACAAAGGAGAGAAGAAAAGGTCGGGAAACGCATGTTGAAGTGAAATGCAAACCCAATTAGGAGGGCTGTTCAAGGAGTGACTGGGCTACGGCAGTCGATTGGGGACAGCTTGTCACATCGTTCATTTGGCCGGCAGAAATATGGCGGCCTGATATATCGGGCAGCAGCAGCATCAGGATATCTACTGACCGCCTTGATACTTACCGCCTTAACCTCTTTCTGGTCGTTATAATCTACTGTAGATATATATGTAGTATATATCTAAAACTAATATCCAACTTGTCTAATTTCTGATGTTTCTCATGATTTTTCAATAACAAGGTATATTCTAATTCAAGCTATGTGATAACACGTTGTTAGTCATTGCCTAACAGCTATAGGACCCAAGGCGGTCTAGTAGAAATGGCAGATGCGGGTGTGGCTGGAGATCCAACTGCGCCACTCAAGCTCTCTCAAATCTTCCTCCCATCATTACTTGGACCACTCCGTTCACTACCATCCCTCTCCACACCACACATAATCCCCATTCACACCATGTCGCTATTCGGTTCCGACGCCTCTGCCCCTAAGTCCGCCGCGGACGTCAAGGCCAATATCGTCCAGCAACTCCAGCAAGAGGCTGCGATGTCCAATGCCCGTCTCTTGATCGAGGTACGTCACTTTCACTGCCTTGTTGACACCCTTGTCTTTTTGCTCCCCAGCTCATCCTAATTGTTGCTTTAGAAAATCAATGAGAACTGCTTCGATGCCTGTGTCCCTGCCCCTGGTTCCTCTCTGTCCTCGCGGGAGAGCACCTGCGTTTCCACCTGCATGGACAAGTACATCCAGCTGTGGAACGTCACCAGCAAGACCTATATCTCCCGTATTGGCCAGGAGAGCAAGCGGGGTTAAATCATATACCCTTCCCTTCCGACCCGAAGAGATGATGGATTCGATTGAATAATATGGAGCAATGTACGGTGGTGTCATATAGCGAGGATGAGCACACTCAATTGAGAGATCCGACATTGGATCGTGTATGAATAGAGACGGCCCTCGAGCCCGTGTACATTATGGGCGAGGTTCTTTGGTTTTGAGATGACCCGGAGTCAAAACATTTATTAAGAGACCAATGGTATATCTCCCCGCTTTGTATATCGAAATAGAAGAAGAAAAAAGAAACTCGATTCCAGTTGCTATAATATGAGGAAGTAGGTTTTCGATATATAGTATCATTCCGGTTTTTCACGACCAGCTGGCGTGCCGGTTGTCCAAAGCCAAGCCCCCGTGCCAATCTCGCAATCGGGGACTTTTCGTCTCGTCATAAATCATACAGGCACTCTTAGAAGTCGGGGAACAGATGTCCATATCTGAAGGGTGCATTCCGATGGTTAGCAAAGCCAATCTTGATCGGCACAATTGGGGGTATACGCACGCATCTTCACCGTCCGCACCATAGTGCTCCGTCTCTTCAGGATATTTGTCGTACTGGCTAGCATCGCCCTGGCCGCCACGGATTGGCGGGATATAGGGCGCATCGATATCCTTGCGAGCTAGTCGGTCCCATGTGACCTCGGCAAACCATGCATGATTCTTAACATCATCTGAGCCACCGTGTAAGTTGCCCAATCGCTTGGTGAGATCGGCGGTGATCAGTTGTGACAGCAGATCGACAGCATCATCATGCAGGTACGGTGGGTACTTGACCTTGCCCTTGAGAATATTCTCGTAGATTCTGACGGGAGAACCGCTGTCCCAGAATGGCGTGAACCCGCACAGCATTTCAAAGATCAGAATTCCCAACGACCACCTGAAAGAGAGTTAGATTACGGCGGGTCTCCCAGATCAGAGTTTCAAAGAAAGCGGGGAAGAAATCTTACCAATCTACCGACTTATTATAGCCCTTGGAGGAAACAACCTCTGGGGCAAGATAGTCGGGAGTTCCGCATAGCGTCCAAGTGATATCAGGGACCTCCTTGGCGAAACCGAAATCGGTAATTTTCAAGTGACCGTGACGATCCAGCAGGAGATTCTCTGGCTTTAAATCACGGTAAATGATCTGATGGTGATGCAAATACTCGAGGGCGAGAGTGACCTCGGCAGCGTAGAATTTGGCGACTGGGTTGGGGAATCGCTGTCGTGAGGGGGGAGAGGGGGTTAGCGAATGGATGGGAGCGGGGGGCCAGGGGAGAGGGGTCACTCACCTGGGATTTACGCAGGAGACTGAAGAGCTCACCACCCTCGACAAAATCCATGACCATGTAGAGGTTGCGCGAGTCTTGCCAGGTGCCCCAGAGGTTGACGAGGAACGGATGGCGAACGCGGTTGAGCATGCGCCGCTCGTCGTTGGTGTGCTCGATCTGTTTCATCTTGACCACCTGGGCCTTTTTCAACACCTTCATGGCATAGAAGCGGTGGTTGTGCTTCGACTGCACGAGGTGAACACGGCCGAAGCTGCCAGTTCCCAGGGTGCGCTGTAGCAGGAAGTCTTCTTGAGAATATTTGCCTTTGGTGGTGCGTTCCTGCTTCTGCTGAGCCTGGGCATTGGCCGGCACATTCTGTGCCGGCTGCTGGGGGCTCGGTTTGTGCTCCCCTTGAGCATTGGCCGGACTGTTTATTATATTGTTAATGCTGGCGGCATTTTGATGGCCCTGGTGGTGCGGAGATGCGTGCGACGAGGCGGCGGGTTGCATGGAGGCGCTTGAACCGTCCTGGTTGGGATCGTGGGCGTGTGCTTGTGGTTGGGTTTGGGCTTGAGCTGATTGATGATCGGTTCCGGACAGCTCGGACGAGAGGGTTTGCGAGTCCTTCGTGCGCCGCTTCTTTAGCAGGCCTCCTAAGCTCGGCATGGAGGGTGAATCTTGAGAGTTTTCCCTGGACTCTTTTTTTCAAAGAAAGGCCAAGGCCAGAAGGGGAGGTCCGGAGAGGTGGGGAGGGGCAACGGAATGACGCATTGATCTCGGCTGGCCGGGGTTGGACCGACGAGCTCCGGCTCCACCGGGTTAGATCGGTTTTGAGATTTGCGTGAGAGCAAAGTGATGATCTACTCGACAGTAACTGTCGTAGTAGAAATTGTAGTGGTGGTGGTGAGGAGGAGGTAGAGTGGGTGTTGTAGTTGGGTGTGGTGCGTAGTCGACGGGGGCTCTTTCCTTTTCCCACACAAATTCTCCAGTCTACAATTCAGGCTGATACTTGATACTCTCTATTTTCTACTCTCTTTCTCTGCTACTAACTGTAAGCCAGGCAGACATTCAACTCCCTGAGTCTAGTCGATACTAACTAGACCTAACGAGTGTCATGTATAGTGTTCCGGAGGTAACCCCCAAAGAAACCGGATGACGCCGATGACGTTATGATTCGACTCTGGTCTGTGCAAAGCCCCTATAAGCTGGTCGCATGCGGATTGTGGGACATAATGCCAATTCAATTAAGCTCTCAACGGCCGGCAGTTGTGAGCCCAGCTTTGCCAGAGCTGAGTTTGGGGAATTCGAGGGTTGGCCGAGTTTGGGGTGAAGCTGGAGAGAGTCTTGGCATTTTCGAGATATGCTGAGTCAGCATAGTGCACGTGTGTAGACACCTTAGGCCCAAGGCGGTAAGGCACAAAGGCCTTAAGGCATTCATGCATTAAGGCATCTAACATTATCAGGTTGGTGATCCATCAACCTTGCCACGAAAGTCCACCCTCCCCCTCCAACCTTCACCATGGCGCTGGTAGCCTATTCCGATTCCGAAGGCTCTGATGCCGAGCCTGATAATGTACCCGCCCCCACGCAGACAAAAAATACCAACTCTGGAGGGTTCGCCGTCGACCGCAGCAACCCGCGCAAGATTCAAGTCGCTCTCCCAAAGCTCAAGCCCGAGAACCCTGCCGACGAGACGAACGAAGATGGTCCTGCGCGCAAAAAGGCTCGGGTTGGTGGAGGTGCTGGTGGTGTCTTTTCTGGATTTAACTCGTTCCTGCCAGCCCCCAAGCGCGCAGCTGAGAAGAAAACACCCATAGCACCCACTCGCAAGCCCTTCAGCCTGAAGACGGGAGCAGAGCGTGGGTTCGACAGGGACGCAGACGCAGAGATGAAGTACAACCAAGAAACTAGCACTGGTGCAGAGGAAGAAGCCATCCCCACCCCAGGCAGTCTGGCGCAGTCAGCGTCAAAGTCGAACAGTGCACCTGTTACCCAGACGCCGATTGGCGAGGTCAAACTTCAAGGAAACCCAATGATGTTTAGACCATTGTCTGTCAGTCGCACGCAGAAAAAGAAAAAGAAGGTCACCACTGCAGCTACCGCTCAGCCATCACCTTCAAATCCAGCTCCAGCCGCAGCAGTGGCCTCCGAACAAGCAGAACCTCTCGCAGCAAGCGCACCGCCCCCGCCGAAACCCAAAGTCAGTCTCTTCTCTCTATCCTCAGAAGACACTGAATCTATGTCCGATCCCCAGCCGGCAACGGGAGAAGGGGCCTACGAGCCATTAGTGTATAACAACGAACTGGAGACGCCCTCAGCTGGTCCGACACTCGCAGCCGAGTCCACGCATACCGTCCCGGATTATGCGCCAGCAAACCCTGTATCATCATCTTTGAGCAACATCGCCGACGATCTCAATCTATCCAAATCTGAGCGACGGCAACTCTTCGGCCGCAATGCGCCTTCCGCCGACTCGCGAATTCTTACGTTCAACACAGACCAGGAATACGCTCATAATCAAGCACTGGCTGAGACAGAACTTGCTGCGACTCAACATAACCCGGTCCGTGCTATCGCTCCCGGCAAGCATTCATTGCAGCAGCTGGTCAATGCCGCGGCCTCTCAAAAAGATGCTTTGGAGGAGAGCTTTGCCGCCGGCAGAAGGAACAAGAAGGAGGCTGGGTCGAGATATGGGTGGTAAAAATAGCATGTACATGGCGTTTGTGTTTCGTTTTTGGATATTTCGCTTTAAAGATACCAATACAAAGTTTGATATGTGTGAATCTTATATAAAAAATGGCTATGATACTAATTCCAGAGCAGTTCCATGCGCCTAAATTCATCCCACCCAGTAGAGCTAGTATGAAATTCAGACCCCTAACTAGTGGATTCGATCATACTTTTGATGTTTGTACACTATGACTACAGTTCATCTGACGGAAACTCTAGATATTTGATCAACTCATGTATGAATTGTTGTTCGCAAATGTACATCTTCTAGCTCTATCATATGCAAAAGAAATATTCCCAAACGCCAAAAATCAAAACTCCAAACTTTGCAATTCGCTTTTTTGTAGTCTCATCATGACGAGACATCAACGACCTCAGCAAACCACTGCTTCAAAGCAGTTGCTAGAACAGAAGGCAGCTCTCTCACATCACGAACCACCAAGTAGTAAGGGAAGGGGAAATCCTCCAGATACCGTTTCATCTGTAACTTCATCTCACCACCCGCATCAGGCTCGAAGCTAGCCTGTGACAGGTCCAGAATAGAGCTACCCTTAACAGCATCAACAATAATAAAGACAATCATGATGCGTTCTTCGAGAGCCTGGCGAACCAGACGGCGAATAGTATCATGGTCCTCACAGATACCATCGGAGATAATCAACTCAAGCTGCCAAAGATCCGCAGAACCAGAGCCAGGAGAACGCTTCCACTTCGCCTCACGGAAAAGCGCAATGGAGTCCGCGATCAATTTGCGCACATTGGTGCCAGTCTGCTGGTAGCTGAAGTGTTGGAAAACCTGGCTACCAGCCTCGGAGGAGAAAGGCTTGCCGAATTCGTGTGCAACGCGAACATGGTCTTCGCTACCGAAGCCCAAGACGCACAGATCACCAGCTTCGAGCATGCTGAGACTCTTCGCAACTAGGGCGAGGGTCTCGAAGGCAAGTTGGCCGCTACCGCTTTCTAGCATGGATTTGCTGTCGTCGACGGCAAGCATGATCTGGTAATTGCGCTTGGATGGGATGGAGCGGCGCATCCAGATTTTGTCACGCTTGTATTGTGATGCAATGTACGGGATGATGCGCTTGATGTTGAGTCGTTTACCGGTACGGAAATCACCACGGAGCTTGGTGGCCATGGTCGGCGCAAGGATAAGGCGGAGCTGCTCAGTGAGAGAAAGGGAGAGGTCGTTCGTTGCGTTCTCGTACTGAGACCATAGACGGCGGGCTTCGGCTTCGGGAGTCAATGGTGGTAGAGATGATGAGAGGTGGATAGCCGCGAGTTGCGAGTCGACTTCATCCAGTTCCTCTGTCAATTCTTGCGCACCGGGTGCACCGTCTTCTTGGCGCCTGGATGTGTGATCCCCAGGAATGAATGCGCCAGCAGATTGACCGTCCGTCGGGAGAGTCTCGCGATCGAGTTGCATCTCATCTTGTAGCTGGTTGTCGAGGGCATCTTGGTATTCGTCTGAGACGTCTGGCAGGACTTCATTGTCTGCGGGCTTATTCTCAGACTCAACACCCTTGTTTTGGTCTAGAGCTTTGGCTTGCTCCTCACTGGCTTGTCCAAGGGCTTGAGTGTCAGCTTCATCCTCATCGTCTTTGAGGTGCTCGAAATCGGCATCCGCCATGTCAGTGTCTTGCGGCAGGGGTTGTGACTCCTCCTCCTCTTGAGAGGGATTCTGCACCTCCTTTTGACGACGGTGCCACTCCTCGAGGATATCTCCGAGCTTCTTAAATGCTTGGATCTGAGGATCATTGGGTGTTGATTCCTCGCCTCCACCGGCGTCGTGGCTTGGTTTAGTCTCCTCACTGTCCTTCGCAGCACCCGTCTTCTGTTCAGCGCTAGCATTGGGATCATTCGAACCACTTTCCTGTTGCGCATCACCAGAAGCACCCTTGTCTTCATTTTGATCCTGATCAGCACCAAGGCCGCCAGTGACAGCCTCACTGGGAGCAACTTCATCGCCAGCGGCTTCGTTCTCGTCACGTTGAGCAAGGAACTCATCTTGATCTGGCTCCTCTGGCTCCTCTCCACCGGCTTCATTCTCCTCTTCATTCGCTTCGGCTTCGTTGGTGTCTTCTTCCCCTTCGCCTTCGCCATCTCCTTCTATTTCTTCAGTCTCGGCAGGTGCTTCCTCATCCACAGGCATTTCTGTGTCTTCCTCGCCAGGTTGATCATCCTTTTCATCGACCTTCTGTTCCTCTTCAGGAAGAGGGCCCATGTCTGACATGTCATCCATGCCATCATCTTCTCCCTCGTCATCACCGCCATCTTTATCATCGCCGTCCAGTTGCATCTCCTCAGGAAGGTCCAGGGTTTCTTCTTCTTTGGTCTGTGGGTCGGTGACATCCATATCTTCACGGCCGACTGCCTCTCCTTCATCGTCTGGGTCCTCCTCTTCTTCCTCCTCTTCCTCTTCCCCTTCTTCACCCTTTGGTCCCTCTTCGCCCTTCTTTTCATCCTGAGCAGCAGTCTGCTGATCAGCCTCGGACTGACCCTTGCCTTCTTCATTCTCGGTCTCTTTCTGTTGCTCATCATTTTCACCATCCCAGAGCTTCTCGTCGACAGCCCCAGAATCAAGATCATCAACACTTCCGACCTCCTCGTCAATATCATCTTCTCCCTCTTCATCCTTTTCATCATTCTCTTCATCGTTTTCCTCGTCTTTGTGATCACCAGTCTCGCCTTCCATTTCTTCCTGGTCCATATTCACAGCATCAGCCGAATTATCCATATCTTCATCATCGGCGTCCTCCTTCTTGGCTTGCTGAGCGAGCTCGGAGAGATCTTCATCATCCCCAACATCTTTACTAATATCCTCCGCGCCCTCACCATCACCAAGGCCTGTTCCACTCTCCAGCTTGCCTTCCTTGCCTTCTTCCTGGGACGCTTCGGCGGGACTGCAGAAACCTTCAGACGCAATTTGAGTGAATGTCTTGGTCAATATATAAGAAGTCTTGCAAATCTCGCGGTGAGCAGTGACAAAGCGCTCAGACAAGTCTTGGCATATGTGGAAATATTGGTTGACGATAGGCAAGACACTAGCAACCAGTGCAGCGGCAATTGGGAGGCCTGCTGCCGAGCTGTCCTGCAGATGCTGCAATTGGTCAAGGACTGCCAGAAGTGCGGATGTGATATCGTTGATGTGGACTGATTTGGTGGCTCTGGAGAAGAACTCGTCACTTCTTGACAGAAGACCAGCAAAGTTGATGGCAGTGGGAACATCTTTGAGCTGTTGAAGACCGACAAGCATCTTATCGATTGCAGCCATAAGACTGCTGTCAAAGGCTTGGATGGAAATATTGCCTTGTTCCATTGGTTGTGCAACGGCGATACTGTTTGACAGAGCCCACGGGGAGATTTGCTTCAGGGCAAAGGCCAGGTCTGGGCGATCTTGAGACCATCTGCTAAGATCGACAGACAATTCGTCTAGAGAGCAACGGGCCTTTTGGGTGAACTCCTGTTGGGCCACGGACGCCACACCGGATGGAAGTGCAGGGAGTGATCCGAGAGTCTTCAGTAAGTTTTCAAGGGCGGCCTTTCTAGACTGGATCTCTTGCATGATGGTAGCTGCCTGGATGCCAGAGAATCTCGAGTGTATTTCAATGATGGTTGATGCCAACCCGAGAATCGGAACCAGCCATGCCAGGGCTCTTGTCAAGGCGAGCCGTTCTTCCGTTGCAGTAGAACCAGACTTGACAAGCGAAGTTGAACCAGTTAACCAGAGGCTTGCCATCTTGTCTAGCACAGTCTTCAAAGATCCGAGAGATGACATAGTGGGGGCAAGAGCACCTCGTTGTCGACGAATAATGAACAAAAGATGCTCAATTGAGCCCATGCTCCTGGAGACTTCGACGTTGCTAAGTTCTTCGGAGTAGGTGCGAGATGCCAAGCGAGCACGGGGCAAAAGATCCAAGAGACGGTGGAAGTATGAATCAGCACTCTGGATGGATTTTGAAGTTGTCGTGCCGAGTTCAAAGGCAGCACAAGTGGAAATAATCTGAGCAAGGGATGCTTGCGTTTCAATCACACTCGTTCCAGCGTTACGCTTGACACCCATCTCAAAGAGCTGCTTCAGAGTATCAGCGTAAAGGCGACGCTTTTGAACCTTGAGGTGCTGAACGTCATCTTTGTTGTCTTCCGTTAGTGTCTTCGGTGTTTGGGACTTGAACTCTTTGATGCCCTCGATGATGGAAACCGTAAACTCATCCAAATCCTTGGCAATATCGAACTCATGAGGGATGGACGAATACAAATTCATCATGTTGCGAGCTGTAGTGTCAGGGTTGCGGAATCGAAGAGCCCTGGACGACCACACCTCATCTTCCTTTTGGCACATAGACAATGCTTCAGGACTGACAATAGTTGCGGAAGTCTTGTCTTGTGGTAGAGATCCAGCGGAATCACCCATGTCATCAGGTAGACCTTGCTCAAGCACTGGCTGGGCGGACTGATTGAGGGCCTCGCGATATTTGCGCACAAGCTTGAAGAGCTTGACATGGGATCTCCTGGCACTCTCCTTGAGAGCAACAATATTGGTGTCCTTCCAGCTTGCCAGCTGAATTTGCTCTTTTAGATCTTTCTCCAATGCCAATCGCTTCTCTTGCAGTATCTTGTCAACCGACGGCTGGAAGGGTCGGAAATGGGCAATGAAGTTATTAAGGGCGGAGACAAGGGGTTGCAAGCAGCTGTAATCGTTGGCAAAAACATCAAGGAGTTTGTTGAAGTCAGAGACAAGCTGAAGACGGCGACTGAATTGGCCTAGGGTCGTAGAGCCAAAGAATTGTTCCAATGTTGAGATGACGCCTTGAATGTGCTCACTCATATCATGTTCGCCAGACTCAGCCATTTGCAGTGGTACGGCAAAAAGTGCTTCATAGGCAACAAACCACCACGAGCTAACATCGTCCTCGCATTTGTCTTTTTCAAGATCCAAGAGTTTCGCCCAAGTTGTGAGCTCAAGCCGACGCCAACCGACAGTCATGCTGGTGATTTCATCATATTGAGACGCAGCAGAGTACTCCCTGCTGGCAACTAGTTGCCATTCGTGCACGAAGGAATGCAGCTTCTCAAGCTTAGTCAAGAATTTGGCGACAGGCTCAGTGTGCTTGAACTGAAGAATTTCGGAACAGCAGTTGATAACATCCGCAAGCACGGCGTGTTCAGGCCAGGCAGTCTGGATTTGAACAAAGCGGGCTTGGACTGCCAGAGTGAGGTTGACAAGCCTTCTAGCTTCAGCCAAGTTGGAATCAGTATAGAAATTGTAGTTCTTCTGTCTATCCTGATTGTCTTCGCTAATGCCCTCGTCGAGAAGCAAGAGGACGGCCGGCAGGTGCTGTTCAGGCGATACGGGGGAGAATGAGCTCTTGTGAGAGGACCAGATTGAACCCAGTAGGCGTGCAGATTGCTTGACATGGGCCGATAAGGCTTCGCCGGTCTGCTGATTGCTCACAATCTTGGCATGAAGAGAAGCGAGTCGCGTAGCAATAACTCTAGGGTCGATTCGACCAACCGCCTGGGGATCAAGCGGGGCTCCTTCGTCATATGTAGGGAAGAGTTCATGCAATTCTGCCTCGTTGACTTCCTCTTCGTCTTCCCATGAGCCACGGTAGCGATACAGATTTGACTTTTCTGCTTCCTTCTCTTGATCTTCCCTTAGTCTAGTTTTCCAAAGATGATGGAAGTCAGCGAATATGCGGCGAATCATGTCGTGGCTAGACTTGACTTCAAGGAGAGTCGAGTCGGCATCCTTGGCAACCCAGACACTAGAAAGCTCGTGAAGCCGCATTTCGATCGCGTTGCTTGCACTTGGCTGCTTTTCAACAGGATCTGGTGAAAGAACAGGGTGCTCAGATCCACCAAGGAACGGAGTTGCCTCGCTCAGGGATTGAATGTCACGGTGCTCACTCGACTGGTCTGTTTGGCTAGAACCTAAGAAAAGACCGACATCAAGAAGTCGAAGGAAACGAACAATGGGGACAGTGATATCATCGTATGATCTGTAGTGCACACGTAGACGGCTACTCAGCTGCTGGATATTGTCTCGTAGTAGCTGGATTGTCTCTTTGGACTTGGAGGCACTTTCGAAGGTCGCAATCATTTCTTCGGGTTTCCTATTCAGAACGGAATTTATCAAGTTGGCGAACTCCCCGTGCAGTAGGCTAAGCTCTGACTTTTCCGGACGAGTGACAGATGAAGGTGGTGGAGCAGATCCCAGTTGCTCAAGCTCTGTCTGCAGCAAAGAAGATCTCAAGTTGGAAAGCTGACCCGAAAATATGGCCTCAAAGGAAAGGATGGCATTTGACTTGGTGGTTATCTCATCAAGACGCTGGTAATGACGCTTTCTCTGAACAACAAGTCCTAGCGATGGATCGAAGGCCTTGTCTGGGACGAAAAGGCGGAGTAGAATAACAGCTAGCTGAACAGCAGCCAGGCCAGTGCGGTGAATGTTCTCCTCACGAGTTTGGTGTTCTGATACCAGAGAGCGAATGAGACTTGGGAACGTGTCTTGGGCAAACTCTGTGAAGAAGTGGTTTTTTCCAACGGTCCTGTCCAGATCAAGAGACAGTGAGGAGGTGATATTGGCCGGGTTGCCCTGTTCAATGGCTCTGAGTGCAACAATTAATTTCTCTGCGCAGTGAGGTTCGAGAAGCTCTCCATGGCATGAAATGAGATCGACCGTCAGGGCTGCAATAACACGTCTGAGGTTGCTACACTGGTCCATCGCAATGTTTTGACTGCTGTGCGAAATGGATTTAGTGAGAGCCTGTTTCTCAGTTTGCAGCATATCCATTTGACCCAAAGTGGTATTGTCAACAGATGTCAGTCGATCCAACAAGGAGAGAGAAAGGACGCCTCCGATGGCAAGCGGAGAGCTTTTACCAGAGCCTGAAAACAGGGTGATTCTGTTAAGAACCTCTGGCACTCGGGAGTTTAAAGCTGATGAGTCCAGAGCACGCGGTGGGCGACCAGCCAGCAAAGGCACAACTGTTTGGAATTTGCCTTGGTCCGAATCATTAGAAGAGAGGTCATGGTATTGACAAATGGCCTCAAACTCCTCTGCGAAGTATGGATATTCTGCAGAGTCGGATCGTCGGACTGCATGGCCGAGTTCTGTGACAGTTTGTTTGATGCCCTGCACAAGAGCATCCCCGTCCGCACCATCCAGAAGGATGAAACGTTGAGCGGTTGAGAGCGAATCCCAAATCTTGCTCAGCTGCGAAAGCTCCACCCGTGTTTGGAGAGCAAGAGACGTAAAATCAGAAACCGTCCTTTCCAACTCGATCAAAGAGCTCAGCTGGTCACTGGAAGCAGGAGTAACATGTCTCCACGAGTCCCACATTCGCTGCATGCTTAGACCAGTAGTCAGTTCCCATTCGGCTCGGAAACGGGCAAGCGCATGTGATAATGACTCTTCCAGTGGTTTCAGCAACGGCGATGAGTTGAGCAAAGATGTACAGACCCGTCTACCAATTTGCAAATAGACTTGGAATTCACCCTCATCAACACGTTCCACATCCGTCACGCGGTAAATATCCCAGCAAAGACTAGTGATTGTCCGAAGTGCAGCTACAATCTCTGGAGACTGTAGACTGCTCTCATCCAAGCTTTGGATGAATTCATATAAAGCTTGGCCGCACTCAGAAAGGAAAGTCCCCACTGGCTGTGTCGAATCCTTCATCAGGGATTGAATGCGAGTCGATGCCAATGATCGTTCTAACCGTGACATTTGACTTGGCTTGAGCTGTTGGCTAGATTCGTTGGCACGGACTAAACCTTGACGAAGTCGATGGACTTCAAGTCTGAATTCTTCAAGGTAGGCCAGGACATTTATACTTTCCCGGTGTTCACTCGTCCCCGTAATCGACACAAGTGGCTCGTTAATGAGAGGATGAATAGGCTGTAATGGTCCTTGGAGGCTCAAACGCGCACCGCCCATCATGATCTCACCAGCGGTGACATTAAGAGGCTTCCACTGGGCATTTTCATGCAGTGCAGATGCATGACGTTCCAACATAGTGGAAAATTGTTGGCCGTCATTACCTCCTTCGCCGCCGAATGGAAGATATGTACCTGGTGCCTTTTGGAGGTAGGTAAGATCTGCGGGAGATAGATGGTCGAGACAAATTTCGAAGAGATCTTGGGGCTTGGCAGATCCCGGGGCGGAGTTTAGGTTCCAAATATGGCGAAGGCGATATAGAGACGACTCGCAAGTGTAGGATGGGCCCTTTGTAGTAGGAATATCCTGGATCTCATTTGACATGAAACATATTTCCACACATCGGTTTCGCATAGCGCGGGACAGCTCTCCATTCCGAGGATCCATGGTCAAGAACAGTCGGAAGTTGGGATGAGGGGTGATAATTCGGGCCGATCCGTCCTCTGTCCTCTGCTCGTTGAGAATAAGAGTGCCATTGGGCTCCGTCAAGGAATTTAGTCGATCTAGAACAGACGGGTTGCACAAATTGGCATTGTCAAGAATGACCCAATCGCCGTTCTGAACGGCCCTAGTAAGAACACCCTCGGTCCATTCGAACCCGACCTTCATCTTTTCTGAATTCCGAATCACATCCCACAAGTTCTTTGCTCTGTCAAGGAAGTTCTGAAGAGCAGGGTCAGAATATGACTCGCAGAGTGCGGACAATGAAGAGATCACGGTCTCAAGCGAAATTTCCGAAGTTTGGAAGTGTTGGCAAATCTGAAGGGCTGAAGCCACGGCCTCCGTGACGTCTCCTGAGGCGAAAGAATGTATGATTTGGTGCCGTAAGAACACCTCAATATCGTGCACAAAAGATGAGACTTCTCTTCGGTGGTCAATTTGCTCGAAACCACCGATTAGGTCCATGGTATCAGTGTCAGCACTCAGAGCAAGCTCTTCTAGGTTTGCGCCTTGGACAGCAGCGAGCTTTTTGACAAGAGTGGTTTTACCACACCCAGCGGGTCCAACCAAAATACTGGGCCAGGAGTTGTCAATGCACAGCACAAGAGACTCTAGGATATGAAGATCCTTGGGCAAAATCTTCATTTGTGGCTCAGTCGACCGCTGGAGAACTGGGTCACGAGACAAAATTCCCAACCCGACTTGCAAGTAGTCCGGTGTCAAGTTATGGTAATAACTTTTAGGAACGACTTCGGAATCGGTGAAGATGCGATCATAGAGCTGAGAAACCAAAACTCGGTCATCTTCACTTCTGAACCGGTGGTTGATGACCACGTCAAGGAAGTGTTTGGTAGGAATCTGCAAGACACCACGGTCTGCCAGTTGAAGCCATCGCTGGATATCTCGCAAATTGACCTCCCATGGCCCGCCAACGGCTCCCAGTCGACGTTCTGTGACGATGGCTCGATTTAAAGCAGAAATGAAGTCAACCAATCGCTCTGTTTGGTGAGCGGGGCTTCCGGGGAAGAGTCTGGCACAAATTTTCTTCAAATCATCATCTGTGAAGCTGTCCGCATAAACGACAGTGAAACGGTTGACAAATGATGCGGGAAGTCCTTTTCTACCGCCACCCTGGTGGTGAGGATTCTGTGCGGCAAATAGAACGAAATTTGGATGCCGTTTGAAGGTTTGGTCAAGTTCAGCAATGTAGACTTGCTGTCGGTGGTCCAGACAAGAGTTCAGACCCTCAAGAACTGATTGCGAGGCTAAATTCATCTCGTCTAACAATACCCAATCACCACGCTGCATTGCTCGTAGGAATGGAGCATCTCGCCAAGTGAACTGACCAACGTCTCCTCCCTCGACTGGCACATCCGATCCGAACAGATCTGTAAGATCCGTTTGTTCAGACAAATTGATTCGAGTGAGAGGTTTTCCAAGGGCCTTTGCAAGAGCTGTCACGAGAGTAGTTTTGCCAACACCTGGGCTGCCTTCCATCAAAATAGGCTTTGATGACTGCAGACCACGGGCAATTCTGACGGAGTTGGCAATTGTGGTGGGGGCATCCATAGTAAACTGAGGGTCTGGGTCGGTCTCGCCAACAGTTGGCAGTGAAAACGGTCCGACCCGCAGATACCCAGGCTCCATTGTGACCGTTGAAGATTGACGGTAGATTGCGGAGGCATCGGTATCAAATAGTTCGCTCAGCTTATCCAGACACTTTTGACGATTTCCTTCAAGATTATTCAGAGATATAGCAAGCATCGCGGCCGGATTGGCTCCAAGAGTATCAACAAATACCATGGCAGCACCTTGGATGATAGCAAACAATGTATCGGTGCTTTGGCAAGTGTTGACAAAGTCAACCCAAGCGAGGAGATCTCGAAGGGAAAGGGAGGTGGTTGATGTATTTTGGAAGGTTGTCTTGAACCACTTTGCAAACTGCAACATAGCCCTAGCCACCTTCTCATCCTTGAGATTGAGTCTCATATGCAGGATGGGGAGAATATCCTCGTCATCTGATAATTGGGGAGCCCAAATCTCAGTCATACGGTTACGTAGAGCAGCCGACAGCTCTCGTTTGCCATAGTCACCGCCAGGGTTCATGGTTGAAAGGAATTGGAAACCTCCGTCAGCCACGACCATTGAGTCAATTGGACCCTTTTCGGCCAAAAGAATCGATCTATGCGGCTCGAGCACACTGTTCAGTCTCTCCAGAACAGAATCATCGGCAAGGGAGATCTCGTCAAGCAGGAAGAATTGACCGGTCTTCATGGCAGTGATAAGGCTTCCGTCAGACCATTCAAATAGCGCTTTGGAGCGAACAATATTTCGTTCGATTTTGCGTAGCAATTCTTGATCTTTTTCTTGCCTCTGTTGTGCGTCGAGGGTTGACAGTTCTTGTGTCAATCGTTCGAGAGAGAAATTTCCAGACGCCTCCCCATGGACAAACAATTCGAGATCATGGGTAAGTTGCTTTTCAATTGCAGCACGGTTTCGAATTGGCCTTTGGGCGCCAATCAGATCACCCGTCTCAAGGTTGACATGAGCATTGACAATGAACAACTCTCTCTTGAAAGCCTCTGCAACTGCCTGGCACAATTGTGTTTTACCACAACCGGTCTCTCCAACAAGAAGTACGGGCTCATTGTTCTTGAGAGCTTTGGAGACCAGGACGAAAAGACGTCTCATGGCTTGAGTCCAAACGATTCCGGAAGGGAATCCAGCCATCTGAGGAACACTCTTCTCCAGTTCCTTCTCGCCGTAGAGGACATCCTCATCCAACCGAACCTTCATGACTTCCTCGATCACCTTCTTGACGGCAGCCTTCTCTTGAGGATTTCGCACCCGTTCAGCGAGGAGCATGAAACCATTGACTGCCAATTGTTCACGATCATCAGCATCACGAAGGGCCCAACGAAACAGGTCACGAAGAGTGGCGAAACTGTTTTTCTGTTCGAAAAGACGGTTGGATTGACGAAGGAGCGAAAGTTTTCGATAAACAGAGACAATTCTTGTGCAGAATGACGGAGCAATTTGAGATCTTTCCTTGAGAATATACTCTAGCTCGCTCTCTGGGATGTCGTCGAAATGCAGTTCGAGGAAACGATTTCGGAACGCACGAGAGAGAACTTTGCGGCCACCATATAGACCAGCAGGATTCTGGGTGGCAAAAAGCATGAAATTGGGGTGCGGGTGAACCACCTCCTGGGTCTCAGGAATGAAAAGTTCGCGATTGTCATCCAAAAGTCGGTTCAAGGCTTCGAGGACATCAGAAGGGGCCAGGTTGAGCTCATCAAGAACAATCCAGTATCCATTTCGAAGGGCCTCCACTAACACGCCTTCCTGGTAGCGCAGGCTACCGTCGTCGGACGAGATATATGAACCTAGATATTCCTGAAGATCGGTGTGCTCGTGATTGTTGATACGGACAAACTTGTTTCCAGATACCTTGGCAAGATATTCAATCATACTTGTCTTTCCTGCTGATGTGGGACCTTGCAGCAGCACTGGGAACCGCCGAGTTGAGCTGGCTCTGACCAGATTCTTAAGGTTCTTCTCGATGAATGGAGTAATGATGTAATGAGGTTGTTCCTCTGGCTGTAGAGGTCCCTGTCGCATCCAATAATGTTTGAACTGGACGTAAGCATGACCGTCTTCGGGTGCGCGAGGTGTCCTTCCAAGAAGGGACTTAGCATTCTTCGCATTTTCGAAGATATGCTTCTCAATCAGGGGTGCCAAAGATCTCTCAGACTCCAAACTCAGTACAGTCAGAAAACTCATGCTGAAACCCTCAAAAATCGCTCGTCGGAGACCATAAACGTGAGCGTGGTCAAGAACATAGACAAGGGCACGAACCAGCGTTCGAATGCTAAAGTGTGGTCGTTGGCCAGCTCCATCAGTAAGTTTGTTCTCGTTGCTGAGCTTTTTCGTCTCCATATAGAGCTGAGCAAGATCAGGCACGACTCTCTCATCGCCCATTGTCAAGTCACCGAGATACTTGTGAATCAACGCGAGAAGATCGTTCAAATCACTATCGGGGGAATGCACATAGAATTCGGTGAATCTTGACCGCAATCCAGGTGGAAGATCTCTCTTTCCGGCATCGGTTGCAGGATTCATGGCTCCGAAGATGCGGAAGTCGGGGTGACCAAATACTCTCTCCACGTCACCGGCCTCGGAAAGCAAGACAGAAGGCGAACCTTCACTTCCATGGTGTAACAGACTGGCAATGTTCTCAAGGGTATCTGGGGAGGCGAGATTGACCTCATCCAGAAGAACCCATTCGCCATTCCTCAACGCTCTGACAATTTTACCCTGCACGAAAGCAAAGGCAAATTTCGCGTCGCCCTGGGAAACCTGAGCTTCAAAATCGGAAAGCTGAGTCGTGAAATTATCCCACCGCTGCCGTAGGTGTTGATACTTGGGAGAATCAAGCTTCCTCTTCTTTGCTGGTTGTTCATCACCGTTCTCGGTATCTTTCGGGGGTGCAGGATTGAAAACACCATTGGCTAACCGAACGGCCTCGTGCCAAAGAGTCACCAGGCGAGCCCAGTTTCCTGAAGCCACGCTTTTAGATACTGATGAGAGGAATTTCTGGTTCTTTTTGGCGGAAAATGTCAACTCAAAAAGCTGCGTGAATTCATCCAGCATCGGTACGGCCATTGTACGGATGCTGACGGGTTTAAAGCCTCCGAGCAAGTCAGTACTTTCGCTCTGTTGTGACAAGTTGACAACGGTGAGTTTCTGTCGCATCAATGTGGCGAGATGTTGAATGACTGTTGTCTTTCCAATACCAGTTTCTCCAACGAGCAGGACGGGCTCTGCCATTTGGACCGAGGCGGCAACTTGTTCCATGATCGATAAAGCAGACCTGGTAGAAGCAAATCGCGATGCAGCTGCAGCAAGTTTTTGGGCAGATCCACTTGGCACCTTAATCTTTTGACAGATTTCACGGCCAAGTATTAGTGAGTTGTTCTTGTCTGTGTAGGTTGGCGTCCTTTCTTCCAGGCAGAATTGTGCTCGTTGGGGGGAGATCTGAAGGGCCTCGGAAACAACTGAGGCGAGGCTGATTTGCATCGACTTCTCGGGAATGTATTTGAGGAAGACATCGACAATATCCAAAAGTATTTCATCGTCAATGCTCTCTGGTGTAGCTTCATAGCCAGTCTTAGCCCCCATGCGTTGTAAACGATGGTTCAAACGACTGCAAAGCTTTACCAAGTCGCGGAACCCAGGAGTACGTCCTTGAGAACCTTTGATGGCCAAACTTCCGTGAAAAGCAGAACAAACTCTACCATAGACATCCATGATTATTGGAACCCGAGACTCAAGAAGATGGAACTTCTGAAGAATTACATCCCGCATCTCGTCAACAGGCAGGGGGGCAACCGGGACTATCTCCCATAGTCGGCTACCCAGCATAGATGTGGTAGGTGCAATCTCTTCTCCGGCAATGTTGTATGAAGACTTCATGGTTGCGATAATTTTGAACCCTTCTGCACACTTTATTCGCTCCCGTCGGCTTGCAATTGTCAATTCTCCTCTTTCGATGATCGGAAGAATCAGACCAAGCACTTCAGATGGCGCACGATCCAAGTCTTCAATCAAGAGCCAGCGACCCTCTCTCGCGGCCTTTGTCAACACACCTGGCTGCCAAGAAAATGATCCTGAGGCAGACGATGTGGCATACATTCCAAGCAAACTCTTCGCATCTGTCTGTTCGTTGAGATGCAAAGTAACCATCGACTCGGACTGGCCCATCTTGGCTGCTATATGATTGATGAGCGTGGTCTTTCCTGCATTAGGCAAGCCAACCAAGAGAATAGGCTTGAACCCAAGTAGCGATGCGGCAATTCGACGCAAATTCGTAGTGGCCGTTGGGGTCTCGACAACCGACGAAGGGGACGGGTGTGCATCCTTCAGGCGGGGGATGAGGACACCACAAATATCCGCAGATCGATTCGTAAGGTAGTCACGAGTATCCTTGATAAGTTTCTCGGCATCTACTTCAGATCTCGATTCCCGGGCTTCCCGCGTAGAGCTTTCGAGAGATGCCCATCGACGCTCCTCCCATAAGCCCAAAAGGCGATAGTCGATTGTGATTCCTTCCCACTCTCCTTCGATAGGATCGGTGCCGGTATTGACACGCAGCATATTTTCAGTAGCTGCATCGGCAGCATGCATGTATAGGGCAAAGCATCGAACGGCGAGGTATCGAACGACTCGATCTTGGTGTGGGAAAAGCGATTGGAGCTGGATCGGGGATACGGCCTTTGAGAATGTTTCCAAATCGAACGAAAGAAGTCGGAAGAGCGTGAGGAGCAATTGCCGGGTGTTATCGGTATTCAATTGACGAAGGGTGAGTTCCTTTGAATCCGTCAAAGCTGACTGAGGCCCGGTTGGTGATAAGGCATATTGACTTGCGAAAGGTCGTAGATACGGCGTGAAAGGGAGAATGCGTGCAAAGGCGGACAGAACGTGAATATAGTCGGTATTTATATCGGATCGAAGCCATCTCGCAGCCAGGTCCACCACCACTGGCTCATATAGTCTGAAAACGCTTTCTGTGAGTGTCGTGTTTAATGCGCCAAGCGCAAGCGCATGTAGGTACTGGTTGCCCGAAGCAGACCGAACGAGACTTGAGATCTCGCTCGGTAGCTGCTCGAGCAACTGAGGTACAGTAAGAGTCCTCTCGTAGACGGGCAAAGTATCCATGTTGCGCCCGACTGCCAGAGGAGCTCTTCGATGTCAAAAGAGAAGAACGAAGGAATCAACCGCAGTACTTTTTTTTTCTGCCGGCCACTCGACACCGCGCCCCACACTGCCGTTCTTGACCGCCCTGACCCACGCAACGTGACTAAGGCCGGGGAGCTTGCGCAGCTCCGGATGATCTTGCCATCTCATCTAGTTCTAGTCCTAGTATCTCTGCATATCTCTGCATTGGGAGATGCTAGTTCGAGGCATTGATGATTCACAATGTCAATAAATGGTCAGGGCTCCAGCAATGCCGATGATACCCGAGTGACACATACCGAGTCGCAAGAGGAAATCGGGTATACTGCTGATTCTCATGACAATCACAGCGCGGAGGGGCTGACTGAGCCGTGAGTTGCGAGTTGCCATGAACTGCAAATAGATACCCATTTTACTAAGACCAACCTTCTCGAGTAGTATATCCTTCAAACGCAAAACAAAACGACAATCACGCTTCAGTTTGTCGACTCTGTTCTCTAATACCGCGGGCGGTTCGGACAACACAGCATTCGGCTTCTCTGCGACAGGGACCCAAGGTGGCCAGAATGGAGATGCTTCACCGTTAGACTCATATGGGCCATTTGGGCCTAATACCGACCCTCATTCCACCAAAGATGGTGTGCCCTCGGACTGGTATGTGGAAGGTCCCGGCCGCCGTGTTGGTTACGACGATTTCTCTGCAATCGATTGGATATATGAATACACCAAAGAACGTCAACGGAAACGGCTGCTATATTCTAGTGGACAGGGTTTATTGGGGCATCTTCGTCGCCTGCTCGATGCCGGCAATGTCTGGCTGGTTTTGGTTGCAACTGGTATTGCAGTCGGAATCATTGCCGCGTCCATTGATATTGCGACAGATTGGCTAGGTGATCTCAAGACGGGCTTTTGTAAGGCCGGCAAAGGAGGTGGCAGGTTCTATTTAAATCGAAGCTTTTGCTGCTGGGGTCTAGATGGTGAGTTGCTCCCCCCAACATGTAGGGGTTGTCCATCGCTCATGCTATGCTCGTCCAACAGACTACTCTAAATGTCTGGATTGGACACCATGGGGAACCGCCTTAGGGGCTTCCTCTAAAGGAGGGCAATACACTGTCGAGTACATATTCTACGTCCTCTTTTCGGTAAGAGACCAGGATCCCTTGTGTCAAGCTTCATAGATTATTAACATGGCATAGGTGGTATTCGCTCTCTGCGCCTGCATCCTGGTCCGTCGATTCGCCATATATGCAAGACATAGCGGAATACCTGAGATCAAGACGGTCCTTGGAGGCACTGTCATCCGACATTTCATGGGTCCCTGGACATTGACCATCAAGTCACTCGGACTAGTACGTTGCTCTTGAAACAATGTTGCGCTATTTTCTCACAATCCTCTAGTGTTTATCTGTCGCATCCGGCTTGTGGCTCGGGAAGGAAGGTCCGCTCGTGCACGTTGCATGCTGTTGCGCCAACATCATGATGAAACCTTTCGACAGTCTCAACGGAAACGAAGGTTTGTTTGCCAATCCTTTTCTCATGGCTCCAAATAAATCTAACTTTGCCAGCTCGAAAACGTGAAGTGCTTTCTGCAGCCGCCGCTGCGGGTATCTCGGTCGCATTCGGGGCCCCTATCGGAGGCGTACTTTTCAGCTTGGAGGTATGAAAAATCTAAAGATATGTGCTTCTTCGATCCGCATCTAACCGGTACTAGCAACTTTCATATTATTTTCCGGACAAGACTATGTGGCAAAGCTTTGTTTGCGCCATGGTTGCTGCCGTCACATTGCAGGCATTGAACCCTTTTCGAACGGGAAAAATCGTTCTCTATCAAGTCACTTATACCCGAGGCTGGCACCGCTTCGAGGTCATCCCGTTTATCATACTTGGTATCGTGGGCGGTCTCTTTGGGGCATTCCTCATACGTTTGAATGTTAGAATCGCCAAATGGCGGCGATCTCGGACGTCTTCTAAACCTGTTATTGAAGTCGCTGTGGTGGCTCTTCTGACTGCTTTAATCAATTTTCCCAACCATTTCATGAGAGCACAAAACTCCGAGCTTGTACAGGCCCTGTTTTCTGAGTGCAACAGCGAAACGTATGACCGATTCGGTCTTTGCGTTACCGGAACCAAGGCCTTTGGCGTCGCTGCAGTTCTTTTAGTGGCCGCTGCCTTGGCATTCTTCCTCGCCTGTCTGACTTTTGGACTCGATATCCCAGCAGGTATAATTCTGCCCTCGGTGGCTATTGGTGCACTTTATGGACGTTCCCTGGGGATTCTAGTTCGCATGTGGCAGGAAGCCTACCCGAAAGCCTTGCTCTTCAGTAAGTGCGAGCCTGACATCCCGTGCGTGACACCTGGTCTATACGCAATCATCGGTGCTGCTTCTGCCTTGGGTGGAGCAACTCGAATGACCCTCTCGATCGTCGTGATCATGTTTGAGTTGACGGGAGCCTTGACTTATGTCATTCCTATCATGATTGCGGTAATGCTGTCAAAGTGGTGTGGCGATATCTTCGGCAAACGCGGTATCTACGAATCATGGATCCAACTGAACGAATACCCCTTTCTTGACCACCGCGATGATACTAATCCCCCGGACGTACCTGCTCTTCGAGTTATGACTACGGTTGACGATATTTCGGTGATTACAGCTACTGGGCATACCATCGATTCACTACGAAGTCTTCTAACCCATACTACCTATCGAGGTTTCCCTGTGATCTCGGAGACCTCAACCCCAACTTTGCTTGGGTACATCACACGGAACGAACTTTCCTACGCTTTGGGGTATTCGACTTCCCCTACCAACCGGAGTCTCACCGGCGAAACCCAAGTCTTCTTCATACATCAACCGTTTGCTGATCCTGCTGAGACGCTGGATCTTCGGCCATGGATGGACCAAACCCCTATCACTCTCAACAGCAACATCAGCTTCTTGATTGTGTTGCGAATGTTCCAACGTCTCGGTCTTCGCTACGTACTCTTCGCGAACAAAGGTATTCTCCAGGGGTTGCTGACGAAGAAAGACGTTTGGTCAGTACTCAATGGCGTGGAATTTCGGCGCCAAGAGGCTCTTCGGGGTGGTCATTTCCATGAAGATCACCACGGTGCTGAAGAGGAAGGACTGCTTCGTGACGAGGATCGAAGTAGTGTCAGCAGTAATCTACGGCGTGACTCATTGTAATCATACCATTTTTCGCATAGTTTCTCCGAAGATCTAATGACACTTACTAGAGTTAGAGTTCGTCTACTGTAAAATCTTCTACCTATTAATGTCCCAATATTCTTCAATTACCTCTGAACAGAATATTTATTTTCGATTGGGAATCCTGCCAGTGCATGTCGCTTCAAGTTGCCACTACAAGGAGGGGTGGATGTATCTGACTCCGAGTCCAGCTATATATTCAAAGCACCGTGACTTGAGGCCCGGGTACTATGTTCAATGTCACGGTTGATACCCACCTGCTAGTGACCTACCCACCCTCGGCTTTGAAACCAGAAGATTCGAACGCCTGGGAAGGACATTGGAAACACCTTGTAACTTGACAAATTCTATAATTCCATGACCTTATGGTCTATTTCTCATATCAAGAGTCGTCCTGATTTAGCATGTTCCTGTACCATATTCTGCCATCCCACACCGCCCACAGAATGCCTCATACCAGTGGAAGCTCTTCCCCGGATCGGATCTTAATCTTTCTCAAGATTCAGCTGCCAAGATGATGGTCGATCCATTTGAAGTGCGCATGCGCTTCACAACACAGCTTCAACACTTAAGTGCATCTGTCACGTCTTCACAGAAGGCCGCCCACTATGCGCTCAAATATCGCGACCTGGATGAGGATCTTCATTCCTGCATTCTAGAGCAAATAGAGAGAGTAAGCAGCAACCCGAGCATAGCTCCTCTGCTCAATGGTATCATATTGATTGTGCTTTACAGAATAACATGAATAATCGGGCCAACATCATGTCTTTTATCGAACACTTTTGTGAAATGGCCACCAAAGAAAACCACGTCCCCTACGTCCGCATGATGCAACGCGATATCCTCAGAGTCGTGGATGCAGTTGTACCACCTGATGGAACAGGAGCGGCCAATGTCAAACATGTCCGACATGTCCTTGACAGTATGCAAGCCAAAGGAATATTGTCTGCCGAGACTGTCACGGAGATCGATGCAGCCCTCAAAGACCGCGATACACACCCGGCACATCTTGATCTCGAGGAGGAGGAAGGACCCGAGGATAGTGCGAGATCCAAAACTGGGACTCCGCGCAACCCCAAGGCATCTGGGATGCGTGTCGATAAACGGCAAATTGAACAGCGCATCGAAGAAGACCGAGAGCGTAACAAACGACTGCGAGAGAGCATGTGGGCCGTGGAAGGAGACGATGAAAAGGAATTCATGAAACTCCTGGACGAAGTGAGTGATATCGGGGAGGATGATTTCATTAATGCAGCAGAGGAGGCCACGGAGCGTCAGCTCATAGCTGATGCTTTGGTGAAAGAGGCACAGAAGTGTTAATCGTGTCACCTCTGGTTATACATATCACGACATCAACACTGCTTGATTTGTATTCATTTCTTTTGTGGGCGTTAGGACTGAAAACAAGGGACATGCATCGAGTTATGGCGTTCGAGCAAGTTTTATGATTGAGATACCTTTTGCATCTGAAGGGCAATTTTTTATGCAGCTTGAGAACGTGAAATGATAATGAATTATATTGTATTACAACGCATGATTGACTGAATGTCCAACAATAGCTAGGAAGTGCTGTCTACATACTGTCCTACTCGGTTTGTATGATAGTGGTGCATTATCCCTCACTTCCGCTTTCTTCATGAAGTTGTGTAATTGTGCAAGTACAGAAAGCTCTATCAGCTTAATTTTTAGATATGTACTAGGAGCATAGTTTGGCAAGAAATTGAAACCAAAATAAATCACAACTAAACATGACCCTCAGGTAATGCCAGATGTTGAGGGTATAGATTTGATAGATTGGACCCGCCCGCGCCAAGCCTTCTACGGGAAATCCTTACGCCGAGAGATTTTTTTTGGCGCATCACCTTGCAGGTCTCCGCGCACTTCACCTCCTTCGGGCCCTCAATCTTGACCTCTATGTTCTCTCAATTTGTGACCGCTGCGAAGGGCCTATTTACGCGACCGGAGTCTGAAGAAGCATCTGCAGATCCTGCTGGCACCAACACCCCGAATACCTCGAAAATGGTGACCGCCACTCGGCAACGGGCCGTCCAGCCTGAACAATCTACAGGGGAGCCCTTGACCAACGGTGTGACCAAGGGTGGCAAGCGAAAAGCGCAGGGAACCAACACAGAAAAGCCCGATCAAAAGCAGAGCAAGCGGAGGAAGCGGGATAGTCTGGAAGCCATCGAAGCAACCGACGACGACTCTGCGGTTGATATACTTGAACAGACCGGCAAAAAGGACCAAGAAAGCTCTCAACCGACAGATTCTGCGCCCAAAAGTCATTTCCGCTTCGGTAGCGAAGAACCCAGCGTGCCAGAGGAGCCTTTACCGCAAGCCACCCCGAAAGTCTCCAATGATGAGGAGGACGACAGCGATAGTGACGATGATGCACCGGAGACGATTGATAACTCTGCTCAGCTGCTGAAGATGAAGGAACAAGCAAAGCGACAAGAAAAGTTCAAGCAACTGTATGTTTCCAATCTACCTTCACGTTAACCTTTAATGTGTGCAAGTATCTAACATTGCCCAAACAGAGAGGAACAAACCAAGAGAGAAAAGAGGAGGAAATTAGATGAGCGCCGGAAAACTCAGGCCAAATCTTCTAAGATCAAGGAAATATCTCCAAGCGATGACCTGTTGTCTGAAAGCACAGCTACCCTCCAGGGTTCGACCACACAAGATGCCCGGCGTCGCGCTCTCCCCGCCTTGCTCCCCGATGACATCCTAAATGCGGTACCTGCAGAACGGCCGCCAACACCACCTGCAGAGGATTCCTTTGCGGTACCAAAGAAGTCGAACAAGTTGAGGTTTTTGGACAGAACCGAGAAGGCCCCGAAGGACATGCAGGTGGGAGATGTTACAATCCGAGTGCTGGACGCGCCGTCTTCAAAGTCCAAATCTAAGCCTACATTGGCCCCGAAAGCCTCAAAGACTGGCCGCAATGTCAGAAACAATTGGATGAACAGAGATCGAAGCTCGGGCAAGGTTAATGGGTTGCGGAGGACAACAGGAGGAGGACCTTCGGGGTTCGTGCGTCGGTGAAGATGAAGACGAAACCAAAATTTGTGAATTGTATATCCTAACGATCCATCATGATTCATGGTGAGGTCTGTTCTGTGAATAATCTGTGCATCCATGGGAAGAGTGGCGTTGCCAAGCTCAACTATATTGATATATTCCATCTCGACGGGGATTTTCTTACAAACAGTAAAACTACTAGTAACAGAACAGAATAAAATAAGATAGAACCAAACCAAACCAAAATCAATGAAATACAATAAACCACCTTACTTAAATGCCCGTCTAGGACTAGTCTAACTGTTGTACATACTGCATTCCCCACTTCGATGACTAAAGTGGAGCACGTGCGAAGCTCCGACCTTGGAAGCTCGACTTTTCGCAGCTTCAACCTCTCCAATTCCCCCCATTTCGATCTCCCTGGCGGAGTTGCCTGTTCACAATGGCATCCGCTTCAGAAGACTCTCCGTTATTGCCTCAGCAGAACCTTCCCTCGCCCCGGGCCACTCGTCCTCCGCGGTCGGTGACGTTTAATCCGTTGACGACTATCAGTACTTATGGCGGAACCACCACCTCCGATCCGACCTTTCGCCCTTTACAGACCGGTTCACCTCCAGTCCAAAATGTCAATGCGCAGGGTGGCCACCCTCGGGCTGGCGGCCAGCCCATGCTCTCCGCATTAAACAGCAAACTCCGCCGTCGCCATAGCCATGGTGCCCCCCTCCCTGCACCGAACACGCCAGTAGGCTCCAAGATTGGCCCGCAACGTACCACCAAGAAAGCGCAAAAGCTTAAGCTACTCCCCGATCCTGTGACCGCCGAAGAAGAAGACGGAGATTTCCCTCGCGATGTCTATTCGCAGATCACTCGCATCAAGGAGCCCGCCGCCCGGAGTCATGCGGCACGACTAGGCAAGGCTGACCGTGATCGTATCCCCCGAGTTACTGCATACTGCACTGCCAATTCATACCGCCTAGAAGGTGTCATCAAATTCCTCAAATCCCGCGCTAAGTCGCGTGGGGCAAACCCGAAGCTGTTCGATGAGTGCGTTTATTCTCCATTCGATTATCAGTTCGAAGAAAAGCAGAAGGGAGGCCGGCTCTTCCCTGTTGGAGGAAACAATGGACACGAGCGACGCACCAGCGAACGCAGATATTCGGACAGTGCTGTGGAAGTGGAAGACAATACAAAGACACGACGGGAAGACCTGATCGACTTCCGTGATGAAGCTAGCCACTCTGACGTCAATTCGGAGCACGCCGTATCAACACCACAATCCGATGAAAACTTCGATATTGACACGACCATACATACACCCGAGGTGTTCCTTTTTGATTATGGCACAGTTGTGATATGGGGTATGACCCCCGCGCATGAATCCCGCTTCTTGTCCGATATCTCAAAGTTTGCGTCATCAATTTTAAGTCCGGATGACACGCAGATAGAGAATTTCAATTTCTACTACGCGCGTGAGTATCAGGCTCGGATATACAACGACTTTATCTCCCTCCGAGAACCACGCAATCATATGATCAAGCTGGCAATTTCGCATGCTCTCGCCCAATCGGTGAAAACCTCTCTCTTTGAAGATCTTGTGTCCGAGACCATTTCCGATACGGCCCCACTGCCAGCTCAGATCGCACAAACAGGCAGTGTCAACCTTACTCGGCGACAAATCAACATGCAGATCGGAGAGCTTTTTATTCTCCGGATCAATATCCATTTGCAGGGTTCGGTTCTCGATAGCCCAGAGCTTTTCTGGGCAGAGCCTCAGCTGGAGCCAGTCTATCAAGCTGTCCGAAGTTATCTGGAAATGGACCAACGAGTCAGCTTGCTTACTGAGCGATTGGATGTCATTGCGGATCTGCTTGCGGTGCTTAAAGATCAATTGACCCATCGCCACGGAGAATACCTAGAATGGATCGGTATGTACTGACTACATAAATGCAATGAAGTATACTAACATCACTCATAGTCATTGTTCTTATCGGCGCGGAGATTCTAGTGGCCGCTATCAACATCGTGGTTGACCTCTACGCTGGAATTGATTAGGTTACGATCTTGCGCAAAGGCTACAGGTTCTATATGCCAGAAAACAGAAAAGTGAACCAGAACCACGGGAATGGAGAGAGAACTGGATTCCTCCCATTTTTGACAGTCAAGGCTTGGGAAAGAAAACCATCGCATGATTACAATTACAGGAACACGTGTACGACGTTATGCAATGCATGTTGCCGCCGTGTTACTGCATCAGCTACGCCAGCACGCCCAGACAGGTACTGCACCTCAAGGTACCGAGTCTGCATTGACTTGGTCGTTATTTGCCATCACACATCAAAGGCTTTCAAGTGAGACGACGTCGCTTTTGTCTCCCCTTTCAGTCAAGCATCCGACAACCCCACAACCACTCAAATATAGCTCCTTGACTGTACATGAACATGAGGCGAGCTCATCAATACAATAATCCCATCTATCTTTTTTCTGCTATGGAGTTGGGGGTGGTTATTGACTTTACTTTCAAAGAACGGAGCTATGGCGCAGCTTGCACATTACAGGACATCCAGGGTTGTTAGTATACATATGTCTTCGAATGCATACCAGTCCAGACCTAGCACACCGACCACACCTACAGTAGAGCAAGCACAATATGACTACTGACTTTGCAACACAAGGAAACCGCAGTGAGACGTTAGAACGTATGATGCGCTCTCATTTGTCGCGCCAATCATAACGTAATCTATTAAAATACAATAACCCCGACAAGCAGAGTAGTTTAGATACTCCATGTCGTGGGATGGAAGACAGAACCGTAAAACCATCGCTGTAACAAATCAAAGACCCAGGACCTAGAACAAGACATAAAAAAAAGAACAAACAGTAAAAACTGTTTTTTAGAGGAGGTTATTGTGATAAAAAAAAAGCCCACAACCAGGCCAGAAAGGGCAAAATCGAATGGGAGAAGAGAGAGAGAGAGAGAGAGAGAGAAAGAAAGAAAGGAAGCAAGAGAGACAAGATGCCTCCCAATGCTCAACCTTCAACCTTCGGCTCTACCGTTGCTTCCAACTTTGGTTCTTTCGTATCCATATCCATAGGCGTGGTCCCAGAATCTGCACCCTCCGCTGGCTGCTCGCTCCCTCCTTCGCGTTTCTCCTGGCTGTTTGTACTAGCTGCACCAGGGGTATCCTCACCCTCGGCCCCACTACCTTGCACCCGGAAGGACGAGGTGAGATCCTGTTGGCTAGGTGCAGGAGCAAGACGGGGTAGGGCAGCGGAGTCACGGTCGGCAGCTTCGGCGGGCTCAGCAGGCTCAGTGGCATGATCTTGGGTCTGTCCTTCTTCTTCACCTTGTTCACCCGCGACATTGGATTTGCGGGATCGCTTGACGCGGAGGGGACGTTCTTCGGGCTAAAGTAGGGCAAATTACGTTAGAATTGGTTTCAGAAGGAAAAGGAAACACTGCCGTAACAAGTCCTAAATGGACAAAGGAAAGGACATAGCGGGGGAAGAGAGGAATGAAACTGACCGTGGGGGGCTGCTCATCGGAGCTTCCCTCGGTCTCATCTTCGAGATAAGGGCCATTGTGGCCCGAAGCAGCACCACCGAGACCATTCGTTGAAGCAGCATTCGACATCATGGCGACGGCGCGGGCGCGCAGTTCCGGGTCCGCAGCGCCGGCCTGCGCTTCCTCGGTCATACCGGTGACTTTCGCCAGACGCTCGAGAAGCATGCAGGACTCAAGGCGCATCTTCTGAATATATTGCCAGCCGCGACGATTCCGAGTGCGCATCAGCTCATTCTCGGCCTCCACCTCCGCGAGACGTTTCTTGAGAGCGATACATTTGCGCTTGTAGGCGATTTCCACACTGGGCGGGTTCAAGGAAGGTGCGGATGTGGGTGGACGAGCTTCCATTGTGAGTTGAAGCTGTAATTGAACTTTGAGAAATGGATGAAAGGGGGTTTGAGTATATCGAGTTTGGCGGATGATCTGCTCGTATGCTGGATTGGAGCGGATTGAATTGGATGGGATAGGGTTGAATTGTCAATGAATGGAGGAGAGGGGAGGGGAGGGAGGAGTGGCGGAGGGAGACGTCAAATGAGTGATTTAAGTATATAAGGGGGTGGATGCGGGAATCCAGAAGTGAAGGGAGAAAGAGAAAGAGAAAGAGATGGCTGGCTGGGGGAGGGCGAGATCTGATGGCCGCGACGAGTCTCCCGGGACTCTTTTTGGTTCTGCCGTGATAACAGGGCGGTGAGGAGTTACTTACCATGTACTATAAGTATGACTTGGTTATAATTATAGAGGTACTGAGGTACTCCCTTTCTCTTATTCACTTCGATTGATTCTAATTTATTGTATTCATTCATGAATCATATTCAAATGTTAAAACCCCTGAACAAATCAACTATGGCTATGTTCCGAATGTTCTATCTAATGACCACCGGTGGTTGGCAACCCCAGGAATACTTTGAACGAATCATAACTAGATCGAATTGGTCAGTATGGTTCCCAAATGGACATGGCGAATAAAATGAAACTCACATTAGCCACTGGAAGCCCGTCAATGTACCAAGCATCACGATACGGACTGGTAGGCCATTCCACAGGCCTGAGAACCCGATATTTCCGTAGATGCGCGATACGGCCGTCATGGCACCCTCGCCGGCTGCATAATAATTAGCGGGTTAGAGAAGAAGGAAGACGAAGGTAAAACTCACCTTTTCGATCGGCGTTTAATTTGCTAACCATCACATCGGCTGGATGACTGACAATCGCGCAGAAGATTCCTGCAATGTAGCCACCCAAGAAACTCACACCAGTCTGGGCCAACTGGCTATAGCTCTCCTTGGGTTTACCCAGGGTCTGGTAGATGAACTTGACGGTTTCTTCAAAAGTGGCAAACTTGGTCATGGTGTAGGGAATTTGACGTGCCCACAGTGGGTAAAGGCCCTTGTAGAGACCGCTGATTCCCTCCTTGGCGACAATGCGGCTCCAGCCTTCACGGAGGTTATTCGCATAAGGTGGTAGGGTGGTCTGCATGCGGACCTTAATGGCTTCCATGGGACACAGCGCCATGTCGGCGAAGAATTCGGCGGAGGCACTGGCGCCTAAGAAGACCAGAGTGCGATTGCTCTCAGGGAACAGATTGTCGCCATACAGGTACTTGAAGTACTCATAGAGTCCATACTTGCCGGCACCCTGGAAGGAGTACCCGAGGAAAGTAGGAGACCAACCGAAGAAGACCCCGCGTAGACCCTCCTTTGCAAAGATCGATCGCCATGCGGAGATGTTGGAGGTGTAGATCTTGGGATCGACCTGTCGACGGCACTTGACCAGGTCCAATGGAGTGACCGCGGTGTGAGTTGGACCTTTTGGGAGTCAAGCATTGTTAGAGTAGAGAGGAGAGAGGGGACGGAAATGAAGAACAATCAACATACCACAAGCTGCAATTCAAGAAGAGAATAGGTTAGTTGATGCGCAGGCTGGGTCCGAGTCCAGATCATGGAGGTGGGGGGCTTATGCTAGCTTACCGACGATGCCGCCGAACATGCAGCTATAGAAATACTTGGCGGAGTTAGGCTCGATCTTCCCAAAGGGAAGCTTGCGCTCGGGTTGGGCCATGGTGGAAGAGTAGAGAGAGAGAGAGAGAGAAGGAGTAGAAGCAGGAACAGGAACAGAAGGAACAGAAGCTGAGAAAACAGGAGAAAGCACGCAGAGGGCCATGGCGTCACAGAGTCCTGCATTGTCCATGCCGTCCATGCCGAATGCGAACGGGTAGCCCGGCATTGGCTTGGACCTCCACAATCTGGCTCAGGCTAGACTAGTCCTAGTACTAGGAGTCTGTAAATGCAGATTAGATTTATACATTAGCATAAATTATGACATGACATGATCATATAATTAGTATGATCATCTCAAGTCCTCCATGTGATTTGTTGCAATATTGTATGTATACACACTGTAGATGCTAGAGCTCGCCCTGTAATGACGTCATGACCAGAGCTGCGCTGGATACAAATTTGATATTTGATATTTGATATTAGAGAAGAAAGTAAAGAGGAAAATTGAATTACAGTATGAGAGTGATGTACAGAATGATGCAATCTCAGTAGCTCCAAGACCAGGGTCCTCCCATTGAGGGTATGGCATAACCATATGTATTCCACACTCGAGAATGTTACTCCGGGCGAGGCTGCCCTCGGATTCGTTCGGCCTCACGGGCAAGTGTCAGAGCTAGCTTGATCCCGAGCTTAGACCCTACCCGTGCTAACACCGTCCGGATCTGATCCACTTGCTCCGGAGTGGGCATTCCGCAAGAGAGAATGTACCACATTGGCCAGAGCAATCCATAACCCTGAGCCGCACGCATGGTCCAACTGCCATCTGTCTGCCGTATTGATCGACCGAGGGTATCCACATCTCCCAAGGAAAAGGGAATACTGCGGCAGACGTCCGTGGTCATTTCCTGGATGACGGCGTGGATGCTGCCTTCGCGTAATGCTGTAGGCGGGATCGATGATGACCCGCGAAGTTTGCCCTTTTTCTTCACTATAGCAAGTAGACTTCGGTTCAGACTTAGGAGAAGTTGTTGGAGCATAACCCGTGCTGCTCGGTAGTAGTTCCAGACCACGACATTGGAAATGCGATTATAGGTCATCAGCGGATCACCCTCGGCCGAGTAAACGACCAGCGGCAGCCAGTGTTCAGGCAAGTGTAGTGTCCATTGCGAAAGCTCAAAGTCACATTCACGCCCGGTAGCAATCCACGACTCCACTGTCTCTTGGTCGGGTGGTTTCGATGAGGATTGCATCAACAGCATCAGTGTGCTAATTTTGGAAGCAGCCAGCATGAGTCGTTCGATCGGGTCGTTGATGTCCAGCAACGATAAGACCCAGTCAATATCATATCGTGGCTTATCTCCCAATGCAAGAATTTCGACAAACTAATAAAGGCAAAGTTATTGGCGTCATGGTCCTTAAACTCGAAGGGGTCGCTCGGGGGCTTACAGTATGTGTAAAGGCGAAGTTAAACATATCACGGCCCATCTGAGATTCCAGTTGACCCTCACCCCGGACTTTCATCAGGAATTCAAAGCCTGCCGTATGAGAACTGAATAGCCCATTACGCTCGCCACATATATCTTCATAAAGCGAGAGTAGCACCACCGACGCAAAGGTTTCATCTTGAACCGCGGTGGTGGGCTCGGCCAAAGCATCTCGCAGGCTACGCAGGGTCTTTCCATAACCTTGGCGTGCTTTCATCATCAATGACGGCGAATTTGAAATATTGGCGAACGTCATCAGAGAGGTTGCGTCCACCGCATGGCGAAGGCATCGGGTAGATGCCCTGCTGTCGTTCATCTCAATGGCACGTGAATATAAATTGGGCACATAGTCGAGATGGCTCATGCCATCTTCACGCTCAGGGGGGATTGTGTATTGATCAAAGAAGTAACATAATGCACGATATTCCCACGTGGAGTCCGCGATAGGAAGAGTTGTCAAGGAATAGCCTCGTGTGGGGTTTCCGCGATAGATGTCAATGACTCCAGAGTCGATCGAAGTAGGTGTGGTACTTTGACTCTCACTCCCACTTGATGAAGAGCTAGCATCTTTTCTAGCCTGTCGTTCAATTTTTCTGGTCTCATTGCGGAAGACTGCGTCAGGACGATATCCTGGACAAGGCCGGCCATAGATAGAACAATTCCGACATCCGGGTCGACCTTCATCACACTAAGTGGGGTGTCAGTTTAGATTCTGCGAACGATGTACATATGATGGATTCTGGATTTGAGGTAATCAATTCTTGGCAAGATACATATCTCAATCCATTGTGCCTTGTTTTTTTTTTACCTTGATCTTCCGCTTTCGACACAGGTAACATCCAGTACTTGGCTTACCACCATAAACCATTTTCCAACCCCCCCAGATCAGGACAATTCGCGGGAAATTAGCAAGGCTCCGCTCTCGATCTGAACGAACTGGGGGTTCCACAGACCACGGAGGGGCCGCTTATCGTCGACAGTGCGCAAATCGGCTCCGGCTATCTGATCCGCACAAAGCCACTCATGCACATGGTAAACCCGGGTTGCTAAACAGACCCTTCGAGGGGGTGGCCAACACGAAAAAAACTGGCTCGCCTCAAGCGAGCAGGGAGAGAGAGTTAGAGTAAGTGATATGCACACGTCTTGGGTCAAAGGGCGGATCCAATGGATTTAGAGATTAGTCAGCTCTACACTGCCCCTCCGCAGGTGAAATTGGAATCTTTTGTGGATCAGTTTTGGTTCGACTGAAAAATGGTACTGAGAATAGTCCTCGTGTTTTAGGGTTGATCGTGTGACCCACCAATTTTGCTTCTTCTCAGCTACCATTGATCTGCAGGTGTGCAGGAATGTGCAGAATTAAACGCCCTCGACGCTCTGTCTAGGCTGAAGGGTTGCGCCTGCCGGGCCTGGTTGGGGTCCGAAAGTCTGACTGCAAGAGTTGGAGACATGATTCCGTGGATTGGTTCACTGTAGAATTTTGATGTTCAACTTGTTCCAAGGTTGTCGCGGGATTGGCTTGGACCCCTGTCTAGGGCTCTAGTGGCTGGAAAGAAGTTTGACGCCGCTCTTTATTCAAAACAAACTGTTGCTTATCCTAAGAACTATGATTTATCGGACTTGAAGTAATACTCAAACTGGTCAAATTCTTACATATCTTATAAGGTAGCTAATTAGTCTTCTGCTGGGTTGCTTGATCTATAATAATCCTTAGAGTTTCTAGAGCAGGATCAAACTTATTCCTAGACACTGTATAAACATCAACTAGCATGCGTGTATATAGATATGGTATTTTCTAAGAACTATTGATATAAGCTCGATAGGCCTCATGTTACAAAGGTATTAAATATCAACGATTGCGGGCTGAGTTAATTTCCATCTCAAAACTTGAAGGCTTTTGTGGCCAATAATTTCGTCTATGGGCGTTTCTGACAGCTGAGACGCAACACTATCGCCAAGGTGGCCTCCAACCGACACTGAAGCAAGTGATACTGCAGAAATGGTAAGCACTTCACCAAAGGTAATTCTCACTGGTAAAACCGCAAGAGAGGACTTAGTATCAGCAGAATGATTCTTTGTGTTCTCCGGGGTTCTGTGGGCTTGATGCACGAGTCATCTAGATGCATGAATACGTTCAAGGGCGACAAAGCACACTCGCTTTGAAAGAAGGCAAAATACATATTACAGTATAAGAGAATGGACCACAAAAGACGTGCATAGTAATGCAACGATCATGATGACTTCTAATCCATCTTCAAAAGCTACATTATGTCTCTAGCAGCATATCACAGTGACATCGAGGATCGCCGCAGCCTATTTGCATTTGGGGAGTTTTTCTAACATCATTAGTCGTGTCCAAATACCAGCAAGAGGTGACATACTGCTCGAGCAATTACTATCCGTAAAGTACCCATTAACGTAGCAAGTCGTCTTCAAATATGTAATTTGATCCCAGGAGCTACTTCCATTAGCATCCAGCTCGTCATAATCCAGTATCAAACCTACCAAACCCCATTGTAGCAATCGCCATGCTTCCAGCATGCAAAGGTCAATTTCTCTCCCTTAGGAAACCCAAAGATTTCGCCTGCGTCTAAACTTGGCTGGTACCGGCAGTTAACATAGTGGTCGACATTGACGATTTTGCAAGTCTGCGCTGATGCGCGCTTTTCAAGGTCCAGTTCTCCATCTGCTTCGGCTTCGGGGTCCGCGACGGGGGCAGCGGCAGCCAGGAGGGGGAGAAAGGTAATTGCGAGACCGAGGAACTTCATATTGTTTCGTAGTTAATCTTGTTTGGTTATTAATTGACGCTTGCTCTATCGTGAAAGACTCTTGCAGAACAATGGTGTATTTATACATTGGAGTTTTCATATCCTCGTATCGCCCATCCCGCTTCCTCGTGTTCTCGCCCGGTGCTGCTATTCATAGGCAAAGGGCGATTTATCCGAGGTTGCATTCTCGTATTCACAGCCATTTTTAGTATCTTTAACATCCGAGCTTTAGCTGCAGAACACTTGTTTGTTGATCCCTTGATGGGCCTTTATTTAGTCAAGTCTACATAAGAGACTCTTTTACATAGTTAGTAAAGGGCCATACTGTATAATACCGATGACGCAGCACCGGTCATACAAGACGAAACGGCTTGGGGTCTTGGGGCCACTAATTAAAATTAGACTTGGGGGCCACTACTTAAATTTAGACTAGCGTACTCAGGAATAGGGTTTGGGTCATAATCTATGAGTGCAACAGGGGGAATGAAAGAGGCGGGTGATGACCGACTTGTTTAGACGTCTCTCCTAAGAGATAAATCTACCGGAAAAGTATTTCGTGAAAAAGCCCTGTAGCCTTTTTTGATGCTGGCTTTTCTTCCCAGTCCTTCGTATTATTTTGCAGAAAATCACGGTCGATATCTGACATTCCTTCCATAACCAATTTGAAAGACTTCACCTGATAATGACTTCCGCGCCAGCATCACCCAAAACTTCATCTATAGCTTCTTGGATGTAAGGGAGCCATCTTTTGTCCAAAGCCTGTGTGACAGTCCTAATCATTGCAGCGGGTCTTCCCCCAAAATACCAGCATTCCCCTATTTGCTTTAAAATCACACAATAATATGCAAGCAGAATGAGTGCCCCGGGGTGTTTTTCTGATACCAAGGTGAAAAATCCTTCCTCGATTCGCACCGGCCAAGTGCCGAGTATACTCCACGCGGTAGTTCCAATCGTCTTCCTGGCGCGATCAACGTATGCGAATGACTCGGCCAGGGTATTTGCCGCGTTGCAATATAACTCGGTGCTCTCATTGGACCAAATATCTTCATTTGGTATGATAGACAGGAAAAAATTCAAATGCGAGCGTTTCTCTTCCTCGCCGACATCCAACTGCTTTTCCCAGGCATTTACTAGAACGCTGGCACGACCGGTTTCGATTCTGCTCCATATACCTTTGAGCATGTGGCACCCAGCGCGAATAAAGAATAGCCACTGGGGGAGAATGGGATGACTGCTGGGCGGCTTCAAGTCTGCATTCACTATGAGGAAAGGATTGGTGCAATGCTCAAGATCAGTTGCCAGGGAATAAACTACTAGAAGATATCCAAATGCGATTATTGCATCGCAGTTATCTTCAGTTGGGTTTTCAATGGCGATCTTAAATTCGGGTATAGCAGCTTCTTGATGGCAGCATCCTCGAATTGTATATTTCTGCCGCTCGGTCCGGTTTAGGTGTGCCATATGTAGGGCTGTACAGGCTAATATTCCCTGGAGAAGAAACTTGTTGTCGCGTGCAAGATCCGGTACCACTTCGATCCAGACTTGCTCAGTCTTCATGTTGGCCACGAAGGTTTTGTGTGACGAGTCAAAGTAATGTCTCAACAATTGGCAATCAAGTTGATCTAGATGGTATTTTTCTTGCAGGTAGTTTTGTATTGATTTTTCCGGCGGCTGGCCTGGAGGTACCGTGGCCTCTTCAGGGTTAGCCATTATGGTATGGTCCAGCTTATCCGGGATGCTCTGCAAATCTCGCGTGTCCTGTCCGGTGAAGTAGCGCAGCATTTTACCGCGAAAGAAAGTTTGCAACAGAGCGGGGCACCAGTCGACTTCCGATTTACCCTTTCTTGCATGAACTGCCGACCAGTGGTTCTCCATTCGTTTAGTTGAAGCGCACAGGTAATTGCATCCTGGTGCCAGGCATCGCCATCCCTTATTGACTGGCAACTGTGGTATGGGGAAATCATCTGGGCGAGGTGACTGCACTTTCTCCGGATCATTCAGCCTTAGTGCTTTGGTATATTCAATATAAGGACGCCTCTTTTTCTCAGGGAGATGATGAATATCCTTCAAATGCCGCCATACCGCGCCAGACTGAACTGCGTACCGGCAGGTGATACAAATCAAGACTCCATAATCGGGCCGATGGTGGAACAATTCTGCCGGGTCTTGGCCCCGCCTATATTGTAGCTTTTCCTGTTGGGGCATGCTGGATAGGATTTCCTACTGTGATGCAGGACTGAACTTGAAGTTTACCTTGAAGTACTGTAGGCTGACGGAGTGGGGGCTAACAAAGCCGGGGGACGCTAACCGGAACAGGAGCGTCTCCTCCATAAGCGATCGGCGCACGACGGTCCCGTTCTGGTTAGCGTGTAAGAAACCCTAGTAGATCGACATTCTATGGGATACTATTACTGACAGTGAAGAGGCAGATCAAGGGTCTACAGAGCTGATTACGAATCTTTCTGATTTCAAATCGTCTGGTTCTATTACTGGACTTTTTCGAATGAGTAAAAATTATATAAACGCCCATGAAATCCGATGGAGATCGTGTTCGATTCAACCTCTCACTATCCCCAGATATCTCAAAGTCAACTTGAAGTAATTACCGTCCCCATCGAAAGCTTTCTTTAATTCTATTGCTACTTCAATCCTCTCACAATGTCTCAAAAGTTTAAACGCTCTGTACTTATTACCGGTGGTACCTCTGGCCTAGGGTATGAATGTGCGTTGAGCATCGCCCGCAAGCACCCAGAGTACCAGATCATCCTCGCCTCCCGATCGGATAAGAACTCCTCTGCGGATACGATCAACCGGTCCCTCAAAAAGCACAATGTTCAATTCCTTCCCCTCGATTTGTTAGATCTTGCCAAGATCCGTTTGTTTGCTTCGGAGTGGGAATCCCACAATTTCCCGCCGATTCAATCAGTCGTCCTCAATGCAGCATTGCAGTTTCCCGGGGATGTGGAATACTCTGATGCTGGATTCGAGAAAACCTTTGCTGTCAGCCATATTGGTCACGCTCTCCTCTTATCCCTTTTGCGGCCTTATTTCGCCGACACCTCCCGCGTGGTCATTGTCTCCAGCGGAACGCACGATCCCGCACAGAAAAGCGGCATGCCTGACGCCATTTACAACTCCGCTGAAGAGCTCGCACATCCTACCCCTGAATCAGCCAAGGCAAGCGGTCGCCAGCGCTATTCTAGCACCAAGCTGGCCAATGTTCTATATGCGTACGCACTGGACCGCCGGTTCAAAATCATCAACGAGAAGTACGACAAGAAATGGACTGTTGTGGCGTTTGATCCTGGCCTGATGCCAGGGACAGGGCTAGCAAGAGAAGCGAGTACTGTTGTGAAGTTCCTTTGGTTGCGCGTTCTGCCTCGCATTATCCCGCTTCTACGCTTCCTGGTACATCCCAATATCCATACCGTACAAGAGTCAGGTGAGGCTTTAGCCAGGCTGACGATTAACTCGGAAGAGGAATTTTCCAATGCGGCCTATTACGAGGGCACGAAGATCATTAAGTCTAGCAAGGTGAGCTATGATCAGAGACGAAGCAGGAGGATCTGTGGGAATGGACAGTCAACACTTTGGGTTCTGGAGATAAGGAGAGGAGCTTACTTGAGTTTGAGTTTGGTGATTCTGTCTAGGCTTTCAAGAATCTTTATCTGTTGTACGAATAAGGAGGAAAGTGTAGCAATTACTAACAGTTATGTCTTGGAACAGCTCGACTAGCTTTCGTTAGCGGAAACAACCTTATGTCAATGTATTTAAAGCTTCATTCAAGTTGAATATTAATAAGGCTATGTGATGATCACAAAATTTGTTATTATTGGCGCGCTATAGGCCTAGGCCCCCTTCAAACTTTGAGTAGTACGATAAAAACCTCGTCTTGAATTTTCTTCGGATAAAGGATATCATGGTGTTCTTTGAACACCCTAAATGCCAATGGTGTGTCTCTGCGGGGTTACTATCCCCGCGGGGCTAGTATCGTCAATAAGTGCGTACTAGTATAGGGAGTGTGCAAAGTATAAAGCGAATAGCATGAGTTTTTCAAATAGGATCCGGCAAAATAGAAACCGTCTTTCATTAGGATAAGAAGCACTTACTGATCCCTGTTCCCTATTCCACTAATATGTTCTTTCAGTGCATTAGTATTGATCATTTAAGCGGCTGTTTTTATCGTCTATACAATGACATCATGGAGCATCGCGGTTAAATTGCCCCACTGAAGATAACAGAAGAAATGTATTATTCAGCAATATTGGAATATTGGATGACTTGATCTGCCTCTATATAGAGCTGTGATTACTTCGGGACTTTGAAAGTCCTCTCGTTTTTCACCTTGAAGTTTCATCTGATCGACTCCATACTCCATACTACAACGCACGGCGATTGAATAATGGCACTTCAAGGAAAAGTTGCACTCCTGGTAAGTTGGAAATAAGAATCCTGAAATCCGGATGCTAATTTCATTAACAGACAGGAGCTTCTATGGGTATCGGGGAAGCAATTGCTTCATCCTTGGTCGATGCTGGCGCCAACGTCATTCTCTTTTCTCGATCAGAGGTCAATCCATCCCCGGAGCCCCCGAGCCTATTCGTTACGCCTTCACTGATTCCCAAGAAATAGGCTAAGCTTCGTGAATTGAACACAAAATTAGCAGCCAAACGACCAGACGTGAAAATCATTCATCGTGCCGTGGATGTCGGGGACTATAACCAAGTCAACAAGGAGGTCTTGTCTTCCATTGAAGAGATCGGACCCATCGACATTCTCATCAACAATGTATCACCACTTCACCCTTCACCCAATTGGAGGAAGCCGGGGCAATCAAACTAATTTCTTCCCAGGCTGGTCTAGCCCTTGGAGCACCTAGCATATTTTCTGACCTAAACCCGGCCGATATCATGACCATGAACAACACCAACGTGAACGGATACATGTTCATGGCCCATGCCGTCCTAAACCATTCCATGATGCCCCGGAAGGCGGGTACGATCTTAAACATCACGTCAATCACCGGACTCGAGGTTCCTCCTTTCCCGGGAGAGGCAGTTTACCACGCAAACAAGGCCTGTCAAGAGGCCTTTACGAATGCCCTCCGGAACGAACTGAGTGGGACTGATATCCGCGTACTTGCGCTCCGACCAGGTGTGGTCGCTACGAACTTTCACTCGCTCCGTGTGGACCATGATAAAAAGATGTACGATGAGTTTATTGAGGGTTACGAGTAAGTTCATCTATTCGGATGATTCTAGTTAGGGAAGCCCATTGACTGATAAAAAATAGGCCACTCGTTGCTCAAGATATCGCACAAGGTGCAATTTACATGCTTCAACAGCCGTTGAATATTTCAGTGAAGGCTTTAGATATCGTTCCATCAGGTATGTTTCCCCATGTCTTTCGATGAAATGTCTGTCTTCGGTTTTCTCACTCTAGCGATCAGCACAACGATCTATTAATGTCTTTGACCGGACCTGGGATGAAAGACGGAAGTGATTTTATGACTCCACCGAGACCATTTCACGACCAGAGCATATTATGTATTACTAGTAGTTTGCTCCACTGGTTTCACATCTACAATTACAGCTCGGGGAATGGTAGACCGGTTATATCCTTTTTGAATCATTTTTCATTTGTCAATCTCGCCACGAACACCCGTAACAAAATCTCGCTAGCTCAGGCGCTGTCGAGGCTGTATGCCGCGAGAGTCCAGGAGAACTAACTCCACCAGGACTGGAGTCATCCAGACCGATGTATCTGTAAATTAGAAACAAATTCCACAGGGATAATTTGAATCCGGTATATCACTTCACTCCGAAACTATCCAGCTAAATAGCTGGAGGATATAACAACAACCGCATGAGCCGAACCTCACCACCAACAAACTCCAGAGACAACTGAGTCTCCCCCACGTAACTCGAACCAACAAAATTGAGTTAAAAAAAATATGATCAAAAGGCTTTCAAAGGGTAAAAAAAAAAAAAAAAATGGATGGATGGATGGGGATGTGCAACACCAGATATGCAATTGCTCGGACTCTTGAAGAACCTGCAATTCTTCCCAAGGACAAGACATGCTGAAAAGGAAATAAAGGATAGGATGAGTGAGAAGTATCCTCGGCGCTGAAGACAAAAAAAGAAAAAGAAAATGGATATCCGTGGTCGTCAAGATGGCACGCTATATTCGAAAAAAAAGGAAATTGCTGGAGGGATAGACTCAGGAGGGCGCATCGGTCATCGGCTGATCGGCGTCACTGCTTGAAATTGTCGGCGGGGGATCTGAGAAGAGAGTTCGACGACGTGATGGTGCTTCCAAGTCTGTATCGTCTGTAGATCCGATTCCTGGTGTACTGGAAGCGCTTTCGATCGCTACCGAATCATCATACTCGTCTGGTGGAGGCGCAAAGGACCAAACCTAGACTATAGTCAATAATTTGCACAAGGGGGAGGAGTCAAGCGAAAATCATCATGAACACATCTTCCAAACATACCTCCATTACAGTGCGCCCTGACCGACTCGCCATAATCACGGCTTTTTCCTCCTCGAAGGCAACCCTCCAAACTGCCTCTGCTGGGGTTGAGAGTTCGCGGAGTAGTTGACCGGATTGCAGGTTCCAAACTTTGACCCGGCCATCACTGCCGCCGCTGACAATCCGAGTATTATCGAACTGAAGACTGGTGACACTATTGTCATGGGCTGCCAGTCGGTGGATGGGTGCCATTTTAGTCAGGGACCACACGCGTACCGAGCCGTCCGAACCACCGGTTACCAGTGTGTCCCCACGCATCTGTAGCTGTCCTACTAAGGAGGTATGCCCTTGAAGGATGGCGTGACACTGACCAGAATTCGGATCCCAGATCCGAACGCTTGTATCCAAGCTTCCGGTCGCGATTCGTCGGCCATCAAAAGCAATCGCATAGATCTGGCTGAAATGACCCGACAGAGTTCGAAGACACCGGCCTTGAGATATACTCCATATCCGGGCTGTCGTGTCGTAGCTACCCGAGACAACAAGATCACCGTGAATTGCGAGACATCGAACACTGGCCTGGTGCCCGACAAGGACATTGCGACAGGTCCCGGTGGCTAGATCCCAGATGCGCAGGGTCGTGTCTCGGGACCCTGAAATGGCGGTATTGCGGTCAGACATTTTTAAGCATCTGACCGTCGATGTGTGACCCCGAAGTAGGTGGATTCCCGCCCTTGATACTACTCGTTAGCGCTTTCGAAACTTTCTTCTGCCGGTGTCGGTGAGACCCAATCACTTACCCGGTCGCCATGTTCCATACGCGGACTTCTCGATCACATCCGCCGCTGACCAAGATATCATCCCAGGGAACCATGGCCCAGACACCCATCACGTGCCCTTGAAGGGTCTTTTGGTTATCGCCGTTTGTATCATAGACATGGATCTTGGCGTTGTCGAGGGCGACGACGATGTACTTGGGAGTCAGATGAAGACTTGTCACCACACCCTGGTCAGGAGTGATATGACGCTGGGTGCAGCGGCCACCCTTGTTCCAAGCGGACTCGACCATGTATTTTTGTTTGAACTGAGATCGATAGGAGACCGGTCGGGTTCTACGCCTGCGCGCCGAGAAACTAGTTGGTGGTGGGAGCCATTCTCCGGAAAGAGTGCGGGGAAGCCCTGGGACGCTTTCGATGGACGGCTCGTTTGAGGCGGTCAGACGTCGATTCAAAGCGTGCGAATCGGGCTTCAAATCCATCGAGCGGGGAGTGGTGGGTTCCATGTCATCCTCGTCTGAGAATCGGCGTACTGAATAGGCGTGCTTTTCGCATAGGTTCTTCCACGTAATATCATCGTTGAGCAGTTCCCGCCAGCGCCTCGATACTTGCGACGCTCGGGCTAACGTCTTCGGATCATCGATAAAGGAGAGAACCTGTGTAGGCCCCCGTTAGTATCCCCAAAGCCATCCTTTTTTTCATCTTCCGAAAAGAAAGGAGGTCATCTTACCCGCAGGCACAGTTCATTCGGAAAGACTAGAAATGGATCTTTGCGTAATCGGGGACCAACGTAACTGGAGACAAAGCTCAGTTGTTGGCTGTCGCATACACCCAATATTCCTTCGAGGAGTTTCTGTTTACGAGCGTTGGAAAGTGTGCTGAAGTGGATACGAAGGTTGAGTAGGAATGTATTTTCTTCTTCATCGGATGAAAGCCAGTTTGGGGGTCGCTGGTGAGGAGTCGGACTTGGTGCGGGCGTAGGAGGTGAAGCGGGAGCCGAGGGAAGTAGATTAGCAGGGAGGGAAGTGACATTCTTCTTGGTAGTACTGAGAGATCGAGTAGGTGTGCTGGTGAAGCTGGAGATCGAGTCGCGATTTGAGGGCTGAGGGTGCGACTCCAGCTGATCGGAGAGAGTCGACGACATCGAGTCGTCCATGCCGTCAAGTCCGAGTCCTGCGTCAGAGTCCATGATTCAAGACCAGTCGAAGGACCCGGGTTATTATAAACCTAGTTCACGGTCGAGAGAGCCGTTCGCAACCGGGGCCTGTGCATAGAGGAAAAAAGCGAGAGAGAGGACTGTAGGGCGGTAGGAGGGGTGTTTGCGGTCGTAGTAGTATCGGGGGCTGGCAAAGGGGAGTCGAAATGTACCGGAGAAGAGGAGAGGGGTAGACTGGACTGTTCTGGACTCGGAGGGGTTTTTTTTCGTTTTTGTTCTTTTGTTGAGAGTATAAGGCAAGATTCAGGTGTCCAACGTGCCCTTTTGTAGGTATTTTCTGGGCGGATTGATTGGAGAAGGGAAAGGGAACATTCCCGGAGATGGAGATGTCGTGACTGCGTGACAAAGCCAGCTGCCCCCGTGTGTCCCAGAGTCTCCACCTTGAAACAACGCCCTTGACTCGCTCTCTTTTTTCTCCACTGAGGTGGGCCACGCATCGCGAGGCAACGAGGCGCCACTGATCACTGATCACCACAATCACTGATTACTGCTGATCTCCTCTCTCGAATTCAAGGATCCGGGGCGCCTTGGGTAGGCATCTGCACCTGCGCATAACCTGCGGAAAGCCGATATCCCAATAGTCCGCCGATGCAAGGGCCCTTCCACCTTTCCACCTCCTCCGCTCCCCCCACCAGTCCAATCTCTCCTCAGATCCCCAGATCTACTAGTATACGGAAATCCCGAATCCGTGGATGATCGGTCGGCACGTTGCCGCCGACCATGGAACGATCCGTCCGGCAAGGATGATTCAGACTGACGAGACTGACGACACCTTTCATCACACCCCAGGCCATCGATGGTCATGATTCAAAGGTGAGCAAGGAATCACCTCGTTCACGATCGTGCGGGGAGGGGTGTCGCCCGGCCTTTTATAGAGAGGTTGGGCACAACGTCACGCTACGTCGATGTGATCGTGGAAGCTACAACGCAGCAAAAGCAATGCAATAATGACCAACATGCTCAATTATACAGGTTTAGTGGGAATAGTGACACATTTCAAACCAATAGCGAATCCTCCACCATCTGGTCGAGCCCTTTCTACCCTCCGTAGTAAAACCAGTCTCTTCCAGATGTATATCTCGCAACAGGTGCCAAACAAGGGGTATATGCTCTCCCAACATCCATCCTGCCGCGCAAAGTAAATGAAAAGGATAAACGTAATAAAAGAAGGTGGTCGAGAAATAAATTTGCCTCGACACTTCCCCTTCAACAGAGATGAAAAAAGAAAAAGAAAAAGAGAGAGAGAGAGAGAGAAGCACATCTCCGGCTAGATCAATCTAGATCGACGATCCATGTCTAGTTCTAGAAGATGATTGCCATGTGGTGGCAGAAGAAGCAAAGTGGAACCTCTAATGAGCATGTCCGATCTGCAAGAACAGCGGCAAGATCATGCCAAGTACAGATGCGATCAAATCTCGCATCGACTTATCCTCTCCGCTTTGCTCTCTAGCATCCCCGTAACCATTCACGGGGAGTGTCCGCGATTGAGATCCCGGTCCATTCTCCTGCATCGTGTGCATTGCAACATACCTATAAATCTTCATTAGAACAGTCCTTCCTCAGTGGAGAGGAATCATAGAACTTACAAAAAGGTACCTCCCGAGAAAAGCAAAAGCATGCCAGTCCGCCACTGAGCCGCGGCCTCGTCGCCACTAGATGATCCCATCATTTGCGCAAAAAGGAAAGTGGCCAGGGCACCAACGGGAGCAGCGAGACTAAAGACCATCAGGTGCGCTCTCGCAGTCCGGCTGGACAATCCCTGCTTGAGTAGAATTGACGTCAGGCCAAAGGACGCCGGGGCCTTATGCACCATAATAGCCAAGAAAATGATGAAGCTCAGCCCAGTGTCTGAGCTAGAAGCACCCAGCGCGATACCATCGGCCGCGGCATGAATCACAAGACCTGTCGTGGTTGCAAAACTATGGCCCCGTCGCGAGCTTTGTCCCGAGTTCAAAAGACCTCCGTCGCGAATGGGTGAGGAGTTGCGCCGCAGTCCAGAGCCCAGATTGTCAAGAGAGATGTGGTAGGGCTGTCGGTCGGGTTTGGTTGGGGATGCAAATTCGGGCAGCTTGTCGATAAGATACATCATAATGAATCCGCTCACGAGGGCAATTCCAATCCACGCATGCGGCGAGCTCTCATGCTCATCATCTTCCTCCTTCTCTTCCTCTTGGCTGGACTTATCGCTCGATGACTCCTCCTTACGAGGTCGAAGCATTTGCGATCCGACCGAAATCTGGTCTCGGTCGACCAGGTGTGCCGCATGGTCCGCATTATCGAGTGACAGGAACGAAACGGGAGTATTTGAGGGGATATTCGACGAGGAGGCGTCGTCGTTGTTGTTTAGCGCCGATGTCGCCGCCATGGGGAGGTTCTGTGTCTGCCATTCGACGGTTGTGGCTCGGGCATGGAGAGTTTTCTTGCTAACAGAGTTTGCGCTATAGAGGGTTTCGATGCCCTCTGGAATAATGACAATTAAGGATGTGCCCACCAGCACACCCATGCCGAGAGAGGATATCAGCCGTAATTGGGAGGGGGACAATGTGAAGGCGAGAGGTAATGAGCCGACGACAAAGGATCTGGTAGAGCAAAAGAAAGAAATTCAGCGTTAGTCGGAGTCGAATTGAACTCGTCTCTTGTGATCCAAGTGACTGGTATAGCTCACGTAATTGCCATCACAATGCTCAGGACGAGCAAAGTGAAGAGTCCCTCCATGTTGGCCTCTTTGAAGAGTTTCCCGGTGCCGGCTCTATAGAGCGTCAATCATGGCTGTCCAGGTAAATAGTCGATCAAGTTAAGCCCCGAGGCCTTTGAGTTGAGAAGTTGAAAAGAAAGTAGGTTGCGTGTCGCATAGGAAAGGGAGACGACTTCGGAGTTCTTGGCTCTCGACTTGACCCACGCGGGTCAGGCACCGCCCGCTACATTCGGACCAAACATGCAACATGCACCACATCCTTCATATCTCCTACTCTGGACGTCATGCACTGCATATATTTGAAATCTCGTCTCCCGGTCATTCTAGAGCTTGTTGTCTAACCACGATGGTGCAATGCTTCCTACGAGGGATATTTTAACAATTTGGCCTCCACCACTATGGCCACATTCGATCTAGGGCAAATCCATAGCTGGACGACAACATACTATAGGTCGCAAACTCTCAGGGTTTTAAATTGCTCGTTGGTTATCATCATAGTGGCTAGGGGTTCAAGTTTAAACTGTCAGTGGCAGTACTAGTACATATATACACATGATTTCTTCTCGGCTGTCCAAACGGTTTTCTTCCAGTCTATTTTTAGCAATGGTCCGTTCGATCAGATAGTGAGGCTCCCAAATTGGATTGGATCTATCAGAAAAGTTACAAACTCAACTTGGATGTAGTGCTACACTGTACTACCTAATATATAGTCTGATATTTGCTCCGGGTCGTAGTAATACTACTACTATCAAGCCTTCAAGTTCAAGTTCAACTTGAAGTTGTTTTGCAACTGGGAAGTTATCTATTCTAGTATGTGCACGGTCGGTCTACATAGTAGTACTAGCAGAACTTCAAGTTGACTCGGAAGTAAGTAAATACAGGTATTAACTTGAATGGAAAGATATCATCAAGTCAGGATCACTATCCATGGTCAAATAATAAACCCGAGAGTTCTAAGACTAAATCCCTTGTATCCTGAACTAAACTCGGACTGGAACCTGCTACCGCATGTAGTAGTTTCGTGAACAACTTGAATCCATCATCCCGCCATAGCTATCCAAGACACCTGTGGACTTGGGTCCACTTTCCGCCACCCTGGGGAAATATCGTTCAGATAAACAAACTGGTCACCTGGAAATGATTTAATAGGCAAAGAAGAATGCATGTCTGATATAACTCAAATATGAGAGAATGGACACTGCCCTTGCATTCAACTATTCCATTATGAAAAATGCCAGAACGAAATATTCTAAAAGGCTAAATCTCAAACACGAAATAAAGGTTTGTGTAAAGAATGGGTAATAGACTACCGAGTTTCCTTAGGAAGGCGGAATCCTAGATATGGCAAGTATTTTCCAGGATGCCAGTAGACGTAGAGAGCGACACATGGGTAGATAACTAATGCATCAAAGACGTATATAGTCCACTCATGAGTGTTGGTGTAGCCATCAGCTCCCTCAGTAAATTCAATAAGACGGTATATGGAACGAATCTGCCAAACAAAGCTTTTAGCTCGAATGCACCCCATTCTTAACTAACTGCCAGGGTGCTTACCAGAATTAAAACGGTGGAAAGGTTGACAACCCTCAACAACGCTGGCCAATATTTTTTCTTCACAATACCATTGACTATATAGTGTTTCTCTCCGGAGCTCTCGTATTGCTCGGTAATGGACTTGGAAAATCGCTTGGAAGTGAAGTTGAAGTGAACGGCGGCAACGGAAAAAATACCGAACGCGATCAACTGGATAATAACGCCTACTTGGGCAATACGTTTTCCTCTGTCCAACTTTTCAGCCGCATCTGTATCAGCCGCATCTACAGATGAAATCATCACAGCTCCTACCAGCTGAAGGAGAAGAGCAATGATATCGAAGCCGACAAAAAGAAGAGTGATGAATCGAGGAGGAACCCAACATAGTTTAAATGTTCGCGCTTCGCGGGGCATAACAAGGAAAAGGATTCGATTAAACAATATATAGCAGCAAGCAGCCATGAGTACCGGGGCCAGAATAATGAGCGAGAATTGGAGAACGTAAACGGGTCGCTCGGTGACATTCTGGGTCGAAATGCATCGGGCAATATAGCCAACCGCTTCCACTGATTTTGTTTGGCACACACGGAATGATAATGAGAGCAAACGAGTGTTATTTCGAACTTACTTGCGGATGCAACTACCATGGTAAGCCAGACCCGCGATTTATATCGAACCCATTGGATCAAGGTGAGAACAAAAGCAATGCCGTAAAGGACGGCTGCAATTATGGCAACCGCTAGGGAAGGGTCATAGTGATAGAGAGATACCTCCCTTGTATCATGATTTGATCATTTTGCAACCTCCATAATTGAATGCAAGTACTGTTTTTGCGACGAAGAATCTGTACGATTAGGATTCAGAAAATTTCACTATTCTTCCTACGAGCCTTCCTTTTTATAATAACCAAAATTTCCTCCATTTGTCGTCTTTACAGCCATGTTTTCTTTTGAAATCCATTTTTAGCCCTCACTGTTAAGCCTCATATCCTTCAAAGGGCAAAGACTTCGTGGGGTTCACCAGGATTTTGCGGTGAGACGGCCAGATCGGGACTGTCGGTCCCGCGATGTACCGATCCCAGGAGCGCTCTAAGCCCCAGATCATTGTCTGGAACGTGTATGCCTATTATAAACATATAGGCCAAGCCCTTTAGAAAATTTTCTGCACTTCAATGTTGTAATGCTATTCTGCAAATGGCCACTGATAAACAGTCCCCGTACGAAGTAAACGCAACAGATACCCCATTTGGCATGTGGAGTAGCCGATCCATTATTGATCCACCGGCTGACGGGCTGTGCTTCAAGGTCACACTCGGCATTTTAGAATATTTGCAGCTCTACACGATTCTTTTACCCCTTTTGATCCCGGAAACTCCCAAAGGAAGAGCAGGAACCACATCAATACAGAAAAGCCATGCCTTTCTACGGTCGTCCGAGCAAGAATTGCGAGAGTTGTCGGATCAGGAGAATTAAGGTATGTGATACTTCAATGGATCTGTAATGTGACTGTGATAGCTGAGAGCAGTTAATAACTAACCAAATCAATAGTGTGATCGTATTGAGCCAGTCTGTTCGCAGTGCAGGAGAGCGGGGAAACCCTGTGGTGGCTATCGTGATATTCCGTCTTTTCTATTCCGCGACGAGAATGACAAAACGATCCAGCGGACTACTGTTGCTAAGTCTAAAGCGGAAGCCCGCCGTAAATTGTTGGACCGGTCTGCAACAGCAAACCTTGAAAGGCTCAGGAATACGTCAAAGCCATCCCAGTCAAGTCTTGTAGTTAAGAGAAAGCCACAGGTATTCTTCATTACTGTGATGCCAGCCATGATGCCTTCCAGTCTGGAGGACCAGGGGTTAAGATTCTTCTTCAATCGGTTTGGAACCTCGATACAAAAGGCGACAAAGGATTCCACTTTCCTACAGATGGCTGATTTAGAGACATCTCCACTGATGGCAACCCTTCCAAATGAGTTACCGCTTCGGAATGCCGTGATGGCAGTGGGACTAGCAGCCATGTCAAATGTGACTAGTGACCAATCGATCTTACTAGTCGCAAGAGGAAAATATGTGGCGGCTCTGAGAATTGTCCGAGCTGCTGTGGAGAATCCACACCTAGCTAATCCCCTCTTAACATTCAAGATCATCCTGATGCTCAGCTTGTTCGAGGTATGAGTGACTTATTTTGTTTTTACGCACAGACCTTAGCTGATTATTCCAATTAGATGGTATGCTGCCCGTCAAGTGAGCTTGATGCTTGGGTGGTGCATCTGGACGGTATGGCTGCCCTGCTCAAACACGCCTGTTTTAGCGAGGCTCTCAACATCGATGCCCGCCCCCAAATACAATATCTCTTCCTTTGCGTTGTCAGATATTTCTTGGTGCAAGGAGATCTCCATTCTGGTCTTCTCAATTGGTCCTCTCAGAAGATCACGTCCGCTACACCTGCCGAACAACCTGCAGTCGACCTGGTAGACATCCTCATTCGCTTCACAAAGCTACATCATCACCTTCGTCATGATTTAGACCAGGATTCCGAAGCTTCATCTCGGTCAATAATAGCTTATGACACAGAGTTGGATGAGTGGGAAAAGAATCTTCCAGATCAATGGGCTTTCACTCTTGCCGAATCGAATGACCACCAACATACATTTAACGGCAAATATCTCGTCTACAAGGAAGTTTGGCCTTCAAGGATTCTGAACCACTATTTCTGGGGTCGACTGGTTGTGAATGAAGTAATAATGAAACATTTAGCGAAACGGTCTTCTCCAACACTGAGAAACCTACAACAACGGCAGCGAGCGTTGGACACGATTTCACGCATGGCGATCAACATCTGCGCCGGCACCGCTAGCCAAATGGGCGTCTTCGGCAATGGGACTCCGCTCGCCGGATGCCAAAGACTGCCGCCATTGAATGGTGTCTTTATGTTAATGTTCCCTCTGGCCATGGCGGGTGGTGCAACGGGTGTCCCTGATGATGTACATGAATGGGTGGTTCAAACTCTTCAGAAAATAGGGAGGACCATGGGAATCCAACGAGCCTTGCAGCTGATACCGAAAATGGATGACGCTCGGAAGAAGAAAGAACAGAAATATTTGCCAACCAAACAACAATTTCAACCCCTTGAATAGAAAATAGAAAGTGGTGATGATATGGCTCAACATGCAGTTACTACCCTAATTAGTGGTGGGTGTGGAGAATTGATACGACCGGTACATGAAATCAATGATAGACACGATAATTTCCTTTCCTCTTTTTTCTTTTGTTTTTACTTCAAGGCTCTCTAGTGTCATTCAGTCAGATAAACAATTGTGACTCTTCTGTCACATTTTATACAGTATCTGGTAACAAGTTTGACACCACTTCAGATTCCTAAGAATTATTATAGATCAAGTAAGCCAGTAGGAAATTACTTAGCTACTTAGTCAGATATCCGAGGATTTGATTAGTTTTTATACCACTTCAATTCTGATCTATTCTAAGTAGTTCTCACCAGAAGCAACACTTTATGTACTTCTTATACTTCGCAGGCCACTAGTCCCGATTAGGTAATACGAGCTCCGGACGCGTCGGCGCGCCCGCGCAGTTCAAGCTGGCCCTTGTCTTTTCAGCTCTTCTCCGCATCACTTCCTCACAACATACTCCAACATGGCGACTGGTGAAGATTGTAAGCGATTCCCCAACTCCCCCGGAATTCTCTTTGCGATCGCGACAACTAATTCCTCCAGGGTCGTGCGACGCCAACGATGCGCTTCACATCACAGTGGTGCAGCCCGGCGAGACCAAACCAAAGACCCTCTCAACCTTCCACCCGCAATTCACCTACCCGATTTTTGGCGACGATGAGCAAATCTTCGGCTACAAAGGTCTAGTTATCCGTCTGCGATTCGCCGCGCACGACCTCCGCCCTCATGTCCACATCTCCTATGATGACCGATTCAAGGCGGTCGATGATACAACCGCCACGGATCTGCTTGGAGCTCTTAAACCGTTCATCCCCGAGGGTGAGTATCGCTAGTCTCTGGTTCTCATCAGTTTGGAGACTAATGATTCATCGCAGAGGCTCTCATCAATCTTCCGGAATACGAAAAGAATGTCCAGGAAGACTCGAGCGCAAAAGATTTCTCTCCGCCAGGGAAGCTAGTCTACAGTTATGATGTGGATGATAGGAAATATGAGATCTGGGCAGGTTCCCTTGCGGATCCTGCTGTGCAAAAGATTCTGGACCGCGCGCAGGTCCTAGTGTCCCTTTTCATCGAAGCTGGCACTCCTCTGGACACAGATGACCCCGAATGGAGCTTGGAGCGGTGGACGGTATTCTTTGTGTAAGTTCCAGCCTTGCTTTCGACTGGCAAGTCCGAAAAAAAAATAACTAATTGACCATTGCAGATACGAAAAGGTGACCCCGCCGACCCCAGCCGGATCTTCATACTCCATCGTTGGCTATGCTACAACCTATCGATACTGGCTGTATCAGCGAGACCGCTCCAAAACCCCAGCCGTGAAGGATGATGCATTCCCTTTGCCTGAGCTGAAGATCTCCGAGCTCCCAGCCCGACTTCGCATCGCCCAGTTCCTCGTCCTGCCATCACACCACCGTTCAGGCCACGGCACCCATCTTTACACAACCATCCATGCATTCTGCTTGGCTGACCCTACAATCGTGGAATTAACCGTGGAAGATCCCAATGAAGCCTTTGATGCTCTTCGGGATTCTGCCGACTTCTGCCTGCTACGACCAGAATTCCTAAAGCGCAACGTGAATCTTAACCCTGATCCGAATGAGATTTATTCGGGAAAGAAGCGACCAACAGTGGTTCCCACTGCCGCGCTTATTCCTACTCAAATCCTTCGTGAGATTCGCACCGCCTTCAAGATCGAAGCGACTCAGTTTGCGCACATCCTGGAGATGTACCTTCTGAGCCAAATCCCCAAGAGCCATCGATTGGCTGGGGGCACCAATCTTGCACGATTATTGATTAAGAAGTCGAAGGCTGACAACCCCGATGACCGACGGTACTACTGGTGGCGCATGCTCACTAAGCAACGCCTGTACAAGAAGCACCGGGAGTTGCTCGATGAATTGGATCTGACCGACCGGGTGGAAAAGTTGGATGATACGGTTCGAAATGTCGAGGAGGGTTATGAAATCACACTTTCGGCTCTCGAGGGACGCTTACCCGATCCTCAAGATGAGACAACAGAAGCTTCCAGTAGTGGACGTGGGAAGCGCAAGCTGGCTGTCTCCGATGGCGAAGATGAAGAAGAAAACGGAGCAGAGGCAGCTAAGCGGCCCAAGGTCTAGATTTTCCCTTTAGGGCCAGTGCTTTGGTCCTTGAGGTGTCATACTATGTAATTTATCACAATGGGATCTGGATCTGGTGAAATGGCTTTAGTTTGATTCTTTTTAACGGTTAACGCTGGAGTAAAGATATTTTTGAGAGAAAATCCAATCGAAAGGTTCTGGTACGCACTAAATTGGTAAAAACAATGAACCTCAAGATGGTCATCCTGCAGTAGTTAGTCAATATCAATATCAATGTTCATAGTCATGGAGACTGAGGCTGGGCGGCGCAAGGGCCCAGGCTAGCAGATCTCGGCACATCCTTTTTTCCGAATTCAGGCCTCGTCACAGCTGATGCGGAGCTCAAGTCGCACCCATTGATCCTGCCAAGTAACTCCCTGACATTCAACAAGGCCCTCTGTTGGTCTTCTATATTTCTTCACTCTTGTTGGTCGGGCCGGAATTTAGCGCATTGCCACTTGCCCGCGCAGAACTCTCTCGCACTACTCCGCCCACCCTCCCCTCTTTGCGACAAGCACAGCTTATCAATCGCATTTCACTATGGTATGCTTCATATCGACCTCGCTTGACTGCTCGGGATATTGATCTGATCTGTTTCTCTTACAGCTGCCTCTCGGCCTTTTGACGGCCGCCCAGGGCCACCCCATGCTGGTAGAGCTCAAGAACGGCGAGACTTTGAACGGACACCTTGTGACCTGCGACAACTGGATGAACTTGATTCTGCGGGAAGTAGTGCAAACCAGCCCTGAGGGTGACAAGTTCTTCCGCCTGCCCGAAGTTTACATTCGTGGTAACAATGTATGTCCCCCGCAGCCGCCGCACACAACCTTTAGTGGATCACTAACCCCCCTCCTTTCAGATCAAATACCTCCGAGTCCCCGAAGAGATCATCGAGCTTGTCAAGGAGCAGCAACAGAACCAACCACAAAATCGTGGCCATCGCGGGCGAGACGGCGAGCGTGGTCGTGGCCGTGGTGGTGGGCGCGGTGGGCGCGGCCGCGGTCGAGGACGTGGTGGCCACGGCGTATGAGGCAGTCTACACATTACCTTGCATGGCTAGGATGAAATTGAAACACGAGATACCCTGGAGGAAACGGGGTGAGTAAGGTCGCTCGGTGGGGGAGAGGTCCGGTTGGACAGTTTTGGTCGAGCATGGCCGCGGCGTATATCTGGCTCTGTATTTTACCGTGGGATCTGGGCTACTGGGGTCGCATTGACGATCTACAAATAAAACAAATTAGAAACCCCGCAATCTTGTATTATTTTTGTCTGTAAAGTAGCCTGCTCGGCGCAAGGCGCCATTTACTCGCTGAGAGTAAGTCTTATCAGTCACGTGAAATCGCATTATTTCCGCCGCGGCGAGTTCCAAGCACCGGCCCTCGGGGCTACTTTGTTGTCAGTGCAAGCAAGAGGACATGTCTCAACGTGCCTTGGTCCTTGATGGACTGTGGTATTCACTATGTCCTTCATTCATTCCCCGGGCACTAAATCGCCCCTTATCATCGATCCAAACGAGGAAGCGGAGCTCCAGGTCATATGCGCCAACCACCACTTGCACAGCAGGGAGCTCGTCACGAAGATATTATTCTGGCGACAATGACAGCAGCCGCAGGATTTCCAACTCCTATACTCCCCCTGGCTCGAACGTATCTTCTGCGAATAATGGACGAGTCGCCGAAACCGAGTTTTTATCCACGAACGACCTCGAACGTTACCCTTCGACCACTGATATGCTCGATGACCGAAGAGAAATGGAACTACAACGTCTGTATAACAGAGCTATGAAAAACCCCGCGACACCTGGGGTGTACGAGATCCTCCCTACTTCATTTTTGGAAAGGAAGCTGCAGGAGGATATGACCAGAAAGCCTAAGATCACCGACGCCGAGCGTTTCTTCCGGGTCTTGATACGAGATCGCCAGATCAAACCGACTGCCCGACACTACAAGGCATTGATATTGGCAAATTGTGATTATGAATTAGGGTCATCATTAGCGGTCCAAAGGCTACTTGATGAGATGGACCTAAATCATATTGCGATGGATTCGGGCACGCTTCATGCTGCACTTCAGGTAGGTAGATATTCCTTTCGTTTCGATAAAAGTATTAATTGCTAACCAATGCTGAACTTCAGGCCGTGGCTGTCCATCCTGACTATGTCCTGCGCCAGAAAGTACTCGACCAGCTTCGAGATCGGTGGCTACCTCTCAGCCCGGCTGGTTGGCACTTCGTGGTAGCGGGATTGATGCGAGAAAATCAATTTGAAAAGGCATTGGAGCAGCTTGAAGCTATGGAGCGAAAGAACATCCCTATTGAGAATTGGTTGCACAGTTTGATTGTTTATATCCTGTGTGACTACAAAGAATTTGAAGAAGTAAACCGTCTCGTCAGAAGACGGGTTGGGCAAGGACATGAAATGACGCAGCAGCTTTGGTCGCATGTACTTTGCGGGGCAAGCGAAGATCGACACCACGGGCTAACTCGCTATATCTGGGATAGAAGAGTGAACCTGCGTTATCTTCATCCTTCGGGGGAGACCTGCACAGAGACCCTGTATGTGGCAGCGAAGTATGGTGATCCCGAACTGGGCCAGGCTGTGTTTCATTATCTCGGCAACGCTGGCCTCAAGCCAAAGTCTGATGATCATGACCGGCTTGTTATTGCTTTTCTGAAGAGGGGATCTGATGGTGATCTCCCCGCCGCGTTTGAAGAGCTTTGCACAATGCACGAAGCCGGTCTTACCCCCCGGGCCAGTACGATGAGGCTCTTGTATGACCACATTGTTGAAGGCCAAATCGACCCCTGGGAGGTGTGGCAGACCCTCAAACAGCTGAATAATGCCAAACGATCTATTCCCATCGGCGCAGTCGAAGTAATTGCCAAGGCCTGGAAAAACGATGCCAAGTCTAAGCCATCAGTTGCCGGCGATGCCCTGCAGCTCTACCGTGAACTGTATACAGTCTGTCCAGGAGGTGCAAACCTTGCCGTTTACAACATATTGATTAACATCTGTCGGCGTGCCCAAAAGGTTGAGCAGGGGATGTTTCTACTAAAAGAAATGGCGTCTCTTGGCGTGGTCCCGAATGGCGAAACCTTCGAACTTGCTCTTCGGATGTGTCTCGATGCGAGCAGTTTCAGATCGGCATGGATGTATTTTCAAGACATGCAGCAACGTGGATTCCCTCTGACCCGCAAGACACAGGATTTTATCCAGGAGGTCTGTCCGAAGTCTATGGATCCGGACGCCTTACGACTACGATACCATCCAAGTGCTCAACCACCAGCCGATCCACCACTTGCCGAACCAGCCAAGCCAGAAATCAAGAAGACCACTTGGACCAAGGAACCAAAGCCTTCCCAGGCCACGCGTAGGAGACGGAGAAGACAACGCGAAGCCATCGTTGCCGAGAAGGAGAGGCAAGGCAAAGGTGCCGTCATATCGGAGAAAAACGCGAGATAGAGCACTTGTCAGAGAAAGCCCCGAGCTCCGTGGACAATCAGATCCACAGTCCAATCTATCGGGTCTCAAGGGGGATGCAGCACCGGATGCACGAGGCCGCAGGCTCGGCACAGCATCTCCCTTATGTTCCAGCCCGGACCGGGTCGGTTGGTGGTGGCAAGATGCATGGATATGCACTTCATACATCAGGCAGCGATGACCGACGATCCACTGTGACACGAGTCAAGATCTAGTGCGACGTCCACCGCTTGACCGATAATGTGGATAGGGTATCATCTTATAAAAATTTTTGCAACGCCTTGAAACGCATCCCCCGTAGACCCGTTTATAGGGCCATTTAGCCGGGTTTTTGGGGGGAAGATGGGGATTCTCACAGCCGGAATGGTTTATCCGCGCAAACCCAGTTCTTCATTATGGGCCTACCACCCCTCGAACCAACGGTTCCTTTAAGGGTCCCACTCGACTAAAATTAGTTCCGGTTGTCTGAAACGCGCCTAGAAGGCGATCTTTGCAGACGACTCGTCAGATAGTGAGACCCAGGTTGCAACATCAGACATCGAGTGCTTTCAGTACACTATGGATTGTGAATACTGGGGAACTATTGGCGTGCAGTGCCGATCGGGAGCTTTCCCCTGAAAAGATCGGCGGTTCGGTGGACCCAAGAACAAGAGGAGGTTGGCATCGGGTTTAACGGGAGGTTGAACTAAGGCGGGATTAACTAAGGCAGGGACTCTCCCCTTTCTCAAGTTGCCTCTGCTGGGTCTGCCAAGCCTTCTCCTCACCCCCCCGTTGGACCCTTGGGACAAACTCGGGACTGACCAATACTTATACCCAACCTCTTTCCTCAATTCTTTCTCTTTCTCATCAATTGTACATTACTTTTACTTCTTACTCTTTCAACCCGGCTATAATCCATAATCATCACACCAATCACTCCGATTATATCGACTAAACCGATCACACTGATCACATCACATCCACTATGCAGCTTACCACCCTCCTCCCTGTCCTGCTCTCTACTCTGAGCCTGACCGCTGCCGCACCTCAGGGTTCTGCCTCCGTGTTCAAGTCCAACGACCTCGAAATCGGTCGCTCACAAGGTGGTGTCGCTTGGAGATTCAATATCACTTCACCCAAGTCGCAAAACAGCCCTGCTTTCAGCACCCACTGCGAGGGAACCAACACCACCGCCATCCCATGTGCCGATGGAAATATCACAGCACAGGTCAAGGGAGTGGGATACCCCAAATTCAATATCTGGGTCGAGCACCACTGGGCTAAGATTGTGGATGGATACCGTGAGGACTTTTGGGCATCGGGCAGTGTCAATGTCACCGAAGACACCAAGCGCTTCCAGATCAAGCCCGATGAATTTTACGGAGTCGCATAAAGAAAACCGCTGAACACCAAAACCGCTTTGCAGTCCGGCTGCTCTTTGTCCATATCTTGTTTTTGTTTTTGTTTGCCCGCCAGTTACATTCCACACGGAAGGTCCGGGCAAACGAGTTGACCATGATCAATCTGATGTAATGGCTGGGAAGATTCTTTGCTTTTTTGTTTCTTGTTTTATTTTATGAACCCGCGGAAACAGCAACCGCATGTCCCTCCTTCATGACTGGCGTTTGGGCAGGATATTTTGGGTTTGAAAACATTCATGACACTCCTTGGAGGCCCCCCCCCCCACCCCCCCCGATAGATGGGGTCTAATGTTTGGTTGGAATATTGCACATAGGCATCGTTCTGTACAATACAAATCGATCAGTTTTCATCTTGCACATCTCATTTACCATCACCTGTATATTTGAAGTATAAGATTCCCCGTTAGCGGAAACTAAGACTAGCGGATGACATCATTCGACTGCGCCTCGCTTCATAAACAAGTCCACAGGCTCAAATCAACCCAACGCAGGGACGTTGGCAACCTCACATCTGCATTCATGTCCTGAAATATAACGGTTACTGCGAGTTGATTATCTCGCAGCATGGTAGGCACTTGCATCTTGCATCTCGCATCTTCCTCAGCTCATGGCCAGATAACGCTAATCTTCTCCGCACCGCAGAAATCCATCCTCCGCCAAATTGTCGCGGGACCGAGACAACAGCACCCCGAAGCAGGTCTAGATCTCTGCTATGTGACTGATAAGGGTAGGTATCCTCAACCTGACCATAACTGTCTTATGCCCAGAGCTGACGCTGTGTTTTCTAGTCATCGCCACATCAGGCCCGTCCGCAACCTACCCCCAGCGCGCATATCGCAATCCGCTCGATGCCCTCGTCAACTTCCTCGATTCGAAACACGGTGCAAATTGGTGCATTTGGGAGTTCCGCGCCGAGGGTACAGGGTATCCTGACTCCGAGGTGTATGGGCGAATCCACCATTTCCCGTGGCCAGACCACCACCCGCCACCTTTCGCATTGATTCCGAATATTATGGGTAGCATGCGGAACTGGTTACATAAATTGGATGATTCGAATAATACAGACGACTCGGAAGGGGAACGCGTCGCCGTCGTACATTGCAAGGCGGGCAAAGGACGCAGCGGCACAATCGCAACGGCATACCTAATCAGCCAAGAAGGGTGGAAGAAAGAGGATGCCCTACAACGATTCACTGACCGACGTATGCGAGTTGGATTTGGTAATGGTGTAAGTATTCCCAGTCAGCTGAGGTACGTCGGGTATATCGATCGATGGGCGAACCAGCTCGACAAGCAATATGTGGAGCGGCCAGTCGAGATCCTCGAAGTACACATCTGGGGTTTGCGCGATGGAGTCAAGGTCGCTGTGCAAGGATATGAGGATGAAGGGAAGAAGATCAAATGCTTTCACCTTTTCCATCGCAACGAGCGTACCGTCATCGAGGATGCCAGTGCAGCAGGTCCAGGAATTACGATTACTTCACCAAAGGGGGACGATACCAAGGATAAATCTCCCCAAAGTGCTGTTCCATCATCATCATCTACGTGGTCACCCATGACCTCACAATCTGATACCTCCAGCACCACTGCCCGACCCAGTGTTCCTCGCCGGACAACCACAAGCAGTTCTTTATCAGCCGCATTGTTGCGACCCAAGAAGCGCCTTATCGTTTCAGGCTCCGACGTTAACATCGATCTAGAAAGGCGCAGTAAAGCCTCGTATACGGGGTTCGCAATGGTAACTTCCGTCGCGCATGTCTGGTACAATGCCTACTTTGAAGGCGGCAACGAGCACGACTCGGGTGTTTTTGAGATAGACTGGGACGCAATGGACGGCATCAAAGGCAGCGCGAAAAAGGGAATTCGTGCATTCGAGAAACTCAAGGTGGTCTGGCGATATCCCCTACCAGAAGATGACACCAAGAAAGACGCCGCTCCCGTGAGCGGAAAACCGATCAGCGAGCCAAAGCCCGGGGAGCCCATCCATGAAAGCCTGGCGGCTGATTGGCGAGGCCAGGAGACAGAAACTGGACAGGAGCAAGAGAATACAGTCCCCGAGAAGAAGGATCAAGGGACGAAGGAAGAGGAATCTGGAGCTGGTTCCACGGGGTCTGGGCTGTTAGCTGTGGGAGCGGGGTCTTTACATGAGCTTCAGCGGCAATTAGGGCTGCGCAAGCAGACAGATGAGAGTAAGGATGTGAGCCTGGCTGGAACGGATGATGAGGCGCGGTCAACAACGACAGACGACGAAGGGCGAGCCCAGAAGACGAAGACTGCGGGGAAAGACGAGAATGGGGACTTTGAGGGTGAGGGGGTGAGATCTTATTTTGGGAAGAACGGAGATAGTGCTGGAGAAGGAGAGAAGGTTGAAGATGAGAAAGAAAGACCGCCTGGTTAAGGGATCGAGTGGTGATTGGAATTTGAAGAATTCGACATAAAGGTGGAGGATCACCTTGGTGCAACCTTGGTGCATGCATGATCTACTCTATACCTAGGTACTTGAAGGAACTTGAAACGATGATATCCAAATGTGATTTGAGAGAAATACCTAGGAAATCCCCAAGCCCGGGGTGAATGTGTACTATATGTATATACATCTATGCATCTATGCATGTGAATCCTAACACTCCACAACTCTAGTACGTGACACGAAAAAAACAACAAGAAAACATCAGAAACAGACTATTAAAACGCCGATGAATATTATTCTCGAGAGAGGGCTATGTCGCAAAGAGCCCTCGATCAGAGAGGGACAAATCCCTCCAAACGCTTTCGCGCCTCCTCTTCCTCCTTCCGCAGCCGATCGTTCTTCTTACGTTCATAGACTGCTCTCACGACCCGGCGAACCTGCTCCTTGCCTTGGCTGAAATTAGCTCTAGCCAATCCGACTACCGAATCGATCTGCTCAGGCGTATAGATGAAGTTCCAGGTAGATAAAAAGTCATCAACATCAGGATCAATAGAGTTCGGCTGTGGGGCTAAAGGTTTTTCAGGATCCTTTGCGCTAGGTTCGTTCTGCTTCATAGACTGTACAGCTGCCAGTGGACGTGTTTTCGGGGCAGAGGGGCGGTCTGGGGCCGAAGGGTTGGGGAGCAGAGGGAAATAGACGACGGCGATACCGGCTTCCGGGTGCATGAGATGGAATTCGGAGTCGGAGTGATCGCCTGAGTGGTCGGGATGGAAGAGACGCTTCGATGGAGGTGGCTCCTTTTCACTGATTCGCTCTTCTTTCGTGCCTACCCAGACATTGCAGTATCCAAGATCTGAGTCTGTGGCCTTGGTGGAGTTTTTCGAGTGAGAGGGACTGTGACTTTGTGCATCGGCTATCTTCTCATTTATTTTCTGCTCCGTCATGTGTTCCGACTCACGGAGAGCTTGCTCTGCCTCTTCGAGACTTTCGCTTTCCTTAGGCCATCCCGCACCAATTGGCCAACCCTTGATACCACGCTGTCGTGCATATCCGTCGACGACAGACAGCCAATTTTCTTGTTTGATGTCTGCAGATGCGTCGAAAGCAACAATGACATCGACATCCCTTCCTGGGCGAATCAGCGGGTAGATGGGTAGGTTGTTACTCATTCCGGCATCCATCAGACGCAGATGGCTGCTTCGGAAGATAGATTCAGGGCAAGATGGAGGCAGCTGACCCTTCATGCCCATCACGTAGTTTGGAATAGCAGCGGGGTCAATGGGGTGCACTTTGACCAGATCTTGGTTTTTGCCCTGGATGAGAGAATCGATGCCACCGAATCCGGCGAGGCTTTTGACCAGGGGTCGAACCTCCTTGTAGTAGTGTGACAAAGTCGCGCAAAATGCGCTGCCCCAGATGCCCATTAATTCAGGAACCCTGAGCTCTGGAATAGGGTAGTTCCTGTCTGGAAGCTCATTGAAACCAGCATTAAAATGTCTCCCAAGGGCCCAGGTCGGGATTCCAGCATTAAGCTCTTCACAAAAGAATTCATATGGAGTGAATTCAAACCACTGGAACCAAGACTCCTTCTGAGCTTCCCGCATGAGGTCTTCAGGCATAGGTTTGGGACCATCGCTATCCTCCATTATTCCAGGGATCTCGTGTCGCACAGCCGTGTAGATTGGAAGTGGGTGTGCTCCATTCAATAGGTTTTCCTTTTGGTTGGAAATTTTGAAATCTCTGTCCGAGACTCCAAGCTCCCCGCGCGGCACTAGGAGTCTTGCTGCAAGTAATAATCCGTAAATATCCACGAGCCCAAAGTCTGCGCGGGGGTCACCCTTCAACTTTTCCACTATCCCACTCAGAAGGAATTTGTTTGTTGGTGCAGTAGTAAGAAGGTCCAAAGCTGTGGGCGGGAAGGCAATGTGAACTCCAAGTCGGCTTTTCAAGTGGTCAACTAGTTTGTTGAAATTGCGGCTTGTGATTGACGAGTGATACAAGGTTTGAAGCCAACAGCTACCACTGACTCCAGCTGTGTAAGTGACACAATCCCACAGGCCTTCCTCCTGCGCAGCCAGGTACGAACCTGTCCCCGCAACTAGGGCACGCAGTCCTCCTCCCGAGCCACACATGGCAATGACTGGTACGTCATCAGGGTGAATTTCCTCCTCCGCAACGTTGAGGTAGGAAGCCAGCGCTTTCACCGCGTGTTTTTGTCGTTGTTTTCGGAATGCGAGTTCCTCCGGGCATAGCTGATCGCTGACTCGGACTTTGGCATCTTGCAAGATCTCTGGGTTGATGTCGGGGTCCTGGGACTCCTTCCAGATATCGTCTGCCAGTGATCCAGGGGCCAGAGACAGCTCCCGTTGGAGTTTCTGGGCTGTAGCAGGTAGCAATCGCGCCCAATCCGGGACGATTAGGTTCGTAATATTGCCGCGGATGTCCCCCCACTCTCCAGGCACAACATTGTGTTTGATTTCGTCGAACTTGTGGATAATGTTCAGCCAGATTGAGGCTTGATCACCGCTTTCCTCGGCGTCTTTGCCAGGTGAAGTCGACGAGGGGCTTCGTGGGTCGGAATGGGACTCCTGGCGGGCCGAGGCATGGGCGAAGTGGGCTTTCTGCAGGTGCTTGTTCGAATGAGCCCACTCCCCAGTTCCATAGGCGGCCAGGGCCGCTGGCGGTACTGTCCAGCGCAGGCGTGAGACCCTTGTGGCCATTGCAAATGTAGAATGGGGAGGATATCTGCAGCTGTGACTTGCATACAGCCAGCAGTGCAGTGGCAGCGAGCTTGCCTGGCACAGACCCTGGCAAGATACTACCTCTCTGCGGGGATGACGTCGGTTAATGTCACGTGGTAGGTCTAGGTGCGGGCGATCCCACCCTCGTCAGGTGACTCCCGTTCGACTGAATCCGTTTAGGGTCATTTGCCTTGGAACTGTAGCAAAGGACTGGAATCCTACGGAGGACATGTAATCATCAATCTTACTAGGATGTGGCTCTCCACCTACTCATCCTGAAAGAGAATGCTAAACTTTCTTTGGGAATGGCTTGTAGGGCAACAAAGGGAATGTAATTTCGACATCCTGGGGTACTAACTGATCATAATGATATTTCTCAGATTTCCAACTACTACGCTATGGCTTACTCCATTAATTATATGCATCAATTCTCTAATATTCTTCTGCAATCGTAAATGTCGATCTACTTGCCAACTTGAACACGTTATACTTCCTCGGAGCACAGACGGGCCGATGTCGCCTAATTAGGAATGGTTCATTATAAGGGTGAGATGGTCCTCGACCGAACACCCCGGCGATAAGCTCCCGACCATCCCTCGTGGACCCCACACCTGGCCTTGGAGACATGACGCCCGGTGAATTGGTCTTTTCGGTTCGTCGTCTGTGATCGACACCATGGTGGCTCCCAGGAACACAGCTTATGCTGAGGAGAGCGCGGAGGTGGAAGTGCTCTATGCCAACCTCGAGAAGCTCAATCGTCTCACCAAGAAGATCCAAGGCTCCCTGGTGCGCTTGGAAACAAGCGGCAAGGTGGTCAAAGAGGCCATCGGCCCCATCTACAGCAATACTCAGTCTCTCCAGATTACCAATAGCAACATCGACAAGGTCAACGATGCCATCGACCGCCTCCGACAGCCCCTCGATGCGAAAAGCCGCGAGGAGGGTATCATTCGCGCCGGGTAGGTCTCCATCTTATCAGCCAGCTTGACAGGCCATTCGGGAGAGACGTACACTTACTAATTCATTTCCTCTCTCAAGACCGCAGAGCTCGGGTCTCTCACAGTACCTCTCGGCGATGAAACGCGTTGAAAAAGCGCTGGTCGATCTGAACACAACGAACCTCCGATCCAACCAGAATGCGATCACAGACTTCAACTCACTGCTAGGCACCGGAAGTAAAAAGCTTCAGGATATGCTTAGATCCGAGTTACAGGAGAATGTCACACCTATCGAACCACTACATTATCTTACGAAAGGTGTGTTGCCACTCATCAGGGGAGCATCTCTTATTGCGCAGACTAGACTAACAGTGTCGCCCCATTAGAGCTTCCCTTCCCATCTATTCCCGAAGAAACCATCGCACGATTAGCTCCACTATGCTCAGTGATTGGCTCTGCATCCGTCCATGGACCACAGCACAACAAAGGAGAGAACCCTGCTTTGAAAATCTATGCCGATGTGCGCGGGCCGTATATCACCTCTAGCTTGCAGAATCTCGCGATCGCATCCCTCAACACTGTTAAACGAAAGCCGACGGACGGCCCATATAAACAAGGCACAAATGGTATTGGAATTTACTCGAACGCGCTTGAAGCCTTCATCGTGACGGAGCATGGCATCATTACTCAAGTCTTCACCGGAGACCAACAGGGACTCGCATTGCAAGCCACGTTCATGTCGCCTATGTCTGAATATTCGAAAACGTTGCGCGAACTCAATCAATACATTAGAATGAATTTGATGACCGACTGCTTTCTGGCATTCGAGATCATTGAGATCGTGACAGCAATGTCCTACCGGATCGATTCCAAGACGGCAGAGCTGAAAAGCCTGCTGATTGAAGCCTTACGACCCGTGCGGGAAACCGCTAAGTCTTCACTGTCGGAGCTACTCGAAGAGACAAAACGCAAGGCCAACAATTCTCCACTTCCTCCAGACGGTGGATCCGTGCCTTTGGTGGAGGAAGTGATGAGCTCTCTGACAACCCTGACCGGCTACTCCGGTCCTCTGGCTTCCATTCTCACATCTTTGGGCGACGGAAATTGGCGCTCTAAGTCGAGCACCGCCGGTGCTGCCCCGTTGGATGTGGGCCCAGATAGCGGTACTCTCTTCTCTCACTTCATTCTAGACATGATCGAAGCTCTTATGACTGCACTAGAGAGCCGCGGTAGAGCATTCCATCGATCTAAGGCTACACTTGGTGTATTCTTGTCCAATGTCTTTTGCGTCGTCGATCGGTCTATTCGGCAAACCCCAGAGCTGGCACGATATCTTGGTGCCCCTGATAGCATCGCCCGAATCGATGCATTCCGGAAACGTGCAACCTCGACGTATCTCGATTCATGGAAGGAGGTGTCACAGGCCTTGCTGGATGTTCAGTATACCTCTCGTTCCGGAGCACGGCCAAGTTCTGGAGGCGCAGTGGACTCTAGTGCCATTGTCAAGAACCTTTCCTCAAAAGACCGAGACGCCATTAAAGAAAAATTCAAGGCGTTCAACGCAAGCTTCGACAATATGGTTTCTCAACACAAATCTCTTCATATGGAACGTGAGGTCCGATCGGTCCTGGGACGAGAGCTGCAAACCGTTCTTGAACCACTCTACTCTCGATTCTACGATCGTTATGTTGAGATCGACAAGGGTCGTGGCAAATACATCAAATACGACAAAGCCAGTCTGTCGGTACAGCTAGCACAGCTTTGCTAAATAGCTACATTGTACGCATAAGGGGTCTTTTTTCTAAATAGCGAATGCCTAATACCATATGGTTTTATTTACTTTACTCTATGCTTCCTTACCATAGCACTCCGACAGTAATAGCGGTCCATAGATCGCACGTGACTCAGTCGATCCCGATAACGTGATAAGCCCCGCCAACCCTCCGCAGCAAAATTTCCCAGATCGCACACTACCTTGTCAACGCCCTTTTGGTCAGTTCCTGTCGATCAATTCGTTCGAGATATTCTCGAAAACTATCGCCAGAATGTCTGCCAGCAATGATGTCTACCAAACCCCCCTCAACTCGCGCTATTCCAGTAAGTTATTCTCCCGTCCCGCCGTTGGTACCAAGGAGGGGCAAAATCTGGGGGAAATTCATAGACCGCCATGCTGACTGAGTGCCAATTGATTAGGCGATGAGATGAAATATCTTTTCTCTCCTCGTATGCGTTTTTCGACCTGGCGCAACCTATGGATCTGGCTCGCCGAGTCCCAGAAAGGTACGAGCACGGAATATGGATATAGATGGTGATCCGACATCGGAATCCCATCGGGTGGTAAACTGTGGAAAGCAAGGAAAAAAGACATTCAATTGACTGGGTCATTGCTTCTCTAGAGCTTGGACTTCCGATCACCGATGAAGCTATTCAGCAGATGAAGGCCCATGCCACCATCCAGGACGACGAGTTCAAGGTCGCCGCTGAGGAGGAGAAGCGCCGCCGTCACGATGTCATGGCCCACGTCCACGCCTTCGGCCAGGTTGCTCCGGCTGCCGCTGGTATCATTCACTGGGGTGCTACCTCCTGCTACTGTACCGACAATGCGGACCTGATCCTGCTCCGTGACGGTCTTGATATCCTCATCCCCAAGCTTGCTGTCGTCATTGACAAGCTTTCCCAATTCGCCCAGCAGTACAAGGACCTGCCCTGCCTGGGTTTCACCCACGGTCAGCCCGCTCAGCTCGTCACCGTCGGTAAGCGTGCTTGTCTGTGGATCCAAGATCTGCTGATGGATCTCCGCAACCTCGAGCGCGCCCGTGATGACCTGCGTTTCCGTGGTGTCAAAGGTACCACCGGTACTCAGGCCTCTTTCCTTCAGATCTTTGAAGGTGACCACGCCAAGGTGGAGAAGCTTGATGAGCTCGTTACAGAGAAGGCGGGCTTCAACTCTGCTTTCATCATTTCCAGTCAGACCTACTCCCGCAAGATCGATGTGGATGTCGGCAATGCTCTCGGCTCCTTTGGCTCGACCTGCGAGCGTATCGGTATCGATATCCGTCACCTGGCCATGCTGAAGGAAGTTGAGGAGCCATTCGAGAAGGACCAGATTGGCAGCAGTGCCATGGTGAGTTCAGATGAGCTGATTGGTCGCATGGACAAGCCACTAATGATCAACAGGCTTACAAGCGTAACCCGATGCGTTCTGAGCGTCTGTGCTCTCTTGGACGCCACCTCCAGAACCTCCCCAAAGATGCTCTGGACACCTACTCGGCCCAGTGGTTCGAGCGATCACTGGTGAGTTTAAGAATTGGAGAATACGAGGGAAACCTTTTTTCTCCGTGTGCGTGTGTGTGGTACTAACATTGAGTAGGACGACAGCGCAATCCGCCGCATCAGCATTCCTGAGCTTTACCTGTCTGCTGATGCCTGTCTCATTCTTCTGAGTATGTCTTTCGCAAGTGGCTGTCAAAAAGAAACATTACTGTTCTAACACTTTCACCCAGACAACGTCAGCTCCGGCTTCGTTGTCTACCCCGAGGTTATCAAGCGCCGTGTCAATGATGAGCTTCCTTTCATGGCCACGTAAGTTCTCTACAGTTTCATTCTGCTTTATTACTACAGAAGCTCACAGTATCCCAGTGAGAACATCATCATGGCCTGCGTCAAGAAGGGTCTGTCTCGTCAAGACGCCCACGAGGAGATCCGTAAGTTTAAGTTCTTTTCTTCTTGTCCACAACTCCGTTGGTTTTGAGACCCATCTGACATTCGTTTTCTTTTTCTTTTAGGTGTCCTCTCTCACCAGGCTGCCGACAACGTCAAGAAGCAGGGTAAGGACAACGACCTGCTTGAACGTATCCGTCGTACCGCTTTCTTCAACCCTATCATCCCCGAGCTGGACGCCCTCCTCGACGCCCGCACTTTCGTCGGCCGTGCCCCCGAGCAGGTCCAGAAGTTCACCACCACCGAGGTTGCTGCCGCTCTGAAGCCGTACGCCGAGCAAGTTGCCAAGGCCGAAACCTCTGCTCTGCACGTTTAAATTGTGCCTCCGGCATAGAGTTAGGTTACCAACGCTCAGAGATAAATATCTGTCAATGAAAAAGAAAAAAAGCAATTAAGCTTTGCAAATCGGCCCAGCAAATGAACAGTGTCGAATCTGGAGTCATGTGATATAGAGGTCAGGAGTTGTGTATATTGACCGGATCCACGTGCTATGAAATGAAATTTATACTTTTCGGTGTTTCTAGTCTATGAATCAATCGATCGCAAGTAGCTTGGGATTATTGATTATGATATTTATTAAATATGGTATCCGGACGATATCCTAATGATTTTGAGGTGAGGCAACCTGATTTGAGGTATCGATAGGGCGAAGAGAAAGAAGTATTGAAGAATTCGTGGAAGCCGAGGGAAATCAGGACACTAAGTCGAACCCTCGGAAATATTTGAAGCTCTGGTCGAACAATCGAGATTGATAAATAGGTCCGCTGAAACAGTGGTGGGGGGAAGGTTGATCCGACACTCATTCTAATAACAACTGAAGAAACCATGGGAATGCATGACCATAAAGAAAGAGATGATGACATAGATATGAGAAACGAGAGACATTGGAAACGCTAACATGATGTATGCAAGAAAACAGGGAAACGTATGCATGGGGCCTTAGGACGCTAGATGCAATGGAACGCTATGGAAGAGAAGGTGATGCAAAGAGAGAGGCACACGGAAGATGAAAATAGAAAAAAATATTCACAATCGAAAGGACCTTTTTGTTTCTCAAATGGAGAAATATACCAACCCAAGAAAAGAAAAGAAAGAAAAGAAAAGAAAGAAAAGAAAAGAAAAAAAAAAAAGACCTAATCTCTTGCTCGCTCGCCAGTCTGAGAGGGGCAGTGGCGGTGGTGGGGGTAGAGGATACCTGTCAAAGGCAATCAAAACACATGGCATGCATCAGGCAGCCTGGGGAAAAAAGGCGCCACAGGTTCAAGCGGAAAATAACCGGATGGGGCACAAATCCGATGGTTCGGTGGATGATATAACCGGACGAGGCTGGCATGAGGGTTTGCCCTCTTGCCGCGCGGGAGGCAGGGTGAATATGTCCATGAGGAAGGGCGTGTAACATGAAGCATGCCCCTCGCCCGTTTTCACCGAAGATCCACGGAAGTACCGATCTGAATTCCCCGGGCCAATTGCATTGCGGTCGCGGTGGAAATCCCAAGAGGTCGTGAATGGAAATGACAGCTGCGTCATGCCACGAAGGTTGAACCGCGCACTAAAGCACAGGTGTCTCTTCCCCCTCATAGAACCGAGAAACCGACGAACGCATAGAATAGGGAGACACACGGCAGAGTATCCGAGTCCGCTTAAGGTATACAGCCCCGAACCGAACTTGAAGGGGTTTAATCGTCTTGATCATCCGCACCACACCATTGCCACACCCCCCGACATGATGAGCGCGCATTATTCGACATGGGGGTTTTGAGATTCGGACGGGTTGAATGGGAGATAGAAGAGATCCCGAATCAACCAGAGAATATAGAGGACACCCAGCACCCATAAAGAGGCCAAGAGTTTGTATGTCGAAGAGCGCCAGGTGACGCGTCGGATCAGGCGTCGGCCATTGGGACCTTCGATGGGCCCGCGACGCGGGGTTGAGGGGTATGTGGTGCCGTTAGAGAAGGGATAAGCCGGCGCTTCGTTCATGGGCTCGCTATGAGAGGTTCTGCGGCGAGCCATGACCGTTATTGGAGGAGAGTGTGTGTGTGTGTGAGTGAGTTGAGTAAGTGAGATGTGAAAGGGAGAAGGAGGAGGAGAGGTGAAAGAGAAAAAAGAAATTGGTTTTAACGTTGGGTAGACAAAGGCTTGTGTCTTTATTATTATTATTTTTATTTTTATTACTTATTATTATTATTTTATTTATTTTGATTTGGGATTTTTTTTTACACTCACGACAAGCGAATTGGAACCACGGCGCTGGGATATTAGAGCGGTGAATGGGAGAGATTTTTTCTGATTTAATTTCAAAGAGAATGGATCACAGTGGCAGTAGTGTGAGAAGCCTGAGCAGCCTGAGACCATACTGGATTGGATGAAGCCGGGGCAGATAAGATATATATATATCATATGATATAACCTAGGGTAACCCGAAGGTATATATACCTTGTGGGAGTCCCGGTGGGAGTGATTACTATAACTCTCGACGGGAATGGTAGCAGTGGACACCTGGAAAATTCCATTGGGCTTTAGGTCAAGACAACTCCAGAAGGATTTCTGAAACGAAGGTCCGAGTCAATCCATCGAAGATGGGTTGACCCAGTACCAAAGGACGAGTCGATGGTATACGAGCAGTCCCACGTCCAAGCCCGAGCCCAAGCCTAAGCCTAAACCCACAAAAGTGACCAAGCGAGACGAGAGACCCGCCCGACACCTAGCAGCACCACCTTGGAGAAGCAGGAGCTCCAAAAGGGAAATCTTGACTCCACGGGCCAGCCGCCGGCCGCTTGGACTCGGGCAGATCCTCAGATACCATGTAAATAGGAGATATGCTGGGCCTGGGCAAGGACAAAGGACGTGCCGGCAGATTGGATAGAGATCATGTATTAATCTATATATGATCGAGATTAGTCCAGGGCTCAGCAATATAAGCAATCTAAATCCGATAGGAATCGAGTAATCAATGTAGTGTGGCCCGTCATCTGGGAAATCCTTAAATTGCATAGAGGGGTCGTGGGACAAAAGTACGTTATGACGAAAGACCGGGCGAAGGGGAATCTGGGTTAGCCTGAGAGAAGAATGGAGTTTGACTGACTGACTGGAGTGTGAGTGGTTGCGATGAGTATTGGTATTACCAGGCTGGGCATTCATTACGATGGGGACAGCTGGAGACTCGCAGCTGGAGACATCCGAGGTCCGGCCACTCTGTATGGAGTATACAGACTTCGGTAACTCACAACTATACTACACAGTATATGTATATACTACCTAGGTATACTAGATACTATATGCCCAGTATTATAGTATATACTGTGGTATATAATAGTATATATATATATATATATATACTACCATATATCTGATCTACACGCATCTACTGCACCCCGGAATTATCCATTCCCATCCGGCTAGACAATTTACCCCCGGACTCGGGACTTCTCGCGGGGACTGGGGACTCGCCCTCTTCAGGTTGTTTAATTCACTTCCCCTGATACAAACCTGACCAGACCATAGAAGAAGCCCCTTCAAGTGCCAAACTCAATTTCAATTACTCCCTAACAACCTATGCTCGAATGGTCCGAGCTGCCCTTCTACAGCTGGGGCGCTTCCTCCGACGCCGGAACGTGACACCGGGAGCCAACGACCTCGGCAATGCGAATCTCCCCGACTCATCACACGCGACCATCTCTGGCTCCAGCATTCTACGCATCCCTCCTTCCACCACCTCCGCCATCCACGACATCGACGACGGTTTCTATCGCCCTTTCCTCTCATCGGCCTTCTGGCCTGAATTCGACACCATGTGGAAGCCGTCGGAGCGTCTGATGGAGACCATCAGGCACTATGCCAGCTTCCCCGCAACCGGAGTCTCGTTGAGGCAGATGGTCCAGTTTGGTGACCGTCCCTCTACCGGTATGGCTGCTCGATTTCTTTCAGATCTATCTTTCAGTCCAATCCCCCCCCTGGATTAGACTGAACTCCCGATCAAATGGCTGACCCGCGCAGGCACTCTCTTCCGCGCCTCCCAATTCCTCTCCGAGGAGCTCCCCATTCGTCTCGCCCACCGAGTCCAGGATCTGGGCGAACTGCCCGATGGTCTCAGTGAGATGCCATCCATTAAGAAGGTCCAAGACTGGTATGCGCAATCTTTTGAGGTATGATTTCCAGCCCATATGCACTCTCTCGCTCTCCGCGCGTGCGCCTGGGGGTTTCCTTTCGACCGGTGACTCACCCCCGACCCTTCAGGAAATTATCAACCTACCTCGCCCTTCCCTCACCCAGGAAGTCAAAACCCGCCTGCTACGACCAGGTCGGATGAATGGCAGTGCCTCCAAGATTATCTCCGAGGCGACACAAAATCCCAGCATCAAGGAGGGTCAGTACCGATCTTCCCCGACAACCAACGGAAACGGACACGGCAACGGCAAGGCAGCCGCCGCCGCCGGGCGGCGATACTTCGTCCCCGCGGATGACCACGCGGACTGGCCACCAGAACTCAACGACTACAACCAGCGATTCGCCAAGACTCTGCAACAGATCAAGCGCCGTCACGATGGTGTCGTCACAACCGTCGCCCAGGGTATTCTCGAGTGGAAGCGGGTGCGACAACGCATGCAAATCGACTCCACCATCCAGTCCTTCCTCGATCGCTTCTACATGTCTCGAATCGGTATTCGAATGTTAATCGGTCAACATATCGCGCTCACGGAACAAACTCATATCAAGCACGCCAATTACGTCGGAATCATCTGCACCAAGACGAACGTCAAGGACATTGCGCTCGAGGCGATTGACAATGCCCGGTTTGTTTGTGAGGACTACTACGGTCTGTTCGAGGCGCCCAAGGTGCAGCTGGTCTGCAAGGATGATCTGAACTTCATGTACGTACCCGGCCACCTGTCGCACATGCTCTTCGAAACTCTGAAGAACTCGTTGCGCGCGGTGGTCGAGCAACACGGGGCCGACCGGGAACAATTCCCCGTCACCAAAGTGATCGTGGCCGAGGGCAAGGAAGACATTACAATCAAGATCTCGGACGAGGGAGGCGGTATCCCACGATCAAGCATTCCCTTGGTGTGGACCTATATGTATACCACCGTGGAACAAACCCCCAGTCTCGACCCGGACTTTGACAAGAGCGACTTCAAGGCTCCCATGGCGGGCTTTGGCTACGGATTGCCGATTAGTCGATTATACGCTCGATACTTCGGAGGTGATCTCAAGCTGATCAGTATGGAAGGGTGAGTTCTCAAACCCGACAATTACGTGTCGGGTCTGCTTTTTTGTTTCTCTTTGCTAACCAAAACCAGGTACGGAACGGATGTCTATCTCCATCTCAACCGTCTCTCTTCCAGCTCGGAACCCCTGCAATGACAACTACCCGTCATGAGAGACGGCCGGACCCGGTTCACCACTTCGCACCGCCTGCACCCCATCTACATCGAACCGGCACCAAAGGTTTCGTCTCGAGGACTGACGCCCATGAACGTTCAGGCTCACCGATCGCGCCTGCGCAGTCGGGAAGTTTCGGAGCGAAAACAAGTCGGAGATGCGGAGAGTCTTTTCCACGCAGAGCAGCGCCGCCGTGAGGAGATGGAGGAGGAGCTGTGAGCACTCATCCGCCCTTACTGGCTTCGGCTGCATCCGTTGATGGCTCCCGCCCTGGTTTTCAACAAGTACTTAGCATGACGAGGGAGTACCAACCACAGACACAGACACGGTCTGAAGATCGACATCTACCCCAGGGTATCAATGCCGATCGCCGGGTCTATTCGAGATACCCATTCCTCATTCCTCCACCCTCATCATCTCCCTATCCTCTCACATCACCTTGTCCCTCTTTTTTCTCCCTCTCCCTCCTCCCTCCCTCACTCTCATGCTGGATATGATATATCGGGTTGGACCGGTTCTTTGTATAGTACTCTTTTTACCCTTTAGCGAACATATTTGGTACAGCTGTGAAACGCAGCCCTTCAAACAATTGGTCAAAAGTAGAATTGATTATTCCCTTTCCACTCTAGATCCAAACAAGCACCACACCGCAGCAGAATAGTATCTACCTAATCCAACCCCCTCGATGCCGCTCTCGAAGCTCCCCTCGAAACAACCCTCGAACTAGCTCCAGATCCAGAAGCCGACCTCGACCCAGACCGACTCCCAGCAACGAGACTCTTCCTCTTCCGCCCCACCCCCGAAGAACCAGAACCAGAACCAGCCAGTCTCGCCCCCCCCTCAGGCCACCACGGCCCCTCATCATGACTAACAACCTCCTTCCACGCTGCAGGAACCAAATACGCCGTCCCACTCCCCAACACAGTCGTAACCTCCTTCACGCCCCGCCGACCCGGCGCCATAAGCGCCGGAACAAGCTCAGTCTGCATCTCCGGCACAGCAAAGCGCGCCCCATATAGATCTTCCTCTAGGCGCGGGTTCGAGGGCGCTAGCATCTTGGCTTGGAACCGGCGTCTAGTTTGTGGGAATGTCTAGTAGAGGTCAGCTGTGTTCTGTCTTTCTCTCATGTAGAACTGTAAAAGAATGTTTTTACACTACAATCACATACCCTTCGCGAATTCAACGCATGTGTCATGGTTAGTTCCCAATCATCCAATACGCATAGAGCAGCATGTTCTTCTTCCCGCGTACGCGTCCGAGCACGATGATGCGCTATATCGGCAGCTGAGGGTGTCTGTGTATTATGAAGCGGCCGGGCATGAGGGTGTGGTGCTGTGGTGAGGAAGTCAGAGCCTGTATTACCCGGTTAGTTGGGAAACGGTGTTTTTTTTTTTTTTTTCTTTTTGCAAACACTCAACGCCATTGGCAGACGAGCTTGGATAGTGTGCATATGGAGGGGGAGTAAAGACGCACCATCTCCCATTCCCTCGGCGCCATAGTCGATGAAATCTATCTCGCCACCTGCGAGTTGTAAGGCTGAGCCTGATGGGTCTTCCTCTTCTGGGGAGTCGAGTTGCATGCTATCTTCTTCTAAAGGGATGCCGCCATCCTCGGAGTCGATTTCCGAATCTGTCTCGTCGATTTGGATGGCGTGGGATCGGCGTGTGCCGGGTGTGGGTGGCATATTGATTGAATGGGAGATTTATTCGGGGATTTTTGAATGAGATGATGTTTGGGTTGCAGATTTAATCGATAATAACAATGTTGCTGGTTGTGGGCTACCCCCGCCGCAAGAGCGTCAGGATTGTGGGGTTTTATTCTTTGTAGAGGACCTCTCGTTAAGAGTGTTTGAGATGCTTTCTTTAAGTTTTCTCATAAGGTGCTGGCACGTTGCGCAAATAGAGATCCTCAAGTATGGAGTCGTTGTATATGATGCACATCAATGGCCCAGCCGGTCTGTGTTGCAAGGTATCTGAATCCAAGTCAGTCCACATGATCAAATGTCAGGCATGCTCCAATATCTTGTCTCACCAAGTCACTAGGTGAATTCTCCTGGAAATCGTCACTGGTCAGTGTTGCTGATAAGAACCCCCGCCCATGGTACAGCTGGAAAGAATAGATCCCATCCCAGCTGGCATATATGATGTCGCGCGGGGATAAGATTAGTCATCCATTCACCACATCTTGGTAGAAGCATCGGAGTACGAATGCGAGAAATTAGTCCAAATAATGCTCAGAAAACTGCATGGACGAAATATATCGCTCGATTAATTGCAGAAAAATTAAAAAGCTGAAGCTAGCAGAGCAAATGGCAGCGGTGGGACTAGGATTTGTCACTGGCAGTGGTTCAAGGCAGTACTCGAGTACTAAAATATATTCGATCGGAGTAGGGCACTACTACAGCACGAGTTACTTCCCAGGACCTACTAACCTTGGAAGTGCTAGTACAAGGCAAGCAGTGTGATATTAAAATTGAATTACAGTAATAGGTAGAGGTTTTTGATACATTGGTCATCGCTTGATTCGTGGTCACGTTAGGCTCGTAACTAAACTGGAGAGTTTCGAGTTATTCTCTCAAATCCTGCAAGTTCCCGAGAACCGTGATCTACTAGTATAGCTGGAGAAGTGGACGGATTACCAGTGATTGCATCGAATTTCCACCACGTAGGTGCTAGTAGCTAACCTTCAAAAACTTACCTCTATATTGTTATTTCAGCTTTATGACAGTTGCCCGGCTTTGAATTATAGTTAAGGCATATCATTCCCACTCGACTTCAGCGGTCATTGAAAGTCTATAGAAAAAAGGAAACAAAGTGAAATGGAAGAGATTGTAGAAAGAAAGGAGTTAAAATATAATATCAGGTATCGAAGAAATAGTGCCTAACCCCCAACGCCAAAACACAATGCCGCTAAAACGACGCAGGAATAAACACCCTTAACATTTGTGCATATAGCTGTTCTTGGGCCACTGGAACCCAGCATCCTCCCTGTGAAGCATGAGTAAAACATCCGAAAACCAATTGGAAGAAGATTGAACATACCAAGTAGTCAGATTCGCATTGAGATACGCCTTCTCGTGTGCCTTGATGTAACCTGTGGTCTCATAGCCCGGTGGGTCACAGGTAATACTCTCCTCGTCGGGGTCCTGATAGATGCGGACATAATCAACACGGAGATAGGCTGGCATGTACTGCTTGATGGAATGATTCTGCGGCGCAAAATTATCCGCCATACCCAGATTGAAGACCAGAGACATTGGCTCCAGTGGGATCATGCGTTGGCCGATATTGCCATTAGGTCCGATGGCCCGACCATCCAAAGTCCAGGTTTTGCCGTCGCCGACAAACCAGGTGACATTGCCCTTTGCACCCGGGGCGTATTCGAAGGCATAGACTTGGTATTCGGTGCCGTTGTACCAACGAGAGTTCAGGTTGGTCAGACCGGACATGGCTTGTTGGTATACACCTCCACGGTAGGTGTTGATTTCGGTGATACGAGGATCGTAGACGGCGGCATAGTCTGGAGTAGAAAGCAATTAGACAGAATCCAATGTGGTCGAGGAAAGTATTACTAACCATAGTCTGGCATGTACCAAATGTCGAAGGGCGCAGTTTGCAGACTTTGCGAGGCACTACCAATAAAGGGCCCATCGCCATTGAGCGCTGCCGTGCTACCCTCGATCACATCGATTTCGGGTGCACTACGGGCCTTTCCTGGGGAAGGATGGTCGGAGTGAGGGCATGTACAGCCTGGAAGGCGCATGCCGGGCAGGAAATTTATTCCATCGGGGGAACTCTGGTTTGGGGTGATTCCTGCATCACAACCATCGTGATAGCTGTAGGGCCAGAGGCCATCGGTAGTAGCTGCATGGCCAGGACGGGCAAGATTACCCATGGCCCAGAATCCGGGCCAGAAGCCTTGGATATGACCGTCTCCAGGGAGCGACAAACTAGCTTCAAGGCGACCTCCTTTGAAGCAGAGTTTGTTCCAACTCTGGAGCATGCCAGAGCGGTATTGCACATCGTGGTTTTTGAAATTATCGAATCGGATTTCCAGCGTTCCTTCGTTTGTAGTTACGGCATCGGGATCATACCACTATAACAGGTTAGAGGCTGGCGTTATGACATACACATGTTATTCTCACCTCTTTGTCCATCGTCACACCATACCACAAGTCGACTGCTTGGAAAAACGGATCATCTTCGTCGAAAAAAGTACGTCCGGGCATATTGAACTCGTCGGAAAACTGGGATTTTTAGCAAATTACCCGTTTTCAACGAAAGACAAGTACTCACTACAAGCTTCCAGTCCTTGCCATCCACATTTTTCTTCCACATCGCCTCCGCAGGGGTATCAGGGTCGATTAGACCTCTCCGTATGTTATCCAACAGTGGGCGAGGTCCCACGTCCAAACAGGTATTGTCACCTCCTGGGCAAGGGGTTGTCGGTTTTAGGATTCCTTCGACCCAGGTACTGTCACAATGTTAGCTAGAAGAAAAGGCACTGTTATGTACGACCAACTCACATGACAGGGTATCCAATGAAAAGTACTAGAATACCCAACGTCAACACAGCTAACCCACCCACGTTCAGGACACCTCGTCGATTGCATATATCGCATTCACGTTCTTTGTCGGCCGGGTCTGGGTTGTGCAGATAGTCATCCTTCTCCACATCCTCGGGAAAGAGAAGAAGTCCGTCAGTCGGCATGATATTGAACTTTTCAGATACGGTCTGAGTGTTCACATCATATTCATCACTCCCAGCGCGAGAAGACGGCGCCCGCGAGTCCTCGAAGGGATCCATGTGAAGACGACTCTCACGACTCATCGAGCTGATACTTGAACGAGCTTGGGACCAACGATCTGGTGACCCTGATCGATCTCCGTCATCACGGGGAGTAGGTCTCAACCGAGGAGGCAGCAAAAATTCAGATGATTCCGGTGCTTGCGATACTCCGTAGGGTGACATGCCCTGAACACCGAGTGAGATGGGGACCATATCAGGACCTGGTGTCAGTGGTCGAGCATGAGCTCGGGAATTGGATCGTGATCCCAGCCGTGAGCCTGCTCGTGATGACTGGATTGAATCCGCTCGAGACTGCGAACGCGACACATGCGAGTCGGCTCGCGAATCAGGCCGCGTCTCGATCGGCACATAGCCCTCGTTTGTCTCGATAAAAGGGTCCTGACGACCGGAGTTCAAGCGAATATGAGGCATCTCGAGCCTCGGAGGTTTAGAGCCCTCGTCTGACATCTGATGATAACACCTTCGGCAAGTCAGGCGAAGAGACCGTTCCGTCCGTCAATCCTCGGCCTCAGCGCTCAATTCTTTCCAGTTGATCCACTTCGGACGATTCACAGCATGCAGTATCCGGATTGGCGAAGTTACTGTGATTGTCGAAGAAACTTGCCTCTCCTTTTCTTCCTGCCTAAAGCTCCAATTTCCGGCTGACGGGTGCACAGTCGTCAAGTGCTATAGATTCGAATGAGTGGACAGGACCACTTGGACGGCATCCAATGTCCCAGGCGAATTAGTTGAACAGGCGTAGAGGCACAGGTGAAAGAGAAAGAAACACGAGACCCGTGAAAGAAAAGAAGAGCCTAGATTGATTCGAGGGATTGTTGTTTGGCTGCACGAGGGGAACGGAATGACAGAGGGTCCAAGGGGCAACCGTGGTATGTGTATAACCCTTAACGACCACAAGAAGCACTCAAGCAAACCGAGGATCACTAGTACATTGCCACAAGGGAATCAAATACAAGATCCAAAAGTCATATCAGTTGTTTTTCTCGTAGACATAAACTCAATCGCCGCTTGGAAGCTGGCCGTCGACGCCAGCGATTGCGCCTCTTCGGGCCCTTTCGCAGGGTTTACCGGGGGGTGAGACGCATTCCCGTTGCCCTCCCCAGGGCAGCCAGGAATGGACCGGCATGAATGCTGGCCAGGAATCTGGGGATCGACATCGAAGTTTGGCAGGTTGGATTTTGAAGCCACAGTGGCCTGGGTGTTCCTCGTATACTCCCACTGTGGATGGTGGTGGTGGTGGGTTGTAATTGTAGAGATGCGGCGAGCGGAGAGATCAGGCAGGTACAGCCTCAGGTACTACTACGACCACCACTACTACGAACTCATATCCGAACACTGCACTCTTCATTGTTATTATTACTTCTTAATTATTTCCGTTTCTTACATGAAGCAGTATTCGCCTGCGAAATTTTTTGCCTTGTACAGTACTAAATCAAGATGACAACCATTCTCAAACACGCGTCCATTTCTCAGGCCATCAATCAAGTGGAATGCCACCATGCCCGAACAAGAAGCTGTCAAGATGGGCCTTGGCTGGCTTATGAACTTCCACTGGTTATCCATTCCCAATGTCAACCGGCCAGACAATGATTAGAACCTCTCACGCGGGATGTCTTGCTCGGGAACAGGGACGGGCCACAACCTCCTCGGCTTTCCCAATCAGATCACACCCTATATCTTATTCAATTCAATACTGCCCCGCAGATAGCAATTTCGATCTTAGGCAAGAACAGGAACAACATTTCAAATTATTCTCATCTCTCTGGAGCAAATCCTCCTCTTCTAACTACCTCCCCTCGCAGTTCATGACTCAACAGCTTTAGCCCGCAGTCCGACAACACGACCCTCTGCAACGTCCAGTGCCAACACCCAATACTCGATCTTGGTGCTACTCAGCTCAACCCTATACACCTTGACCTCCACAGCGGATTGGTCGGCATTCTCATCACGTTCCACGGCCGCAGAGCGCACGGCGTGCAATGCAGCTGAGTATGTATTCTTAGGATCGAACGACGACGCGGTCAGAGTGGAAATAGACTGGCTGAGGTCGGCGGTTGGGGAAATCAGTCCGGACAGCTGATCTAGATATCGAAAATGTGAATGTTAGCAGGTCAATACTCAGACACTACCAAGGCACCACCAAGGGACATGACACTTCATCCCTCGATAAGGACCTGGAAGAACCGTAGATATGTAGGGCGATAGGGCGAAGGTGGGGGGGAAGATCGTACCTGGGCTAGGCCAAGTGCCCTGCTTCGCGCCCTTCCAGAATAGAGCCACGGGTTCGAATGGCTCGTCTGTTTCGGAGATGTAGTAGCTATCGACTGACTGGAGGGGCGTCGGGATCTGGGTTGTGGCATCCACCGTCTCAGTGCGGGTGGTGTCGGTCCCTTGCTGTGTGGCACGGCCAGCGTTTAAATCCGCGTTGGCCTTGTCAAGGAAGGACATATAGGCGTCGTCGGACGACATGGCTGGACTCTTGCTGGAGAAGGGCGAAGCGCGGGATGAAGGGGACAATGTCGGCGGTGACCTCGTTGAGTCTGCGGGGGAAGAGCGGGAGAGAGGTTGCGCGCGATTTAAGGCTTGTGACCTGCTTGGTTGACTAGTGTGCGAGAATGGCCGATGGAGTGAGATGAGCTGGTGTGAAATCGAAGGTGAGATGTTCAATGTTCTGAGTGAAGAGAGGACGTGGTGCGCTTGTGTTCCTTGAAGTGGGCTAGTCCGCGAAAAAAGTGAGATGACGCAATGTATCCTGCTGGACTGCATTTTGATGGCTGATCCAATCATCATTGCCAGCTGAACTATGTAGACAGTAGAGCCGAGAAAATATTATGGGGTCAAGAGTTGCAAGAGGAGAGTTAGCCCAATGCTAATTCCAGTAGAAGAGAAGGTAAGCGGGAAAGAATCGAGTGTTCTTGAGCTGCCTGCGTCATGTCATCCTCCATGCCATACGGCTGTCATAGGGGGTTGGGGTTCTTCAAAGCAGACTGCTCAAAGTGTCATTGCCATATAATCTAAGAGCCAAGAGACAACTCAACTACGATTATGGGTGGGGTGGATTTTACGTTATAGCAGTGGGGAAAGCTACTTCTTAAAACACGTAGGAAAAATATTGTCCGCTTTTTTTTATTGAACAAGAAAATACGTTGCACTCCACCAGCTAAAAAATAGAAAGCTCTTAAACGGTCTGGATGAGATCCTTCTTGAGTGTACCCAGGAAGCCCTTCTTCTCCTCGGCGGTCTGGAAAGCACCGTGACCGAACTTGGAGGAGGTGTCGATCCACTTGAGCTCGGTCTTCTCGGTAGCACGGCGGCTGGTCTGGGGGTACAGGGTCTTGCGCAGGGTCATGACGCGCTTCTTAACACCGGGAACGGAGCCCTTGAGCAGGAGGAAGTCGTTCTTGACCTCACCGTAGTGGACGAAGCCACCCAGACTAGAGAGTTGTTAGTATATATGGGGGGAAAACGAAAGGAAAGAAATTGTAGGGGGAAGAAACATACGGAGTGATCTGCTTCTTGGAGATATCGAACTCGGTGGAGGCGTTGCCCTCGTCGGAGCCCTTGCCAACGCGGAAGACCTTGTGGTTGCAGGAGGTACGGTGGTGGTAACCCATCTGACCGGCACGGGCAACAGTCCACTGGACGTGGTTAGGGTGCCAAGCACCGATACAAGCAACCTTACGCAGACCCTTGTGAGTCTTGCGGGGCAGCTTAGTGGTACCCCAACGGGAGGTAACACCCTGGAAACCGTGACCCTTGGTGACGGCAATAACGTCGATCATCTCGTCCTTCTCGAAGATAGAGTCGATCTCAATGGTCTTCTCGAACAGGTTGCGGGCGAAGTCAACCTTGTCGGCGATGGCACCGCCGTTGACCTGGATCTCCATAAGGTGGGCCTTCTTCTGCTTGATGGGGGTCTGGCGGATCTGGGTGTGGGCGAGGACACGGACGACAGTGCAGTACTTCTTGATGCGCTCAAGCTCGCGGGTGACGGCGGCACCGCTGTTGTCGGCGTGCTGCTTGGCGTACTTGGTGAAGGCCTTCTTCTTGGACTTGTACCAGTTCTTGTAGAAGCGGCGCTTGACCTCGTCGCTCAGGTGCTCAGCCCAGACGGTGGTGAGAGAGCGGAGACCACGGGGAGTCTCGATGTAGCCGACAACACCAACGGCAACGAGAGGGGGAGTCTCGATGACGGTAGCGGCCTCGACAACCTCCTTCTTGTGCATCTTGGCACCGGGACGGTCAAGGTCACGGACGATGGTTGTCATACCGGCCTTGTAGCCCATGGAGGCAGTCAGGTGGACGGGCTTCTTGGAGTCATCCTTGGGGAAGCTGGCGAAAAGGCGAAAAGTCTTAGTATACCAATCTGCGCAAAATTTTCTTCTCCAATTCAAATCGAATCGACAAGAGCACCGAAACTCACCTCTTAACCTTTCCGCGGTGGCGAGCGGCGCGCTTGCGGGGGAGGTAGGCCAGGGAGCCTGTTGAGTAAAGAATCAGTAAAACCGCACACTGGATAGATATATCGAATTTTGTCGCATGGAAAAAGTTGATCACGAACCGTGGCGAGGCGCTTCGTACTTCCGGTGACTCCTAGAAAGAGAGAGAGAGGTTAGGAATTGATTCAAGAAATGTATCTGAATGTTATGGGAGCAAGTCAACTCACATCTTGACCCTGTGTTGTCGTTAGTCGTCGAGGTGGTGAGAGTGACGATCGAGAATCCAAAAGGTGTATTTTGCACCGCTTAACGAGAGTGTGGGCTGACCTAAGCGAGCCCGGCTTCCCGTTTGGGATAAGCGACCAAGTGTGGCCCTGACTCTATGACTAAGCAAGCCAGAGGCTGTCACGTGGCTAGAGCAGAGCCGGTTCCCCGGTTTTTCTAGGAACTCTATTTTCTACGGGACGCGAGAGGAGAATCAGGTTGGGAGAACATGGCTGAATTGGCTATCACAAAAAAAAAAAAAAAAAAAGAGATGCCGAGGCATCAAAAAGATTTCAGAGAAGATAGAAGGGAGGAAATTCATAAAAATAACAGGAAAAGGAACGAATACAGGTCTGATCAGAATCCGGTGCCTTAGCTCCCTGGAGCAAATCAACGTAACAGACACATTCATACCGTACATCGCAAGTCGGAAAGGGGTTACACAAGGGAGGAGAAGGAGAACGAAGAGGGTGTCCATGGTCAAGTGAGAAAGGAAAAATAAAAATTTGATCAGCCTCGGTGCTTTTTATGCAGAGGGTTCAGTCTTAGAAGGAGTTTCCGGGCGACCGTTGCTGGTACCATTGGCCGCATTCTCACCATTGGGGCTACCCTTGGCAGCTGCACCGATCTTCTTCTCTTCATCTGCATCATCATCATAATCCTCATCAACATCCATTTTCCGAGCTGGAGGCTCGTGAGATGCGGGTGCCTCAGCACGAGGAGCTTCTTCCTTGACCGGAGTGTTTGCCGAAGGAGGGCCCGAGGGAGGCCCGTTAGAGGCGGGAGCAGAGCCCTCGGCCATTGGAGGGAGGCTTGGCCCGCCAGAAGGGTGGGACGGCATGTTTTGGATCGAAGGCAGAGTGGGAGGATGGTGGGCTGCCTCCGAAGGGTGATAGTTTTCATTAGCACGACGGGCATCCTCGCGTCGAGCTTCTGAGGAGCTACGTCGCTGCATCTCGCTAGGTGATGGCAAGTGTGCAGGCGGACTGGGGCGGCGGCTGTTCTGATCATCCAGACGGGCACGGCTCTCATCGTTGGCGAGCTTCTTAACTGGTCCAGCCTCGCCCTCCCATTCACGGGCACGCTTCATGGCAGAGGCGGGACGGTCTTCACCACGCTCACGAGCAGCAGCTTCGGCAGCAGCCGCAGTAGCGGGTACAGGTGCGCCCGAAGCAATGCCGGTTGCATTGGGAGCTTGGGGGGCCTGGGGCGTGGGGCCGTGGTGGTACTGTTGGTGTGGGTAGCTCGAACCAGGCGAGGAGGGTCGCTCATCCCGAATTGGACGGATCTCAGTCGGGGGAGTGAAGGGACGGTGATAAGGAGCAGCAGCGGCAGCAGCAGCGGCGGCAGCAGGCGGGGGAGGAGGGGGAGGAGGACCACCGTTAGGACCAGGAGGGGGAGCTGCAGCGCCAGTAGGCGCCGGGGGCAGAGGTCCACGGTTGGATGAGGGGAACCCGCCACTAGGAGCGCGCTCATGACCGGAGGGCTGAGGGGCTCCAATCTGAGGTAGGTGTGTTGGTGGATAAGCAGAGGGACCGCCCATCTTGGGCGAGCGTTGTGGTCCGCGAGCGGGTTCAGGGAAAGCCCGGCCAGGTTCCTGTCGAGGGCTGGCCTGGGGGGGAGCACCAGGGGCGCGGGCAGGGTCGCGCTGGTCTAGGCCATTTGCTGGGAGAGCCTGGGCTTGAGATGGCACATCATTAATGCCGCGGTTCCAGTCGGGGATCTGTCTCGGGGGCGCGGGCGCCGGGGCCGGGGGACCGACTGGAGCGGGAGCACCCCACTGGGGAGCAGGGGGCTGACCGACACCAGGGGCCTGGTAAGCCTGAGGGTGGACGTCCTGCGGTTGTGGTGCAGGAGCGTTTGTTTGTTGGGCAGTGCCATTCTGAAGTTGGCTTTGGAGCAATTGCAGACGAGCCTTGATGTGGACATTAGTCGGGTCCAGATCAGCAGCACGACCGTAGGCATCCAGCGCGTCGGCAATCTGGTTGTTGCATGATTCATATAGAGTGCCGAGATCGTACCAGACCTCGGAGATGTATGGGTTCAGGCGGATCGCACGAGAGTAAGCATCAAGCGCATCGCGGTATTGGTTGATTTGGTAGTAAAGAACACCGATGGAGCACCAGAAAGTAGGGTTGCGACCGTCGCGATAGACGGCTTGCTGATAGGCTTCGTAGGCCTTGGGGTACTTCGCCTGCGACATATAACAGCGACCGAGAAGGTACCAGCTCTGCGCATCATTGTTGTCTGCGCTAACCGACTTCTCGAGAAACTCAATCGCCTTCTCTTGGCTCGAGAAGCTGCCGCTCTGTTGGTGGTAAAGCCATCCCAATTGCTGCAGAACCTTGGCGTGGTTCGGATCACGTTCGAGAACTCGACGGTAGGCTGCTTGAGCGGAATCAAACTAAACAAGCACATTGTTAGGACGTTCTCAGTGTTTTTTTTTTTTAGCATGACTGTAAAAACTTACGTCCTTCTGCTGCTCGTGTACGTGACCAATCTGGAACCAAATATCTTCCTCGGTCAATGGTCGTGGGGGATCCGTAACAATATATTTGAAGCACTAAATTGCGAGTCAGTAATCCGATGGATGGTGTGCGCGGATAAGGATGATCTACCTCCAGACTTTGGCTGAACTTTTGCTGCTGTTTGTAAATAATACCCAGGCGGAAATAAATTTCATTGGCCTTCTCAAAGTCGGGAGCCATGCGCATAACTTGAGAGAAGGCTTCTTCGGCGTGGTCGAGAGATCCGTAACGATCGTACAGAATACCGATTCCGTACCAAAGTTTCGGTTCCTGCGCGAGGATTAATGTTTTTGTTCTGGTTTTGTTAGGGTTTGGGGGCGGAAAACCAAAACCAACTCACCTTGGGGTCACGGAGATGGTAGAGAGCCTGCTGGTAAGAAGTATAGGCCTCTTGGAGGTTATCCATCATCAAATGGCAGTGTCCCAAACTGCCCCAAGTTTCTCCGCTGGTGGGATCCAGCTTCAAAATGTTTTGAAGATACTCAATGGCCTTAGGGAATTGCTCTTTTGTGCGGAGAATGCAGGAAATGGCGTTCATAGCAGGGATAGACCATTGGTTGTGACGCAAAGCCTGTTCATATGCATTCATAGCTCCATCAAGATCGCCCATCAACTCAGTCAAGCTACCTGCAAAGTGAAAACCCTGGTCAGTATTCGATCGCATCTTCTGGCCATTAAAATTGACGGATTCTTACCAATTGAAAGCCAAACTTGTTCGTTGAGAGCAGCGATCTTCTGGGCGGTGGTGAGAGGAACACCCTTCTGGCCTTGCGCGGGCATTGCGGGCATGTGCCCGTTCACCTGGGCATGAGCGGCCATGTGCGCTGCGGCGTGATGAGGAGCCACGCCCGCAGTGGGCGACGGTTGAGTATGAGACATGGTTGCTGTGCTTGATTCGATGTCGCGATGCCAAAGTCGATAAGCCTTGCGACACGATGATGCAATATACCCAGTTGGTCGATGACAACGGGACGCGACTCTTCGATGCCGATGTCAGAAGAGACAATTAAATTTGTCGTTGTCGATGGAATGGAGTTGCAAGACCAGATCGCCCTGATGCAAGAGGGTCGATCGGGGAAGGTGGACGGGGTGGATGGGATGTGATGCCTCTCCGGGGGATGGATTCGGGGGCGGGAAAGGAGCGCGCGTGGAGAAGATCCGGAGAGAGCTTTCCACGGGCGAAAAAAGGAAAAAAAGGAAGTCGAAGAAGAATGAAAGCAGAGAAAGGAAAGACGGGTGAATGTCAAACACAACCACGTCGAAAGGGGAAGGGGAGGAAAGAAGAACGAAGGGGAGAGAGAGAAGGATGCAGATGAGGCCAAAGGGAAGGGAAGAGAGAGTCGAGGGGCTGGCAGGAAAGGTGTGAAATTTGCCAAGAGGCACTAGTGGTTGCGTAGCTCAGCGGCCGTCACCACCGCGCAAAAAAAGCTGATGGTCCAAACAGGTTTAGCGTGGTGGAGCCGATCTGGGGTTCGTATGATCTGGGCGCTCCATGGGGGGATTGTCGCCATTGATGGGAATGTTTGATATCAACTGATTTGGGGAGCTGGTGTCATTCATGATCAACTCTATCAACTCTTTCAATCTCCTCTCCAAGGGTAGTATGCGCTCCCGGAAGCAATAGTCTCGTCTATCACGACCCGGTACATCCAAAGAAGGACCCACACCGTTAAGCCCCCGGTTGGGCCGAGTGGCGCCTCAGTGGGGCTTCGGGGTGGGCTCCCCCCGTGGTTGCTGGTGCTAAGGTATTAGTGCCACTGGTCTCCGTGCCACTCCGATTACTTTAGCCTTCTCCGGCCGTCACAGCTCTGGAAAAAGCACGATGGCCCGTGCGGCTCAGGATCCCTGTCCCTTTCCCTGTCGGGCTGGGTGCAGTACCCTGTAACCTCTCTCTTCCCCCCCTCTTTCTTCTGGAGTCGCCCTGGTCACTTAATTTTTTCCGCAAACCCGGAATCGTGCAGCCCTGTATCTGCGACTTTCCCCCACCCCCCACGATACGGCCAACACCTCATCTTGCATTCCTTTTGACATAGATGCAGAGAGCTGTCAACTTGGATGCCCCTTGTAGGTAGATGTGCGCCCAAAATATTCCCTTTTTTTTGTTTCTTTTTCCCCAATATCTCCCTCGCCTCCTGCTTTGTTTCTTTGCTTTTGTCCTCGAACTTCATCTCCTCTCTTATTTGTCTGTATTCTCCGCGACTGCAGGGTTCCCTGACTTGCATTCCTCCAGCCGCTAGTGCATTTCCTAAAAGGTTCGCCCCCTTCCGTCATTATTCCCGCTGCCAGTCACTTACCCACTTAGGCCTAGCGCTCCTTCCCTTGTGGGATTTCTTTAATCTTTTTTCTTTTTGAGATTTCCCCCCAAAAAACACACAATATGTGCTGAATTTCCTTTTTTTGATTGGTCCCTTTCCCCATTCGGCTCTTCTTCAGCCACAGCGCCACAGGATGATCTTTATGCTGCTTCATCCAGTGGAGCCAAAATGTGACAATGCACACGCGCCCCCCCTTTTTCTTTTTATTTTATTTTATTTTTTTTTCCAGCAGTCCACACTATCCACTGTCCACAATAGTCCACACATCCCCCTCTCCGAAATAAGACTCCATCCACTTCCTGGCCCCAATTCTTGGCTTTCTTCCATATCTTCCTCCGTAGTCCATACACATTCAGCAGAAATCTTCGATCGTCTCATAGCGTCATGAGGAACTGTAGTGGATTCGAAGGCTCCACTAAAAATGAACACGCATCCTCTTTCTTCATCCCCACCCCTCATTCCAACTGTGCAGGGTTTGCCTAGCCGAGCCAGTCCATAGGTCGGTTGTGAAACACCGCCAAACGAGCAGGGAAGCGTATAACGCACATGCCCTCCGCCAATGGCCTCACCTAGCCGATGAACCAAATCGTTGTCTGGCAGACGCAGATCTCTCCTGGGTTACACAGCCGCTGGGATGGGGGCCGAGTTTTTGAACAGGTCGCGTTTGGGCGATGTGGGACTCACCGGTATTCGCTGATCCTCGTCAAAAGTCCGTCACATTCCCCTTTCCCCGGATGAGACAATCCCTATCCATCGACGCCATTTATGTACGCAGTACATATGTACATACAGCAAATGGTGTACATGCACTCTATCGGAGCGGATCTGGCCCCCCTCCCCCCCTTTTCGGATCCCTACGGTTGGGCCAGATAATGCACCAGGGGCCTTTCTTCGGGACTTGTGCCCTACGCTCCACCGTAAGAAAGCAGCCGCGCGCATACTAGAGTCCACAGTGGAGACTCCCGGCTCCGAGTCATTACCTAAGGCCGCGTGAGGCTCCTAGGGGCCTGATGGAAAGGGGGGATATGTACGGAGTACATAAGAATGGACATGGACTTGGTGAGGAACGATGGGTCTTTGCACGATGTTCCGGGCATGACTTCAACATGGAGGTGGGACCGTGCAACCTGCCAAACTCATAATTAGGTAAGGCCGTTGCAAGATATCTTCCAGTCAAAGCTTCTCGGTTCGGGAGTCATTCAATGGTCCCTCAAGCGAGACATCTTCATCTATCTGAGGTCAAAGCTAGGGGGACCAATCCTCATCATATCGGTGGGCCTCCCATTTTTTTTTCACCGGTGTTCGACTAGTCCATAGGTGCTCTTCTTTGGCACTCCTCCCAGGATCGATCAAGCCAGCCATTGAGTACCAGCCTGGCCGGAACAGTTGATGTAAGACCCGTGTCGCGAGCAGAGAAACATAACTCGCAATAAATAGTAGAGTATGAAAATATAAAATCTAAATTCGGAAGAGACCATGTAGCTCTCCGTACTATGTTAAGAACCACTATATCATCACAGTAACTAGTGATCGCTCTTCGTTCAACCTCGCTCAGTCAAGTACGCAGTGCAACCGTGTGAAAAACACCGTGAGGCTGGGAGAAATTAACGAAATCTACTTAGTACCTCGTCTCAGGTACAGCCATGTGACAATTAGATCGAGACCATGCACCCTCGGATTAAACTAGAATGCCTGGCTACACTGATCTGCGCCCGAGCATACACCGGGCAACACGAAGAAGCTCCACCATGGATTACCCCGGACATAATCCCAGCCCCTGTCTGTGTGTCCCAGCAGCATGGCAGATGAGAGCACTGGTCCAGCCTGACTAGTCATATTTGCAATGAGTCTCAGCATCGGATCGGCCAGTTGCACCGGCCGTGCTGCAGCCACAGCAAGGGAATCCGGAGAACGGGTGGACTCGGTGATGCAGTTTGATCGAGTACTACGGCAATGGTGATCCTACTATTTACTGACAAAATAGAGCCTTGGCTGACATTCAACCATATGTAGTAGGGCGAACTATGAAAACGAATTCTCTTATTAACACAATATTTTTGATGGTATTTTCTGTACTTTACGATTAGTCAAATAATACATACAAGTTCCTACATCTTGAAAGAGTCTTCACGTCGTGCCGATTCAGTTCACGTTCAACCGACTTTGAACCCGTTCCTCGTTTCACTTTGAACTTCTGCCCTTGTAAATCTGATTTTCTTAAACCTGAAAAGCAAACATACTTGTCGCAAAGTGGTGTTCGCCACCAGTACATATTCATAGCCCTCCACGAACTTAGATCAAGGTTGTTACATATATATTCCCAACTTTCCCTGCTATCTTTTACGTACAACCATAGGGTATAGAGAACAAGGCTTCCTGTCCGCTCAACCGTACTTAAGCCACATACTAATTAAATGCGACCAATTCTCATTGAGCCCTTGCCACCCCTTTTACTTTAGAATAGCGATCCAAATTTCTTTAGTGTGGGTAATCTGGGTGAGAACTCTTGAGAACAGGCTAAAATTGGGGTAGGAATTAACCGGGGCAGGGGCCTCCTTACCCTACATAAGATAAAAACATCCAGGCCCTATTATCAAAATAATATTATTCCTCTTTACTTTCCAGGCGAATCCTCTATGGTCAGAATGTTCTCCAGCAGAAGCATTTGAGCCTCGCTATTTCATTTAGGCCCATCAAGGTGGATGGGCCTGCCCTTTTCTTACTGCTCGGTGAACATTTGCCAAGCCCACATCCAGTAAAACTGGGCCGAGTTAGTGGACTCGCTATCCATCAAAGCCTCAAATATTGTACAGTATGTACTATGAATATTATTCCCTCGGTGTGGTAAACAGTATCGCAAATGCAGCCTGTTCTACCAGGAAGAACATCTCTAGGGATTTAAGAGTCAACTTCAATTTCAATTTCGGTACTCTACAATAATAATGCAAACATAGACTCTTCAATCTGCTTACCAAGAGACCGCGGTTTCAGACAGGTCGAGAGCCTGTAGAGGTCGAACAATGGACGGGTGATAATCACCCTTTCTCACCTATCTTCTCACCCTACTCACCCCTAGTCGCGTGACCGTAAAGCGGCGCTGCCTTAAACCCACCCAGGCGACACCCACTACTATGTTGCTGCACATAAGCCACACGCCAGCAGGTTAGTAGTATGGTGGGTGACCACATTCGAATACGTGCTGTTGTATGTTTTTGTGGGTCCCCCCTCTTGCCCTTACTTTGTTGTCTTTTTGGTGTTTTGTTTGTAGAGGGCTATAACCGCTTGGTTACATAGCAGTCGGGTTCGCTTCACGCCGCCCGCTGTGTTGATGACCAAGTCAGTCTCGGCCAAGCCGAAGTAGATAAACCTCTCCGCACACACCATTACCATTATGACTCCATTTAAGAGCTTTACAGCGCCATCTATGAGTCATATAAAGTCTTCGATTCATCTAAATTATGTCTCCTTGCGGTATAAATTCATCTTGCCGCTTTTTCATGACTACTCCAGTATTGATATCACTGTAGCTGACGAAATTTTCAATCTAAAATCAATACGTGGAAGAAATTAGTAGCAGTTGGTATGTATTTATCTGAGAAGATAACCCTGCACGCCATTGATCTGATCTAGGTACTTCTCTTCTTATCTTCTCTTCCAGACTCCTCCATATCTCCACTCCAGCTACTATAGAAGGTTGATCAAGACCTTCACAAAAAGGTCCTACGCCATATAGTAAAGAGTACGATACATAGTTCACCTCCATGAAAGAAATGTCAGCTGAAATCAGAAAATGAAAAAGGAATACAACAATGGAATTAACCAGAAAGAGAAACGAACATGGAACAATCGAATCATCATTTGGAAATCGGCATATCATATGTTGGACTCTTGAGCGTTTCTTGTCTGGTTCTAATAATCCTTTCCCATTGGCTACATAAGAGTGATACCAGAAAGATATTATTCTCTGCTGTCTAACCTGTTGTATGGAATCTTCAGCTCGGCTCATTATCATCAGCAGTGTAGAATGGTATCTGTCCTGCTGCAGTGGCATCCCGAGATGGAGCCCATATATTTCTGCCTGCATCCCATACCCACGTTACCCTTTCCGGTGGGCGCCTGAATGAAGGTGGCAGTATCTCTGAGCTATCAGTGGCTGGAATCATGTCTCTTGCCATTATAGAGCCTTTTCCTGTACCGGCATAGAGAGAGATAGGGTATTCGGGGGCCGATCCAACGTGGAGCGTTTGTCGTAGCCAAGAGCCATTCAGTCTGTCCATGTTGTTCTCGTTTGCACCCTCCTCGAATACGGAGCAGGGTATACTTGTCCATGTATCTAACATCATACCTTGTCCCCCCGTCTCAGTTCTCCCATTCATGTTAACTTCCAAAGCAACAACTTTTGCTACTCTCTGGGTAGAATCTGCGTTGGTAAAAATATCATATCCCATTAAATGCTTGAATGGAGCTGTGGAGTATTGCGTATCGCCCCCCATTAATTGTTTCATATCGCTATCAAATATAGACATCATGACAGAGCCCGAGTCGTCCATGAATTTGAGTTTCAATTCAGGGAATGGCTCCCCAGACAGGTCATAAAAGGCATCATGATCCTCAGCAACACTTGTCTCAAGCCGAACGACAATATTCATCTAAAGATAGTGATGATCGATCAGTCAGTAAATTTCTGTTCTCCCTGTTCGTGAGAATCAAAATTATGGGACATGGTAGTATGTACTTCTGGTATTTGATTTGCATTACTAGATGGAGAAGTATATTTAAAAACCTTTTGAGGTAGCGCAAGTGGAAAAATCTGATGATAAGCTCCATGAGTATTCTTTGCCTAAATTACACACGGGTATTGACTTGCTCCTTCAACCCAGAACCCTCCATTACCCCGGTTCTCTTTGGTATTGAGCATTCCGAAGTCTGTCCATGAAAACGGTGTAGGGCCAGCAATCATTTTACCTTGACACCAGTAGGTAGCATTGTCATTCCACTCAAGTCTACCTGTTTCATACGCTGCTATTATTGCCCGGACGTTATTAAGCTCTCCACAAGGATCTTTTTTCGCCTCCAAGTAGGCCTCTATTTTCTGGAGGTTCGCTAAACGTTCAATGACCTCCCAGCTCTTACCAGGATATTGCCTTACTACAGCTCTAAGAAATTCATGAGTCCAACTAGAATATACTTTTTCACTGGCACTGAAGAACGGGAAATCTCACAAGCGTGACTCCTTTGCTGCTTTCAAGTGCCGAATCTTATTTTCATATGTTTTCTTTGAAAATCCCTCTTTGATTCGCTCTTCGCATCTTTTGACCCGCCCATCATAATCATCGCGGGGCAAACTCAACATCATCACGGATCCGAACCCTGTGGGGTATCTTGCGTCGTTTCTCTATAGGTTCAAGTTGAATTCTCGGGTAAGGCGACGCGGGAGCAGCTCGCTTCCTGGTATTATACTTGCGTACCATGTCAAAGGCTTTTGCTATTGAAAAAGCCTTTCTAACTGAATTAGCAAGTCGGATCTTTTTGGCCTCTTTTGAGGCTTTTAGATAAACGAGTATTTCTGGGGCTTAGAATTCACGTATTTAGGAGAATGAGTTAGATGTAAGAGATTTGCGAAATGCACCAAGAAATGAGACATTTTACTTATTATAATACAGCCCCAACATGTCAAACAATGAGAGTATTCAAAGTTGAAAGGAAATTTATTCTTAGGCAATAAGAGCAGCTATTTCTTTGTTGATTTGGTTTCGAGGTTCCATAAACTGTTTCCAAGCTTATCTAGAACTATTTTGTTGTGTAGAACTCGATAGAAGAATAGGATTAAAGACGAGACGTTGTGAGCCACATGGTAATTTGAAGGAGTTTTATCGCAGTACTCATCACTTGTGCAGTCACTAGTAGGTGATTTATTATGCGATACTTGTATCAGGAGTACTCGCAAGTCAAACGCTCTACTGTTCAAGGTAAGCTACCCGGGCTTAGTGTAGTATGCAAAATATACATAAAACTACACAGTTTCTTCTTGTTAGAGAAAGTGAAAAAAAAAATCAGTGACCAAGCATAGGTGTTGAACACCCGAGGCAGGCTGTCGTGGGAGGCCTTATAAGAAGGGTACTGGCGTCCTGGACCCGCTTGGGCGTTCCGTGATCCGCAACATTTCGTTCAAAGTCGAACGCTCTACCATTGATTTAGCCAGGTGGTACATAGTTTGCCACGGGCATGTAGAGATTATTGAGGTCCGAATGTGTTCAAAATCCAGATCACCTGCCTAGGCCCTGTATCTCTTCCTTCTTGAGTCAAGAGTCTCAAGACTATATGTACAATTCACAAATTTATCCACCCAGTCAATGCAGACGGATATAATACCCTGCTTGGCATGCTGGCCATTTCTCACACCACAGGAGCAAGAGTCCCACGCGAGGTCTGGATTGTTGGCGGTCCCTCTTAGCACCATTATCGTATTCTCTCGCTGGATACTGTTTGGTATCTCTCCATTATTGGCAGCTACCATCAACCACCCATGTGTTTCGCCGCATCTGGTAGAAGTGATGTTTGCAAGTTTACTTTCCCAGGAAGATTCGAGCCCTGTATACTCTCTAACTGTTTGCTATTCACAAATCAGATCGAAGATTCCGATGGCTAGTTGAAAAGCGTTTGTGGGAAGACAAGATCGAGAAAGGAGACTACATGGACTGCGCCATTTGGCTGCAGAATATGTATTAGTGGTAGGTAGACTCTACATACACTTAGGTAGTCATGCCTTGCCGACCCACCTATTCCTCAGGCTGTAGTGAGTCTTAGTAGGTAGACCAATGAATATCCATATGTAATAAGCCTGGAATGTTTAGTGCGATAGAATTCTGAATATCCTTGTCATTTAGGGACTAAAGCAGCATGCACCCCTCTTGTAGTGTGGGTACCACGGGATTGTCAACCTTATCCGAGTATTTGTACCGAGACTAGTTTTCTCGCTAGGGGTAAAAACGTCCTAGTGGCTTACACTCAACGCACTGGAGATTTTAGCGAGCCACTTATTAAACTGGGAGTGGAGCTATGGACAGAGAAGCCGCACATGACAAGCTGTAACGGTCACAAGCGTCGGTGGTAGATAAGAAAAGTCGCTTGTCGCCTCTTCGTGGCTCTTTCTAGACGCGGTCATCTTCTCTAACCTCACAAAAACTGCAAAACTGCAGTGGATCTGTCATTGAGACAGAATACGGCAAAATGCTGGTTCAGGCGAGCTCATTATTTGCTGCCTTTCTGCTCTATCTGGCTGTCCAAACAGTCTATCGACTGTATTTCCATCCGCTCAGGAAGATTCCTGGGCCAAAGCTAGCGGCGGCGACTAGCGTGTATGAGTTCTATTTCAATGTCATAAAGGGAGGAAAATTCATCTGGGAGATTGAGCGTTTACATGAGATTTACGGTTAGTGACTTTGACCGCGGCCCGAACCGTAACTTAATTCAACTCTAGGGCCAATTGTTCGCATAACACCACGAGAAATTCACATCAAAGATCCCAACTACTACGAGGAGATTTATGCCCCGTATGCTCGCAGGAGAGAGAAACCTGAGAAATTTTACTGCCAATTTGACCTCGATGGATCGGCCTTCGTCACTGTCTCCCCAGAGTTACATCGCGAACGACGTGCACCTTTGAGCAAATGGTTTTCGAAGTCCGCTACTACAGACATGATGCCCGTTATCTATAGGAGTCTGGACCAGCTATGCGCGCACATTCAAAGTGCTTACCAGTCCCACAAGGTTATAAAACTAGATGCCGGGTTCGCAAGCCTGACCTCAGACATCATTAATGGATATTTTCTCGGTTATCGGAGCGAAAATCTAGGCAAGGAAGACTTCAATGAGCATGTTCGAGACGGGATAAATGGCATTCTTCGATATGGTCATTTTATCTTCTTCTTCCCAATCATTCCGAAAATCGTGGACCTTCTCCCATCACCAATCTTGAAATGGCTTAATCCCTTCATGCATGCTTTCGTCGAACAGAAGAGCCGCGTTCATAACCAGGTCCTCGACGCACTTTCCGGAAAGCGCACAAGTGAAGGATCTGTGCTAGATTCAGTGCTTGATAAGGGCATCCCCGAACATTTACAAGGTTCTCGCCGCCTTACCAATGATGCAATGTCAATTTTGAATGCCGGTACAGAGACTACCGCCAGGGCTCTTGTAGTAGGCATTTACAACATTATAAACAATGCCAGTATTAAAGCCAAGCTGCGAGAGGAACTTAAATCTATTATGCCGACACCTCAGTCTCGCCCTACATGGGATCAACTGAAGCAACTTCCTTACTTGGTATGCTTATGATTCTCAAACAAGATATGATTTGACCTTCTGCTCATTTTGTCATAGTCCAGTGTTGTACTAGAAACAATGCGCCTTTCTACAGGGGTAACTATGCGATGCCCCCGTGTAGCACCAAGTGAGACACTAGTCTATGAAGACTATATCATTCCACCCGGAGTTAGTAACATCAGTCTTTGACTGAAAATTTGCAAGCAAGGCTAATATTGTCACCAGACTTCTATGAGCCAAATAAACTACTTCGTTCTTATGGACCCCGCAATCTTTCCGAAGCCCCACGTATTTGATCCAGAAAGATGGATGCACGCTGCTTCGGAAGGTCAGCATTTGGAACGCTACTTAGTCAACTTCTCTAAAGGAAGTAGAAACTGCATTGGGTTGAAGTAGGTGACGGTTCCTTTGTGAATATAACCTTACTAACATCTTACCTAGCCTGGCTAATTCTGAGATATTTCTGACGATCGCAATACTCATCCGCCAATTCGACTTCAGTCTTTACCAAACGACCGCCAAGGACATCGAATTTGCTCGAGATTTTGCAGTGCCGTATCCAGAGGATGGAAACGGTAGTATGAAGGTCTTGGTGAAAGGCCTCGTTCAAGAGTAAAGCAAGCTTTTATCTTGGCAGGGCCTTACTAACTTGTAGTCACGTTCATGTGGGCATGTTGCATGTCCACCATATATTGCAGGCATGTCATTTCATATAAAGGGCCTCCGAGTCGGAGCAACATTGGAAAATTGGCTTTAGTACAAATGCCATTTTTCTGAGAAGTTTTCATGCATTTTATAAAGTTCAAGTATCCATAGATTCCATACTATAGTAGAAATTCGCTTTACCTCCTTGATGCGAATAAAGGGATAAGACAATATATGTATGGGCGAGAGAGAGTATTCGATATTATTAGTTGAAAAAAAGGGTCTAGCTCCACCCTACTCCACTCCGATCAACCTTCCTGACGTCTCCAAACTTTCTTTCGATTCTGACATCGTCGCATGGGCATCAGAGATCAGGAACTGCCTAAAGCCTCTAGCCTTGGATAGCTTGATCGATATATCAAAACCACGATCGGCTCCACCAACTCAATATCCACCGTTGGTATGGAGATTCTGGTCTCTGACTGTTCGAGATTGGCTTTTTGCCCAGCTCGATGACCAAATAGCCGAGTTGATCAAAAGCTTACCTACCGAGCCAGTATACGCTGATGACCTATGGAGGGAAATCGACAAACCACATATCAGACGTACGGGAGAGGCTGTCAACAAGGCTACATGCGATCTTTTCAACATGCGACGCTCAAATTTCGCCCGAGCTGTCGAATACTCATCTCTTGGCAAGTGACGAGTGCCATGTGTTCCGTTCTCAAGGTGGGCATCACGCCTTATATGTGTTCTGTGATCGTGCTTGAACAGGTCGAACCTGACTTGCCGGAAACTGTTGCGTTTCTACGGGGCCAGATCGCAATGCGTGGAAGGGATGCAGTCAACATGGAAAAGCATGAATTGATGGAAATCTACGGCAGGCTTTATACCGAGGCATTTTCTCTTCCAGGAAGTGCCGATAAAAATTCTTTGACCGAAAAATCAGAAAACGCCATTGAAACCGAGAGAAAGGCCAAAGAGGGATCAAACAAGGACTTGCCCTACGAGAGCCCCAAGAGAAAAGTACCCAAGAACAAAGCCCGAAGAGTCCCTCCACCAAAGGGCAAAGACCATGCCGAGTACGCTCAAGAATGGCGTCAACACATCCCACAGCAAGATGATCATGGCAATTGTTCTTATTGCGCCGGGCCAAATCACGGCTGCTCAACCTGCTTCTATCTTATCGAAGAGAAACCTACGAGGTGGAGTCCCCACCCGCTGCTGTGGTGCTCCGAAGATCAACGCGTGAAGGACGACATTCAGTCTTCATTGCAGACTCGAAAGCGGAAAACGAAATCAAATAGAAAAAGACCGGAAAGTCCCCTCCAAAGGTCACTGCATGCTTTTGGAACTCCCGGGCCAAATCCGCAACCGGATCTACACGTGTCTCTTTACTTCAACTAGGGTAACCTTGGGTGAAAAAAGACCTAATATCAATACTGGAGAATGATGGAGCCTGCGCCTCATTCTCTGGCCCTTCTTCGTACTTGTCGTCAAATCAAGCAAGGAGTCGAGCCTCTTTGGCTCGAGATTCTGTTTTGTTTTGAAAACCCGGTGGATATGCTTGATAAACTCTCCATGCTTCCTTTGAGCACTACCGCGCAAGCAGCTCTTAGTGGATCTGGCCCCCAACGCCAAGTGATTTGTAGGGGGTTTCATGCAGCTACATGCGCCCAGGCAATTAATCCTGTTGTACGCACACAAAAGATAGTCATAGTTTGCGCCATGCACATATTCCTTCGACTACGCCCGCGTTTTTCAAGTCACAGTCTCTAGTCCTCAGTGACCACGCACTCTTTTCGGGATCAATACTATTGCTTTGCTACCCAGTCTGCCCAGCGTGCCTAAGAAGGAAACGATTCTTACACGAAGCCACTGCAAGCCCGTGGGCTGTTGCTACTCCGTCGCAAGATTTAGCATATAGCATCATGAAGCCTCGGTCTACGAAATAGTACTCGAGTTATGCCTGACCTCATCTTCCTCAAAGACGTCAGAGAAATGGGACTTCCCAGTGTGGCTTCGCCCCCAAAATACGTGAAACGTACCTTTGCTATAGCGGCTGAGAACCCATGTCTAGGCGCGAGACTAAGGCATGTGCTTTCCCCTATCATACCCTCCTATCTACAAGCGCCATCTTAGTACGCCGTTGGTCCACGAATTAGAGATCTCGCGATCTCACAATTTTCATGATTTTCAACCACCTGCCACATAGGGAACGCTAACTAAAACATAGCCCCATTTCCCAGCCTGAAGCTACACTCAGACCATACAAATGGGCTCACGTGGATATTCTGGACCCAACAGCCCCTGCCAGCTGCGTGGATTGGCGCAACTCCGTGAGGGGGTGTCGCTCTTCGCACTAACAGATCCAAGGGGAGGCTGGTCGGTGTCTGATTTAAAAGCGCTGAAGTACCTCATGTGGCTAGACACGACCTGACAGACAGTCAACTAGTCTGCACCACGCCGACGGCTTGATCGCCGATTTTATCTCTCTTTATACTGAATGTACCCGCTGTTGGTGAAATTTTACACCTTTGCCAAGATATGGAGCCCGCAAATGATCAATTTCACTCCTTAACAACGTCCGTACATGATGTTCACCAATCATTGCGCCCCAAATGCGTTTTCTATGGACGCAGTGAGAGTGGCACCAAAAAATGCGAATGCGAAATCAGTGAACACGATTGGGATATGGCAAGGTCACTCTTCAATTATATCCTTCATCTTCCTAATCTACTTTACGATAAACGGAAGGACACATTCGAATTATTGCAAGTTTTCTATGGCCTTGCAAGGCATCTTCTGTGTGATGAGCACGTCGCCCACATACTATCGTTAAGAGATCAATGGCTTTCGGAATTTGGGAGGCGGAAAAGGGAAGTCCTGTCCGAGCTGGAAAGTTACTATGGAGCTATCAACCACGGTAATTCAGATACAGCTAAGGACGAGAGAAATGATGATTTGGAAGAAGATTTTGATGCTCTTCCTGCTCATTTACTCTCAACAACAGAGTTCAAGCCTCTCTGTCCCGCTATTAAAGTGGAGGAAGTGGCCAGGAAAGTCAGCAAGAAATTAGAGCAACAAGTTGGGAAAAGAGGCCGAAAGTATGGATGCGTCTATATCATTTCCCCTGAGGAAGAGAGATTTGAAGGAATGCTTAAAATTGGTTACTCACTGGAGGCTCCAGAGAATTCTCGCTTTCCACCTCACAAGCGCTGTTTTGGAGAATTTAATGTGATTAAAGTCAGGCCAGTGAAATTTGCCCATCGGGTGGAGCAACTATTGTTAGCGGAGTTCTCCGGCGTACGCTTCGGGATGAAGTGTCAAGTGTGCTCTCGGACCCATCAAGAATGGCTGAAAATCGAGAAGGAAGCAGTCATTGAGAGCTTGGATAGATGGTGCACCTTTGTTGACAATGCCACTCCGTACAATGCGGGCGGTCGATTGAAAAAGCTACCTGAAGACGTTGTACTCCCCTCCCCTGCCTCAAGGGAGTACTTCGGACAAGGGTCTTCTCCGGGGTTAACCCCGAAGAAAACTCCCCCCAAAAATACTTCTACCAAGAAGGCTCCTGCACGGAAGACTCCTGTAAAGGGGGATGACGCAGAGCCTACTCCCACGAAGAAGGCTCTTACAAAGAGGACTCCAGCGGAGAGAACTCGTCCAGGAGAGATACCCATAGAGAAGACTCCTACAAAAAGTATTTCTGCAGGAACTCCTACGAAGTCTAGCCAACATTGGCCTTCACCTCTTACTTCTCCCTCATACTCTCGCCTGAAATCCCCTACTATCTCAACTACCGCTTGTCCGAGCTCTGACGAAGAAGACTCGATGCCACAAGTGAGCGAGATGGATCCAGAGGAATTTGCACCATCACCTCCTGTTGGAATGTTGACCGCATTGCTACGTCACCTGAAAATTACAAAGTAGGTGGCTTCGGAGGCAGCTTGGAGATGTCTGCGTTTTAATTTAATGTTTTCACCGCCGAGTTAATGCTGGCTTGTTCCTTTAAATCAAGTGTCCTATGAACTTGGTCTTTAGTTGAAATGAACGCTGTAGTATCTGTCGCATTGACCTCTATGATTCGATCTTGATGTCTTCGTAAATCATTCATATGAGCCACATGTGCTTCTACCTGGCTTTTATCACAGACTGTGTGACGCTGGAGCTAGAAAAGCTCTGAACGACAAAATCTATAATGCTGGTTTTCAACGCCGATGATCCTAACGTTGATTATTTTTGGATTTACTGGGATGATCTTACATCGCCACTTAACAAGCTAGCTTGGTGCTTCCGGCGCAAAGTCAAGACCTAATTCTTTAAGCCATCGCTTTAGAGCAGAGCAAATATCCATGGATCGGAAATATCAACTTCCTCCAGGGTGTCTCAGCCATGTTTTTCGCATAGGGAAATATACTGCCCGTCAAACAGTATAAGTTAAATCGAGCTTTGGGTAGTCGTCTCGTCCTCAGTTTTCCAAAGGATCCATAAGCTTCAACGTCACAATGCATTCTTCTCTCACTCGCCACCAACGAAAAGATATAAAATCAACACAAGCTAAAAAGTTCATAACAAAGGTGTAAACGTCCAAATACAACGTAGCGAGATACAATCCCGGCCACTGATCCTGCAACCCCGAGCGCAACCTCGGCCATGGAAGACCCCTATGCTCTGAAGCCTAACTGTTGTTGCAGCGCGAATTCAGCCAGAATACGCTAAATGAAATGAGCGCGTGGGCAGCAACTAAAATAAATGATCAAATGGTGGCATAGCCACCTTGAAATACATGGACACTAACAGACGACGTTGACAAGGTCAGTCCTGAAAGCGTCTGGAGAATCGCTCAAGAACGATCGTTTGATACAGGCCTATGCAACGAATAACACAGAGTGGTTTGCAACCAATGAATACTTACTTTTCTGTGGTTTCAGCAACTAGAAAAGCAGTGAGAAGCCGATCAACTTACTTAGTCAAAACCCATGTCACACATGGAGGCTTTGTGTAGATGCTGGGCAACAAGTGTTTGAGATGGGCTGTCACGTCCAATGGTTTTGTACCATCCTTCAGTTGAGAGAAGGTCAGTGAGGCAGTCGCGCGAGCCAGGAGCCAGGGTGATTCTCACCCCTGATCGCGCGACGCAAAGCGGCGTGAACCTGCTCACCTGGGCGACACCGATCTAACAAATATGGTGGTCGTCAGAATTTAATGCACTTCCTACCTCATCTCGGCACATACGACCATAGGGTGTGGAGAACAGGGCTTCCCGTCCGCTCAGCCGTACTTAAGCCACACGCCGGCAGGTTAGTAGTATGGTGGGTGACCACATGCGAATCCCTGCTGTTGTATGTTTTTGTTCACCCATTTTTTTTTTTGATTCGTTGGGTTAAGTGCCCTTGCCGCCCTACCACTTCACCCCCTTCAGCCCTTCACCTGAACGCCCTGAAGGCCCTGCACGGATGACGTGGCTACTCGGGTAAAACCGCTGTGCTTTTTTATCATCATGTCAAGCCCCCTGCCACATTTATTACCTTGAAGTCAACTAGATACATTGTTGCCATCACCACTGTCTGGTTCAGCATTGGTTTCCTTATCTCAATAGATGTAGTGAAGCTTCGTCAGCATCGGACGGTTAATAGTGCGTTCGTTTCCTCACTGTCATTCCCACAGCATCATCCCCTCCACTCATTCCCGTAAAGTACTGGGCCCTGCGCGTCACAACCGACCGGCTGCGTTGTACTAGAAATCTAGGAAAACTCTTGGTCTGTGCGTGGGGGCCGGCGCTTCCGTCTCTTGGCTTCAGGTCCTGAACGTCCTATCACCGACTGGGACCGAGACGATAGCTGAACTAACCCAATTATAACTTAGCTCGAAACGGACGTGCTTAGCCTCGTGTGGTGGGATTGCCGATCCTACAGCTCGCCTGCACCTAACCTAAACTTCAAGCGGTTAAGAGATATGCGGCGCCATCCGCTAAACTAGCGGTTATAAGATTAAAGCCGGGGTATCAAAATTACCGGACTAAGTCAACAGGATCCGCGCGAGACTTTTTTGCGTATTTTGCAACCATTACAGGCCACGTGAGGTCTCAGGCTAGCAGGATGCCATCCTGGATATTCTCCTGTCAATCACCACAACAACTGCTGATATCAAGCTGTGAGCACACGGCCTTTTCATATTTAAATCTGGATCTGATCGACGAAAAACCTGTCTGGACGGCTATTTGGCCCTCTCAAATTTTCTGCCTACGATGTTTAATAGCTTTACGGCCCCAAAATACCATCGCAAGAGCCTGGTGGTTCTTGGTGGCACAATCATCATCCTCTGGTTCATCATCACAAAAGGTTTTGGAAAAGTAGTGAACCTGTCGGGAGCAGGGGTTGGAGATGCCCAAATATCGAAAGCTCGGAAATATGCCTATGCAACTATCATTACAGCCGAGGGTGACGTGGAGTATCCAGACGTTGAAGACCCCTATCTTCGAGCGACGCGCCTTCTCACCTTTCAACTCCTACACAGTCCTCGCACTCGAAACAGCAGTCTTGATATCCCACTTCTTGTACTGGTAACACCAGATATCCCACAAAGACATCGCGAAATACTCACAGAAGATGGTGCCACCGTGGTACCGGTGGAAAGTCTTGAACGGGAATGGATTCGACCAAAATGGGGCAGATGGAACAGTGTCCTCGCAAAATTAAATCTCTGGAAGTTTGAAGAGTACGAAAAAATCGTTTTTCTTGATGCAGATTCGGTGTTATTCCGACCTATCCATGACGTCTTCAATATTTCGGCCACCGACATTCGCGAAAGTGTTGTAACCAATTCATCTGTGGTGGCAAATCTCCCAACAAACACCACTCGCAAGATACCTCACAAGTATATGCTTGCAGGTATACACGATCTTTGGATAGAACAGTTCTTGCAACCTCCGCCAGAGAAGGAGTTCTACGAGAAAAACAATTATTTGAATGCTGGATTCTTTGTCCTACATCCATCTTTGGAGGTTTATGACTATTATTCTGCGATTATAGATACGCCTAATCTATTCGACTCAACCTACCCCGAGCAAAATCTACTGAATTTTGCACACAGAACGGATGGTCCAATGCCTTGGAAGGATCTTGGGTCTGGATGGAATTCAAAGTTTGCCAGACAGGGGGATTACGAAAACGGGCTAAGAAGCATCCATCAGAAATGGTGGCGAAAAAGCTATGAGCAGTTTTTGGATGACCGGGTTGCCGAGGCAATGGAGGAAATGGAGCAATATCTTCGCAACAAGAATGAGACCCTTGCCTAAAACCTCTCTTTATATGTGTTTGTTGTTTAACCCCGAGCGATGTTCATAGAAATCTTCCATTGGTTATACTAGTATAGCCCTGGCAAATATTTCCTTGTACTCTGATCAGATACTCATAATACCAATAAAAAGAATTATGATCGCCCCCGAGAGTCTCCTAGGGAATGTCTACGCAGCCCAGTAGTTTCCGATCATATAACCCGTGCTCGCTGAATCTTGAAACGTACTTACATTGTTGGACATTATTTATTTCATTACACTTTGGGCGATACTCAACAGGCCGCAAACTAGTCTTACACATGCAGCATATCTAGGGCCAATAACCATGAACCCCGGCTGCTCTTTTGAAATCTCGGAAACTCGGAATGCCAGAGACTTGATTGAATATTCTCCCATTTATGAACACAGGATGCCGGGGGAGAGACAAAGTACTACGCTATACGAAGTATGGTACGGATGTAAGTAAAGTAGAGACAACCACTAGTTATATGGTATCATAGGTTTGCGGTATCACATAGGATCTAGTGGAAATTTGCTGCCCCAGGGTGGGTCTGTGATGGACGCTAATGTAGACCCTTGCATAGTTGATGGGGGCTATATTTCTCGTAATTTCAAATTCAAGTAGAAAACAGCGAAAAATGCGACATAGTCAGATGGCGCACGCACACAAAGGCAAAGTATTATGTGACTCGTTACTCAAGAGTACTGAAATCTATTTGGTTTCTTTTTTCAGAGGATGCCTTAAGTTTTCCTGCATTGCTGGCCCGGAAAAACAATATACCGGAAGAAAGAACCGCAAAAACAAGATGTATTATGTAGGTTGTAACCACGAAGTTGCAGATCTCCACCCACCTGTTTCGGATTCATTTTGTTGTTCCTTCCGAGGCTAGTATCCTTGGCACAAAGATACATACTGTACATCGTACGGGCGTTAAACAATTTCCGTTAAAATACATGATTCTACGCGAGCACATAGATAAACACTAGTGACTTCCTGAGATTAGCCGCCCTCCCCTGAGAAACGTTTCAATCATCTTTTAATAGGGTCGCGGTGGCTCAAGTTTGAACTCAATCATCGAACGAGTGAGCCCGCCCGCCTGACAAGAACCTTACACCCAACCACCCAACTATTCCAGACAGTCTCTGTTTATTCGCTTAACCCATTTGTTGCTTTATCACACCTTCAGTGGTTCTCTTTAGGTACTCGGCAGCTTTTCCATCGGTCATCAACCAAATGGCAAACGATACCCTAGACTCTCCATATGGTTACGCCCTGCGTCGGAACGCGTCTTGTTCAGATGGCGAGATAGATTGTGGTACAACCTGGAACAGCCAGCATGCATGTTGCCCTGGTTCAACTTCCTGTCCCAAATCTTCAGGAACATCAGTCTGCTGTCCGTCTTCAGATGACTGCACCAACTCCTTGGTCGGCCCAAACATACACTGCGGAGATACTACTGCGGACCTCTTCTATGTTCCATCTACGAGAAACTACTTTTGTTGCTCAAATGGCTCAGATGGATATGTGGTGGCCGGGTACGGCTATGTCGGTTGTGCAGATGATATTGGTGACGTGCCATACGATGTGAAATCAGTGACAGTAGTGTCTTCAGCTTCAGCTTCTAGTGCCCTCACGTCAAGTATGTCTATATCAGACAACCCACCTCGAACTTTCATTGGTTACTAATCTATACTCTCTTCCAAAATCTGGCAGTCAGCGCTACGCCAACAGATTCATCAAGTTCAGAGACAACCACCGCTTTGCCTACACCCATCACGTCATCTATAGCTACGGGCCAGCCAACAGCTGATACATCTTCCCACACAAACACGGGAGCAATCGCTGGGGGCATTGTTGGAGGAGTAGTTGGGGCTGCCATTGTCCTTGGTCTAGTATGGACTTTCCTTCGTCGGCGAAAGAAGAGCGCCCCAAACGAGAATAATGAATCGCAAACCGATGATGCTTCTCAACAGCTTGATCCAGTGAATCTTTCTAATTATGCGACAGCGAACGATGCTAGGACCGTGGAGCAGCCAACAGAATTGAGTGCAACAAAGGATGTCGTGCTGGCCGAGTTACCGACTTACCGGTAAAAGAAAACCATTATACCCCTCGTCATTATTCGGGTCTCTCGTGATGACCTAGACAAAAAATTTTGTGGTATCCAATACCCGGTCCTGTACAGATAAGACGTGTGTTTTTAATGCCCTGTAGTCCAGCGATTCAAATTCAAATTCATGTTTTGCCAAACTTCCAAAGTACCAAATTTGCAAATAACCTAGTTATATGAGGTGGGCGATCAAGTCATCGTTATGTTGATTTCGATATCCTATTAACAAATGAGGAGATTCCAGCTATAGAGTTGGTTATGATTAGGGCCCAAAATCCTTGGGATTGAACGGATGTAATATTGTGCGGTTCTAGATCTTGACATTGCGGGTACTAATATTATCTGTCGATTTATAGAATATCCGTAGACGCTAGTACCGAGGGAACCAATTGTCATGACTGCTTGATTGATTCCAAAAAAGGACTATTTTAGAGACTGCCGTTGAAGTGTCTCTAGATCGCAGGGGCTTAAGGTTTTTCTAAAACGTAAGTATCCCCGAGTGAATCCGGTATAGTACAAAATATGCGGGGACTGAGGTGGCCGCCAAGCCATCCCTCAAAGCAGGCGGCGGGCGTCTTGCATGCCCAATTAGGGAAGGGAAATTTGGTTGAGTGTGATGAAAAGTCTGTGTTTCTGAATGCTGTTTACATACAATTTATAAGGGGTCGTGCATAATTTAGTGCAATACATCCATCCTGGTAACCCATTGCTCCTGCCACTGTCTTTCGCGGTGGGCCCCTACATGCACATATTGCCGATATTGCTGACACCATCCAATCTCTAGTGGTAAAGTACCACCTCAAATTATCTAACAGTACGTACTACTATATGTCCTGGGTGTGGAGAGTGCCACTACATTAAATTAGGTCTGCCACCACTTTTCGCTTATATGAAGAATTTTTAATGACATAAACCGATTTTCACCCTCTCTTTTCCGATCATTAAGCTACAAGAAACCCCCGACAACATCCCTAATGGCCAGACACCCCACTCAGTCTCTCCCTGTGTCTACAAAGAACTGGTCGACATTTATAAGGCTAGTGACCGCATCGAGGTAACTGGTATCTTCCGTTGCAACCCCATGTGAGTGAGCGCTCGCCAGCGTTCTCAGATGGCTCTCTTCAAGACCTACATTAATGTTCTGCATGTGCAGAAGGTTGACCACAACAAGGTAGGCATCAACGTGTCCACAGTTGAGCAGGAGATGTTCGAGCAGGCAGCTGAGACTGACCAGACCCGCAAGATCTCCACGGAGGAGAAGATTAAGCGTACTGCCTCACGCCCTGATATCTACTCAGGCTGGTAGAGGAGGATGAGATCACAGAGCCTCGGTCTTTGGCGAAGTGTACGGTAGGTCACTTGCCCGGACACTCCCCCGAGCCCTATATCTCGCCCTCGCACGTAATTACTAATAAAACAACCTTCTTCACGCTTCGGATCATAATAGCAGCAGTTAGGGGAGTATGGGCAGGTGAATAAGAGCGAAAACTATCTATTTTATCTCTCCGCTGCATTGGAGTGCCTCGTTAATTCTTTCCGCTGTCGAAATTCCCGAATGCGACTTTCGCATGTCAGATTCGGCCCTCCAGGTGAAGGGCTGAAGCGGCGCCCGCTAGGGCAGCGAGCTGCCTAGGACAAAATCGTGGGAGCTAGGTAACCACCGACATACAATATCTGTTGTATGTTGTATTTCGTTTTGCTTTTTTATTTGGTTTATTTTTTGATTGCCCGGGGACTGCCAAAAACATGTCCTCGAGCCAGCTTTCCTTTCTCGGCCACCGTATCACCCTCGATGTCATAAATTCTCCTAGCAAACCACGAAAGGCTCATATTAATCTGCTGTATGGATAATCCGGAGAACACCCAGCCGATAATTTGGAAGAAAGAGAACCACGAGCCTGCTTCGGCGACAACATCCTAAAGCTGATGAGCCAAGAACAAAAATTGTGGAAGAAAAACATACCTTCCATCCTTGTATTGGCTCAGTCGAATAGGTTTGGCGCCCGAAAGTAGGGAATTGTATCAAAAGCGATATGTAACAGGGATAGTTATCGCTGGTGTTCACATCGCAGACGAAATCTGATGCCTGTACAATTGATATGGCGAGTTCATAGTCATGAAATGGTTTTCCTCCTTCGCCTTGACTCCTTTTTATTCCTAGATTGACGGCAACTTCCCCGTTGGCAGCGATTAGATGCATCTGGGAATTACCACTTTCAAGGGCTTGCTGAATGTCTAGGAGAGGATCGTGAAAAGCAAGCCAAAGGCCAGGCGACGAGGCGCAGGAGTCCTCAACCACTTTTGTTTTGTTATCTAAAGAAATGTCAGTAGGTAGGATATTGACAGGACGCTGTGGCATGGAGCTCTTGCAGTTGAAGAATGCTTGCGCAATCATCAGAAACGTGGGTTTCGTGCTCATCAAATATTCTGACGAGTGGAAAGATAGCATGTTATATTTGACTCCCTTCCACTCAAAACCATGAACAATTGATGAATTCCAATTTCCACTGCAGGAGCACACACTGCCTGGGGAGACAGAAGAGCACGCTGGTGCACTTTCATTCTGCCACCCGAGGAAGCATTTTGGCGAGGGAGAAGCGAGAAGGTTGGCCTGTGAACTCCAATCTGATCTCTGAAATAGTGCGATCGAGGGAAATTAAATAGAGTCCTAAAGTAAAATAAAATGAGTGGATGTCAGCGATTGTGACACTCCATTGGAAAGTTCAAGAGCCAGAAGTGTGAATTTGCCATGTCACTCACCACTAAGTCCTCCTTTAAGATTATAGAGCTAGTATTCAAACCTGAGTACCAAACTATCCGGTATAGAATTGGTAAGGCGCAGAGCGTAATAAAAGAGGTCAGTACTGTGCTCATCAAGTTAGAATTCCACTTGGTGGCATCCCTCCTCTTTAAGTTGACGTCGAATAAAAATGAGCCAAGTATAAACAAAGCAAAGAAGAAGAGTAGCCCCATGAAAATGCCGACTGTTGGCAAGACTGGGAATTTAATAACAACAACACCGATGCATAGTGAAACTACAAGCAGGGCGGTGCTCAAACACGCAGTCTTCGTAGATGGGAAGACAGGACGAGAAGCGGAAGACACGTGGCAAACGATTTCAGGTTGAACTTGGAGAAAAAGGAGAATGGAGTTAGATGATCTGTCCGCAAATATATGACTTCTGAGCCCCAAATCTCCTCAGATAACTCAAGTTGGAGGGGGCGGCACGAAAAGCCCTAGAGGGCAACACAGTCTCTGTGGCTGGAATTTCAGCTGGCCTCTCATCTATTCGATAAGTCTACTATTGGCTGTCAACAACAGCCAAACAGTTTGCTCTTACCCGGGTTAATCATTTCTCCCAGGAGCTGCAATGGGCTCGTTCTGATCTTAGTTATTAGTGGCTTGAGGCTGTGTTGTAATGCCAGGCTCATCCCCGTCAATTCTCGTATAAATAAATATAGACTGGACAGCCGGCGAGTTAATCAATTCTTTTTGCCAGACTCAAAAGCAATCCACCTTGGCTTTATTCAATGCAGTTCAGTACGCCACCGAATCTGTTTACGTACGATTTGAGCAGGGATAAGCGAGCCGCCTTACGATTGCTGCAGTCTCACACCAATCTCGTGCTCTCAACATGCAGGCAGGACATGCAGTCAGTCCGAAATGCCGGCTAATTTCTCTTCTTAATATTCACATTAACTGGAAATACAGGGGGTGTGACTATGTAGATGGAAAGTTTCTTCGGCAGGTGGTGAAACTATGCACAGTGCCTGGTTATAAGTCTGACACCACTCCAGAGCCCCTAAGTATTATTATAGATCAAGCAACCCAGTAGAAAATCAGTTAGCTTCCTAGTAAGATATACCAGTATTCGATTAGTTTTTATACCAGTTCAAGTCCGATGTATTATAGTTCTTAGAATAAGCAACACTCTTTTGGGAATAAACAGCGGCGTCAAACTGCTTTCCAAGAACTGTAGCCATAAAGTTTGCCTGTCATGATATCGCGAACCCTAGTCAACAAGGCATCATGCGGATCTATATCCAAAGCCCTATTACCGGGACAGTTGCACGTTGCTCACGAATCAGAGAGAAACAAGCAGTTCCTGTTTTCACACACCGGGAAGAGGAAGTACTTCATCATCTGGATAAAGCGGGATGCTTAAATGTGCCGAAGTTGCTAAATTCCAAAAAATCTCTGCAAGATGAAGACAGTTGTGTGCCCGTTGGATACCTCAATTATCTTGTCTGGGACTTGGTCCCTGGAGCACCAATTAATGCTCGGGAGTTCTGGAACAAGGATCCTCAATATCGTGATCTGGTTCGATCAAAATTCAACGTGGCGTATCTGTATGTTCATATTGATTCTAACTATTTTCAAATCCCTATTGATGGAGCTAATACGTATACTTAGGGATCTCATCAATTGCGGTGGATGGATACCGACCTTCCCTCGCCTTGGGAAACTCATCTTCGACGACCGCACTCAATCAATGTATGTAATTCCTCAGGAATAGGAGCTAATAGCTACTAATCTGACTATTCATAGCCACATTTCTGGGGTTCGTTTTGTGAATTCTTCGAAAGTTCGTGATGTTGACGATTTGGTTCCTTTCGAATGGGGTCTTGTCCGTGAAGGGGATGAAATTTAATATGCGGATCCAGCTAGTAGTGCTCATATGCGGTAGCTTAGTATTGCATACTACCTAGGCACAAACGAGATATCTATTCGAAATGAAAGTTCAATTTCAAGAAATGTATTCCCACAAAAATATGTAGATATAATTGAGGTGCTCACAGTATCTGAATTATTACGGTATTTAGTGATCAGATCAATGATTTAATGATTGTAAAAGGATCGCAACGCTTGATCGGTCCAACTGTGTTTACATTTGGAATATCGGCTCTGGGTTAAGAGGGAAGAAGCTTGAACTAAGAAGCCCTCATGCTATTTTTGGCCCGAGGATCACATTCTCAGCGGATGGCGAGGCGATCTTCTTGCGCTGTCATTCTGTGTTGGAACTCAGAAACCGGAGACCAGCTAAACATCTTCACTGCAAAATCTTTGATGTTCGATCGTGTCGCCTTTTCACCGGCCAGTAAGACAATTGCGACTACTCGAGTGGGGTCATACAGTGTTTGCATATGGGACATCTGCTCATAGGTGGTCGAATTGAGTTCCGGCGCCGAGGGCGGCGCTCTGGTAGATTCCATCGCTTTCCCAGGAGAGCTCAACATACTTTTCTGTCTATGGGAAGAGGGTGGAAATCTTCTCCTAAGAAGGGCTACGTCTTCGGAGGCAGATATCTCCCAGGTAGTGGGATCTTTTCCGTAAAGAAAAATCTGGAAGAATGTGCTTTCATCAGATGGCAGAATGATAGCCCTCGTGTTAAGGGATGAGAAGGCTTTCCGTCTCTGAGATATAGAAGCAAAGGAACATCACATGCCAGAGAAACATGTCGATCGAATCCACGATATCACTTTCTCAGCCGATAGTAAGCACATCGCAACATCGTCCGACGATGGAACAATCGGACTATGGAATAAATCATTGGCGAGGCGGCAGAAAAGCTCGACCTTGAAGATTGGCAGATTCGATCTAAACCTGAAACAGTTGGATCCTCTCCAAATGGTCAGATCCTCGCATTTAGCTGTGTTAGCGGTGAAGTTTACCTCTGGCATGTGGCTTACAGGAAGGTCGTTGATGTGACCTCGGCTACCCATTACCGATATATGAGAATAGCTGTTTCGGCCGGCGCAAAGAATATCGCAGCTAGGAATAGTTTGCGAAATATTGTGCTCTGTGATCCAATACCTGATGCCCAGCTACAGAAGATACCATTCGCTCACGGTATACCGATCGATCATCTTTCGTTCAGTGTGGATGGCCAATATCTAAAGACAAACATCGGGTGGATAAGCTTTTCCGCAGATATTTGCGACGCAGAATCTGCCGGAGAGAATCGACAAGCTTTCCTCCTTAAACGAGATTGGCTTTACCGAGGTGAGAAGAGGCTGATCTGGATTCCACCTGACTATTGTTCTGATTTCCTGACCTGGCATGGAAATAGGGTTGCGATGATAGTGGCCAAATCCCAGCGAATAATTCAAATGGAGTTTGATTTTCCCTGAATTTTGAAATATTTATGTACTTAAGCAAAATCAAGACGTGAGGATATATGGACATGCTCAGCTTGTTGTATTCTTTTTTTCTTGTTCGACGGTCGACCGCATAGGGAGAGGTTACTACTCAATAGACGGGCTAAGCCCCTACATAGTAACTTTGGCCTGGTGTACACAAGTATAAGGTGCTAAGGCAGCTAATTACGTTTTGTCGGGTACAGGGTCGCCCAGGGCGTCTTAGGGTTCTCTAGGGTAGTAATCAATCGATGAGTAAAACCCTAACAGCGAAGCTCTGCCCCAACGAGGTACAAGTTGTCTTTTTTGGTAACTGGAGACACTCCTTCCCAGACTTCTTTGTTTCAAATTCTGCTCTGGTATGGTTAGTTTTACTACGTGTAAATGGCTTATTGCCAAAGCCTAAGCAGTAGTACCCGATTTGCAGGAGTTTTCCTGTGATATTCCCGAATAGCGTTCATGATAGCGCAAAGCTGATTAACGCCCTCCTGATTAGTGGCGGAGACCCTCCCGCTCTCAATAGCTTCGAGTGATGACCTACCGGGCACGAACCTTACGGCGCATTCAGTTAAAAACACCACTAGTTACAACTAGAGTGGGGTGATATGCACGGCCACGGGAGAGAAACTTGGAATATGTGACGGATCTACATCTACCCGCCATACCATGGCCCAGTGACAGCTCATGATCGGCTTGAGGATGATCATCCGCAGGACTCTTCGAGGGCGACAGTTGATGAGAGAGGGCGAGGATGAAAACTCACGGTGGGACCATCAACCTGTAATATCAGCAAACCGTTTGGCAGGGGGCAGTCCTAGCCATTTATTACTGAAAGTACCTCCACCCACTCTCGATATTATCCCCTCACGTGTCAGGATGATTATGACAAAGAGGCCAAAATAAAAGGGCAAGACTGGGCAGTTTCAGGTTCTGTCGGGGTTCAAGGCCCAAGGAGCGCGGCACACTGGCAAGAAAGAAGAAGCCTAGGCGAAGGCCACGCAACACCCCGTATTTGACCGCCTAGCCAAGCGCGGCTCACCAAATGTCTGCAGCATGTGGGAGTTGCCGAGACAATCTAGACGAAAAGGGCCAAGAGATGAGTGCTCAATGAAAGAAAGACGAGAGTTGGGACAGGCGCAATAACCCGATAATGAAGCGCCCTGGCATTGGAGTCATCCGACCTGGTGGAATGAGAGGAAGAGAGCCAAGAATCCAGCCTAGTAGGGCCGAGTCTAGAGGGGGGCCAAAGAAGCGTGGTATTGAGGCATGGCATTCCTTTGCAGGACGCAGGATCCTACATAAATTCAGGCATTCGGAGTTACTATGGCATTGATCATGCAGGTCTTGTGGCACTCCGTTGTGTCCATCGCACATCCCCGCCGCCCCAGCCCCAGCCCAAGCTCAAGTAAGGCAAGTCCATACATACTGGCTTGTGCGGCCTGGCGATCATGGGGGAGGGGGGGATGGGCAGGGTTAGTGCCCAGGAACTTAAGTGCCAAACTATTGAGATGGTTACCTAATGGATATTGGAAACGCACAGGATCCAAAAATGCTGCACTTGGGGTAAGATTGTTTTTTCACCTTCACTTCCCTTTCGGAGAAAAATGAGTCGTGCCAATCTCTCGGCGTCTGGGCAGGCTGGGCAGGCTAGGCAGGCTCGGCACGCGGGTTCTCCGAGGCTATGTATGTGGCTGGCCGGACAGTCATTATAGTCCGATGGTGAAAGAAGCTATGTATACAGAGAGTCTTTCCGTAGTCCTGTCGAATTTGGGTTACGCAGTGGTAGGATTTGTTTGGGGATATGTAGAATGTCTGCAATGACCTCTTGTAGATGTTGGATCTGGTTTGGATAGACGGTACTAGTTCGTCAGTAGTGTACCGATACCCGAGACTCTTCACAAATCACGTGTGTACTGAACAATACCAAATGAATGCCAAGATGCCCCAGTCCCAGGAATTGAACCAATCACCGCCGCGTTCGGTGGCTCGTCATCCAGGATGCGGCTTGGCATCTTGGCGATTGGTAAAACATCGTGAATCGCAGCGTGGGACAGACCTTGTCCGACATATATTCAGCACAATTTTGTGATAGAAATCATCATGGGAAGTACCAAGGAGTACACTTTCAACATATTAATCTCGACAACCTCTCCCTGAAATGTACTCTTGTGAGTGCTCCGTGGAGAAGGCGTCGAGCCTCCAAAAGATGCCAAGGGCTCGGCATCTGGGCGCCTTGGCAAGAGAGCCCTGCAAACAGCTGGTGTGCTCCTCCGCTGCCATGGCTTTCCCTGGCTCTTCCGCCGTGTCTCTGTCTTATAAGACTGCGTTTCCGCCCTGGCTCTTTTCCTCCCTGTTTTGTGGTGGAAAAGTTGGCTTGTCTTCCGCCCCTCCACCGTCCTCCATCCAACCTCTCCCCCCTTAAGGACCCGGAACGTGCTCTTGGCCGGGGAAAATCATGCGCGGTGAGCTCTCTAGTCCATAAGTCGCCCTCTGTGCGCTTTGTACGACCTTCGGCTCCTCGCCCTGCTCCTCGCCCGTGCCCGGCTCGCCATGCGGTCTCCGGAGATGTCATATAGTCCAGCCTACCACCAAGGCCAGGGCCCTCTAGGCATGACAAGCAATTCGATCCGCGCCTCTCCCACCCGTCGATCTCCAGATTATTCCGAACCGAAGTATTCTAGTCCGATTTCTCCCTCCGTCGAGTCGGCATCTTACGACGTGAGCCCCCGCTCGTCAGGCCCACGGGGATCTCACGCCTATTCCCCGGAGGCCTCTCGACGGGCGTCTCGAGCGGAGGACGACCCGGTCGTGACTCGGGTCGTGGTGTCTAGCAGCCCGGCTCACAAGGAAGAACGCAGTCGCGGTAGCTGGGCTGACCAGCCCTCATTGATGTCAGGCGAGCAATCGACTATCTCGCGCTCCTATAAGCGCACGTCCCCGGACAACAATCGGGCCGATGACAGCCAGGACGCACTACTCATGCTGGTAAGCCTTTTATATGCTCCTGATCCATACATATGTTGGAATCTTGATCTAACTCCGTTCATTTATACAGTTCCGACTTTCTCTTCCTGTCCCGGTATACTCCTTCGCCGCTTGTCTCTACACCTGCTGTGCACTCCTCTTTGCCGTATTGACGACACCACTCCGCCTTTGCTCCCTATCAGCCTATCTCCGTGAAACATCTTTCCCTTCTCAACTCTGTGATCTCATATCACCAGTCCTCCACATCCACGAGCGGCTAGTATGCATGCGACCCCCAATATCAGACCGCTCTTCCTCAACGCAATGGATTCACTCCGAGATCGATACCGAACCGTCAGAAACGAGGGGTTCGAGTAGAGATTATTCTATCGGCATGTCTATTGTCGTCCTCGTACTCTCTCCATTCTTCAGCATCGCCATTCTCCTCTTAGCCTGGACAGCCGCCTTCTTCTGGGTCTTTACCATGATGATGGGGAACCCAGACGGAACCGAGCGCAAGGATGACGGTCGAGCTGCCGTCATTGGCGTTTGCAAGTGGTGGAGGACATGGCTTGCTAAATCCCGGAACACATCATGACCCGAGCTTCCCCATCTCTCCTCCAACCCCGCCTCAATCTGAAATCTTCCCCACATGGAAGAATGATTACATTAGTCCTCATATTGGGCCACACACGACACAATAGTCTCTATTGCATTGCATAGAATCATTTCTGCGTGGGACCTATAATAGGAACGACACGCAGAAACGAACCCCTCTCCCACCACGATTGATCTGATCCTTTCACCTGCCGATATTACTTTTCGTCTCTAGCCGAGACTTATGATTATACACTCATATTCGCATCCGATATGATGCGATACAAACGGAGTTTGGACTTGGCGTCTGCCTTCTTGGATTTGTTTTTGTTGCTGTTCCATGGCGTCTCTGGGAAGTGGGCGCATTAAATACCTACCTGACCTATTCGTTGGCCTCCCCCCTGCTTGTTATGCTATTGCGATGGCGGGCCTTTTATGCTTTTTATCTTCTCTTGCTTTCTTGCAGATTATTGAGAAGGGTGCAATTATTCGGATCTTGGATCCTGCACCTGTCTGTACTTTTATGTATGATGCTTTTTTATCTGCGAGAAAGGGGAGCGTATGTATGTTTGAGCGCGAATTGATACCCGGTTCTTTTGATTCAACCTACCTTTTACATTTAATTTGTACTGCGTGCTAGTAACAATATCGATCTCATGAGGCTTATAACTGGTTGCCATGGTAGCTGTTTGTCAGGCTTCTTTTGTTGGCAGTTGGGAGATGTCTAATCTCCCGAGTGGATAGAGTAGCCCCACTCGGATCTGTTTTCCGAGATGTGATTCTTCATATGTACTCTGTACATTTGAACTAATCAGTAGCTTCTCCACTTAGTCTACTAGACGAGGTAACGAGGGTTTTGAGAGAAAATAATACTGGCTATGTTTCAATAATGCCACCGAAGACCAAAATTGCAAGCACGACATCTCAAGGATTGCGTTCTCGAGGCATCAACGGATAACTATATCTGACGTGGGGGGTACCGCGACTATTGGAGTACCACAGCAGACTGATGAACATGAAGAACATCATCAGACAGACATCCAGGATATAGGTAGGCCATTCATGGGTCTTGAAGTAAGTTTCAAAGTCCCCTTGGAACTCAATGAGCCGAGTAATACACCGGGCAAGAATCAATTGGCTGCAAAGACCAGCCCACCGAAGATTCGCATTGAGTTGAATATTGGGATCTACCGTCGTCATCATGTAGGGCGAGGAGATTCGGACATGGAAGACGAGCAGGTAAAGGAAGAAGAAACATATGAAAACGAGCTGGATCATAAGACCAGAGAGCAGGATGTATCTTGATATAGCGGCATCATTTCGTGACCTTGCATTCACGAGATGGCCAACGCCTACAGCCTGAAGGATGATGGTGAGAAAGTCACCAACAGAGAAGGTCACGAGGAACCAGTCCAATCTGATAAGCGCGAGATCTTTGCGTCGTGATGCCTGGATCATTTTGCCCAGAAATGACTGCATGGCAGTGAAAAAAAAGATTGGAGCGAGGAAGATGAAGATCACTTGAATTGCAAAGGGAGCTCTGGCATGCGGAGTGGTGTGAGAGCAAGCCCGCGAGGCGAGACCAACGAATTCAACTGCAAAGTGAGTTTTTTCAAGTCAGATATGAGTCCTTTAGGGGGTACAAGCAATTGAGTAAGGACTTGAACATACAGATTCCTCCACTCACGATTGCGAGACCGAACCAATCGTGCGTGATGATGACTTTCCAGATATGCCATAGAATGAGCGTCATGAAGATGACGGCCAGAAAAACAGCACCTGCACTGGTTTTCACATCGTAGTAATAGGCATAAATATGTGCGGAGTTTGGCATTGCAAAGGTGAACGAAGACGGTGTTGGATAAAGGGCCAAGAGTTTTGTCGAGACGAAAGGGAACAGTGACCGAGCGAGAATTTCAAGACCGAACTCGACTCTATGGGTGTATGTTTTTCTTCCAAAAAAGCTTTCAATGGAGAGCAATTGAGGTTGAGCAGTTTCGTACCATTTGAAAATGGCTACCATCGGTACTGTGAGATCCAACTTCTTCATCTGTTCTCGTGGAAGGTGCTTCTCATTGGCCAGGACATCGCGCCTTCTCTGTCTGAATGAAGTTATCAAGGAAAGTGCATGTAGAAGTAGAAGGAGATGTAGATGTTGATTGTTGAGGTAGAAAGACACTTATGCAGGTACCCTCTAGCCATGATCATGACCGTGACCATAACCCCGGATCCCATAGTCATATTTGCACCGAAAACACAAGCTTCCCTTTCACTCACACAACTCCTTAGGATTTTCTCCAAGTCATACAAAAATCGTCAATTTCTGCACTTGCCTTAATTTGTCGTCCTCTCCGGTTGGCTCCTTCCCCCATGAGAGAGAGAGAGCCTGCCCTTCCTGCTGCCCTTCAAGACTTCACCTTCTCCCCTCTCCTCTATTTTCTTCTCCTCTATTTTCTTCTCTTCCCTCTCTACTCAGTCCTTTCTTCTCGCTTTCCTCACTTTGTCTTCACCTTCTGAGATAACCTACAGAAGCAACAATGGACAACATGGAACACCCAGACTTTGACTCAGATTTCGTCGTCCTTGAGAAAGATACAGACGCGACGACCCCAGAGACTCTCCTGGATCCATTCACGACCGATGACAATTCAGACCTGAGCCCTGCCTCTGAATCCTTCAACACAGAAAAATATGTGAGAGTGATGTTGGAGCTAGTCACAAAGGAAGTAAGACTTCCGCGACGTGTCACAGGCGTGGCTTTCAAAGGCATCAATGTCTCTGGCTCAAGCACTACCATGAACACACAAGTCACGGTCAGCAGCATCATATTCAGCTTGACGGATCGCATCAGATCTTTGATCAACAACAGGAGCCATCGTGTTCAGATCTTACACAACCTCGAGGGACTGGTCCGTCCCGGTGAACTCCTGGTAGTTCTTGAACCGCCTGGTTCGGGATGCAGCACCTTCCTGAAAACCATCTGCGGAGAGACGCATGGGATTACACTCGATCCAAACTCCTAGTTAAACTATCATGGAATCAGTTTCAAGGAAATGCATTCTAGATTCAAGGGCGAGGTCATTTACACCGCTGAGCAAGATGTCCACTTCCCTCTATTGACCGTCGGTGCCACTCTCGAGTTCGCAGCTCTCGCGAGGACACCCCGGCATCCCCCCGGAAATATCGACCGTCGATCTTGGGCCAGGCATATTCGCGATGTTCAAATGGCAATCTTAAGGATCAGTCACACCGTTAATACAAAGGTTGGCAACAAATTCGTGCGAGGCGTCAGTGGTGGAGAAAGGAAGCGGGTCAGCATTGCAGAGGCTGCTTTAGGCGCTCCCCCTTTCAATGCTGGGACAACAGTACTCGGGGGGCTGGATAGTGCCAACGCTATTGAGTTTTGCAAGAACTCAGAATAGTGTCAAAGTTGGTTGGGATTACAGAGGTAGTTGCGATCTACCAGGCACCTCAGGCGGCATATAATCAATTCGACAAGGTCTTGGTCCTGTATCAAGGCCGACAGATTTTCTTTGGTCCTGCAGATCAGGCTCGTAACTATTTTCTGCGATTAGGGTTCGATTGTCCTGGGCGTCAGACAACACCGGATTTTCTTACCTCCATGACCAGCCCAACCGAGCGCTGTGTTCGACCAGGATTTGAGAATCGAGTTCCTCGTACACCTGATGAGTTTGCCCAAACTTGGTTGTCCAGTCCAGAGCAGAGGCAGCTTCTCCAGGAAATTGATGAGTACAACAACCACCACCCACTCGGAAGGCCAGATCTTGACATCTTTCAAAAGTCGAGACGTCTTCAACAAGCTGATTTTCAGTCGCCGAGTTCTCCTTTTATGATGTCATATGCACAGCAGGTCAGCCTTTGTCTATGGAGAGGGTTTGAACGTATCCGCGCAGATCCCGAACTACAGATTACTCAAATCGTCGGCCAGGCTCTCGCAATCATAATAACTAGCGGCCTTGGTATTCTCCGCCAAACCGCAACGTTTCAATAGCAAGATGTCAGCTATGAGATCAAAATCAAAAGGCACACCTCGTCTCATCCTTGACGGCATTGATGGGTGCGTGCGTCCAGGTACATTGACAGGTAAGATTGATACTCCAGCTATGTTCTGACTAACTTAATATCTTGATCCCACATTAATGATAATTTTGCAGCACTTATGGGTGTGTCTGGAGCGGGGAAAACCACACTTCTCGACGTTTTAACAAGTAGGGTGACCATGGGTGTCATATATGGTACAATGCTTGTGAATGGAAGACAGGTTATGCTCAGCAACAAGATCTGCACTTGGAAACATCTACAGTCAGAGAAGCATTGAGGTTCAGTGCTCTTTTGCGACAACCGGACCATTATTCACACTCCGAGAAGCTCGCCTACGTCGATCATGTAATTCAGTTATTGGAGATGGAGGATATGGCGGATGCTGTGGTAGGAGTTCCTGGGGAAGGTATGTGTATCATCAATGACCACGTTCGAGAGCCTAACTTCTGGCTTGAATTCTCAAAGGATTAAATGTTGAGCAGCGAAAGAGACTCACCATAGGAGTGGAACTAGCTGCCAAACCCGACCTGCTACTCTTCCTGGATGAGCCAACTTCGGGACTTGATTCGCAAACCTCGTGGTCTATATTGATGTTACTCCGAAAACTGAGAGACAACGGCCAGGCCATTCTGTGCACAATTCACCAACCGTCGTCTATTCTCTTCCAACAATTTGATAGGCTGCTCCTTCTCGCAGAGGGTGGAAAGACAGTCTACTTTGGACCGGTCGGTGACGCTGCATCAACTCTCTTGGATTATTTCGAGAGAAATGGCGGGTTCAAATGCCCTGTCGATGCAAACCCAGTGGAGTATATGCTGGAAGTCATTGGGGCTGCGCCTGGTTCCCACACGGATATCGACTGGCCAAATGTCTGGATACACTCGCCTGAGCGAGCTGCCGTACGGGCTCAGCTCGAGGAATGGAAAGTGAATCTTCCAAACCAGCAGGCTCCATCGGCAGTACAAGACAAGAGATCCTACGCCGAGTTCGCGACGTCTCTTTCACTTCAGCTCCTGGAGACCTTGATACGAATTTTCCAGCAATACTGGAGGACACCAAGCTATATCTATTCTAAGATTTTCCTTATTGCTGGCATGGTACGTAATAATACTTTGATCCTCGATATACCTGATTTTTGTTCTAACACCCGCTGTGCAGGGCATCTTTATTAGGTTCTCATTCTTCGATGAAACAAACTCCCAGCGTGGACTTCAGAATCAGATGTTTAGTTTGTTTATGCTCATTGTCATTTTTGGACGGTTGAGTCAGCAGCTGATGCCCCAATTTGTCACACAACGTGCACTTTATGAGGCTCGTGAGCGACCATCCAAGGCCTATTCCTGGGTCGCATTTATGCTCTCCAACATCCTGGTAGAAATACCATGGGCATTGCTATGCTCGGTGATTTTATTCTTCTGCTGGTACTACCTCGTTGGTCTCTATCGGAATGCAGAAACGACAGGTGATGTTCATCTGAGAGGCGCCCAGGCTTTCCTTATCATCATGGAGTACTTGATGTTTTCAAGCACTTTTGCATACTTGGCTATTGCAGCAATTGCCAACGCTGAGACCGCCGGGAACGTCGCCAACCTGTGCTTCAACATGAGTCTGCTCTTCTGCGGTGTCCTGCTTGGCCCAACCGTTCTCCCACATTTCTGGATCTGGATGTACCGCGTCTCGCCTTTCAATTACATTATGTCGGGTCTTCTTTCTGTCTCTGTTTCGGATACCAAGGTCACTTGTTCGAATGTCGAGTATCTGCACTTCGAGCCAGCAGCCAACTTGACCTGCGGGGAATACCTAGCAAATTTCATTGAAAATGCTGGAGAGTATATGGAAATCCCATCAGCGACAAGCGATTGCTCTTTTTGTCCACTGTCAGATACGAACGCATTTCTTGAATCCGTCTCTGTTGAGCTTCATCAAGTCTGGAGAGACTTCGGGATACTGTGGGTTTACATTGTGTTTAATATCTGTGCCGCGACTTTGCTTTACTGGCTCTTTCGAGTGCGAAGCAAGGTCACAAAAAGCAGCGAGGTAGTCAGCCAGCCAGATACAGATGAGATGCCCCAGGGTGTCAAGAGTCTGAGGGCCTCCGGAATCACCAAGCCGATGAATGATGCCCATGAGTCTCCCACAGCAGCCTGAAAGCCATGTTTTGTTGAACTGCATATGTTGCGAAGCCACTACCATGCATGTTAAGTTAATATGTCTGAATAATCCTCATATAAGCATTCAGTCTCATAGTGGTCCATTGCTCTTAAATACGGTAGCATAACAGCAACTGAGCTGTGTAGTGCCAGTGTATTATAGTGCCAGGAAATAAGTTTGACGCCGCTCTTTATTCACGAGGACTGTTGCTCATCCCCAGAACTATGATACATTGAATTTGACGTAGTATGAGAACGGTTCGAATCCTCATGTATATTACTAGTTAGCTAACTGGTCTCCTACTAGGTTATTTGATCTATAATAATCTTCGGAAATTCTAAAATAGTCTTAAACTTGTTACCAGACACTGTAGTAGCAAGCCAAGGCACTATTCCCGAGCAGAGACATCCCAAAAATCAGTAGAATTAAGAATACTTCTATGTGCAAGTAGATACAATCCGTCTATAAAGAATAGTACAAGCCCTGTAATTTTCCTTTTACTCAAAATCGTCTCACCCGCTGTGTAGCTAACGGGGAATCCAGCCCATCCAACTCCGAATCATCATACTTCAAATCAAATTCATCATCTTCACCGAAAGAAGGACTGACATGTACCGCAGGAGAAGAGATCGGACTGAGTGCAACACGCGGTCGTGACTTGAAGACACTGGCGTAGTCGGCGTCTTCTTCGAAAAGTTGATCCTGCGGGGTCGATGCGCCGGAGCGAACACTAGCAGGCTGGGATGCTTTCCGCGGAGTCTCGAATTGGTTGACTGGGAATGAAGGCCGGGGACCACGACGGTGGGGTCGTGGATTTTCGTGAGAGGGCAAGGGTGGAATTAGGGACATTGATTTGCGGGTTCGTTCAACTAGGGTATAATTTTGCGGTTGTTGATACTTTAACGGTTCGGGTTCGGGTTCTTGGTCGAGATCGAGGTGTTCGGTAGGCTGTAGCTCTGGGGAGAGACGGACTATTGGAGGAGATGAGCGTGGGTTCTCCTGGTAGTCGCTTGTACGGATCTCTGGGGGGCTGAGGCATGGAGATGAGTTGATGGGTTGGAACTTCTCGGCAGGCGATGGCAGATCGTTCTCATAATTTGGAGATGCCGGTGGTGACTCTCTTCTTGGAGACTCCGTTGGTGAAACATGGCGGTTTTCGAATTTGCCGTTAATGTGTGCGATGGCTTCACCGACAGTTGAAATGAAGGATTGATCTGCTTCTTTCAACGATCTTCCACGATCCCCTGGCTGCCGCACCGCTTTGGATATACTGGCCACCGTCATAGCTTGATGATCCCGAAACTGCACACGGGGTTCTGCCGACCTAGTTCCTGCTGCATTGGAGTTTCCGCCGCGCTCATTCCGGAGTGAATCGTTAAACTCATGCCATCGGTGCAGTCGACTCCGTAGACGTAAGACCCGTGTCTCTAAGTCAATTACCAAGTCGGATGTGACACTCCCGCCGAGACTATCCACGCTGGAATTCTTCGCACGTGCCAAAGCCTGCGAAAAGGGGAGCTCCAGGAAGGCATCTGTACTGCTGTGTGATCCACCATCTAGCAAAGCGATGGCCCACTCTTCACTCCCCAGCCAGTTCGCTTGAAGTTCTCGCGCTACCCCGGCTGTATCCACCTTTTCAGAATCTGGGGCTTTTTCGGATTGCAGGCCGGCCCGTTGGGTCAGCTCTGCCTTCTTGTCATCCAAAAGTTGCGAGAACTGCTCGTAGGTCCCGTGCACCTGTGCACGACGACCCCCTGCTGCCCCCAGAGAAACCTGGTGCGCAAGGACTAAGGGTATGAGGTTCTGGTAATCTGTCGGGGAGATAGCCGTCGCAGTAGCTAGTTTCAAGGTCGAGTTCCATTGCGTATCCGACGAAGACACGGCGAGAAGCTTGCGGAGGACGGCGGTGGAGAAGACTGCCAGTAGCTCGTCGAATTTCTCGCCCTTACAGTCGTCCAACATTGTTTTGCGGAGTATCGTCTCCCGACCCAGGTCGCCATTTTTCTTCAATTCCCCGAGGGAGCGGAATAGGGCGGCGCGGAGGTTGACGGACTGTAGGGGTTCTAGCGGTGGGAAGAATGGGCGGAGTTTCTTTGATTTGCGATATTAGCTAACTTGTCGTACACACACACATATCGAGGACGAAGGGAAATGATTTCGCGAACATTTCGAGCATATTCTGGATCCCAGATAGTGAACAGATAGTACAGCGCCCATTCGACCAGGCGAATTCGCTGTCGTTGATTCTGGGATGAGGGGGACAGAGTGCGGAGGGTGATGTCGGGCCAATCGTCGCGCTGATCCAGTTGAAGGAGACTGAGGTTTCGGATGAAGACTGTCAGATGTGGAGGAGCTGCCCAGTCCAGGGGTTTTGGCCTGGGCCTGGAAGCCATGGGGGAGAACTTGAAGAGAAGTGGTAGACGTGAAGTGTGTAGTCCTCTATGTATATATGGGATCCCATGGGATATCAATTTCCCCGATGTCAACACGCGATAAGGGGCTATCAGCACCGCCTTTGCATTCTGCCGGACCAATTGGGGGGAACCCAATTGGGTAATCATTCCCCGCTGGTTCAAGTCTTCTTTCTTTTCTCCAACCCTTACACTTACACCTTGTTCGATATCCCCTCTCTTCTTTTAGAATTCCTTAGACTCACTGCAGTCATGGGATCCGACAACTCCTCCTGGACTCCCCACACCGGTAAGACCAGCTACTCCCTCGCCTCCCAACCTCTGTTTCTGACTATCAATAGTCCTTTCAACCCTCCCCCACCCGCCGGAAGAGAACACCACCTCGCCCATCCCCTTCTTTCACCTCCTCGAACGTCTTAAGACCACCAAGCGTGAAGGCTGGCGCCGGTTTGGAATCAATGGCGAATCTATCTCCGACCACATGTATCGCATGTCGATCATGACGATGTTTGCCCCGCCAGAATTGGCATCCAGACTGAACATCCCGCACTGCACCAAGATGGCTCTCGTTCACGACATGGCCGAGTCGCTGGTGGGTGACATCACCCCGGTCGATCTGCACATCACGAAGGCCGAGAAGGCGAGCCGCGAGGCGGCCGTCATGGAATACATCACCACTTCCCTGCTGGGCAAAGTCCCCGGAGGCGCATTGTCGGCCCAGGAGATTAAGCACGTTTTCGAGGAATATGAGGAGAATGTCACCCTTGAGGCGCAGTTTGTGCACGACATCGATAAGATGGAATTGCTGCTGCAGATGGTTGAGTATGAGCGTTCCAACGACGTCGATCTCTCCGAATTCCAGCATGTTGCCAGCCGCGTCCAACTGCCGGAGATCAAGCTCTGGGCCGAGCAAGTCGTCAAAGAGCGCCCGCAGCGCAAGTGATTGATTTCTCGGCGATTAGCAGAATAATTATTCCTCTGCTCGCATAAGATAATCATTCAGGGCGTTTCGTTTCCTTCTTTTGTTAGGTTGGAAGTTGGGTTGTTTTCCTAGATACCATAGAGAGACAGGACGAGTTGTTATGTGCTTTACACAAATGATGCATGATGCATGATGATGAACGACTGCACACGGCCTTTCGGGGAATAATTACGTCTTCGACTTTTATAAATACACTTATTTGGCACATGAATTTCTATTGAACTGGCAGAAAAATAGAAGATAGAGAAGAAAAAACAAGGTTTCCTTATCTTCTAACCAATTCAATCAACTGGCTCCTTCTCCATTTCTCGCGCCAGAATCTCCGCCTCGGCCTTCATATCCTCTGGTCCACGGGGTTTACGGTCTTTATCGTCGACAACAGGGAACTTTGTCCTTGTCTCTGGGCGTCCTGAATTTGCATCAGCATCCCGGAATACCTTGCCAACATCCCCCGGTTCCCCATCCAGCATATCGTAGATAGCATCTGTGCCGCCGCGATGGTCCAGATCCGCCACCTTGCGCGGAATAATGTGGCAATGTACATGCGGCACACTTTGTCCCGCATTCACACCATCTTGCACAGCGATGTTCAAGCTTGAGGCTCCGTGTATCCTTTCGACCATTCGTCCCACACGCCGGACAGTCAGGAACAGATCACTTGTTTCGGCGGCGGTCAGATCTGCAACACGGGGAACGACACGGCGGGGCGAAACTAGGACATGTCCGGGTAATATTGGTTTCAGGTTTACCAGGGCGAAAGACAATGGTGTTAGGTAGAAGACCTGAGAGTTTGGTTGGTTAGCTCTGGACGGCGGTGGAGATTCAGCGGAGATTAGAAGGGCGGAAGTATAGATACCTGCGGTGTGACTAGAAATGGGCCAAAGTAAATTGGTACGCTGGCGCTTTTTAGCGCCGACATTGTCTCGGAGGTATCTGAGGACATGTGGGTAGTTAATGGGGATGATCCTCGGAGGGGATGGTTTGAGGTGAACCACCGCAGATGCGCGATTGGCAATAGTTCCGGCTTTGCTTCACCGCTTGGTCACACCGCCTACGTAGCCAGCTTCAGCTCTGGTACATATACATATTACATATGATGTAGTTAGTATATTAGTATATACCCTAATGCACGTAGCCCCTGTGCTCTGCTATCAGTGCGCACGGGACGGCTTACGATAGGATCAACTTTCAATAAGGTACATAGAGATCTAAATTGGATCACCGTGGCATGCTAGGTAAGACAGCAGCTATAATACAATCGTACGAGCCCAGCTGGACATCAACAAAGCTTCAGGAGAAGGGTATCATTGACATTGACCATGAGAAACATTGACCATGAAAAACGTCCTGAGCTATATTACAAGAAATTAAATCATCCGTCACAGCTAGGAAAGCATAGGAGGCCTCGATAAAACATGGGACATGAGAAGGAAAAATAAATGTTTGCACAATGAACAAGGAGAGCCGTAGTATGCCCTAGGATTCCGTCTTCGGCTCGGCTTCCGCCTCTGCCTCGGGCTTTTCGTTGGTCTCTTGATCAATGGAATTGGTCGTCACATCGTCGCCCTCTGGGGCCTTTTCGGTAGATTCTGGGTTTGAAGTATTTTCATTTTCCTGAGTCTGCGGCTGCTCCGACTGCTCCACAACTTTCTCCGGGGTTTCGTCGGTGGCTGGTTCCGTCGTTTCTTCTGCCGGTGCAGCTGAAGCGTCCGGGATTTGCTCCTCGTCTGCGGGGGCCGACTCGGTAGATTCAACGGAGGTTTGTTCAGTCTCTGTAGTCTCTTCCGATTTTCCAGCCTGCTGTTCAGCCTTTTCACCCTCTTCCTCTTCAGCCTCTTCGGAGGCTATCTCGGCCTTGACGGGTGACTTGGGTCGAGGTTCAGGCGAGGCCTTCAGAATTCCTGGCAGGAGAGCGGAAACTGGAGGTGCATCCTCAAAGTCCTCCGCAGCTTCAGAGATTGTTCCAACATGAGATCCCGTGGAAGGACTGTGTTTGTGTCGCCTAGTGGTAGTGCTAGAGTTGATCGGCGGGCCCATCCCGTCGAGCGAGCCAAACGGGCCTTCCTCCTCCTTGCGCAAGATTGTCAGGCGCTTACTCTCAACCGGTTCGGCTGCCTCGGGCTCGGTCGCATCCAGTCCCTCCGCCTCTGCGGGGATGGTGTAATTATCCTCTGGGATGAGGCTGAACATGTCGCAAACGGTTTTGAAGAAGACATAGAGGCCATCGTTGCCCTCGACCTCCCAGAATACGCCTCGGTGCTGGAACCAAGCATGCGCAAAAATCCGGTACAGACGGCGGAAGATGTTGGTGAGATGCCTCATGCTCGCCTGCGGTCCCCCAGCGGTCTCAGAGCCCAGTGTCAGTCGGCTGGGGAAGTACTTGGGAGAAGTTAGGGTGTTCGTGGCCCAGTCAAGTGTATGGCAGCAGTAATCAATCGCGCAGCAGGATTTAGGAGGTTCGTGGACGGCGCAGAGATATTGCCATTCCGATGCCCGCATCTCCGGGCAAGTCTGCGCCGAGCAGGGAGGATCCTCCGCAAAAAATGCAATGATCAGATTATTAACTTTCATCGTGAGGAATCGGCAAAGTTCGTAAAGCCAGAGAGACCGGTCGACTCCCTCTGGTGGTTCGGCGAGCTGGATTGCGACTTGGCGGTTAATCGGGACCACCGTGTCCGATCCTTCGGGTTTGGTAAAGTGGTGATACAGGGCCATGAGGTGTTCCTGGAGCTGAAATGGAGAGTCGAGCTGGTGATATTAGTATTTTATGAGCTTGAGGGAGGGGGACTATCACATACCTGCGCCAGCGGAATCAAAGGCGGACCGAATGCCATATTAGCCGCTTTGCTGCCCGGTCGAATCCTGCGTGTCTCTCCATCATCCGAAGCCGCCACGCCTAGAAGCTGTTCTGCATCCTTTCCAAACGACTCGCCGACAGAAGGCGACTGGGGGCCGATCTGGACTTCTGTAAAAGGAGGAGGACTGGGGAGGCGTGGCGAGCTGGACGGGGAGACTCCGGCAGTCATGGCGCGAGGGAGATGAGAATGAGGATGAGGGGGGAGGAGCGCGCGAAATGAAGGGAGAGAAACCGAAAGAGATAAAAGAGTGGAAGGTAACTCCGCGCCCTCGAAGCGATCAGAAAGTGAGCATGACCTAGATGGCTCAAAGAGGATGTTCTAATGTTCTGTTCCCAAAGCTGGGTGGACCAGCCCCGTTGCGATAAGCAACAGTGCTGACTCATCCTCAGGCATAAGTTACTGCCTCAGGCCGCAGTCCAGCTCCAGCCCAATGCCCTAAGCCCTACTTTGCCCATCCGGGAAACAACGTCATCTCCGCATCTACGTGGTTGAGCTTGTCCAGCTGGTTCGGCCTGGTCTACAGAACAGACAACAGGGCTAATTTGTTGAGCAACAACTGAAGTATCTTGCATAATGTCTGCAAACTTCGAGGATGATGAGGAGGCACCTCCGGATCTGGTCGATGTCTCAGCGATGCCTGCCGATCAGACAACCTCTATAGAGGAAGAGTCAACAACCCGAGTTCCAATTACGCTCGTAACCGGTATGTATGATGACTGGCTCAATAGTTCTATCATGGAAGCTTCAATCTGATTTTCTTTTTTAAGGATATTTGGGTGCGGGCAAAACCACCCTCTTGAACTATATTCTGACAGAGAAGCATGGCAAAAAGATCGCCGTGATAATGAATGGTTGGTTACTATGCTGATACTATACTGGGGTTTGGAACAATAAGCTAATCTGACTTAGAATTCGGGGATTGTAAGTTCCCCATTAAATTTTGAAAACGCAAGTTTAACGACGACTCTTCTCATGCTCTGATAATAGCAACGGACATTGAAAAACCCTTAACTGTCAACGAGGGCGGCCAAGAAGTCACCGAATGGATGGAAGTCGGGAACGGCTGTATTTGCTGCTCAGTCAAGTAAACATATACTCCAGACTCTTAACGCTTGATCTAAAAATTAACATTCATCAGGGACAATGGCGTCATGGCACTTGAGTCTCTGATGGAGCGCAAAGGCGCTTTCGACTACATTCTCCTCGAGACAACAGGTCTCGCAGACCCGGGCAACATTGCCCCCGTCTTCTGGATGGACGAAGGGCTCGGCAGCTCCATCTATCTCGATGGAATAGTTACGCTTGTCGACGCCAAAAACATCCTACACCTTCTCGATGAACCAACACCCGAGCAAACGGCAGAGGCACATAATACTGAGCATGGAGACCACGGCTCTGGACCTGTGCTATCCATGGCACATATGCAGATTTCCCACGCAGATGTTATTATCCTGAATAAGACGGATCTAGTAACCCCCAAGGAGCTGGAGATAGTGAAGGACCGCGTCACGGCCATCAATAGCGTGGCCAAGATTCATGTCACAGATCACAGTCGAACGCCGCAGATTGAGGGTGTGGTGCTAGATCTACATGCTTACGATCACCTCGCGGATCTGGATTTCAGCAAGAAGGGACATAGCCATATGGACCCGGTACGCCTCTTTTGTTAACTCCCCTCTCCGAAACTGGATGGTGCTAACTTAAATCCATTGTAGGCCATATCTACAGTAGCTGTCACTACGCCTCCGATAACCTCTGACAAAGTGATACGAGTTGATGAGTGGCTACGTTCTGTCCTGTGGGAATCGTCCTACCCAGCACCCGCCAATTCCAAGCCCGAAACCCACCCGACTAGCTTTGAAATACATCGCTTGAAGGGTATTCTTGTTCTCGAGGATGGTTCCACTCGGATTATACAAGCTGTACGGGATGTCTTTGAGATTCGGGATGCCGAACCCGCTAAGGATGACGGGAGCGGACCAGTTCAATGCAAGATTGTCTTGATTGGCAGAGGACTTGGTCCAAATGCTGACCCATGGAAGGCAAGCTTTGAGTCTTACGTTCGAGAAAGCTGACTGCCTCTTTCATACTCAAAGGATTGCATGTATTAAAGAAGAGCACTGAAGGAAGGAGTTAGAGTACCTGGGGATGAAAGATTTCATCAGTGTTGCATTTGAATAAATCAATTGGAATAATACAGACGTCAGCAAAAAGAGAGCTAGTGATCAAATACATTTCAAAAAGCCCTCGTGAAACGCCGAACAGTCGAAGCCTCCAGTATAAGAAAGAATAAATCATCACGAGCAAACATAAGAAATAGGCTAAAACAGGAAAAGAGAAAAAAAGGGGTAAAGATTAAAACAATGTTCAAATAAAATCCACCAGAGAAAGATGCAAAAAAAGACTTTTGTTGGTACGCCAAATGTTCACCGGCTTGCGCCATCGGCGCATATGCCTTGAAAAGCAGAGCTTGAACGCGGTAATGACGAGGGTGAATGTACAATCAAGAAACGAAGGGGTATCGAGCGTGTACTCCCCAAGCGATGGGGCTGTTTTAGATAAAAACGATCTGAGTGTATGTAAAAGGCTTTGTGGAAGATAGCCTGGCGCTTGAACGCTTGGACGGAATTCAGAAGAGATTGATGAGTCTTTCTCTAAATGCGGGGTTTATGGGTAATTTAGATTCGGACAAAGATGGCGCCAATCGATGTTGGTGAGGTGGAAGTGGTGGGATTCTGGAATGCGACCCACTCCCTGCCTCTGCAAGAATGGGATTGAGTTCTGCTATTCCCAGAGCAGGGTTAATGGGCAGTCGAGATTCGGATAGGAAGGATACCAATCGATCAGATATCGCTTTCGGTTGACCGGGAGGTAATCCAGGATTCCGGCCGGTTGTGGAGACAGGGGGGAAGGACTTGCGTTTTGGCACGCCTATTGCCGGATTGATTGGCAGCCGAGACTCAGAAAGAGGAATGTTCAGTCCGTACGAAGGAATCACAGACTGGTTGGAGGGCAGATTGGAAGGATTCGGGATCACCGACTCTTTGGGCATGAGCAAGGAGGCGGGTGCGGTGACGCGTGGGTTGATTGGCAATCGGGAGTCGGCGAGTAAAGATATCAGTGGATTGTGAGAAGTGTCGGACGGGGTAGACAGTTCCTCGCTTTTTGGAATGCTGTTCACATCCGGAGGAAAGGATTTGCGTTTGGAGAGAGCTGGGTTGATTGGCAGAGCTGAAAGAAACAAAGATGTCGATGATTCGGTGAGGCCAATTGCCGGGGCCTCATTAGTGTTTTCCTTGATGGACGCTGATCTAGAGCGCTCATCATGGGCTTGGCCTATCTCATGCGACAGTGGCTCACTCATAGTGGAATTAGGAGGAGAGTCTAGCTGAATGGGTCTGATTGCTGCAGCATCGTTTGCAGGAAGCAATTGACACCCGCCTGCCGATTCGTCTGAGTCAGTGCGCGATTCCCAGAGTTGTGGCTGCAGCTGCGGCTGCGTCGTTGTTGGATTGAAGCCATGCCCCACCGTGCTCTCCCACACGGAGGGTACAGCAGTTTGTATTTCATGATCGGTTGGCAGCTCCGACGTTGATTCTGGAAAGGAAGTCCGAGAGCAATCGTTCCAACACCCGGCCAAACCATTGGATTCTTGAAGATTTAGAGTGGATGCAGATGAATGTCGGGAGGGAAAAGCTACTCCATCGTTAGAGTCGGCCAGTGTAACTGTCGATCGTTTCCCTTGATCAGGATGGTCATGAAACGCGGGCGGAGGAAGGTCGATATCGTGCGAATTCGAATATTTCAAGGAGGTGAGAGGAGCATACGGATTGGGACTGGGCGCGGCTCTCGCGGGAAAGTGATCTGCAATATTGCTTTTTGAGATGAGGGGCATGTCTTGAAATCGGGCGTTGGGTCGAGGGAGCAGATATGCGGGGAAGAACGAGAGTAGTTCTTTGGCAGATAGTCGGTGTCGAGGCATTGGGCTTAGGCAAATATCGACTATTCGTCGATAGTAATCGGGTACATCCACATCGAAGCCAAGAAACAATGGACGCTGCTGTCGCTCAGGCTCATCTTCTTGCATTGCCAATGCCCACAATGTCATGCCAAGCTGGTACAGATCTGTTTTGACGCCAATATACATTGAAATTCGTTGGTTGCTTTCGATTTTCTGAGCAATCTCGGGGGGTTCCCAGCCAACAGGGCAGCCTCTGCGGTTGATGTCGATGATAAAAGCATTGTCCTCCGCATCCACCACTATGTTTGATAGCGTGAAATCTCCCTGGACGTAGCCCGACTCATGGATCTCGCATAGGCCCTGGACAATTTGCTTGGCCCACCGTTCCCGCCTCGCGAAGGAAATCTTCCCACGCTGGTCGTACAAGATGTCAACCAGAGCACCCTTCTCAGCGTAGCTAATGAGAAGACCCTTGACTCTCTGGTGCTGCTCATCCACAACGATCCCTCCCACTTGAATCACACTGGGCGAACCGGTAAGTGCGTGAAGAGCGTTGATCTCGTAGAGAAATTCATCGACGGTGTCGGGGCCCGGAATTTCTTTTTTGATAAAGTCCTGTCCTCCTTGTTGTACTTTGTAAACAAATCCGGAAAGATGCGAATCGAAATGAAGGTTGGTTTCGGGGATGCATCGAGCGCCTGCGAGATGGCCGATGCTGGAAATGGGCGGATAGGGAATTATTTCGTTCACGTCTTCTGTGACGTGAACATGGAGACGGCCATCCTGGGTCTCGACTTTCAAATTTGTCACGGTATCATAGAACTGGATATCAGGAAGTGAATCGCGGATCGACTCGTAAATGCGAGCGCTCTTGTCTCGCTGATAGCGAAGTTCCTTTAGATCCCCCTCGAGTGAATCGGGGGCTGCCCCCCGGTAATCACACGAAATTGTCACGCGTCGCCATTGGTAAGGGTTTTCGATATAGGTGATGAAGAATTTCTCCCTCTCCGAACGATCCCTGAAGTGCATGCTCAGGTTCAAGATCCACCGATTCTCCAAATCCATATCGATATCCGGAGCAGGCACCTCCGCCTCAGGGGGGTCGGGTGACACATCACGTTCCCAGTCTGTATAGAGACCGCTGTCTTCAGTTGTTTCTACCGACTGGAGGGTTTCGAGAGGTTCGAGGGATTCGAGGGGCTCGAAATGTTCCAAAGGCTCATCAACCATGGTAGGAGGTGGCGGGCCGAGCCACTGAACCTCTGGTGCGGACAGTCGTGGACCCGTCGGTGGTAGTGGAGACTGGGATCGTTGGGCGTTCGAGGGGCTACTGCGGTCGGCGGATTGGGTGCGACGGTGTTCGGCTTCGCGGGGAGCTAGACGATCTCTCTGCTCGGAGACCTGCCGTTTAGAGGCTGTGGATCGGGGCAAACCCACGCCCACACGGCGGGACAGTCGACGGGTGAGGTTATCATGTCTGGAACGCGGGTTGCTGTCCAAGGAGGCGGCGCGGCTGTGGGGGGCAGAGGAGTCGCTGTCATTGTTATTATGATGATGATGATGATTACCGGAAGAATCTCGATCGTCTCGGCCCAGCCATCGTCGCAGGCCAAATTTATGCCACATGCTCTGCTTCTTGGACCCTTTTTCGTCAGGGAGTAGACCCAGTCGCGTTGGGCTACAGTTGCTGTTGGCAAGGGAGATGGCCATACGGCACCACACAGATGTTCTGTCGTCCAAGTAAAGACTCGAACACCCCCGTGGAAAGTCCGCTGGCCATAAGAAATCGAAGCCAAGTGTTTGAGGGGGCTTCTAATGGCGACAAGCAAAAGAAAAGAACCAAAAAAAAGCCAACCAAAATTTGGTGTAGCCCAACACAGGCTTGTCCGCCAAGTTCTCGTTCCTCGGGGCTTTCGAGGCTCCCTGTGAGTCACTGTGACTGTGCGAGGACTCGGTGGTGGCTTATTGGATTTTTCTTTAATTTTTTGAAACTCCCCTGTCAATTCAAGGAGGGATGAAAACTTCCGTTGAGGTCCGGGTCAAGATTCAAACGTGTCACACAACGTCGGGCTGCAATAGGCGCGGTGGCTGGGAGGGCTGGTCCGTGACAATATCAGCATGGGGAAAGGCGGTGCACAAGAGATGTCGGTCAGAGAACTCGCTTCTCTCAAAGTATCAACATTAATCGGAAAATCGTGAACCCCCCTAGGGAGACAGAAAAAAAAAGTTGCTTGTGGGATGGGTGTGCGCTGATCCACTGCAAGGCTTGATGTCTCACAGGGCGCTCCGGAGCAAAAGAACGCTGCAGGAGAGCAATCCCTCCCAAAAACCGACAGGAGGCAGCAAAAAAACAAAAAGAGTCAAGGGAGAAAAAAGCACAAAAATGAGAAAAAGGAAAAGATATGATTCATCGGGGCGCACAGATCAAAAAAAATAAACCAAAAAATCCAAATGGGATGCGTTGCGGCCTGACAGGAAGACTCATGCCTGATGGAGGCTCTCTACTATTTACAGTAGTATGCAACATAGTATATAGTATGTAGCATACTAGTATTTAGTACTGCATAGTAATAGATATACTATATACTATATACTAATAGATCACTTATATGACATGGAATACCGGCAATCGCTCGGCACTCAGAGTGGAGTGAAATTCTGGGCTTTGGCTCAATGCTAAATCCAAACACGCATCTACCGGCAACTCCAGTCCATGCATAATTCCATGGAAGATAAGACGCCATATACATCCCAGAATCGTAAAACCAAAAAAGATATCGAAAAATAGAGACGAACACATCAAAAACAAACAAACTGTACAGGAATAATTCACACATATATGTACCGGAGGAAAGGGGGTATCCTCGAATCCCATAAAAAGACATTTCACTCATCACCCTCATGCTCGCTTTGCTTGCCCTCCGGCTTGGCTAGCTTCTTCTGCCAGACCTGACGAGCACCATCATGGTCCAGGTCAGAGAAGAGAATATCGAATACTTGGGAGTACCAGGATACTGGGTGTCCCTCGATTCCATCCTTAATATTCTATACAGATCGATCCCGTTAGCCTGGTTTCGACATAAAATTTATCAAAACTTAAGATCAACACTTACCGCAGGTAGCTCCAGCCAGTCAGACAAGTTGTCAGCAGGGAAGATGATCTTGTTAGCACCAGCCCGGCGAGCAGCGACAGTCTTCTCTCGTAGCCCACCAATGCGCATAACCTTGCCGGTCACCGTCAACTCTCCGGTCATGGCCACGGTGGGGTCCAGAGAGTGGTTCAATGCGAGAGAGAGCAGCGAGCTGGCCATAGTAATACCAGCAGAGGGACCTTGAAATCATTGAATTAACAACTGGACAGGGGGAAAAAAAAGAAAAGTGTGGGGAAGGAACTGCATATCAACATACCATCCTTGGGAACAGCTCCTTCGGGGCAGTGGAGATGAACCTTGGCTTTCTCAAAGAATTCGTTTTCGGGAAATTGTTTGACCATGAGGGACTTGGCAAATGAGTAGGCAATGTGCGATGATTCCTTCATGACATTTTGCAGGTTTCCGGTGATCTCCAGCCCCGGCCGGGATCGGTGGTTGAGAACGTTTTCCAGGATACACTCAACGTAGAGCGCCGCACCACCCATGCTGGTCCATGCGAGACCCATGGTGACACCGGGAGGGAACTGGTCGTATAGACGATCGGCAGTGAAGACTGGGGGCCCAACATAGTCTTTCAGGGAGTCTTTGCCGATATCGAGCGTCACTTCCTCCGGCACCTTAAGGCCCCGGCGCGGAGTTTCAGTAGTTGACTTCTCCGGTTCGATCGGGGTTTGAGCCGGGTCCGAGGGCTCGTGTTCCTTGTCCTCTGCCTGTGCAGCCTTGCCCTCGTCAGTGAGGGCTTCCTCCTCAGGTAGGGCCTCTTCGCCCAGATCCTGAATGATCTTGAATGCGGCCTTGCGGTAAACCTTCTCGATTTGCTTCTTCAGGTTGCGGACGCCACTTTCCCGACAGTATGACTTGATCAATTCTTCAATGGCTTCATCCTGAAGGCTCACATTCACATCGTTCAGGCCAGTCAGCTCTTTCGCCGCAGGGGCGAGGTAGCGTTTAGCAATTGCCATCTTTTCGTCTGCAACATAGCCAGAGAGCTCAATAAGCTCCATTCGGTCCAGCAATGGTCGAGGAATGGTATCAGTCAGGTTGGCGGTGCAGACAAAAAGGACCTTGGAAAGGTCCACAGGGACATCCATGTAGTGATCCAAGAATGAGGAGTTTTGCTCAGGGTCGAGAAGTTCCAGCAAGGCAGAAGATGGATCACCCTGGTGGCCACGGCCAATCTTGTCAATTTCGTCAATCAAGATCAGGGGGTTCTCAGTCTGACACTTTTTCAATGCCTGAATGATGCGGCCAGGAAGAGCTCCAACATAGGTACGTCGGTGGCCCTTAATCTCAGCAACATCTGTCAAACCACCCACAGAGAAGCGGTAGTATTGGCGGTTCAGAGCGCGAGCAATCGACTTGCCAATACTTGTCTTTCCAACACCCGGAGGACCAACGAAGCAGAGAATCTTTCCCTCGACGGTTCCGCGCAATTTTCCGACAGCAATGAATTCAAGAATCCGGTCTTTCACGTCTTTCAAACCATAGTGATCCTCATCCAAGACAGTCACGGCATTCTTAATTCCAAAGTTCTCAACGCTCTTCTGACCCCAAGGAATCTGGGTCAACCAGTCCAGGTAGTTGCGAGTAACGTTGAACTCGGATGCGGCAGGCTCAAGGTGAGCGAGTTTGTTGAGTTCCTCCTCGAAGACCTTCTTGACGACTTCAGGCATAGCTAGCTTCTCGGCCTTCTCCTTGAATTTCTCTACCAGCTTCTCCTTTCCATCCGACTCAATTCCAAGTTCTCGCTTGATACCCTTCATTTGCTCCATGAGCCAATACTCACGCTGACGCTTTTGGATCTTAGCCTCAACGTCCTTGGTGATCTTTGACTGCAGCTGGGCATTCATCAACTCCTTCTTAAGGACAACGAGGGCTTTTGGAAGACGTTCCTCAACATTCATGGTCTCAAGGACCTCTTGCATCTCCTTGAGTTCGCCTGCTGAAACTGCGGCGGCAAAATCTGCGAGTTTGGCGGGCTCGTCACTCAAGTTTCCAGGGAACTGATCGGTGTAAAATGCGGAGATTTGGTCGCGGAACAAAGGGTTCAAGGTGGCAATTTCTTTGCAGACATTGACAATCTCGCTGGTGACAGCACGAATCACTGGACTTTTCTTATCGAATGGCTCCTCCGCGAGGTTTTCCACGTTGACAAGACTAACGGGATACTTTCGAAGGAAAGAGGTAGGCTCGTAATGGTACTTGGGTGCATTTTCCGGAGCCCCTTCCTCGAAACTCGCCACAACATCGCCTCTCTTCTCGGTTTCAGTCTCTGGGGTTTCAGCCTCCTTCTTCGTCGCAGTGGGCGGAAGCAACTCTGAGATCTTGATACGCCGGTGAGGATATAGCACAGCTGTCACACCAGAAGCCTCACCGCGTAGTGGATATGCGGCTGTGATCTGGGCGAAGACACCAGTGTCATACACGTCGTCCATGTTTTCAATCACGTCGCCATCCGCATTATCATCCTTGAACAGAAAAGCACCCACATAAGGCTGACCGCGCTTCATCATATCCTGAATAGCAACGGCAACATTGGGGTCTCTAATAGTGATCGCCTTGTAAAACCCGGGGAACAAGGGACGCTTGGCAATAGGAATTGCCATCACTTGAGGATACACATCCGGAACCGCCGGTTTTTGCAGAGCTTTGTCCCCAGAGCCCTTCTTCCCTTTCTTGCCACCATCATCATTACCACCAGAGCCACTACCGCTTGCAGCGCTAGGCTTCGAGTCTGCTTGGCCACTGCTAGGCGGGATAGGGGATGGTGATTTGTTGGAATCGGCTTTCCCCTCAGATGCATTGGCGTCCTTCTTCGATTCTTCTTCTAGCCCACGTTGTTCCTTGTCATTGGAGGTACGGTCCTTTCTCCGCGCGGGACCTGTCTGTTCGGCGGCTTTCCCCGAATCTGTCGATTTCTTCCGTGACTCAGAATTTTTATCCGTATCTTTGGCACCCTGAGACTCGTTATTCACCTCATCCTCCGTTTTCTGGTCGAGGTCGTTTTTCGGGTCGTCTGAGGGAGGTTTCTCTTTCCGAGCGATTGAGCTCGATGAGAACGTGCGGGGAGCGGAAAGGACGGGTCGACCAAGCCGGCTCGAGATTAGAGATGACCGTAACGTCGCATTGTTTCTTGGGACGGAGAGAATCGTGCGACGGAGCAAAGGACGATGTGTTTGGTGGAGCGCAGCTCTCCAGGGGAGGGTCTGGCCGCGGATCATGCTATTCGAATCTCTGGAGGGAAACTGTCGGAGGGGGTGTGGTCGAGTAAATTGAAGGGTAAAGATATATTAGCCTCGAACTACCCGTCACAGAGATTCGAGGTAATAGGAGCAGAAAGGAGTTGGAGTGATGTGGGAAGTTAGAAGAGCTGGTGGTCCGTCTTCGGAGCTCGGTCCCAGACTGCTCTTGCTTAGCCCATCTTGTCGGCGACGGTAGAACCATTCTCCGATGATTCCGCCTTCTTCTTCGGGACCCTCGGGGAAGCTTCTGGCAGCCCTAAAGATCTTATCTCGGGTGCGCCACGCGACCACCTTCGGCATTTCAAACATCAAAACATCAAGCATCTGGGAATGTCACGACTACTACAAGCAGAATACTCAAATCAAAAAATATCTGCTTTTTCATTTGATTGATTCATATTCTGGGACTCGGAGTTTTCTCTTAGCTCGATGCTGAACGAAGCGATTACTACATATGGTGTCTTGTGCTTCTGATCTCCAACAATGCTCAATAGCATGAATGAAGGTCAAAATCTATTCGGTAGTCACAGCCAGGAAGTCTTTAGACAATAGGCTAACACTAAAGATCCCATGGAAACACATTGAACCTATCATTCTCATTACTAGATCTATTCTTGAAATTATAAGATGGGATTCGTTGTCCAATGTAATGGAATCTGCTCGGGTAATGCTGAGTATCGTAAACAAAGTCGAAATATTCATGAAATACTTTTCGAGGTGGACAGGCAACCTCAAGGTCCTCAAACCTCCTTCTCATGCTCCACGGGAATCCAATAATTATTGAGAGCTACAGCCTCGCACACAGCGAGGTAGTATCTTGTCTAGCACTAGCAATTACCCCGCACTCAGAGGTGCAGGGGCCGCGATCCATCACCACCAACCTCCCCACTTAGTAGTTCATATCTGGGGATTTGGTCATAGAACCGCGGTTGAAAACATATCTCGGCGATTTTGCGGACTTGAATGAAGTTCACTGGCCAGGCATAATCAGCTTAGCGACACTGCACAAAACATTCTGCAACAGAGACATAATACAGTGCCTAGTAACAAGTTTGACGCCACTCTAGAATCTCCAAAGATTATTATAAATCAAGCAGTCCAGTAGGAAGCCAGTCAGCTACCTCGTAATATCATGATACATGTAGCACGGGGATTCGATCAGTTTTCATACTACTTCAAGTCCAATATATCATAGCTCTCAAGATAAGCAACAGTAGGTCATGAATGAAGAGTGGTGTCAAACTTCTTTCTAGCTACTGTAGGTGTATACGATGTATAGAAAGTCAATTAGTAGACATAAGATACTATCCTTTCAAATTGCTGTTTCTACTGTCTCTTGAATAAAGGATGGTCACAAGTTCAAGGTAGTAATCATCCCATGCAATACTTCTTTTTACTTCAAGATTAAACTCGTGCTCTGCCTATTTACCTTGACATATGGCCAATTATCTGGTCTTTCCCGCGGAAGGCTCACATTCCCGTCTGCAATTAATTTGTTTTAGGAAAGTATCCGAGAGACTAGTTCACTCGGCGATTCTACGGATTTTCACCGGCTAGCTGATGAATCTTCTAGAGATAATGACATCTTGTCGCTTCCCCAGATTAATAGCAAATTAAAAAAATTGAACTACTCTTTTATCTAAGCCAGAACCTTTGGTAACCAATTCCAGGTTTGACAAGATGAGCCAACAATTTTGGGGACTTCGCGGTTCTAAGTTACATCTCGCAATATGGCTGGAAGCTTGCTTTGGAATCATGACATTTGGCTATAATAGCGGTGCCGCTGGCGCTGTGCTTGGCGAGGTGACTTTTAATGCGCAGTTCCCACAAATAAATACAGCAACGACGACTGGTGCGCTGAAGCAACATAATTCTACAATCCAAGGCAGGTAATCATCAGGCCAATCAACTCATTCAAATCTAACATACTATTGTTCTAACAGGGACGGTGGTTGCCCTTTATGCCTTGATGGGAGCATTCGGGTCCATAGCGTGTATATTCCTTGGTGATCTACTAGGACGCCGCAAGACCATTTTCATTGCTGGTATAGTCAACGGTCTCGGTGCAATCATACAATCTGCAGCCTTCACTTTGGGCCAGCTCATTTGCGGACGTATAATTCTTGGTCTAGGGACCGGTGGAATAGTCGCTACTGTGTCGCTCTGGCAATCAGAAGTCTCAAAGGCCGAAAACCGGGGTAGCCATGTCTCTGCATTTGGCATTTTCATGGGATCAGGCCTTTCATTGTCGCTGTGGGTCGGCCTAGGAATGTCATTTGTCCAACCAGATTCAGCATCCTGGCGTGTTACTTTGATTCTGAGCACCTTATTCTCCAGCTTGTTGAGCATTTTCATCTTTACTCTCCCAGAGTCTCCGCGCTGGTTGTGCAAGAAGGACCGTTGTGAAGAAGCCCGAGACATCCTAGCGCTCCTTTATGACGAGGATCCCCTTTCAGGGAACATAAATGGACACATCGAGGATATTCGATTATCACTTGAACGGGCTGGTAGTGCTAATTTTGTCGGGATGTTCAAAACCGGTCGACATCGACCACTTCATCGACTCTTCCTCGCAATCATTCCTCAGGTGTTTTTGCAAATGAGTGGAATCAACGCGATTGCCCAGTACACACCTGTCGTCTTCGAAAACTTTTTGAAATTTGATTCTGTCAGCTCGGGTATATTGGCTGCAGCTTCCCAGCTTGGACTGATCCTTGGTGCTGTCTGCTGTTCCTGGACTGTTGATCGCTTCGGTCGACGCAAACTTATGCTCATCAGTGCAGCAATGATGTCCGTTTGCTTTGCCTGCCTGTCAGCTTTACTAGCTCACCCAGAGAATCCCCATGGGCTTAAAGCAGCAGCTTTCTTCATATATTTCTACCTATTTGTTTATGTTCTTGGCTTTCTCGGAATTCCGTTTCTATACGCAAGCGAGGTTGCGATGGCTCAGTTTCGAGCACCAACAACTGGCATATCAACTGCTGTATCTTTTCTGTTCAATTTTCTCGTTGCAGAGGTTACACCTGTGGGTTTTGCTAACATTGGCTGGAAATACTTTCTCGTATACTGCTGCATCAATGCAGCATGCGTGCCGACAATCTATTTCTTTTTCCCGGAGACTGCTGGACGCTCATTAGAGGAAATTGATGAGATATTCTTATCATCAAAATCAGTTTTTGATACTGTCTCCACGGCAAAACACTTACCGAAGCAAAAAGATTGCGATCTACACGTCGAGAAGAAAGGCGTTGACGTCTCTGGAGACACCGTCCACGTTGACCAGGTTGAGAACATAATGGAAGAGGCACGGGTATAGAGTGAGATATCTTTGCTATTGCGAATCGACTATATGGTTTCTCGTTCAAAATTTTGGGGGGATTGGCCAATCAGGATAGTTTTGACTGATCCGAGGGCAATGCGGCCAGTGCCTTGCATATATGGAATAGAACATGGAAAATGCCCCTTCTTAGAGCACTTGAATATACATATAATATACACATACAATCAATTGGCAACTACCAATATTTACAAGGTAGCGGAGCGGATCCAATCATCTCTCATTTCTGAACAGTATCCCCATATTCTCAGCGGCAGAGGCCTCCCGCAAATAGCCGATTTAAGATTTGAAAAGGATAGACTCTGCGCCGTTCAAAAGAGAATCATTCGTTTCTTCGAATAGATATATCTCAAAGTTGTTAAGGTATTCGTAATATTATTATTAGGCAATCCTCCAAAAGATACATGAAACCGTCCTATCTTTTATCTATAGTTCTCAAATTGACCCTCATACTTCCCCGTCTACTTCTATAGTTCCGATGCTCGGCTGTATCTTACATCATCTCCTTATCAGGAATAGCGCATCCACGTGACCCAAATCTTCTCCGACGAGAAGCTTCTTCGCGACCACCCAACAGTCGATTAATTTTAAAGGGTCATTGCCGTCGATCAGACTTTCCCGTTCACCCTCTCATATTCGACTTCGTATTCGCTCGTTCCCCTCTACCTTTCTATCGCTGAAAAACTGTCGCTCCGAAAGCCATTACTCGTCCAACCACCGCCCGGCTATTACTATCCATGAACCCATCCGCGGCATTCCCCAAGGCCGCGGGTCTCCCCGCGCGCCTCCTGCGGGCGCAATCACAGTGCTCGAAGCAGAACCTGACGCCTAATCTCTGCTCGGCCGGTCAGAAAAGGGGTTATCATGTTGCAGCCTCCGTGTCGCCCGCTAGACGTCTTCGCGAAGGAGTCTACAAGAGTAATTCTCTAGATGCTTTGTCCGTTCGGGTAAGTGAGCCCTCTAAGCTTCAAATCGACATCTCATATCCGCCAATGCTTCGATAGAAGTCTAACAGATAATAGGCTTTTCACAGTACGGCACCACTCTCGATTCCCGATCCTTATAAAACCCTCGGCGTCGAAAAGAATGCCTCCGCCGGTGACATCAAGAAGGCCTACTACGGCATGGCCAAAAAATACCATCCCGATACCAACAAGGATTCTAACGCGAAGGAAAAGTTCGCCGAAGCCCAGTCAGCCTATGAGCTCTTGTCCGACGCAAAGAAACGAGAGAACTACGATCGATTTGGCTCCGCGGCTTTCGACCAGAACGGTGGCTTCGACCCGAGTGGAGGCAACCCTTTCGCCGGAGCAGGTGGTTTCCACGGATTCGGTGGAGGCTTTGGTGGTGGTGGATTCGGAGGCGGATTTGCACAAGACATCAATTTCGAGGATCTCTTCGGTGCTTTTACGGGAGGTGCTCGTCGCGGCCCTCGTGGTCGCCGTAATCCGTTCCAGGAACAGATTCTCGTGGGTGAAGACATTGAAGTGCAGAGCAACATCTCATTCATGGATGCGGCGAAGGGCACTTCCAAAAATATTGTTGTGACCCCTCTGACCCAGTGTGGGACTTGTTCCGGCGATGGTCTGAAGTCAGGTGCCAAACGTTCCCAGTGCCGTCAGTGCAATGGCACTGGAACCCGGGTTCATATTATGCAAGGTGGTTTCCAAGTTGCCGCGACATGTGATGCCTGTGGAGGTGTTGGTATGACTGTTCCTCGGGGATCTGAGTGCGGTACCTGCAATGGAAACGGTGTTGTAAGAGAACGAAAGACCATCAAGGTCGACATTCCTGCCGGTGTCGATAATGGTATGCGCATGAGAGTTACTGGAGAAGGTGACGCGCCTCCTACTGGAACCGCCGCTGCCGCCGGTGCTCGCACCCAGCGTGGTGATCTATATGTCACCATTCGTGTCGCTCCCGACCATCGCTTCAGCCGTTCCGGCGATGACATCCTCTATACCGCCTCTCTTCCGCTCACCACCGCGCTACTCGGTGGTGAAGTCACTATTCCCACACTCGACAACGAAGTTAAGGTCAAGGTCGCCACTGGCACTGGTACCGGCGATCGGATTACTTTGACAGGAATGGGTATGAAGAAGATTGGCGGCGGTCGTGCGCGCATCCAGCCTACCGGTGATCTGAAGGTTGAATTCAAGGTTGCCATGCCCAAGTATCTGACGGGCAACCAACGAACCATTCTGGAGGTTCTTGCCGACGAGATGGACGACAAGACGGCTCGGCGAACCATGAACTTCAGCAAGGAGAGGTAAGTGTATAGCCGTTTCGAATATTTGAATACTTCATTTTATTACAGTGCTAACTTCTTGGATCAGCCCTCCATCCAATAGCGGATCTGCGGAAGAGTCATCTAAGAATGAAGGATTTCTCAAGTCGGTCTGGCATAAGCTGATGGACAAGAACGGTGACTCTTCGAAGAGCGAGTCCAAGGGCGCAAAGGATGCAACAGACGCGAAAGACGGCGAGAAGAAAGAGACCGGCAAGGACGACTCAAAGAAATCGAGCTGAGCCACTGTAAATGTTCCATGTACTTCTATATACCTTCATCTTGGTTGTTGTATTTACTTCAAATGTCATAGCGCCGGCGAGCTCGGGGGGCCTGGATCTGTCTCGGGAGGGTTGGGGGGCAGATACCTTGTATTATTATTATCATCATCATTATCTTGTGCTAGGGTTGTCATTAAGCTCTCTACTCCTTACTACTAGATTTAGAATATAGACTTGCGATTGCGATTAAATACTGGTAACTATGAACTTATCTGACAACTAAATGACAAACCTGTTATGTACATCATTGGGTAATGCGAACCAAAAAATGGAAATAAAGTGAGGGAAAAACTATTCTCATTTAAATAATGAATGATTATATTCTTCCTCTGGATAAATTGACAGTAGTTAATGGCTACTTTGCTCTCAGCTCCAAACGGAATGTTTTGGGTTCTGCGGTTGGCGCCCCCGACTCACCCGTCACGGTCATCACATCCCACCTGTCACCTTTCACCGCGCACCGGCTTCTCTCTCTCTCTCTTTTCTCCCCCCTCATTTCCTACTCCCCCCTCTCTTTACTGAGGTTGACCTTGATTGCTGCCTTCCATCAGATTACCCATCGACGTCATTGACCAACCAGCCACTAGCAACCATCAGGCGCCGACCTTCCGCCTTCCCTTTACCCCACACGCCCTTCCGATCTCCCTCTCAAGGCACCGTTGAATCAACTGCCCCCTTTCTTCCGTTACTTTCTCAGCTATCGCTAGTGGATGGGAGCATTTGGCTCCTGGCGACCACCTCATCATGGTTCAGTCACCTATGCTTTCGTGTCCGCTGAAGCAGACCAACGAGATCGATTGGATCCAGCCCCTCAAGGATTACATCCGGCAGACCTACGGCGAGGACCCCGAGCGATATGCACAAGAATGCGCCACCCTGAACAGACTTCGCCAGGATATGAGAGGAGCAGGAAAGGATAGTGCCACTGGTCGTGATTTGCTATATCGATACTATGGTCAACTGGAGCTCTTGGATCTACGCTTCCCCGTTGACGAGAACCATATCAAGATCTCCTTTACATGGTACGATCTGCGCTCTCTCTTTTGTACTTTTCGATTCATTTCTTACTCACTCTTTGAATCTCTTTCTAGGTACGATGCATTCACCCATAAACCCACTTCACAGTATTCCCTGGCCTACGAGAAAGCTTCCATAATCTTTAACATCTCCGCTGTACTTTCCTGCCATGCCGCCGACCAGAATCGCGCAGAGGATACTGGGCTCAAGACGGCATACCACTCCTTCCAGGCCTCAGCGGGCATGTTTACATATATCAACGAGAACTTCCTCCATGCGCCCTCGACGGATTTGAACAGAGACACTGTTAAGACTCTCATCCACATCACACTTGCTCAGGCCCAAGAGGTGTTCCTCGAGAAACAAATAGCCGATGGAAAGAAACCGGGATTCCTTGCCAAGCTGGCAGGCCAGGCTGCCTACCTCTACTCTCAGGCCGCGGAGACCATGCAAGACTTTGTCAGCAAGAATATCTTCGACAAGGTTTGGTCGGTCGTAGTGCAAGCAAAGACGGCGCATATGGGCTCAGTAGCATCCTACTTCCAAGCCATTGCTGACAGTGAGAGTGGATCTCACGGTGTTTCAATTGCTCGACTCCAGCTTGCCGACAAGCAGTCTGCTACGGCAGCCAGCTGCGCCAAGGGATTCCCCTCGTCACCTCCAGCCACATCAAACCTCACCGCGGAGTCTGGAAGTACCCTCATGGATCTTATCAAGCACCATCATGCAAATGTTCAAACCCAGCTCACCTCCATGACCAAGGACAATGATTTTATCTACCACCAGCCAGTACCAAGTGAGGCTGGACTCTCGGCAGTTGCCAAGCTGCCGGCTGCGAAGGCCATCCCAGTCAGCGAGCTATACCAAGGGCAAGACATCCAGCGCATCATTGGTCCTGATATCTTCCAGAAACTAGTACCCATGGCTGTCACAGAGAGTGCTAGTCTGTACGACGAGGAAAAGGCTAAGCTGATTCGTGCGGAAACCGAAAAAGTAGAAACCGCCAACGGCGAGATGGCTGCTAGCCTGGACTATCTGAAGTTGCCGGGAAGTCTCAACATCTTGAAAGGTGGTATGGACCAAGAAATGACGGTTGATGAGGAGTTCCGCCGCTGGTGCTCAGAACTTGGCGGCCACAAGCCATTCAACAAAGCCCTCGATGATCTACAGGACCGGAAAGCCGAGGTCCAAGCCGCTTTGGATGGATGTTCCAAACAACTTGATCTTGAAGAGAGTGTCTGTGAGAAGATGCGGTCCAAATATGGAGCCGATTGGAGCCAACAACCCAGTGGTCGCCTCAATACCACTCTTCGTGGGGACGTTCGCACATACCGAGATACGATCAGTGAAGCTAGCGCTAGCGATACTCAGCTCTCGGCTACATTCCGGCAGTATGAGGGTGATTTCGACCAGATGCGGTCCGCGGGAGAGACTGATGAGGCCGACGTACTTTTCCAACGAGCCATGATCAAGGCCGGTTCGAAGCATAGCAAAGGCAAAAACGGCGTGTCCAGCCCTGCCGAGGGGAGTCTTCTGGACGACGTAAACGATGAGGGCGGTATGTCTGTTTCAGAACAGATCAACAAAGTGGAAGAGATCCTAAAGAAGCTCAATCTCGTCAAGCGGGAGCGCTCTCAAGTGCTGAAGGACCTGAAGGAAAAGGTAAGCTAGAACTCTATTTGTGATTTATGAAGTCATGTCAGAAACAATGCTCACCGCGTCCTAGGTTCACAATGACGATATCTCAAATGTGTTGATTCTGAACAAGAAGTCAATTGCTGGCCAGGAGAATCAACTTTTTGAAGCAGAGCTCGAGAAATTCCGTCCACATCAGAACCGCCTTCTTCAGGCCAACCACAAGCAATCCTCCCTTATGAAAGAATTGACAAAGATTTACGCCGATTTGCTCCAAGACAAACGAGTACAGGCCGAACAGTCCAAATATGAGGGCATCACTCGACAAAGGAACTCTGTCATGGCGCGATACAAGAAGATATATGAGGCATATAATGGTCTGTCGTCTGGGATTGTGCAGGCACGGACTTTCTATAAGGAAATGGGTGAGAATGTCGAGAGCCTGCGAAAGAACGTCGAGACCTTCATCAGTAACCGTCGGTCCGAGGGAGCACAACTTCTGAGTCAGATTGAGCGAGATAAGGCCAGCGGCGTTTCAGAACAGGAAGATCGGGAGCGAGAGAAGCTTCGGCAGCTGATGGAACGCCTTTCCACGGAGCCCAAGCCATCGTCGACGTCCCCTTCCACTGGATCTGCGGTAGCTCCTCCGGCTCCTTCGAAGATCAAGTCGCCTCCTCCACCAGTTCATGCTCCTTCGTATTCAGCAACTGGTCCATCTCCCCAGATGTCTCCTCGCTACCCACCCACCATACCCGGAGCACCCCAGGCTGGGGTTCCCCTCTCGCATTCACCGGCGCCTTACGGCCAGTATATGGGTACGAATCCTGGATACATGCCCGGTCAACCATTCCAGCAGGGCGCTGCTGCTCCGCTCTCCGAAGGATATAACCCGATGGCATATCCGTACCAGACACCCGTCTCGCCGCCCCCGAACCAACAATACTTCTCTCAAACCCCAGCCCCGTATAGTGGTTACACCAGCGCCAGCCCAGCTCCTTCTGCTACGGTAGCCGCCCCGCAATCGCATTATATGACCCCTCAGGGCTATATTCCTCCTCCGCCTCCCCCACGTCCGCAGCAACCCAGTTATCCTCCCTCGGCTGGTGGAGCCTACCCATCCGGACCAGGTGGCTACGCGCAGAGTCGACCCTACGGCCATCAGAAGGCACCTTCTCAGTCCCAGCCACAGCCATCCGCAACCAATGACCCGTGGGCAGGGCTGAATGCGTGGAAATAGGAGAGCGTCCATAGCCCGAGGGAAGAAAAAGGGGAAAGGCAAAGTTGAATGGTGTTGGCATATCTCTCGGCGTTAGCTCTGCTTTAATTCTATATCACTTGTTTGTTTGAATTTCTGTCTTTTCACCTGCACCGGACTATTTTCCCCCGCCAAAAGGGATGATGAACTGTTTCAGCTTCGGGTGGATGTATCTACTCTCCCGGCGTCTTTCTTTCTTTTTTTGGCTCCCCTAGCTTCTTTTAAGGCAGCTGTGCCGTTATGTACATGAGAAAGCGGATACAAAATAGCAAAACAATTATGTTGCAATGGTGACATAGGAATTTGCATAGTAGTCACTCTAGATTGGTTCAAGTCACCATGCATACAATCTTCTCTACGACAGCTACTTTTTCGATTGGATATAGCCCGTTACTAGCAATTCCACCATGAGATGATCCACTGAGCCCTGTAATACCTAGTAATGTGTTGAACTGGGCAGATATGAGGGCTTTTGAGATTAGTACTACAATGGGTATCAATCTTTAAATCCAGCCCAGTATTCCCCACGATGATAACGCAAATCGTACAACTTATGCGGCCGTGTGTGGATGAAAACACTCCGAGGTAGCACAAAAAGACTCCAGGAGTAAGGATCAGCATTCGTTAATATTCACTGACGTTCCTCAACAGATTTCAATGTAATTTTGAGTCGCTGGATGGTCGCTCATTGGCTGCATTCATTTTTTTCTTCTCATCGGCTAGTGTTTAAGCTGGACTTGCGAAGTTGAGCAATAGAGCGAAAGAAAGAAGAATAAATAAAAAGAAAAGAAAAGAGAACGAACAAGCTACTTGATCTATAGCATCCAATGGACCAACCACCATCGATTACGAAAGTTCGAGAGGAGGGGGGAATGGAATGCGATGTATCGATTTCGAGGCGGGCTGGCGGGTCCGCCTCACCGTTTGTCCTTTTTGCCTCATCTTTCTCTCTCCTGCCGCATTCCTTGACTTCTTCCTTGCGATAATCCCTAATCCTCGCTATATCTAGCTTCTCAATAGCTGTCATTGAGCCTAAGCCAATATGGCCATGCTGTCTTCCTTTTTACAAGAACTTCTTGAACTCCATGTCCCCCTTTTTCCGGTGATCAGTGATCAGTGATTCCGGATCCTGGCCTCACTTTGAAAGCAATGCCTTACTTTTTGGACTAAGAATGTCTATGCTGTTCGACTCATGGAATGACTGCTTGTCTGGTTCCTTTGGAAATATTCAGCAAATGCCATCCCATCAAAGCAAGTCCATACCAGCAACAATACACAGCTAGCAATTCGCATGCCCCTCCAGCAAAGTGGATATAATCTGATATTCAGCACAACCAGCAAAGTCGATCGAGTTCAACACGACAAACTAACTCGCTCATCGACGATCAGATGAAAATAAAACACACTTCAGCATCTACATGTACGAATCGAACACGACAAAGGGCCTAACATACAAACTATACAATCAACCAAACGATAACAGGGGGAATAATCAACCAAGAAAAAGACAAAGACAACCCCATTTTTAAAAAGAGACACCACCTCTGAACCACTACGTTCTCTACCCACATCTCAAACAACACCCATACTAACCCCCTTCTGCTGGCCTCTCATCCTCTCTTCCCGCCGCCGACTATAAGGCGCACAGTACGGCTCATCCGACGACCCAATACTAGCCCTCACTCCATCCTGCGAGGCATGATACGCCGGACTCGACGGTGCAGGTGCAAGCTGCATCGCCTTGAACTGTGCATCGGAGATAATCCGCCGCCCATAGAGGTATCGCATAAGCTCGAAATCCGCCCGGCTACCCGCTAACGTCTGCCCGGATCGGTAATGGACCGCAACATGTTCGAGCAATCTTCGCCAGGCGGAGCCTGAGCTGTTGGATCCGTATGGATCATTCTCGTTCTCGCTCTGCATCTCGATCTCGAGCTCGATCCCCGTGTACGGTCCGTCGTCGCGGACGTCGGTGCCTGAGTCTACTCTCCGGATTAAGGTGTGATAGGGTTCGTGTTCGGTTCCCGGCTCGCGCTCGCGCTCACTCTCGTCTTTATCGTTCGGACCTGAACTAGGCGAGGAGAGCGGGTTCGGGTCTCCGTCCACGAACTTGGTGTTTGAACAGAGCGGGCAGCGCGCTGTGTGAGGTGGTGGGTGGGTGCGGAAGTGACTCAGGACGTGGATGGTCCAGTGATTCTCATCGTTGAAGGACTCGTGACAGTCCAGCATGTGGAAGAGACAGGTGTAGATGCGGGGGTTTGCATTTGAACTCTCTGCGCCTACGCCTGGTGCGTTGAGATGTGAATGTCCGTTCCCCGACCTCTCTCTCTCCTCTACATGCGTCTCGGGGTTTGCATCGACATCTTCGTCACGGGTGGATAGTTGTGATGGCGGTGCCGAGGATATGGATGGTGCAGCGGTGCTCCACGACAGAGATGAATGCGAAACCGATGTGACGGACCGCGCTGCTCGATTACTCGCGCGAGACCCTGTTGCACCCGATACATTCGATGTGACCGTCACGGCCACCCTCTCTCGATCAAGACTCTGGCGTTGTCGTGGTCGTTGCCGTTCTTGCTGACGCTGTCGCGACGACGCTGACGTTGTCCTCCCCACTGGAATTCCCGTCTCCTCTTCTCGAGTTGAGCTAAATGCTCCGCTAGAACTGCTGTTGGTATTAAATGAAGAGATAGACGAAGAGTCATCGCCGCCAGTCAACGCCGGAACGGTGGGTGAGAAAGACGGCATGCCGGAGCGCAGACGTCGTTGTTGTGCTGCGCTGTGCCTCTTTTTTTGCTTTTTCCTTTCTTCTTGATATCCTCCCCCTCCGTCTCCGTCTCCGTCTCTTTGTCGTTTATTGCTTATTGCTTATCGCTTTTGGTCGGTGGGGATAGTGGGGAGATGATCTGCTCAAACCCCTTGACAAGTGGATAGTTCGTCTGTTTTTCCCTTTTGTCAGACGGAACGCACGAAGAGCAGATACGGCGAAGACGTGCTGGGGCTCAAGCGCAGGCTCCGATATACTCCGCACGGCCGATGGGCGGCGGGGAAATGCAATCCTATCCAATCCAATCTAATCCAAGTCTCGGACACTTCCAGGCCCTCTTTAGATGACTGTTGTCACTAGTCTATGTACTTCCAAGTTTTGGGAGAGGACAGGGGCATGCGCAAGACAGGGACAGAGCGTGATATCAAAGATATCCGGGCCATCACTGACATCACACTGGACAGCGCGAGCAAGACAGAGTGCCCCATGATTGGCCCTGGGAAGATTGGAGAGGATGAGAGATAAAGAGAGATACCAACGTACTAAAAAAATATCCAATCTTCCTCTAGATCTATGCTCACCATTTCCAATCCCACGATGGAAAGGGAGATCACCGAAATCCTCTGCAATCCTGTACCTTTGCGAAATGTCAGCATGCATGACATTTTACATTAGTTTGCCGGCGTGGCCCGACTGTACATACGTGGGTACCGCTGTGGTTTGCGATTAAACGTCGAAGTCCATCATAGCGAAGTGGGGAATCAAAACCGACTAGCATTGGACTATCAGAAGTAGAAAGGAGGGGAGGGGAAAGAGAAGAATAATGGATTGTTTTTTTTGTTCATGAAACATGTAGGGTATTTTTTTTTTCGCGCTAGAGCGTTGGAGGGGAGAGCGGGGGTGGTCGGGACTAACGTTTGGGTGGTGCAGGAGGGATCTGTTGGGCTAAAGTCGCGTGTGAAGACTGGGCAGGGGTCAATCCTATAGGATGAGGAGAGGTGGAGAGGTGCATGATGGCATGATACGGCAGATGGGGTGCTTGATATCGGGATTTAGGTGGTCGTGTATACTCATCTAGATGTGCAGACTCCAATCTGCTAGTATTGTGATACTAGGAGATACTTGATACTTATACTAGAACGTGGTGTGGTTCCAACTTGAACGTTGGAGGGGCAAGTCTCCACTTCAAGTTGGGTGAACATGCTAGTAGTGTTGTTAGTTAACCCTAATAATCAACGTTTCCTCGGTAGTAAAGGATAATTACGCAGTAGATAGTTAAGATTGAAGAATTTCTTTTTTTCATTTCCCTTGTGGGTTAAGCAAATATTAGGGAGATAGTAAAGATAGTGATCAAGAATCGAAAGAGACCACAGGCCTCGAGGAAAAAAACAAAAGAAAGTCACAATCAAGTCAGAATGACAGAATCGTGAACTCGAAGATAAAAAGGCCGGAAAAGAGCCACAGAAAAATCCCGATCCGTCTATTGGGGTACAGCGCCTATCGCAGGAAAGAACACAAAGAAGAAAAAAAGAAGTACACCGATCCGTCCGACACCGTTGATGCCTGCAATCCAGGAAGAAAATGCACAAAGTCTATATCGTTTCGTAGCGCGCATAACGGAAGTTTTTGAGGAGACGTGAGAAGAGAGTGAGAGGGTTATTTTTTAGTTTCCGTCTTTGGATTTCCTCTTTAGAACCGCTCAGCCAAGTCGTTGCCAGCAACGGAATTGTTCGTTGACGACGACATGGAGGTGAATCCGCTGGTCGGGTTGAGCATGTCCTGCACGGCAACCTTGGGCACCTGCGGCACCGGCAGCTTGCGCTGCGTGCCGTCGGGTTTTGACATGATGTCCGAGATAGTAGGACCCATGTGGCCCTGACTGGGGCTATAATAGTTGGGTCCTTCCGGTTGCGGCTCCATGGGGGCCAGGGCCGGAGTGTGTTGCAGAGACAGGTGACGAATGGAAGGCAGGTGAAGCTCGTTGGCGCCTAGAGGTCGCAGACGAGGGGAGTGTGCAGGAGTTGCCAGAGGAGTGTGGTCGGGAGTAGGCGAAAGCGAATCGTGCGAGAAGGTAGGGGATGAGGGCGCAGTGGAGTTGGGCGAGTTGGGTCGCGAACGCTTGACGCGATGTCCACCGTACGAGTCGTCGTCTTCATTCGAGTGCGAACGGGTCATATTTTGGGAGATAGCGTAGGCCGAGAGGGAAGGCAGGCCACGACCGTTGTGGTGACGGGAGCCTCCGAACATGTGATGACGCGAGCCCCCGTGATAGCCCATGTGATCATCCCGTTCCACCTGTGAAGCAGCAGTTGCCAACAGGTTGATGTCCATTCCAGAAGATGCGCGATCGTTGTTGCGCGAGTAAGGTCCCAGGTTGGAGCGCATCTGATTGGCATAGTTGGAGAATGAGTGTGGTGGTGAAACGTCCGGAGAGCCAACTTGCGAGACGGGCGCAGAGCGAGTGATGGGCTTGCTGGGAGGAGGCATCATGTTTGCAGCGTTAGCCATGGCAGCATCCTGACCGGCGGCCGCAGCAGCTGCTGCTGCGAGGTGCTGGGCCTTGTTGCTGCGACGAGAGTTGGGGTTGTTGTGAATGCGCGAATGGCGAGTGAGTTCGTCAGAACGGCTGAAGCGCTTCGTGCAGCCAGGGAACTGGCAGGCATGGGGTTTCTCGCCAGTGTGGGTGCGAATGTGACGAGTTTGATGCTCCAAACGGTGGAAAGCACGGTCGCAGAGAGGACATTTATAGGGTCGAGGCAGATCCTGGCGGACCTCCTCGTTGGTGGGACGAGCACCCTTCATCAGAGGCGGCAGCAGACTCACGGAAGAGGCCATGGATGATTCAGAATCTCCGTTAGGAGATACAGGGACCGATGCGGAGGGAGAAGCAGTTGATTCCTGAGGATTCAGTAGATTGGAGAAACCCACTGAAGAGACGGGGGGCGGCATGTGAATCTGCAGGAGGGGGGACGAGACCGGATTTATGGCCGGGGGTGTGGAGGATGAAGATCAAGGAGTTTTAATAAGGATAGGGGAGAGGAAAAGAAAGGTTGCCGAGGTGTGGTCAAGAGTTGGACCGGGTGTGATTTATCACCGGTGCCGCCGCAGCAGGGGTGGGAGGTGGATGGGGATTTTAGAGCTAAAATCGTCCGGTCGATCAACACCCGAGATGGAGAGGGGTTGATGAGGTCGGAAGGATCGGATATAGTTTGATCTTTTTGTTTGTCTTTTGTCGTTTCTTTTCTTATTTAGTCCAGATTGAGGACTTAGAAAAGGGGTTGAGGTATGGGGGGGACGGTGTGCGAGAGAGGAAGAAAAGAAAAGAAGAAAAAGTCTGGAGAAGCCGATCTGGGGCGAGTAATAAAGGGAGGGGAAGTATGAGGAATGGAGGGGGAAAAAGGAAAGGGAGAAATCGGGAAAAGGGAGACACTCGGAATCGTGGAAAAAAAAAAAAAAAAGAAAAAGAAAAAAGAAAAAAAAGCAAAAAGGGAAACGAAAAAAAAAATCCCCCCCAAAAAAATGGAGTTATCGGATCGTAACAAGGTTAGAGAACTCAATGTGGGGGAGGAGAGAGAAAAGCAGAGAGACACACAGTGAGAGTGAGTGAGAGTCCCTGGGGCAAAAAAAAAAAAGAAAAATCAAAAATCCGGAAAAGGAATTAAAAATGGAAAATAAAAAATGAAAATAAAAAAAATGGCGGAAAAAAGACGAAAAGAGCGGACAACGTGCGGTAGATCAACTTGAGAATGGATCGGGTCTTTTCGTCTCGTCTCCCCTTTGATTCTATCTGTAAGTATTTTTATAAACTATTAGATTCGGGTCCCTTGCTACTTTCTAGGATTTCTATATAGCCAGGATGCTTTCTCTATCCGGGATGGATGGGAAGGGAAGAAGGAACAGGGAAGAAGGAGGGGGGGGAAGCCAGAAAGGGTAAGGGGACAAGAGCGCAAAAAAAATCAAATTGAAAAAAGAGAAAAAGAAAAAGAAAAAAAATCCCAAAAAGGAAGAAACTCCAAGAGAAAACCCCAAAGTGACCAACTCCAGACTAGCTGTGTGGGGACACCCGAAAGGTCCTTGATTACCTGATCTGAAGAACCCCAAGAGTGGCGTGAGTGCGTGGCCTTACTGCCACGACTCTTCCGGCTATCGCGCATCTGCAGAATGCCTGAGGGTACCCTAGGGTAGGTGTACGGAGTATAGGGTCTCCGGCTTATGGCTTATCTGGGGGAGGCACTATGGGATGGTCTAAGACCCCCATGGTCTCATCGATTGCACAATCTATGATTTGAGAATGATCAACGATGATGCTGATCCTAGTCGATGCTATCTTTTGACTACTGCTGATCTAGTGGCAAAGAACGGGGTCTCTATGAAGATGGAGAAAAGGAAGCTTCTCCTCTCGGGTCCAGACCCCGGATATCCTGGGGATGTTGTGTTTCCTTATCCCCCCGCTCCCTTCAGGTTCTTCCTTGTGGAACAGCGAAACCTTGAAGGACTTAAAGGGAGAGGAAAACCAAAAGGTAGAAACGTAATCAAGTCAACGGAAAGGATATCTAGGGCTGTGACGACGGCCAGGATCATCGATGATGTCGACACATGATACATGATTCGAGCATGATTTAGTCATGGGAGGAATGGAGAGGTCATACAGACGAAAACAAGCCGGGTTTTAAAAAAGAGTCCCTCGTGAGGCATCGAAATACGATTTGGATGATCCAAGGAGTCAGAAAAAGAAAAAGAAAAAGAAAAGAAAAGAAACCATAGATCATATCCTATACTCCGTACTCCGGCCTCTGAATGGAAAAAGAGTACCCCAGATGCGGAGGGATCACAGACATCGTATGCCATGGGCCATAGGGTAATCCTCTCCTGATAACATAGCTGATAGGCGCAAGCCATCCAATTACTGTGCAGCATGCACCCTCCAGCCGCAAAGCCGTCCAGATATCAATTCGTCACTCCGCTTTCCCAATGTTTGCAATCACACTCGCGCATTCGGAAATTGCGTGGCGTGTCTGTGGTACAGGTTCATGCTCTCCAGAGTCTACTCTCCGGACTCCAGACTCCAGACTCCAGACCAAAAATCTGGAGTTTGTTATCTGGGGGGTGAAGCGGAGCTTTCGCCGAGAACTTCGCCACGCGCCCAGCTTGGATAGCATATCCGGATGGTTTGCCCCATCGGACTCCGTAGCGTGGAGGAACTACTTTTCCCGAATGGACTGATAATAACCGCCCCGCGATCGCGACACCAGCTGAGGCCTGGGGGATAAAGCAAGATACGTTGCTCGGCAAGACCCTCCCGTTCAGCCGCCATGTGATCCCGTAGCCCTGTCTGGTTGGTGCAATAACTAAAGACTATCATGCCATCCAAAATGGGTAATCGGCGAAGTCCAATTTCCACCTCTCTCCCCTCCTTGTGATAGACTGGTTCGTAGAATGCCGCGATGGCCGCCGACAAGCCTCCTCCCCCCGCCCCCCTATCTGGTCTATCTGGGATTTTTGATTCGCGATCCGGGGCGGTGGACGCGCTGCATGTACCCGGGGTCCAAGGGTCACGCCTCTAGCCGCAGATCCTCCAAGGGCCATGAATTTGGGAAAGCTCTCAGCTCGCCTCGCCTAGCCGATCAAGGATACAATCACACAAATGATACGGAATATCAAACCAGCCTCGGCGGATCTCCGGCTCTTCTTCTGCGGAAACTCGGCCGGGACAGAATGTGGAGATACCAACAATCATGACCCCCGAACAATGGCAACAGAGAGCACCATGGAACATCTTCCCTGGGGTTCCCCCGTTGATTCTCCGAACTGGTTCAGCAACGGCGAATGATCGCTCGTCTCGAGGGGGATGCCGGATCGATTGCCGACCGGGGTACGGATACTCCGTACTTTGGCCCGCCTTATTGAGAGGGAGAGAAAAAATCCCAAATCACCTCAGGCCAAGCCACGCCCCACTCCGCCGATGAATTCCCGTTTCGCAGCATTTGCCTCTCCACGGGGAATGGCGTAATCTCTGGAGAACCTCCGGACTCGGCGTCTCAATACCCCGATCTGCAGGGGGCCGAGCTGTTGTGAAGGAGATATGGAGGGAGGGGGAGGCGCAAGAGGGTCTTTGGCAAAGCAGGTACAGAGGATAGTCTCTTCCGTACGGATAGTACTAATGTGCTAATACCCGCTTTTTGCCGATAGCCACAGTGTGAAACGCCAGCTGTCGTCTCTTGTCATGTCTACCGTGTCTACAGTACATGCTGACCTGTCTAGGGGGATATGCGGTTTCAGCTGACGAGTCGAGTTCTATTTGAGAAATGCCTTGCCTTGGTGGTCAGCGTCAGATTTGCAGTCCTTTTTGTCGAGTGGCTGGATGAGTACTTCGTACCCCATGGAACAGACAATCTGGCAGGTCGGAAGCTGACTTCCGTGTCCATCCATGATGCGATGGGGACAACTCGTTTCACTTTCCCAGTCTGATCGTCTTGTCAGAGTTTTTCAACACCCCCCCCCCAAAAAATGATGTTCCCCCGCGATCCCACATAGATCGGCACCACTACCCGCACTATAGACAGTAGAGCGTGGGGGGAAAGGTATGGGAAACACTCTTCAGGCAAATCTCTTCTTGGAAATCGCCGAATGCGTCGATTTTCAACTTTGGGGAATTGAAAGTTGGTGGGTAGGATGTGTGTCGTGTCCCTTCCAGCGGTCAATCGTCACCCTATCGCATCGCAGAATTCTCCGGAATGATCAGCAGAGTTTGGAGGATGTACCCGATGATCTTCGACAGCTCTGAGTCAGAGATACCCCGCAATCTCCAATCTTCAGGATTGCGTGCGGATATTAGTCTACCACAAAGCCAAAGCCATCGGCTGATCCGACAACCACTCTAGTATAATACTCTAATGTACGAGTGTGCGACTCGCTGGAACAATCGTCCGCGATACAGCGGGAAGGGGTTTGCCTTGAGAAGCGTTCTCCGCGTAGCCGCTAGCACATGCCGCGATCGTCACTGAACTCTGCGAGTGATAGGCCTTCTTTCATGTCCGACATCGCCCCAACGGCCAGGAAGGAGTATCTCTATCAGCAATAAAAATGAAAAACCTGCTCTTTCCATCCCCGCAATGTCTACATCACGCCATTCAGTAGTCCTTTCATGTCAGTGACAAGTGTCACTAATTTTTAAGACGTGCCTTTCCCCGGACCGGGTAAATCTCTGCCCCGGTGTAGTGGTCCAATGGTCGATCATACGGTGTTATGTATCAGCGCTAAAGGGAACCCCAACACTAGCAATGATTGGATGATAAGAAGAAGAAAGAAAGAAAGAAACAGAAACCAGCCGAACAATTTTGAGGATATCCCTGACACGAAGGAATAATCATCACAACAAAAGGACAGAATGGGTAAACGGAAGGAGAAAGCCTAAGCGGGAGAGCAAAGATAGAAAGAGGAAAATACCCGGGTGTCCGGCTCTCGCTCACAACGATACCAATACGTGATATTCTTAGTCAAGGCCCCCAAATTGTAGACAATCATCACCTATATTGTTAAAAACTCTACCTCCGCGTCGCATTGGAGTCAGCTGGAATGAGATAGGGCTCATCCTGGCAGCCAGTAGCCAACAGTTAACAGCCAACAGGGTGCTCGAGCTCAGCAGAAGACAAAGACTGTCTGGTATGCGCCGATGCGGTCTGGACACCGATGCCTGTCCTGTCAGCGCCCTCGCTGCAGCCCCCTTGCGACAGGCATCAGTCATGACGTGCTCGCCCTTTCAGCATTCAGTATTCAGCATTCAACTACGAGGTAAAGTTACTCATCAGCCTATCCCAATCCTACAGGCTGTCGCATTCGCTTTTTGTGACGGGGACCGGGGGTAGGGGGCTTCATCTGCGTTCCCTTTCCAATCGTCCCGGTTTCTGCTGCCTGGCGCTGAAACCTCACCAAGCGTAACGCTACGGGCACGAGCCCAGGTTCCCAATACAAGGTGCAGACTTCTGAGGTAACCAGGGTGGGGGTGGGGGAAGGAAGAAGGAGGAGGAGCCACGATCGACGACGCATTCGTGAGGTGCCACTTTTTGATTAATTTATATTATCTTATATTCTTACTTCATTTTATGGATCCCATCATTTGATTTAGCTTTTGCGGAGAAGCCTACTTTCGGGGAAGCGGACCAAATCCAACACAATAGTGTGACTGTTCCTCTAAGTTACTAGTATCAGCTCATTGAGGGTAACATTGTCGCGCTTGGCAGGTCTCGATGCGGGGGCCCCCGAAATCCGGGGAAGGTTTGGTTCGCATTCTTCGGATCCAGTTACTCCCACCGGTGCAACCTTTACCTAAGAGATACGGAGGTGTCCTCTGCCTGGGTACACGCACTTCTTGGGATCAGGCCACGTCCGCCAAGGCGAGCGATCCCCGATCCACAGCTTCTGGAATATACACCCCGGTAGCCAATCAAAGCTCCAAGCATATCATGTTGATATCATTGTACCCCTCTATGCGGGGCCGGACTCCGGTCTCGATCTGATACTCCGTTTGGGGGGGAACAAATCACCTTACAGGGATAATGATAATGTCTATTGATAACAGTTACTTAAAAATGTGTGCTGGACTTGCTAGAACCAGGAAAGTGCGAAAATGGCACATGCAGCTGTCCTCGCTGTTGTCATCGGTAAGCTCCATGAGCATAGAAAGAAAAAGAAAGAAGAAAGAGGGGGGTGGGTTTTTTGCTAGGCCCGCACCACTTATCCAGTTCTCGGTGAGGCCCGTACGATTAGTGTCCACTCCTTTCTCCTTCCCTCTTGTGTCTCTAGGGCACTCCACTCCTGAGTGATTTTCTCTTACCCCATACTCTATCCACTGTTGCGCCCGAATTGAGTAGTGCTACCCACCGGGGAAAAAAGAAGTGCCCGCTCAACTGCAAGGGGAATACTCTCTCCTGTGCTCAGACTCATCCCTCGCTTGGCGTATTTCGATCATACTCTCCGCGGCCACTGGAGTTTCCAAGGCATGCCCCAGGGGGAAAGCTCTCCGTGTGGAGGGGGAGACGTAACGGGGATTTTTTCTGAAGGCGACCATAGGGGAAGGAGGAAAGGAGGGTTCATGTTGTCCACAAACACCCGTTCAACCACATGGGTTCCAGAGTGTCATCCCCAATATTCTTGGAATGACACCCCATCGCATGAGCTGAATGCCATGCTGGCCAGTCTCTTTTTCACGTGCTACCTAACAAGAACTGTCTAAGCGATATGTACATCATCATCATCATCATATCTGCTGGGTCTGGCCCCGGGCGCTATTCACAAGCCAGATCGATAGCTCCCCTATGATCTTCACATGTGAAAGCAGGCCTTATCGCAACCGCTGTCATCGGCGGCCTCATTTATGGTTCCAATCGTCCGGATGTACCCATGGATAGTCTGATGTACATACATCTGATAGCTACTCCTTTGCACACCCCCGATCAGCCTCGGCTTCGGGCCTCTATGCCCATTCAGCTCGTCGGCCCGGGGTGTTGAACGACAAAATCGGATCACAATCGTACACGTACCTACCTATGGTACCTGATCGTCGTCCATCATCTGATAGCTTACTTCCTACGCCGAAGCTCGCAAGATCTCCTCGATGGGGTCCGCACAGAGTCTAACCGGGCCGGTCAATCTGATCCCACCGAAAAAGTGTACTCGGTGCCAGTAGAAACAGCTGAAACCGGCACAAGATGACCGTTCACATTACATCACGCTAACTGGGGGACCTTCCTCAAAGGATTCCCAGGTGAAATGCATCTCGAAACCAGCTAGAACAGTCTCTGCTGCAGGTACCATCTTCTCCAGAGGCCTGGGCTCACCGAGTCCTAGTCTAGCATCAGCCCATCAGAACTGTCCATAAGGCTGGGGAAACAGAGGAAACCCTCGGGTGAAGTCGGAGCACGTCCAGCTGGAGGGGCATTGTGCCATCCTCCATTTTTTCCTTCTCCTGTTACGGAATGGCCCAATTGTTCCAATGTCGTGCGGGGCTTAGTGTGGCTTTGTTTGGTCTCCACGATGATATAGGAGGCGGTTCTTTTGTATGGATTGGCCGTCAATTCTCAGGTAACTATGCCGGGCCATTCCACATTCCACGGATCGCGGGTACTATTGCAGATCGCGCGACTGTCCATCTGGGAGACGCGATCTTCGCGCCCCCAAGAAAAAATTTTCACTTCGGGGGAAGTACTGTACGGGGTAATGAGGACTAACAAGAACCAGGAAAGCGGACACCGGTGTGTTGTTCTACGGGAGACTTCCGTGCTGAGTTTTTTTTACCCTCCCTTCCCTTTTCGGTGGCACTTGCCCCCAACCCAAATGTTCCCGTGTCTGGAGCCGCGGGCCCGACTCGACTCGGCGAGAGACTCGGCATTGCCGTGCCGACTCGGACAGGGCAAATTGCGAGTTGGCCTATTCAGGACAAGATGGACTGGCGTGCTCGTGAACCCGCCTCTCCTTGGCTAAGGTGTTTTTGTTCTAGTTTTTTTTTTGACCTTCTACTTTGCGGTCGTTCTCCCCCACACTTCGCCCCTTTCCCCCTTTTAGCCCTGACACTTGTCCTGGTCCTCGGAAGTGTTCCCGCCGCACACATCCCACCGAAATTCTTCCGAGGCTCGGCATTGTTGGCCACGTCGGCGGTTTTGCCCCTGGGGAAACTCTGGAGCCATTGTTGGAGTAAAGATCCCATTAGCTAAAGATTTAGGCAAGACCTGGGCTAACGTGCTTGCTCTCGCGTGCACCGTGCCGCCCGAAGGGTATTTTCTGCCCCCATTGCGCCTCCCCCCCCCTCTTGGAAGCCCTCAAGGCTCCCCTCCCCCACTCGGAAAAGCGCGGCCTCGGTAGTCCGACGGGCGTCTTCCGCACTTTTTCTTTGCCCTCCATTATCCGACTTGCGGAGGTTTCCTTGTCCAGTACCATTCTCCGCATGAAGCGGTGTACCTCCAGGTTGCATGGTGTCTGTGAAAGGCAGGTTGTGGAGATGTTTGACTCGTTTGATTCCCCATAGCCTCTATTTCCCAATTGAGCATCAGCCCATATCCTAAGAAGCAGTGATCGTACTATGGCAATTGCTGTACACAGCATTGGGATAATACACCACAGTTTACTGATCTTACCATGCCCTCAAACCCTTCAATACAACCTCTTTCTGCACCTTATTTTCGATTTATGTCCCTTATGTCATCGGAACAATATTTGGCCGATTCTGCCTTCAGTCTCCGCCTCGTGGCGGAGAATGGGCACTGATCGGTCCAGCACCGCGAACAGCTATTGTCTCCTCTAGCCTGTAAATCCTGGTCATAATTCTTGTCTAGAGCTTCATCTTCATCCATTGAACCCCCATATCTCAATTTGACTGCCCTTTCGCCGGGCCACCTCAACCATGGCCCCTCCGCGCCAACGCACCACCGCAATCATGGATGACTCCAGGTCCGAAGCTTCTAGCGGCACAAGAGAGTTCAAAACGACTACAAATAAGCGCAAAACTGGAGCGAATAAAGACAAAGCGCCTGTGACCAGTGCACCAGTCAACGCTGATGTCGCAGACGAGCAGCCAAGGGTATGTACCGTGCAAAGCTTTTTCTGGGGAGCAGGAGAAAACGACGTCAGTTGAATCCAGATTCTACCCCAGACGCTATGTACCTATCACAGATACCCCATACAGGAGACCAATCTGAGATCCCACATACTAATGCGACTCTTTCAAAATCTAGGTTCCCTGGTCCGAACTGCCCCTCGAGATCCTCCACGCCTATCGCCACGCCCACAAACTCTCCACGCCGAGCGCCTACTCAAACGATTACTCTCGGATCGTTCTCTCGCAGGGAATCGGCATGCTTTCCCCAACCGCGCTCGCCGCTCGTCGTGCGCAGTCTACCAATCGAGATAAATCCAATACCTCGCGCGACGGAACCTCCAGCGACGACGCCCCACTGCACAAGATTACTGGTCAGAACCGCGTAAGCAAAGACCAGTTCGCCCTCGTCGTGCGGAAGCATTTCAACAGCGTCGGAATGTCGGAACAAGAGAGTATCGCCCGGTTTCTATATACCGTCCGCGAAGAGCGACAAGGTCGACAATTCCGACTGCGGTTTCAGCCGTAAGCGGGCTGCTGCTGCTGCTACAACCTCTGATCTGCTGCATGGCCTGCAGGGCTCGGCCTCGGCCTCGGCCTAAGTCCTTGTTAAGACTCAGGTACTGGGTTTGACATTCAGACTTTTGCGAGTGGCTTGGCTGACTCTGCAGCTGTCATTAGCTCGGCGTTCCCCGGTGTGTCCGTAGGATTTTATTGTGGACTAGAAGATGCATGTGTGATTTGCGGACATCGGCCTTTGTGTGCTGTGTCTGCGTGTCCTGCTTGCGACGGACTTGCTTTTTTTTCAACCTGACTTTCGACTGTCTTGTATGACTCTATGATACCCATGGCGTTTGGTTAGGTGTGATTGCGTTTGTATTTATTGTACAGGCTTCCTGGTGTTGTGATTGTACTTAAGAGATTTGCAGCATGGTATTAGTCCTGTCTAATTTACTATAATGGTATTTCAAGGGCTTTTCTACTGCCACTAGTTCAAGTTCTTTAAATGCAATTACGTACTTCTAATGTTTTGAATGATAACTGCGTCGCAAAAAGCGAAATTTGTTCTAGTTTAACCGCGGAAGTTGCTTCAGGAATATATATTCAGACCCACTGCCCACCAGCTCAGTACGTACTGCGGTAACTTATTCCCGTAGTAATTTTGCTAGTAAGTTTGAAAATATAATCTACTTCAGGTTTACATGTTGACAATTAACTTGAAGCTCTGCATGACGAACTTCAAAACAGTAGTTAAAAGCCATTGGCAATAGTGATCCCTCATACTGCTGATAGTACCCCAGGCGAGCCCGGGTTATCAGTGCAAACAGAGCAAACCCACTGCCCTTGATCGATCGCCGTGCCCGGAGAACTCGCTCAACTGCGACCTTCAGCGCTGGCTGCGACCCTCAAATAGACTGTGCAGTCTTCACCAGAATGAGAACGCCATCATAGTCGCCAACAGAAAATTCATACAAATCTAGATCTCTTCGAGCGAACCGAAGCAGCCCACGCCCTCTTTTCTCTCCCACCCCACCTTCACCTCCGCCCACCAAAATCATGGAGCGCCTCTCTCTCAACGATACCACCCCCAATGCGCAGCAGCGGAACCCTCAACACCAGCAGCAGCAGTCCCAGCAGCAAAATGCACTAGGTCCTTCCAGCCAAGGCCCGTCTGGCGGTCCGCCGCAGCTCCCCCCTCAGATGTTCACAACCGCCGCCCAACTGCTGGACTTGACAGATAGTATGTGAAAGAGGAGCACAAGTAGCAATCAATTCGTTCATTTGCTGATGCGCAAGCCCTTATCGCCTTACAGAGAAGCTTGTCCTGGTTTTGCGCGATGGAAGGAAGCTAATCGGAGTGCTCCGAAGCTGGGATCAATTCGGTATGATATCTCGATGTCGCGGCACTGGCTCTTTACCTGGAAGATATTTGGCTCACAATATACCACCATTGTTACGATATTAGCAAACCTTGTGCTTCAGGATACCGTCGAGCGCATCTACGCCGGAAAACTCTACGCCGATGTCCCCCGCGGCATCTTCCTGGTGCGCGGTGAGAACGTACTGCTACTGGGTGAAGTGGTAAGTGGCCTTTTCAGAGATTGCGATTATCTAGCTGATACTGATGTGATATTTTGCGACTGAACACAGGACCTTGACCGCGAAGATGAAATCCCCACCTCTGTGACCAAGGCCCCGTTCGAGGAAGTCTTTGAACTGAAGAAGAAAGAGGATAGCCAGCGCAAGTCCGGTGACAAGAAGCGACACACTGAGCTCTCAGCTCTTGGGTTTGAGCCCGAGCACAGCGGCGAGATCCTTTTCTAAACACTGCCCTCCATCTTCTGCCGGCGCAGTTCCTCCTGAAGTATCCTCGAAGCCCAAATACCACTGTGCCGTACCTCTAGCAGCTGGGCGCTCTCCATGACAGGATAATACCGGCTTCCCTGGGATATGACTCTGAATTACTACCTGCCAACATGAAGTCAGTGGTCGGGCGGTATTCGTTGCCCTTGCATGTCTATCCTCAGTTAGCATTGGTGATTCCTTGGAGGTATCATGAATACATTTGAGATGAGCTTATACGAAGGATACTATAGCGGTTTCTGAAGGCTGCATCGGAGGCAAAAGGCCTCCGTCTGGTGTATTTTGACAACGCCTTCGTCCATCCACGTCCCATTTCTGCCGAGACATGTAGTTGTTTGCTGATACGGCGACACCACTACCTAATTGGGCTTCTTTTTTCCCTTATCCTAGTTCATAGCAATATCTGACGAATTGACGGTTCTGAGCAACTGAATGAAATACGAATGCTTCAGTAGACATCTGGCTAGTTGTTCAAAGCAAACACAGGTATAGCTACCTGATATTCTCTCGTCTGACCGTGCATATTATGGTGTAGATGGGGATCTGAGACATAGCCATATCAATCAGAGGCGGTTCAACTATACTAGTACGTATAAGAATGCAAATTGATCTATTCAGGAGCATAAATAGCTGGATGTTCTGCATTGTCCAAGGTGACCTGGCTCATTACGGTTAGGCCATACAAGCTTTTACAGTGGCTGGAAAGAAGTTGGACGCCAGTCTTTATTCACGACCAGTTATTGCTTATCCCCAGAACTATGATACATCAAATTCGAATTAGTATGAAAGCTGGTCGAATCCTTATGTATCTTACTAGGTAGCTAACTGATTTCCTACTGGGTTGCTTGATCTATAATAATCTTTGGAGATTCTAGAGGGGTGTCAAACTTGCTACCAGGCACTGTAGATCTGATTAAGCCTAAAATTGTTCTAATTCCGAGCATAGAATCTCTTATTGGCCTTCTTATCTAGTACCTCTATGATATTAATTAATTTGCGGGTTTCTATATTCCATATGTAATCTTCTCTGGAATCATTTTTTCAAGAAAGTTAGGGCACCAAGACACAGCGCATCCACGCCATTTCTCATAGTTGGCTGAATGACAGGCGCAAACAGGGCCGAGTGGTTTCCAGGAATCTCTTCGGTGCGAGATTCTGCCTGCGCCTTATCCCAAACTTCCTGGTCAATGCCCCCAAGAAGCCAGAAACAGCTAGGTATTCCCCGACACGTCGCCAGGGTCGAGAAATCCTCCGCAATACTCGTCCGGGGAATGTCATCATCAAAATCATCAAAATGAGTTGAGAAGGTTGCCGCAACTTGAGATGCAGCGTCAGCATCATTTAAAGTAGGTGGGAAACGTCTTGTTGGAGTAAAGATAGGTGGCTTGGGCGAGCCACTCGCCGCACATTCGGCTTCGACAATACGCTTGATTCCAGCAATGATTTGTTCTCTGATCTCTAATTTAACCGATCGAAAGTCGACACCGATTTCAGCCCGGTCGGAAATGATGTTCTCTGCTTGACCAGCCTGGAGACTCCCAACAGTCAACACGGCCAGATCATTCGGGTTAATCTCCCGGCTGACCACCGTCTGCAGTCGAACGACAATGTGAGCAGCAAGTAGAACAGGATCCACCGTCTGATGGGGCTGGGATCCATGGCCACCACGTCCAAAGACAGTGATCTTCATACTGTCGGCAGCGGCCATGATAGCACCAGAGCGTGAGCCAATGCTGCCCGCCCGCATTCTCATGACATGTTGACCAAGACAATAGTCTGGAACTGGAACTTTAGAGTACAGATCATCGTCCACCATGGCCTGGGCGCCTCCACCTCGCTCTTCGTCTGGCTGGAACAGTACGATCAAAGTCCCAGTCCATGCGTCCCGCAGCTTCACGAGCGTCTCTGCGGCCGCGAGGAGACAGGTAATATGCATATCATGACCACAGGCATGCATGACCGGTTTTTCGATTCCCTCGGCATCGCTCATAGTGACTGAACTGGCGTAGGGGAGCCCGGTCAGTTCTTTAACGGGGAGTGCATCCATATCGGCTCGGAGAAGTACAGTCTTGCCTGGGCCATTTCGGAAGACACCGGCCAGACCGTAGCCTCCGATTCGAGTGTGAATATCGAAGACATTCCACTGAGCTAGATGATCTGCGAGCTTCTCTGAAGTAGACTTCTCTTGGCGGGACAATTCCGGATGGGCATGGAAGTATTGATAGAGGGCTTCATAGGGAGCTAAGTCCAGCGATGCGGATTGGAGGAGATCAGTCAAGTTTGGTGCCATAGTGAATGCAATGATCTTCTGCCACTGAGGCAGGTAAATGCTTTATATATTTTGGTACCTAGATAGGTAATGTCGGAATTCAGGGTTATCATAATAAGCTGAAAGTTCCCGGTGAGTCAACAGTCAACCGGCCGAGAAACTTGTCGGGGTAAGTGTATGCCGTGCCAGATGTGGGATGGGATCCACGTCCAGGTAGTATTGCTGGCAGACATGAACTAGAACAGTGCGGAGCGCAGTATGATCAAGTCCAACTCAGGTAATCAATTATCAACCTTGGAAGCTGATCAATTATCAGCGATATTTGATCAATTTTGCCATCTGCCCAGGTGTTGTCCTACTATGGTCTAGTATGGTCGAGTTTGGTATGCACCATACAATTGGGATGATTGGAGCATCTCATCATTTCAGTTTTTATCCATCGTATTTAATCTCTATTCTATGCACTTAATTGATTCATTGCAGCCAATGTATATGACTTAAATGAAATGTCCTATGGTATACGCTGCCCTACTGGGGACAGAGTGGAGCTTATCGATAAACCGCCAAGAATCGCCGTACCTTTTTTTTTCAAGATTTTTCTCCATCACCAACAGCCTCCCCCGCACGCTGCCTCTCCCCTCGTCGTCTGCAGTCATCATGGCGACTCTGGCGGAGAAGCTTGAGAAGATCAAGTCCCCCAAGCTGCAGAATCAGCACCATGTAAGTTGCACCCCCGCATCCCTCTCAATTAGGGTCACACCGTTAATCCAAACCCACCCAGACCGCTGTGGTGCTTTCTGCAGTCGAGGACACTCTTCGCGACCAAAAGGCCGACTTTTCGGCTACTGCTTATTTCGCTGCCCTGCTCGCCCTGCTATCCCAGTCGCTTTCGGCTGAGCAAGGCATCGTGAACAAGGATCTCGCAACCTCCGTTGTCTACCTTCTCGATATCACCACTTCTTATGTCCCCGAACCCATCCTTCGTTCGAAGTTTTCGCAGATTCTCACCAGCCTCGCTCCTGCGCTATCACTCCCCGAAGTCGAAGCCCCTCTTCTGCGCCCGTCAATTGGTTGTCTCGAGTCGCTGCTCATTGCCCAAGATGCCCCATCTTGGAACCTGCCACACACAGCTATTGGACCGCGCCGTGCGACGGCCGGTCTATTGAGCCTTTCAGTTGACCACCGACCTAAGGTCCGAAAGCGCGCCCAAGAGGCGCTGGTCAAGGTTCTCAAGACACCCCCGCCGAGCCCATCACTTGACCACCCGGCAGCAGACATGTGTGCTGAGTCTGCGATGAAGTCGCTGAGCGACAGCATCATGGCTGCCTCCAAACAGAAGAAGGGCCGACGTGATACTCACAATAACGATAACCACGAACCCCTGATTATCCACTCCCTGCAACTTGTCAAGACTATTGCCACTGCTTCAGGTGGCTGGCCGAGCAAGAAGATCGAGTCGCTGTGTGAGCTACTGATGAACGCATCCCGCTCTAGCAACGAGTATATCACCATGGGTGCTTTCGAGGTCTTTGAGGGCATCTTTGAAGGCATGGCGGATGAATTCTCCTCCTCGAAGCTCCCCCGGCTTTTGGACGCTATCTCCGAACTCAAGCCTGCACAGAACGACTCACAGCTCCTCCCTCCCTGGATTGCTGTACTTTCTCGGGGTTATGATGTGTCGGCACAGATCAACCCCGAAGACACATTCCAAAAGTTGCCGGAACTTTTCCAGCTCATCTCTGGATTTTTGGCCTCGCCCTCGCACAACATTCGCATCTCGGCTTCCGAGTGCTTGATTTCCTTCCTGCACAACTGCATCCCCAACAGTGTTATTGTCGAGCCATCTGTCTATGATGAGAAGACTCTGGAGAAGCTGGCCCGCGCAACCGCTGATCTGCTCACAGTCAAGTACCAGGCTGCGTGGATGGAGGTATTCAATGTTTGCTCCGCAATGTTCGACTGCTATAAGTGGCAGTCGAGCCCATTCCTCGTTGATATTGTCTCAACTATTGGTGAGCTACGGAGCAACGAGTCTTTCTCCGGCAAGAAGGAGGCCGATGGTGTTCTTGGTAGTGCCATTGAGGCGATGGGTCCCGAGGCTGTCCTTAACATCCTGCCATTGAACATCATCGAGCAGAAGAAGGGCCAAACTGGCCGTGTGTGGTTGTTACCTATTCTACGTGACAGTGTCACCAACACGAATCTGCGCCATTTCCGCTCGGAGATGGTCCCTCTCAGTGAGGCGCTTTATCAGAAGATTGTTGATTTCGGTGCCGCTGAAAAGTCTGTCGAAGTGAAGATCTTCGAGACTCTAGTACAACAGACTTGGGGTATCTTACCAGGCTACTGTGAGCTGCCCCTTGATCTAGTCGAGGCCTTTGACCAGAGCTTCGCCGAGTTGTTATCCAATGTCCTTTACAAGCAGACCGAGTTGCGTGTCGAGATCTGCCGGGCTCTTCAGAATCTAGTCGAGTCTAACCAGGCTATTCTTTCTGTTGAGGCAGAGGAGGATGACTTGATCCTACAGCGCCGAATCACGAAGGCCGCTGCTACAAAGAACATCGAACACCTATCTGGCTTCGCCAGTAACCTTCTGGCTGTATTGTTCAACGTGTACAGCCAGACGCTTCCACACCACCGTGGATACATCTTGCAGTGTATCAATGCCTATTTGAGCATCACCCCTGAGAAGGTAAAGCACCGTTCGAGACATTCGATCTGCATAATGACAATTGACTAACTAAATACGCTACAGGAACTTAATGAGACATTTACTCGTGTCATCACGATGCTCGAATCATCCCTGGCCGAGGAGCAGAAGGAGGCCCCTGCCCCCCAAGGATCATCTGCAAAGATGCCGCCCACATCCCACACATTGATTGATCTGGTCATTGCCATGTCTATTTACCTGCCTCGCTCAAGCTTTGCCGGTCTTTTTGCCATGGCCGCTGCCATTCTCAACGGATCGTCGCCCAACCCCGATCAACAGCTGATCAAAAAGGCATATAAGCTCATCCCCCGCCTCGCCTCTACCGAGACTGGCAGAGAAGCTCTCAAGGAGCGCAGCGGTGAACTTCATGCCTTGATGCTTGCGACAACAGACAAGACCCCTGCATCTGGTCGACGAGACCGCATGCTCGCTATTCACGAGCTCATCACACACCTCCCTACCTCTGATCTCCATTTTATTCCTTCTATCCTGTCCGAGGTTGTTCTGGGATGCAAGGAGAGTAACGAGAAGGCCCGTACCGCGGCCTTTGACTTGCTTATTCACCTCGCCAATCGCACCATTGATGCCGAGCGCAACCCGCCAGGCACTATGATTCGGAACTCACTGGTGCCTCACATGCCTGACGACTCGCCCGATGCCCCCGCTACTATTGAAGAATTCTTCACTATGGTTTCTGCTGGTCTGGCTGGCTCTTCGCCCCACATGGTCGCTGCCTCTGTCACTGCTCTCTCCCGCCTCTTTTTCGAGTACCAGAATAAGTTGAGCCCTGAGATTCTCGGTGATCTGGTCCAGACCGTTGAGCTGTTCCTTACCAGCAACAACCGCGAGATCGTCCGCTCCGTCCTCGGCTTCGTAAAGGTTGCCGTTGTCATCCTGCCCGATGAGGCCCTGCGTCCACGACTTTCAGCACTTGTGCCCAACCTGATGGCCTGGAACAAGGAACACAAGGGTCGTCTTCGCAGCAAGGTCAAGGGCATCATTGACCGCCTGGTTCGCCGCTTCGGTGCTCCACTCATGGAGAACCTTGTCGGAGAGGACGACCGCAAGCTGGTCGTTAACATTCGCAAGCAGCGTGAGCGCAGCAAGCGCAAGAAGAAGGAGGGTGCTGCCGGTGATGATGAGGACGAAGGCGAGGAGAAGGCTGCTGACCAGCAATCCGGCAACGCTTTCGACAAGGCTGTCTATGGCTCTGATTTCTCCGATTCCGACGATGAGTCTGATGATGGCGCTAGTGACGTCGACGTGGATGACGGTCTCGCCCGTATCAAGGCCACTGGAGGTAAGAAGAAGGCTGGTCAGAGCACCCAGTACATTCGCGAGACATCTCCCGAGGATAATCCGCTGGATCTGCTGGCTCCCGATGCTCTGGCCAATATCTCTACCACCAAGCCTAGCCATCGCTTCCTCAACACTGGCCCTGGCTCTCAGAAGAAGCGCAATGCCAAGTTTGACGCGGATGGCCGTCTCATTCTCGGTGACAAGGACGATGCCGGTGACGTTGAAATGAGCGGCGCTGGCGAAGGACCTAGTGGCATCAATGCTTACCTTGCTGCTGTCAGTGGACCCGATGCTGTTCGTCGTGGCCAGAAGGGCAAGGTCAAGATGGGCCAGGCGAAGAAGCGTGGTAATGATGATATGGATTTGGATGAAGATGACGCTGCTGCGGTTGGTGAGAATATCCGTGCCAAGGGTCAGGCTCCCGGCCGTCGTGGTCTGGGTGCCCCCAAAACCCCTGGTGCCCCCGGCGGTGGACGTGTTGAGAAGAGCTTCAGCCCCGGTCGCGGTGGTGGTCGTGGCGGCCGTGGCGGTTTCGGTGGTCGCGGTGGTGGTCGTGGTGGTCGTGGCGGTCCCGGTGGTTTCGGTGGCCGCGGTGGTGGCCGAGGCAATGGTCGTGGTGGAAACTCTGGACGTGGTTTCCGGCGTTAAAATGTTTACGTCTTTCCTTTTTCTCTACAGATCAACGGAGGCTGGAAATAATGAAAAGCTCAGCATAGGTATGAGGAGTCTTTCCGGATTACTGAATTGACAATCGTTTGAACTTGCGTTGTTTTCTGCCCTCTCCCTTTGTTGTGCCCTATGTTGTGCTTGATTGTTAAGACGTTCAATTCATAATACCCCCTCGATGGCGATTCCGTATGAGGGTCGACTCGGATCCACAGGTCTATTTTTGATATCACGGACCTGTCTTCTTGTCATGATTACGAGCAAAAAGTTTGTTAGGAAATTTGCACATAGAAATTCGAATCTATTCATGAAACCATACTTCTACTGTTATCTACTAGCTGTGACGATGCTGCTGCCCATGAATGGAGCATAGAGGCTTGGTAAGAATGCCTATATGTAGAAGTTCTAGGACCAGAGTCAAATTTACTACTGGGAACTGTGTAACAGGACAGTGCAATCTATGTACATTGACGGCGCTGGCATATAGTAAGCATGTATTTTCTTTCAAGAGTACCAACCCACCCGAACATTTAAAAGGGTGCGAAAACCCAAATGGGAACATGAGGTTGTACCCACATTCTTCATTGTGTAACTGCATGGCGAGGAAATGGAATTCCTCTGATGCGTTTCTAGCATCAGATGTTTAATATCATTCAAGTAGAATATGCCAGAGGCTCCTTTTGAGCATGAATCGCTGTCCCTTTATTTTTTGTCTAGTCTCATCTATACTAATGTTCAAGAGATGCCCGGAATTTGGAAGCTGACCATATAGTCAATACATTGAGCTACACGTTCCCCTTTACTGATTTTCTAGACAACATCAAAAGATACACAAGGTTGCTGTTCGGGTGGCACATGGTCGTACCTCAGGGTGTCCTGGCTGACATCTCAAAGTAGCCGTCGCCAAACAAAATTTAGCAGAGGGTCGACGACCCTGTTTTACAAGACTCAGGACGAATTACCTCCAGTTTCAAAAATTTCCGGTGCCTTTCTTCATCCTGAGGGAAGAAGTTTCAAAGAAGGTATAAAGAAGCCGATGTCTCAACATCCCTCTCCAACAGACATCCTCCTAAACTCGAAAATCACAAATAACTCACAATGGCCACATACAAGAATATCTGTCTGTTCCTCTTGGGATTATTGATCTTCTCAATCAATGTCGCCGCTACTAGAATCCACTACGTTGCAAGATACAGAGAGGAGTCGACGCACGAGGCCCAAAGAATCCAGCTCGACTCGAGCATACCAGATGGAAAAGAAGACGACGTGATAAGACATACATCGCAATGGTCGCATGGAAGGTTCTTCGCATACTATAACAAACGCGAGATTCTCACCGTTGAGGCAGTTAAGGAGGCAGAAAATAAGCATCAAGCCAATAAACTCGTCCAAGAAATACAGCGCTTGATTGATGACAGGACACAGTCGCGGTAAGACGTAAGTTTGCTGCACATGCAGAAGGAAATGTATATAAACTGATAAGGTTCTCTTTTCTAGATGCTTGGAATATTACTAGATCATTTCTGCAGCATGTCTCGGGCTGTTGTGCACCATTGGTGGTGAAGCTAAAGGTTGTCGGTTTGGTAAATTGAGCTTTATGGTTCTTGAAGACCATATCAAAGCCGATCTGTACTCTCAGGTTGGTGTAGTAATTTTTTTTGTTTATGAAGCTCTTTGTGAAATTCGTAATGGATCTCCAAGAATGAGCTTGAAAAGAAACTTCAAGTTGTAGCTCTTTTTTGAGTTCTTTGGGGCAGGTAGATATGCCCTACCAGATAGGAAATCAAATACCTCAAGGGTAGACCGGCCAGTCTATCGGATATTATTGTATCATACTGAGTTACTGAGACCTGAGATAAAAGGCTTAGAAAATGGCCACAAATCCATTGTATCGTACATTGATCTCCCAATCTGTACTAAATTATGTTACTCAGACCCATTTATCCGCCACGTCGACGCCGTCGTGTGTTGCTGCGTGTTGGAGGGGCATAATCAGATTCGGGATCATCCTTTACATGCTCATCTTCATCCTGGTCTGATGATATCGAGATCGGCGGTGATAATTCTTCGTTATCAGAATCATTTTCGCCAGTATGATCCTTCTGCTTTTGCTCTTCGACGATCAAGCCATCGTCACCATCATCTCCTTCGCCAGGCAGTAGGAACCCACCACCATGATCCACAGGATCATGAGGGTCCTCATCAGGATGAGCTTCGTCATGGTCCTCGCTATTTTCATGCTGTTCATTGTCCTTCTTTCGAGCTGCAAACGGGTTGTGTGTGTCTCGCTCACGATCTGCGAAAGGATCACCCCCGCCATATTCCTCCCGAACACGTTCAGCAATGCGCAGGCCGAATAGAAACTTGCGCCAGGTCTGTAGGATCCGTTTCTCTGCTTTCAGCTCCTCTCGTTTGCGTTTCTCTGCAGCATCAATGCGCCAGGCATCTTTGAGCAATTCTTCATTCTCGGCAGCAACGACAACTCCTTGGATGACAGGGACAGCCATCTTGGAGCCGAATTCAAAACCAGTGACCGCCTCTGCGTAATCAATTCCGAGTTTTTTGCAGATTCGAACAGTTCCCGGGTATGGAACGTGGGTCGCACCACGGGGCACCATACTCGGTACGAAACAATCAATATTCCCATAGCTGTTCTTAGGGATCTTGCCGTCACAGATAGGGGGTGGGATGATGTACTCGGTCTGGTCACGCGCGTAAAGACCCTGCATCGGCTTCTCACCTGTTTCGCGTTGCATCTCATCAACCTCACGCTTGCGCATGAGAGTGACAGCTCGAATGGGCACCTTTTTCAAGGGTACGGCTCCAGCTTGGATCTGTCGCCCTTCTTTGTGCCAGCTCTCTGCAGACATACATTTGACTACATCAGCTCTTTTGTAAACTGGCTCTTCTTTAGCGCGCGCTCCTTTCCCGGCCATGAATATGCGGACTGATTCTGCACCGGGCTTGAGTGCCTCTTCGCGGCGTAGAAAACGCTCTAGCACGAACTCAGTCGATGTCCGAAGGCTCTGGAGGGTATCTCCTACTTGCGTAGGTTTCTTTTTCTCAGGCTGTTTCCGTTGCAGATCTTTTGCATCTTCAATTTCGTCCGCCTTGGTTCGTTGCTCCGGGCGTCTTACGTATCCGCGCATGACGTTTTGAAACCAATCATATTCAAAGTATTGGCCTCGGAGACCCGGCACGGGTAGTTTTTGCGTGGGGAATCGGAACCCCTTCGTTTTGCCGGGCCATGTTCGTCGTCGGAGATATCGGGTGGTGACATCTTTGGCGGTTCCATCAGCGTTGTGTGCGATCACATAGCAAATCACCTGTTTGGCACGTTCAGCTTTGGCGCCACGCGGCTCAAAGGCTTCTTGTTGGTCGGCGCTTAGTGCCAATGGCTTTGATAGAACTAGCGAATCCACAGAGATGACTTCGTTTGTGGCCGGTGAAACAATTTCTGTCCAATAGACTGGGAAGGGAAGATCTTTGTCATATCGAGCACCGCCTTTCTTTGCTTTAGGCCGAACCTGTTCCACATCAGATGCTGGTTCTGAATCCCCAGAATCATTCTCAGATTTGGCATCGGCAGGAACTGCATCTGATTTTGGTTCCGTGTAAACCTCCGCTTTTGTCCAACCAAACCCCAGCGGTTGTAGATTCGAGACGAGCCGTGCCTCAATTCCCAAAGCCCTAATCAACGCCGTGAAGAGCTGAGCACCTACATCACGGGAGCCTTCCATATTCTCCGCGACAGTTCGAAATTCATCGCGGTTAGCGATACGCTCCCCATGGCGCTCTGGGTCGTGTTCCTCTTTCCTGAAATCGGTGATCATGGCCTCGAGAGAAGAGACTGGCCGATAACCATGCTTTCTCAGACCTGGGGCCGTAATGCGAAATTGCTTTTTCCAGTAAGCTACCAAGACCTTCAGCAAGGTGATGATCGGATCCCCGCGACTCATATCTGGCTGGCCCGGTTCTAGGCGCTCTGATTCTGGGCCCCATTCTTCCTTCTTTTTCTTCTTGGCCTGCTTCCCTTTCTTCTTGGGGGGTTCCGGCTTCCGTTCGGGAATCTCTAGTCCGGTTGCGATTCGCCATTTCTTGACTTCTTTGTGAATTCCTTCTGGCAGCTTATGACGTAATATCTCGTGAACTTTAGCGTCGTTGATCCACGCGTTGCGAATGGCATTATGGTAAAGTAGGCATTGAACATGAATGCAGTGAGATTGAATGCGAATCTGGCGTTCAATTTTGGTCGGTCCCTTCTTGCCGTCAAGAAGATCCGCGACATGCACCTCATCCTTGTCGAGGGTTAATTCGAGATCCTGGAGCTCGGGGACAGCGAGGGTCGGGGTTGTCGCGTTTGTCCGGGTGTCAATCGCGTCCTCCCAGTCAATATCGTCATCCTCATCATCTTCGTCGTCATCGGATTGGGCTACACGCGACGCCGGTTTGGCCTCGGCATGTGTGTTGCTCGGAGAGCTCTCAGAGGAATCCGAGTCGGAGTCGGAACCATCGATAGAGACGGGCTTGGCGGGGGCATCGAAGGCCTGCCGTTTGGCTGGGGGAGGGTCCTCGGAGTGGGAGCGCTTTCGGGGGACGAAGGGTGGCATGCGACGTTTTGTTGAAGAGATGTGGGCTACTTGAGGGAAAGTGGATCGATTGGATGGGCGGAGGGAGGAGATGCGCGATGTTGGAGTTTGGGGTTCGGCGGAGGCCGAGGTATCTCCCTGGGGTAGAGGTACCTTCCTTAATTATGGGATGGCCATAGACAGGATAAGTACCGAGTACTTGGGAGCTACTCCAATGCCCCGCGGAGACCCGAACTGCGACTCTACAATCTACAATCTACAATCTATACTCTTCGTTCTACTCTCTCCCTCTTCTCGACTATACATCCTTCTACCCTTTCTCCCGCCCAGCTTTAAATTACTCTCCATGGAGGCTGCTGTCAAGCGATTCTTCTCCTCCCCGCGCTTCGCCGTGGCGGGTGCCAGCAACGATTCCCACAAGTTTGGGTATAAGCGTATGACGACCCCCATGGGCAACGACTAGTAGCTAGTACACCTTGAGTACTCAACTCACTTTATACATTTTCTACAGTTCTCGCATGGTATCACCAGCACTCACTGCCGGTGACTCCTCTCAATCCGCGCGCCCCGCAGATCTCTCTCCCCTCGCGTGCCTATGATACGGTGCCCTCGCCATCCGGACTGCCCTCACCTACACAGACTTCCTTGTCGGTGGTGACTCCTCCCCCGGTGACCCTCAAAGTCCTACAGGAAGCACACTCAGTGGGCATCCCTGCTGTCTGGTTACAGCCTGGAACCTTTGATGACGCCGTGCTGGAATATGCCCATGGGCACTTTGAGGCGGTAATTGCAGGTGATGGTGGACAGGGCGGCGAGGGATGGTGTGTGTTGGTGGATGGGGATGAGGGACTGGAATCAGCGGGGGTCCAGTGGACCAGCCAGCGGTTATAAAAGATTGTGAATGGTGAATAATGGAGGTTGGGGGAGTGTAGGTGAAGCAGATTGAAGCAGGGGGGGGCTGGGAGTGACTCTGATGTTGTGGTGCCGCTAGTATCTTTTTAGTTGATTGTTTAGTCTTCCATCCCCAACTTGCTTTTTTTCTTCTCCTCTTTACTTTTTGTCCGCCAACCAGCTAGGAGGGGGTCCTTTTCTCTCCGATCTGTTTCTCCCTTTCCTCTCGTCAATATGCCCGACATGCACGCCGTCTTCCAACACGCGGGCTCACCCCCCAAGGTTGATCTCGCCAACGCCAACTCGCAGCTCTTCCAACTGCCTGCCTCCACCTCCGCATCTTCCTCACTCTATTCGCTTTCGCTCAGTCGCAAACGACCACGTCGTGACACCAGCACCCTCTCACCCAAATTTGATTCTTTATCCGATGTCAACAATAACAGCAACAACAACATCCATCATAATATCGCTTCACCGCTAATATCAACCGACTTTCGCCAATACAGCAACGAAGAGTATCATGCCTCCGCCGAGGTCGACTACCGACCTAACCGATATCGCGAATCCTTCCTACCTCCATCGCTCGATGCTAGCGTCGATTCTCTACTTGCAGATGGAAACAGCCACAGCCGGAAACGTACTCGCCGTGACTCCAACATCGCCTCACCAACGACGGATCTACCAAGTTCACCCACACGAGTCGGTTGGGGACGAACGGTGATCAACGTAGTAGGCAAGGTCCTCGATCTCTGCTGGTCCGGCGCATTCAAAGGTTTCTACGCTGGTGGCGGACAAGGCTATGACATGCACGCTGGCTCACCAGCGCAGTTAGCCCCCAGTTTGTCATGGCAAGCTGGTACCAGTTCCGCTAGCGAGAAAGATCGCATTTTCCGAACCCCCATCCCAGGGCAGTATCCAGATGAGGAAATCGATCGCAGTTGGGTGGTTGTCCCCGAAGCTGCTGATTCTTTCGGTCAGGACGGGGCCGATGGCACAGATAGTCCCTCCGCTTTACGAGCCCGTCGCATCCATCAAGCCTCTAGCCCACGTCGACGACAAGCCGTGATGCCCCGCCTGGGAAAGCGACCAAACTTGTCTGTCCGGCCATCTACACCTACAAGAAGCACTGCACTTCCCTCGCCACGGTCACAGAATGGCCCTGGGTCGGCCGAGATGCAGAAATACGCCGCGAGGATGCGTCGCAAAGAGCGCGAAGAAGATGCTAGCATTCAACGATTAAACAAGCAACTACAAGATATGATCCGGCAAGGCAAGGAAGCCTTGGGCACCACAGTGGAGGTGGATGACCTAGATATGGACTTCCAGTCGGACTGAGTATACTTGTTCTTTTTCTTTCTTTCTCTTGGCTTTTTGGCTCTTTGGTCGAAGTAGCACCTTCATTTCATCCGACCTTTGCTATTTCCCGTCCCTTCTTTTCTTTGGGCTGGGCTTTTCTCGCACATAATGATTCGATACCCCAAAAGCGCTCGTTTGCCGTCCAATCCGACTGGGAAATCGTCTACAGCGCTAAACGACTTATGATTTCGATGTTCTTTTGTTGCTTTACTCGGATGCTCTAAATGTGGAGCCGAGGGTTTATAATGTGGCGCATTCATTACACAATGCCATTGGTTGCTTAATGGAACAATGGACTGGGATTTTATTCAAAACAATTGACATTGCAGTTCAATTTCAATACGTACACCACATCAAAACATAATTCACCAATCACACCTCATAAAAGTAGTCAATGGGCAAAGAAGGGGCAAAGAAGAATATTCAACCGTTTACCGGAAAGGACATCTTTAAGCCTTGCCACCAGCACCAGCAGCGGGAGCACCACCGCTACCAGCACCACCACCACCGGCAGCAGGAGCTCCGCCTTTGGGAGCACCACCAGCGAGAGAAGCAGGAGGGGGGAGTTCAGCAATGGGAGTAGAAAGCATGTGGCTGACCTTACCAAGCACGCCTCCCTTGAGAAGAACGTCCGGGAGGGTGGAACCCTGGATGGGGGAGGTATCGCGAGTCTCGTGCTCGTGGACCTCACGAGAGTTCATCTATCAAAAGTTAGACATGCTTGCTGTAGCACGATGGATACAAGAACCTACCGGGAGAATACCAACACCGTGGTGAGCGTTACCGAAGAGACCACCAAGACCACTCTCGCTCGCGAGTTGCTTCAGACCGAAAAGATCATCAGCGGAAGAGCTACTGGGTGTGGCTGAGGGGATAGATGAGCTAGTCGCGGTTCCGGTGGGAGTCGAGCGACGGAAGTTCTAGGGTTCAGTCAGTGTCAATGATCTTCTGAAGCCGCCACTCAGTGCTTTCCTTACGTACTGGAATCGCGCTGTCGGCAGCGTCAAGACCGCTGCTGACGGCACCACCGACGGCGTCGCTGATGCTACCCATGTTCATGTTGTTCATGTCGTCGTCGTTCTCGTCGCGGCGGTGACTCTGGGTCATGGGCTGATGGGCAAGTTAGCCATTTGCTTAGAGAAGTGAGCACGAAGCTGGTCTGGAAGTTACCTTTCCATCGGTCAAAGTCTTCAGAAGACCATCAAGACCGTCATCACCACCCGCTTGGCGCGCTTGGAGGCTACGCTTCTCATCGGACTTGGGGCTGGCCTGCTGGTCAGGCTTTTGGTCCTGTGATACGTTAGTAAGTGCTTCGTTGGATCAAGCGCAAAGAAGCTTAGTGATATCAGATACATACTCCGCCAAGAAGGTCACCAACGAGAGGCAGAGTGCTCAGATCACCAGTGAAGGATCGGCGGTGGTTCTGCGCGTAGTTCTGTCCTTCATTCTGGCCTTCGTTCTGGCCGTAGTTTTGGCCATAGTTCTGGAGCCAGTTCTGGCCTTCGTTCTGTCCCTCGTTTTGACCTTCATTTTGGCCCTCATTCTGACCCTCATTCTGACCCTCATTCTGGCCGTAGTTTTGGCCATAGTTTTGACCGTAGTTCTGACCCTCATTCTGGCCGTGGTTCTGCCCATGGTTCTGACCATAGTTCTGGCCACCATACAAGGGGAATCCGTCAACGGATCGAGCTCCTTTGCTACCCTTATCGGTATTCGCGGGATGATCTTGGTTCTGTGGGATGGTTAGAATACTTTCAAACTACTCCACAATATAGACTTCAAAGAGTGATCCATGGATATAACATACTCCGCCGAATAGATCTCCCAGGATGGGGAATTTACTGAGATCGCCAGTCAATGAACGAGGAGTGTTCTCCACGCTTCGCTTTGGCACACCACCCAGCAGCTGTCCAATGATCGGAAGACTGTTGATGATGTGGTGCTGCGGTGGCAGGGGCTTCTTCTTGCCCTTGCCATCCTTACCACCCTTCACATCCTTTCCATCTTTGCCATCTTTGCCGTCACCAGCAGGCTTTTTGGCATCTTCTGGCTCACCATCCCGGGGGCTCAGGTTCTTCGGGTTCAGAAGGTCGCTGATCATGTGGTTTACTTCACCGTCTGCTGTACCGGCACCAATGAAGTTGCCAGTACCACCACGGCGCATGTGAACCATGTCAGTTCCTCCCTCATTCTCCGTCGGCGGAACAGGTGCCGCCAATGCCACTGCGGCACAAAGAGTGAGAGCGTATGTTGTCTTGACCATTTTACCGGCTTTCGGTTGTTTCTTAGAGAACGAGAGTCAACGTCGACGAGCGACGAGTCAAGTTGGCAAGCGAGCAGGAAGGGGTGTATAAACGAGAGTCTGGGAATGCGAGGAAGTGTCGAAAGGAGGGATGGCGGGATTTCGGAAGACTATATAGTGATCGCTTTGGTGACATTCTAGGATTGCTAGGATCAAGGGGGAGTGGAGAGTGGTTGGGCTGGCACTCCCTCACGATAGGATCCTGGAACAAAGTCAACACCCTTGCTCAGGAATGTTGTCACTTCCATGCCCTCCAGGAGTCGGTGGCTTGTGCTTGTTTACAACCGCAGGAATGTTCCGATGCTTATTTAGTGAGATATCTCCGTCGATCATCATTGCAGGAGGTCAAGCAAGGGGGATCATCAGTGATCGTGGGCGTCAATGGCTTTCTGCCAAACTTGTCCTAGCAAAAGAACCACAAGAAGTCGGTCGCGGGCAATTCAATGGTATCAGAATTATGCCTTTTCGCTTGACAATATCCACAGTGAATTCGCTCCCATTTGTTGGGATCCTCGGCCTCTCCCTTGATTTGGTGGTTTCAGTATACATCCAGGGGGGTTAGGGCTAATTGATCCCTGTCTCATCGCCCTCCTTTTGCCGTAGCTTCATGCCAAATCTCCGCTCAATTTCAATACAATTCCCCATTGAAAGGAAGTCATTCTAGCAATTTGAAGATACGGTTATAAAATATATTTCCTACTTTGAGATCGAGATATTCTGGAGCTTCAATAACAATGTTGTTTTCGATGTCCTCATACTAAACATCTAGCCCGACTATTGACTCTACCTTATGGTCCTCGATCTTAACGCAAAGTACGGAGCTAGAGGAGAAGTCGAAATCGTAGTCTGAATGTACCAACTGATTGGGGCAGGATGATCATTGTCCTAACTTCCTACCATTAGCACGTCTTGGTGCCTTCTCCTACAGTGTGGATCTACATAGTACATATGTCCATCCTCTGTTCCCCACAGTTATTAAGACTCATCCCACGAACACCGAAGATCCTTTTTCTTTTCAGAGCTCCGCATTAATTCAGGTTTTCATATTGTATCCAGCATAAACACGAGATGCGGTGGAATCCAGCTGCATACTGGCGTCGCAGAAGGTACACCATGCCGTAGCACAACCAGCGTATTGGGTGCCGACTGCATGTGGACTGCATGAGCGCTGCATTTACCAAAATCCTATCCCATCCATCTTCCCCCGCCACCCTCATAATAAGGTAGAGAATCCCTGCTCATTACTACATATGCGCACGGCTCCCACTCCGGTGTCAGGCAGTAGGCTTGTGTTGGCAGGTGGGGAGGGTTTCGCTTCTAAACCGTTGCCCACTTTTCAAGTGGATCCTTTCATGAGCTCTGGCCGTCCAGACCATTGTTCTACTCCCACGTAGCCCTATCCCGTGCAAGAATCAGATACCCACGCATAATTGGATACCGGGTGAGCTATTAGCGTATTACAAGCGCGGTAAAATTTAAATGGTGTGGATAACGGCCTTAGAACTTATGGAGAAAACATCTCCGTGAAAACCAAGGTTACTACTCCCAATTAGTGGGTATTCACGAGCGATCAGGTCCGCAAAGAGTTTCTGTTGCCCGCTTATAAATATGTTAGGCAATCCATGGATGTTCTTGGCCGCGGAGAGCAAAGACCTAGTAGTAGCTAGGTCCTAGTAGGTAACTCCATTATTTCCTTTCATCACCAGGAAAATTGAGGATTTGACACAAACGCCATGGGGTCAAGCCAGTCGAAGCCTTTCAACAAAACGACGCGCAGTCTGTTAAAGCTCACTCAAGAGCGGCGCACTCACTACAAACTGCTAGGCAAAAGTCCAATTTCCGATGCCGATATTGAGACTCTGGTTCGGAATGCGACCAAGCATGTCCCTACTGCCTGGAATACACAGTCGTCTCGGGTAGTACTACTACTAAAGGATGAGCACAAAAAAGTCTGGGATATCGCCATTTCTGTGATTGAGGGCCTCGTCCAGGCGGGTGCTGTTCCAAAGGAAATGTTCGAAAACTACACAAAGCCAAAACTGGAAGCCTTCAAGGCAGCCTACGGAACTGTAAATATATGCACCGAGACCCATTTCTCGATTGTTTCGAATTGCTAACTGCTTAAAAAAAGGTCCTTTTGTATGTTGACTATGAATCTCTTGCGGCTACCAAGGAAAAGTTCGCGATCTACGCAGACAAGGTCGACACCTTCGCCTTGGAGGCGAACGCCATGGCCGAGTACCTCAGTCTGTGTTCCTTGACCCAACGCTTTACGAAATCAAGTTCTAACAATGATTTACAGTCTGGGTTTCCTTCCAATCCGAAGGACTGGGTGCAAGCCTTCAGCACTATAACCCATTAATCGATGATCAAGTTGCGAAGACCTGGGATATCCCTAGCTCCTGGAAGCTTGAGGGTCAAATGGTATTCGGCACCCCGGGTGAGAAAATTGAGGATAAGGAGTTCGATCCGATTGAGCCTCGATTCAGGGTTTATGGGAAATAATGGTAATGTGGTATATAATTTGCTGGTTTTGCATGTATAGGTGAAAGATATACACAAATTAATGATCAATAGTGGAATCGCAGTCTCTCCGTCCAAGTATGTAGGGCTCAAAATAATCGAATCTAGGTGTATTTACGCAATATCATCTTGAGCAATAGTGGCCCCGCCAGTCACACCATCGGTTATTCCTTGCACAAGAGCTTGGAATCTAGTCTCTGCATCTGCCGATGCCCGCGATGGCTGGAACCTGCTAAACTCCTTTTGGCCTGAAATGACCTGCAAGATCTCATCGACATTCAAATCCCAAATATTGTCTGCCCTCCACGCGATATGTGTATCAGGGCGTACAAGAACCATGTTACGTTCCCAAATTCGGCGAACATGAGGCTCGTTTTTGATGATTACGCGTGAAACGGGGATTTTGAGCTTGGCAGCCGCTGCCACCATACGGTCACTTGCAGATTCCCTGTTAACGCTGTCTGTATCGTCGTCCACGAAGTGAACCAGAGTCCACTCGGCACCGAAAAGGTCATAAATACTCGTTTGTCCGTCTTTCAAAAACACATGAGGGGCTCGGGATCCCGGACGGGTGCTGGGACGATATCTGTCTGGCGTCCACTCAAGTTCGGGGGTTCCATCTTGATAGATCGTAGGGGAGTGGTAACGGAGATCGATTTCAACACCACGGTCTTCGGTCTCTGGTCCGGACTCTTCGAGAAACTTGCCCACGCGTGCGCGCAGGTCTTTCCCTTCTTCGGTATCATCGTCAATCGGGTTATTCTCTTGTGGGTACATCTGTGCCAATTTTATATGTTCCATGATATGGCGATGGGCTCTCTCAAGAGTTCGGATCTGCATTGGTCGTCTCTCCATGTTGTAGGACTTTAAGAGTAGCTCTCCACCATAACCTTTGACTATCGCGGCCAAACGCCAGCCGAGGTCAACAGCATCCACAACGCCACTGTTCATTCCATATCCACCATGAGGCGGCATCCGGTGAGCTTCGTAACTAGATTAGCGTTGGGTCTTTCTTTCTTTGGATCTTCATATAAAACTTACCAGCATCACCAGCTAGAATAACCCTCATGTTATCCGTATAGTATTGGTTAGCAATGCTAAAATTAGGTGCCCATTCACTGTGTGCATAAATTTCATCAATCTTGATCTCATGTCGCTGCCCAGCAGAAGCCATAATCCGGTAGACAACTTCCGCAGGGTCGACTGGGCCTTCTGGGAGTAGATGTGTTGGAAGATGAGCGGTAAACATATCATCATCATTCTGGTCGAGTATCACTCCGCCATGAGAGCAAAAGGTATGCCAGTACTTCCCGAATGACCGCTCTTCCGCAAATTGTCGTGATCTAAAGTGTACCAGATGCATCCTCAGGGGCCTACAATCCGTACCATTTTTAGTATATAAAGTTGAACAGTTCAGGGGGAAGGGGGAGGAACATACATTTGTCCACCGGTCATCGGAATACCTGCGGTCTTACGAATTCGGCTTCCTCCACCATCACATGCAATGAGATATTTGCTGTGCAAAACATGATAGGCACCATGCTGATCGACAAACGTCGTGCTGACACCATGGTCTCCTTCAGTGTGTACGAGATATGTCCAGCCAAACTTGCAGGAGATGTTGTTCTTAGTTTGCAGTTTCTTTCTCAACCAAGTTTCGAAGACTGGCTGCATGCATCTTTGACCGGCTTCTGAGCACTGGGATCCATCATTTGTGTCTTTAATTTGATCCCTTTGGCCTTTGGATGATGGTAATTTCTAGTTATTTAGACTTAGAGCTGGGTCGACTTGTCATTGATAGCAAGATGCAAGAGCACTCACCCAATTAGCTAACAGGTGTCCCTTGCCATCTAGCTTAGTCGCGAATTGGGTATCAAATGTCGCATCTTGGCTCACACTACCCTCGAGTCCTCGGTATTCTTCAGCAAGGCCGAGGATACGGAACAGCTCCATCGACTTGCGGTTTGTCAAGTCCAACTTGGGCCATTTGCTGATTTCAAGGGACCTTTCGGCTAAGATACATGATACACCCAGACGGTCAAGTTGGTAAGCAAGGATCATGCCAACAGGGCCAGCACCAACAATCACAATCGGCACATCATGGGAAAATGATACTGTCGAAGACATGTTTCCAGGTATATACCAACTATTCGTTCTTGACTAACTGGCGAAGAAGGTACTTGAATTCTCCAATACATAATTTAGCGACAAAGTGTACTTATAGCGTCTGTTTTTTTCGTGGAAAACCTGGCTTGACAAGTGGGACGATGGAACCGAAACTAGCTTTCCTACTACGGTTCTGTGCGGATCCCACCGCGGATCCTGTTTTACAAACGGAGTCAGTATTCTCCGCGTTCTTATCGCAATTATCAGTTGAACCCCTTGGAAGAGAGGGGTACAAGATTTCCCTTTACATACTCATTTATTTCTCTAGTTTGACATGTTTATCACTTTTGTCTATCGAAACTTCGACATGACTGTCTCATTTATGTGGGGAACTTGAAATATTTCGCAGCCCAGGTGGCGATGATACCTCGGAGGCGCCACTACATCCCGCCTTCGCATCTGTGGTCCCGGCGCGTCGGGTTGTAACACAATGGTATTGTTGTTGTCTGTAGCTCCACGAAAGGTGAGGGCGGGGACATGGTCCAAGCGTGTGTACTTGAGGTGATAAGAAATGCATAACTTTAGGGATAGAGTTCGTTCTTCCAGGCAGTCAGCTCTCGTATCGTCGAAGACATACTCACCCATGAGTACCCCAGGACTGCGGACACAACTTCAACTATCATTCAATTGAAGTATTGCTCGCCAGTGCATGATCACAACATATATTTACGCTCGGGCCTACAGTAATGCATTAGGACCCGCAGGATTTCCAGTGCTGTGGGATAGCCAGTCAAGCTGACAGCCCGAATGGACCCATACATACACGTGTATCCAACCTGAAGGACTTCTCGATATCCAAGGCGGGAACTTTATCCTGGCTTGGCGTCAATTGAACAAGGCCTCCCACGCGGATTGAGCTGTCCTTAGGTGGCACATGATGAAATGGAACTTCAAGCCAAACGAAGTGATTTCTTTCTATCAACCGGCCAACTGGCCTAGTGGTAAGGCATCCGTTTCCGGTGCGGGAGATCGTAGGTTCGAATCCTGCGTTGGTCGTTTTTTGCTACGAAAATTACATATCTGCATGATTTACAGCTATGAAATTCTTTTTTGATTAAGGAATATAAAATAGTAGTAATACTAGGGTACACATACCTATTTGATAGATAGTACCTTATGTATCTAGTAAGGTAAGTAAGGAAGACTTGGTTGTCAATCGCTTATAATGGTCTCTCTTGTCTTCCGCCCACTCCAGTCGGTAAAATCTGACCAAAATTCAACCCAAAAATATCAAAATGACAAAAAACGACCAACGCAGGATTCGAACCTACGATCTCCCGCACCGGAAACGGATGCCTTACCACTAGGCCAGTTGGCCGGCTTATGACGTTTTGCCAAAAACTATGCTACATGAAATTGAGCACACTATCAACGTTTCATCTTGCGTTTGCGAAGCCATCCCGGAATTACTCTCAGTGCATTTAGGGTCAGGAAGTTGATTGTTCGTGTAAGAATAGGTTCGCATGACCTTACCCTAGGAAATGAAGACCATATAACTCGGCACAGAAACCGTGCGGCGTGGTATCAATCAGCTGCAACGTAGACTTCCTTACCAAACATGATACCTAAATCGTTGCCAGCTATCAAGACATGCAACATTCTTAAGGTACTTTTCAAGGACAGACAGGCTCTCTAGTATTGACTCAATTTGCCGATTCAACCAGGAGTTCCGAGTCCGTTCAAATTGAATTGGTGGTAATCGTAACTTCATTTCCTAGTCTCAGTTTAAAACAAAACCTGTTTTAACCACGACGAATAGAATCCTTGTCCAGCCGCGTAGAATTGCGCGTCGAATGAATTTCCCAGTCCGATGTAATTTTGATTTGCCCAAGGGCCCACTCATTGAACCTTTTCCCCACAGGTGGTGGTTGCGTGACAGTGACCAGGGGTATATCCGGTTCGTCTATTTGCCCGCCCGACAGAACAGTTGCTTTCCAATATCTGGTGCTGGAAGACGTAGGGTAGGATGCTGGATTATCCCCTACGGAGATGCACTCTGTTTCTCCGTTGATCTTTTGACTAGCCGGTGCCAGCACTGGTAGGCAGGCAACAATGATACCTAACAAAGCCACGACACCCGACAGAAGGGAGGCACGGGCTGAACTATAGGTGAAGTCGTGTGGAGTGAGAAGCAATTCGGTCTTGACACGAACCCCCGACAGAGCGATAATACTATTTGAGAAGACATCAGAACCGAGTAGCATGGCGAACAGTGAGATAAAACCACTCACATTAAACCCAGCAGGTAGGTAACGGCTAGTGAGATCTTTCCATTTCGTGGGTATCGCATGTGCCGAATGATTGGTACCGGAAGAAGAAGAATGAATGTATTGAGAATAAGATGGCTCACCGCACATCCAGTGTGCAGCATCTCGCCGTCGCCACAGTTCCCCTCCACGCTGGGTAGCCAGACTTTGCGTGGTGGTGTACATAGGAACGCAGTTGCCAGCAAACTCGCGGCCCAGAGGGCTGAGCATAGCCCGATCAAAGCGTAGGTCAACCGCATAATCAGTGGCTGCTGGAACCTGTGAAGATAAAATTGCAGTATGGAGAGCTGGATGAGAGCAATCACCGTCACCCAAAGGAGTTCTCCCACATATGAGAGCTGATATGAGGTTAGATATCTCCCAAGCGGTATTGTGAATAGCAAGTACCCTTTGCAAGGCAGTACTTACCTTGTTGAAGCGTATAAAGGCTTCAATTCCTCCATGATGGAAGACTTCTTCCACATGGATTCCCATTCCACAGAGCAGAATGCGAAGAAGCTCCACAATATAGCGTGCCAACATCATGACCTATTATGTCTTGTCAGCTTGGTCTATCGCAAGCAAGTGATCTATTATCATAACACAAAGGGTCTCAATATTACCGTGGCTACCATAATGAACCAGTCATTTGCCCGCAGCGAGACTTGTAGGGTGCGCCGTGTCCATAGTCGCAGACCAACAGCCACGAAAGCGAATGCAAGTAGGATTGTCTGCACTGCAATATCGGCCTTTCCCAGCCAGTTTTGCCCTAGGGCATGAACAAATGTCCCCGTAGGTGATGACATGACCTAGATCACGTACTAGTAGGACCTCATACGTAGTTTTCCAAGCCGAACATGACCCAACTCATTTATAAGTAAGCATCGAGATCTGCCCAGACACACGAGGGAAACAGAAACAGCGCGGATCTCGCATTAAAGTAGGCCAAACTAATGAGTAAAACGCGGCAAGGCAAAACTAGCAGGGGGGGACCCTGTACCATTTGCCGGGAGGATCAGCGGTCACAGAATTTTAAGCAGACGAACCAGCAATCGCACTTCGATTATTCTATAGACTTGGCTAGATTGCCACTTCTCTGATTGAGTTTCAGACCGGTTTTCTCGAAAAGCCATAGCGTGCATGTGGGTGTGGAAGCGGCGCCCGCTTGGATCTCCGATACTGCCAAAACATCGGCCCCCGGTTGGCTCCACTTGGTACTATATCTCTGACATCCGCGTTTCACACCCGTCTGTACAGTAGGGGAGGGGGATTTCCGAGTCATATTTTAAGCTGGTCGATCCTTGATTATTGTTTTTCTTCTTTGTTTCAGACGGAGCAGGGCTGATGTTTTGATCGTGTGCCAGAATTCCACCTGCAGGGCCAAGTAGATCTGGGCTGCATGTAGTATGTGAATCTTGATCGAACTAGGCCTCCCAAGATAGACGTACTTAGATACTCGTGTAGTGAGTGGAGTTCCCACGGGCGACAGGCGCGCCACTGACGGAATCTTGCAGTGATTTGGGCATCGCATCGACACTTAAAAAATCCACGATGAAACCGATATATGCAGGGAGGAGGTCCCTGGTCCCTGGTCCCGAGTTTTTACGAGGTTTCTGGTTCAGTCTCGTGAGCCGATGCAGCCATCCCTTGAACAGGTGCGACAGAAAAGGAATCTGGGGGTCAAATTAACCTCCTTTTGTTAGGGGCACTTGGGGTCAACTCTAAGCCTTGCGGCCAGGCTAGCCTCCAATTCCTGCATCACTTGTCGTGGGAGCTCCACGGGCTCAAAATTGAGAAAAGCCTTGGAGATAAGGTGAAAATTGTGCTTGGGCCGCGATGAATTGGCCTAGACCGGCGGCCCTTTGGACACTTAGGCATGTAATAAAATGCCCCATAGGACTGAGCACACCGTTTAATTCCACCGAGGCCTTTTCGTCATTTGCAACGTAGTGTCTCCGCACCCTGTGATCTGAGTGCGTAGACGTCGCATGCTCGAGCTACTAAGGACCTCGGGCGAGTGACGACATACGGGACGAGTACGAATCCTGGGGAATGTGATTCAAAGGTGGATCTTGACTCGGATATCCAAGGCGAGCGTGTTCGATTGTTTACCGAATGTAGAAAGCACTCCGTGAAGGTCCACATATCTGGGGCCAGAGGTGAACCATTCGCAAGGATCAACCCTAATGGCTGAGCTGGCGATCCTTTTAAGAGTGGATTTCAACAGGCTTGAAATGGGACATTATAGACGCGATGGGTAATTGGAAGAATCATCATTGAGAAGTTGGATCCTCGTGTTTCAAAAGTCCACCCGCGAATACTGAGGTAGCAGGTGTCTGATAAGATATGATTAAAAATAGAAGTATTACAATGTGCTCACATCACCCTGATCGTCGGTATCATAGCAGTGTTGAATGAAACTTGCATCTATCTTTCCCATCATCAATTGAGTAGTAACGAAGCTTTTTCTCCCCCAGTAAAGTGCGGGCCCAAAACCGCCCGTAACCGAGTCTAACCATTGAGCTGAATAGAGCTTAGGTGCTCTTCTTCTGAGCCTCCCGCTCAGCCTTGCGCAGAGCACGCTTACGGATGCTCTCGTGCATGGTCTTGTTCTGACCAAGCACGAAACGGTTCATGGTTCCGACAGAGGTCAGGAACCAGGCCATAATTCCATGGCTCCAGTAAGGAGAGGAGCTGTAGGCGTACGAGGACGAGCCACCGCTACGGCCGATCTTGGAGAGAACCGAACGGACAAAGGCACGGGGAGTTGGGATGGTGGCGGATGCACGGCGGATCTTAGACATGGCAGAAGTAATCAGGTAAGCTTGAACAAGCTCGACCTCGATGCCGTAGGAAGCCAGCTCGCCACCCAGAGCGGTGGACCACTGCTGCAGAAAAGCCTTGCTTCCGGAATAGGTTGCCAGCAAAGGTGTAGGGAGGAGACCGCCGAACGAACCCATGGTCAGGATGAGGCCACGGCGGCGCTGCATCATACCGGGGACGACAAGCTGAGTGACACGCAGGGTGCCAGTGCAGTTGATGGTGATGATATCTGCCATCTCGGAAGCCGGAGTCTGGGCGAAAGGAACGGGAATAGAGTGGCTCAGACCAACGTTGTTGACCAAGATCGACACGTCTAGATCCGAGACGAGTCCACTCAGCGCGGTGTAGTCGGAGTCGGCATTGCGTGAGAAGTCCATGGCGAGGATCTTGGTTTGCACGTTCGGGTATTGCTTGGTGATTTCCTCCGCGAGGGTCACCAACTTTGATTCGGTTCGGGACACCAGAACGATGTTGAACTTGGCCCGCGCCAGTTGCAAAGCAAACTCCTTACCCAGACCATCCGAGGCACCAGTCACCACAGCCCAGCTTCCAGGGGGACCGAAGGAACGAAGCTGTACCAATGCACCATGTTAGGATCATGATTCAAGTGTGGCCGGAAGAATATCGGGGGAAGACAAACCGGTTTACCAGGAAGGATGAACAGACTGAGGATCACCCGCAGGAAGCTCCAGACCTTACAGGCCACTGCCAGTGAACCAGTTGCGAGGAGGAACAGCGCACCCACGGTGGGTAGACCCGCGGGGATATGGGCAGGCCATTGCGAAAGGCATTCAATGTGCTTTGAAAGATCCATTGTGAATGCGGGGAGGTGTGTAGAGGGGGAGGGAGGTGGAGGTGGGAAGGGAAAAAAAGGTGCAAGCTTGTTGGGACGATCGACGCCAAGAACCCCAAACATCCTCGGTCCTTCCGTCACAAGCCAAACCCTTTCCTCCACTGCTATCAATCACTACGATCAATCTCCTAGAGCTATCCCATAGTCATGGATCAATTGCTCTCATATCTGCCCCCTTTCGAGGGCCTACTGCCTAAGTGGCTTGTTTTTGTACGTCTCGCCTCTCCCTTTTGCGGTGAGAGAACCTGCTGACACCCCAAAACAGGTCTCCGTTGTCTCGGCCATCAACAGTCTGCAAGCTTATTTCTCTGCCGATTACACCTCGAAGCTCTACACCAACGGTGCCATCGCCGTGGAGCCCTTGTCCGGTCGAGTGTTCGGTACCTGGACTTTCCTCTCCGCCGTCGTGCGCATGACGGCCGCCTACAACATCAACAACTCCGCCGCCTACGATCTTGCCCTGTGGACCTACGGTATTGCTCTGTCACACTTTGTTGGCGAGTTAGTGTTTGGAAATGCTTCGCTGCGGGGTCGATTCCTGAGCCCTCTGATTGTCGCCTCTTCCTCACTGGCTTGGATGCTTACCCAACGCGACGCGTATCTGGGTGCTTAGAGAGTACCAAATCGCGTCTACAGCTTCCGCCACACCGTGAGACAGCGCAAGACCAAAATAAAAGTGAAAGTGAAATACAAAGTACGAGCATTTGATAAGGTTCTTCGTTTTCATGGCGCAGCCAAACGATCGAGATACCGTCCAAAACAATACAGTGGCTGGAAAGCAGTTTGACGCCGCTCTTTATTCATAATAACTGTTGCTTATCCCCAGGACTAGGGTACATCAAATTTGAAGTAGTATGAAAACTGATCGGATCCTCCTGTATATGACTAGGTAGCTAACTAATTTCCTACTGGACTGCTTGATTCTTTAATAATCTTTGGAGGTTCTAGAGAGGTGTCAGACTTGTTACTAGGCACTGTACGTCTTTGAGTTGCGTCACTGCTGCGGTCAAATCTGATTATTATTGATTGCTATATCTTGCTTTTTCTTTTTGCTCATTCGATGATGGCGATATGGCTGGTAATGTATGATATGAAACAACTATGTACTCCGAGGCCTCAATCCCCAACATCATTCAGTTCAGCTGTCCAGCTTCTTGCGGTACAGCTCTCCCCCGCAGCCACGTAGTCGGGCAGCGGCCTGCTCCGGAGTGATATCACGTTGGGGCTCAGCCATAAGCTCATAGCCAACAAGGAACTTGCGGACAGTCGCGCTGCGCAGCAGAGGAGGGTAGAAATGCAAGTGCAGGTAAGAGGCCTCAATCTCTTCGGCAGTGCCGTCTAGTGGAGCCTGGTGGATACCCATGCTGTAAGGGAAGTGAGTTTCGAAGAGGTTATCGTAGCGACGGGTGATTTCAGCAATTGCCTCAGCAAGTAGGGTCTTATCGGAGTCAGACAGATCGACGAGGGCGCGCTTGTGCGTGCGGCTGACAATCATCGTCTCGAAGGGCCAGGTCGCCCACCAAGGGCAGACGACGACGAATGCCTCATTCTCAAATACCACCCGCTCCTGCTTGCGACTCTCTAGCGCGGCATAGTCCTCTAGTAGGTGACTTCCCCCGTGCTCGTGACGGTATCGGCGCAGTTGCTCCATCTCCGCGGCGGGCTCCTCAGGCAGAGTGCTGGTGGTCCAGACCTGGCCGTGGGGGTGGGGGTTTGAGCAACCCATCGCAGCGCCCTTGTTCTCGAAGATCTGCATATACCGGTACTGCTCCTTCGGTTTGGTGATGGGTGTGTCATGCGAAACAGGTGCGACGTGCGTTGGTGGGGCGTTCTTCGCCAGAGGCGAGGTGGGCGATAGGTGGGCGGCATAGATCTCGGTCCAGGCATTGATCACAGGGACAATCTCGCTGGGAGGTAGGTCGGCTAAGGTGAGGTTGTGGGATGGTGAGAAGGTCAGAACGTAGCATTTTCCCGTGACGGGTTCGGCCTTGAGGAAACGCGATTCAAGTTCTACTGCGGATGAGCATTGATCGTCTACCATAGCCGGGGTGAGGAAGTACCATCTCGACTGTCGCCATCGTAGGCAGCCTGCTCTTCCTTGACAGCGCTGTAGTCGTTGACGAACACGAAGGTGCTGTCGTATTTGGGGTTGACGTCACCCTGGGCGCGTTTGTTTCCAGGACACAAATAGCATGCGGGGTCATAGCTGGGCAAAGTAGTCTTGGAGGGACTCTCTTGGTGTCCTCTATCAAGAAAAAGAGTATTCCGATATTAGGAAATGGCGGAAGATCATACAGGGCCGTCAACTCACTGCCAGGGACGCTTGGTTCTGTGGGGAGAAACAAGAATGTGAGACCCGCGGAGGGGGTTGTATCTCCGGTGGGAGATGTCGTCTAGCACGTTTTCCATAGGGGGCGAAAACTTCGAGAAAAAAAAAAAGAGAAGATCAGGAGAGTACCTTGTGGAAGGGAGAATGAGGGATCAATTTAAAAAGAGTCTCCCCGGATGTCGGGAAATTTGTTCGGTTGGACCTCCGGCGGGGGCGCGGGGTTCCCAGTACCGGATGCGACGGTAGAGTGCAGAGAAAAATGTCACAGATAATGCGTCTTCGTGGAATGCTTTTTTTATTATTATTATTAAAGGGAATCAAATTGAATAATTAGAAAAGCACCACTGTTAAATTCTAGCTATTTGATTCACGATCAATTTATTTATATAGTGAGTATGGCGAGAGAAATAGAATCCAGATGAGCTGCTGCTATCTACTTTGGGAATTTAACCGTCGAGTACCGATGTCATTGTTCTCGGTGAGCCGGAAAGGAATCGTTCGGCTTCCCGCGATCGGGGAACCGGGGGACACCCGGGGCACTGGCTTGGGGTCTAGAGTGGGGACCCGCGTGGGCTGGAAACATCGAATTGCATGGTGTAAGTCCATAATGGCATGGCATGGCATGGTATATAGAATGATTGAACTGCTGTGTAAGCCTTTTTGCTTGATTCGAGTCGTACGTTAGCGCCAGATATGCATATGACGTCACGTGTCTAACCCTCCCCCTGGCTTCTTTCGTCGAAACACCCTCTCCTATCCATGCAGTGATCCAGATGCAGACACCAGTCGATTTAATGGTGTGTCCCACGGAGACTATTGAAGGCATCTGTGTGAGTTGCACAGAGCAATGAGACTCCATCCACTCGACTACAATTGGAAGGCGCCAGAGATCACACCACTTTTGCGGAAGGAGCGGATCTGAGAGGTGCCTTCCTTTTTCTCTCTCGTGAAGAAGAAGGAAAGAGCGAAGAGTGAACAGCAACTAGGAAGGACCTCGGCCTGGCTGTCTGAGGGTCAGATGGTATATCTATATCTCCATCTTCATCTCTTCCTCCTCTTCTTCTGTCTAGCAGTATAATTGCGGTACTACAAAAGGCTTCCTACCATCAACACTATCAGCTTCTATCGTCCTATCTCTGTCCTTTCTTTAACCCTATCTTGCCACCACAACATGGGTTATATTAGAAAGCCAGTATCTATCGAATCCCCCGGTAACCATGATTCCCCTCATATCTCTGAGACCACGTTGGGTATATGCTCTCTTCCGAATGAGGTATATCGGCATCTACTTCTCTATTACTCTCTCAATTCCCTTTCAGGTTACTAATTACGGTTAGTTCCATTGGACCTTGACTGACTGATTACAGCTGCTCGCTATGATTCTCTCCCATCTCCCGATAATTACTCTAGCCAAGTTGATGGCTGTCTCCAGACAGTTCCACGATGCAGTGGAGCCTACTCTCAGAATTCAGCTGCTAGCAATGTCCCGGCGCAAAGATATCAAGCTAATGCTTCTGTGTGCGCCCCCGGACTCAGTACAGTCACGGGTTCGATGTCAGCTCCTGCGGATCCCCGGATTGGACACTCCAGAAGATGAAATTGCTCCCCGAACAACAGCGATGCATAGTATATACCGCCCCGAAACACTTTCGTCGGATAGTGCTCCCGTCGGACCAACCGTTGGTAGCGTCATACTGCTGGTTGGGGGAGACGATCTTGTCCGAGGTCATATGAATGAGACAGGATATAAAGGCTTTGCGACACGTCAAGTCACCCTGGAGGATTATGAGAGCTTTGTCCAATTACGGATCAAGCTTAACCTAGTCATTGCAGCCGAAGAATTCTTTATAGCTCCTGCATTTGTGATCCATGATGAAATGATCCGTATTGATCGTGCATGGCTGGAGGATAATACTGAGGAAATTATTTGGATGGGCCCGGAGAGATCGGTAGGTGTCAAGATGCATGCTGTGGAAAAGATAGAGACAGAAGACGAAAGCAAATCATTCGATCTGGAAATTCAAGGTGCGTGTCTTCAGTCGTCTCTCAAGTACATATCTATCACCGCTAATTCAACTAGAGTTGCATGTCCGATCGGCATTGTTGCTACATAACATTCGAAAAGCGGAGGCGAGCTTGGGTAGCCAAGATCTAGTGACATTCTCCGTACCAGAATAATTTCTATAAATCACCAATTACGATCGTCATAGCTATACAATTGACCCAAAAAACGCCCATACAAACACAGATACGCACTGACTGCGGAGGATTGGTTCGTTACATTTTTCCTTGATGATACAAATAGATAAGATCTATAATACAGAATGGCTATATAGTATACAAAAACTTCTTGACTCCAAGAATCTGTTCATTTCTGGAGGGTACTACCTGTAGAGCTGGCTGCTGCCACGGAGCCCGCCGGTTTTTCGCCACGACTCCACTTTGCCCGCGCTTAACTTCCCGACGGCTTCTTCCTTTCACCTTTCCCCAACTACATTGTGCTGTCAACATTGACAACCTCGCTGACTTACGGTTTACAACACCACCGGGGCTATTTCAGGACCCCGAGGATAGTGCATGACTCTATATGGAATCCTCGCAGAATGTGTCCCCGGTCGGTACTCCTACCCCGCTCCGCCGGACTCGAGTTGCCTGCAAGGCGTGCAATGCGAGGCGAGTCAAATGTGATGCCGGTGACGGACAACCATGCTGGCATTGTCGCATGAGACAAATCAAGTGTGAATTGATTGAGTCTAAACGGGGAAAGTATGATCTTTTCCTTTGTCTAAAACTAAATGTAGATCTCATCTAACAATTGAAGTAGATATATCAGGAAAGCACGGGACAAACCCCGGAATCAAGGCGGCCCGCGACAAATCCTGAAAGGTAGCGATACTCCTAGTATACAGAGCTCTCACCCAGAGAGGTCCAGAGAGACACCGTATGCTCTATCGCCCTCGACCTCGAGTGATGGTTTCCGAGGTCCTCCTAACCTAAGCCAAACTGATGAAGTCGGGGTCCAGCAAACCGAACAAGCCTCCACGCAACACCGTGACATCGAAGGAAATAGCTTACCAAAAACTCTAGCTGAAAGCCACGCAGATGATTCGTCAACTCTTCATTATGTTATTGAGCTGAGCCATAGACCCGAGGGTGGCTCGACTGAGCCGCTGACGGTTCATCACCCTATACCTGCTTCTATCGCGGTTAGGCCAGGGATGGAATCCAACCAGCTCGAGACCCCGGTATCTTTGCAAGAAGCTTTGACCCTGCCAACTCCAGAAATTCTCCGACGATTGATCTATACCTTTTTTGATAAGATCCATCCAGCATATCCAGTGTTCGATCGCGAAAAGTTCACACAATCATACTCCATAGGACAGACATCTCCATTAGTCCTACAGACAATTTGTCTTCTTGGATTCACAATAGGAAGTGACGATTTGATTCTTGCAGCCGGCTTTACTGACCGTGCCACGGCAAGGAAGACTCATTTCCTTCGCGCGAAGGCACTTTACGATGCTGACTATGAGACGGATCGCATGAATCTTGCAGCGGTTATGCTATTATTTGGATTCTGGTGGGCTGGTCCTGATGATCAGAAAGACACATGCCATTGGGTTGGATGTGCAATCACTTTTGCACAGTCTTTAGGAATGCATCGCTCGTACGAACAATCTTTCGGAAGGCAGTGACAAGATGATGCTAATGAAATAAAATAGGATGTCACAGTCGTCAATGAGTCCGCGAATGAAGTCCTTGAGGAAGCGAATATGGTGGATCATCTACGTTAGTCATATTGCTCGGCCCCGTTCAACGATAATATCTAACATTCATACTATAGACTCGGGATAGGCACACAGCTGGAGCCTTTGGACGACCCTGTCGTATTCGAGATGAAGACTGTGACATCGAAACCCTTACCGAAGAGGATTTTAATTTCGATATTGGTTTTGACCAAAGCCTCATCCCCGCACAGAAAGACTATAACGTCTTATATGTCATGGAAATGACAAAACTAACAACTATACGTGAGTAGAGCTGCCGAAAAACTATAAGTCAAGACTTGATTTGCTGAACAAAATGGTACCAACCTAGTGGGCGATATTCTTCTAGGAGAGTTTAGTCCTCGACGGCCTCCGCTAGAAAGATTCCAAACGAACACACTCATCGAGAGACTTGAGGAATGGCAATCGAGGCTTCCAAACGAGTTGCAAATAAAGCCTTTCGAGGCATATACGAATGGGTCGTTTTGGGGTTGCATGTTACAGATATCTTACCAGTAAGCGAGCGCTTCTATTTCCCAAAGCCTAAGTCTTTCTAATACATCCCAGGAACTCCATGATTTTGTTATTTCGACCAAAATCCATCAAAGAGGGCCTACCGGCTGAAGCCGAAAGGGACTTGAGAGCTCGATCAGCTGCAGATTATATTACTCGCCTGGCGGAGGACCTGCTGGCTACCGGGATGATTCATTCTGGCCTGATTCATATGTATGACCAAATATACTCTACCTGGAACGTATAAATTATCTGACAAGGAACAGGGTCCCTGCGTTGTTCTCCGCATTGTCGATTCACACCCTCGTGATCTGTCGAAAAGAGTCAATACACCGCCAACTCGCCGAAAATAAATCGCGGCAGTGTATGCTGGCATTGAGCGTGATAGCAAAGTCGTGGCCTGTCAGAATTTGGATCTCAAAAGCATTTGTCAACCTAATGAAAAGGTTGACAGGTCAAGGGTCTAATCTGAATGGACCAATTGTCAATGTTTCATCAAGTATCTGGACACCCTCTAGTGATACGAATATGTCCCCGCCAGCACAGACAGGCACAAGACTTCAACCGGTCGCGAATCAGCTTTCTCCGAGCAATGTCGGACCGGTTTCTCATTGCACGTGCAACATTGGCAGTACCCCTGATGGCTCTCATGCTCAAGGATGCTTATGGAGGACGCCGGATCAATTCATCCATGATTCTTTGTGGGCTGGATATCTCGATAATGCGCTTGATATTGACCTTTTCTTGCATGATGGTGTTGGTTATACTCAGTATATGTCTTTTGAAGGTTCGAACATTGGGGGACAATCAACGATGGGCGATAGTTGATTATACATAGATTAGAAAATGATAATATATGTACATTTCTTGCCATGGCAACCGATCACCCGAATGGATACATCTTTAATTTGCGCCCATGTAGTACCCATATGTGTCAAATGCAGATTTGAGCACCCCTGTTTCTAGATGGTATGCAGTGAAGCTACCACCTGAACTGCGACGGGTTTGAATCTCATGAAAGCTTCTAGTTGCAGCTAGACAATAAGCTCACAAAGAGAAGGAATGCTTTATTCAACTAAGCACTCAGAGCATATCTGCTCTTGCTCCGTAGTAACTTTCCGTATTTGAAAAAGATCCACGGAAATGGCATCATGAGGATAGTGAGAAAGGCAAGTAGACTGGTTGCCCAATGATAGCCTAGTTTATTGTACATTTGCAGTCCAAATAGAGGGAAAGCAGCTGTTCAAAATGTTTTAGCGCTTCTATATGAATTGGAAGAATGTTAATTGTTTCACGCACCTGCAAAGGATGACCGCACAAAGCCATTGCCAGCAAGTGCAGACGCAGCGTACTGTGGATAGGCGTCAACCTTTACAAAAGTTAGCATTCTAATAAGTATGAGTTTTACACTCGGCAAATAAGGTGTCTTTCTGAGGGATTGAACTCACAAGAAAAGTGAAAATACCGGTATATGCTAGTAGAATCCTGGTCATTTCGAGGAGGTTAGCTAGGGTTATCATAAAAATCGACTCTGTGTCCGGGATTTCCCAAGAATATCGCTGAAATTTCGCACATAGCAGCAATCTAGAGCAATCTAACTCACCCGCAACCAAAGAAGGAAGACCCGACGATGGGAGCAATCCAATGAACATTTGAGGACAAGCTCCAGCCGTACCAAAAGAGACCTATTGGAATCAAAACACCCCCTGGTATAGCTGGAACTAAACTGTACTCTGGAGCAATATTTCCGGTTTGCTTCTCCTCAGGCTCTAGGAGATGCTGTTTGACGCGAGCCCAGATTGGGGCACTTATGGCCCCCACAATCATACCCGCTATAATACCCACAAACGGGAGGCCGCCCTGCCACATTTTCCAGTCGTAGGTCGTCTCAAACATGAGAGGAATAGCCTGGAAGAAAAGATATAGCATACCCAACAAGAGGGCCGCATAAACATCGAGGGCGAGACACATGGGCTCAAAAAACAGAAGTTGGAATGGTCGTAGAAGGGCATAGCCCAGCGCTTTGCCTCTGGAAGTTTGAAGCTTTTCCGTTGGAGCCCTGTAGCGATCATCTCCCGTTGATTTCCGAAGCATCGCAGCCTTATGTCTCAACCGAACCGGAGGAAATGTTTCAGGGACAAAGATAGTGATCGATACTAAAAGTATCCCAGACCAAATGATTATAAAGTAGTAGTTCCACCTCCATGTCGTGTTGTAGCTGATAAATCCTCCAAGTAAAGGACCGAGACACGGCCCAATGAAAGGAGCTGATGAGACCAAGGTCATTGGCAGCTGGATTTGGGAACGTAAAAACACATCACTCACGGTGCCTCCCGATACAGATAGAAAGGTACCACCGGCAAAGCCCGTGAAGAAACGGGAAATAATGACTGTTTGGATATTTTTTGAAACCGCTGTGGCCACATTCCAGATAACAAAAAAAGACCACGAAACGACGTAGATCGGCCTCCTGCCGTACCATTCACTCAGGGGGCTAGTCAATAATGGACCGAGACCAAGGCCAAGAACAAAGAACGACAAGCCTAAGATTGCAATGAGCGACGGGGTATCGAACTCAGCATTCATCTGCGGATAAGTCGTCGTGTAAATTGAGCTCACACAAGTCCTGGGATTCAGTGATTAGCGCCCGCCAGCCCCAGTTCATTTAGCATTAACCTAGGCAAATAGGCTTCCACTTACACACACATAGTTCCTGTGCAAACGATAATCACAATGGCCCATTTCCGGATCAGCGGCAAGCTTTTGGGGCTCATAGGATCTTCATCCCCATCGAAAGAAACATCATAAACATCGTCATCTGAGCTGCCGTGCGTGCGTGAAACATGGGTAGAGGCACTGGTAGCACTAGACCCATGGCGTTCAGAACATCGACCACCATGCCCTGGGCTATTTTCTGAGGGGAGCTGGTCACTTTTCATTTCCCTCGATATAGCTTTCCTCTCTGAAATATGGGCAAACGAGCGAAGAAGCCCCTTCTCGTTGAAAGAGGACAAGCCCCAAGATAGTGGGTCTCGCGATGGAAGATCTTTAGCAACCTGAGGCTTAATAGCGAATAAGTCCTTGGTCAAGAAAGAGGAAGAGAGAGTATGCTGTCAAATATAAGCTCTGTGCGCGACTATTCCTCTTTCACAGGAGACCCATACTGAAGAAACCGAGGGGCTAACCTGTCATGCTTTGCTTTTGAGAAAAGAAAAGAAAAGAAAGAAAACAAAGCGTCGAGTAATAATCAAGATGACTCCAATGGTAAAAAGTTCGCCTTAAAAATGCATTAATGTCGATAATTTCCTCGTTTGTTGGAATACGATTTGGCTTGAATATGTCCCTGTGGGGTGGTCTCCACTAAAATAAAAACCCGAGGTGACTTGCGCAGAGAGATCACCGCGGAGTTCCCCGATGTTTGACTTAGTCGTATATTTAGGCTCAACGGAGCTCGAGATTATGATAGATCTTCGACAGTAGTTACTGAATTTTTGCGTGATGGGAAGTTCTGGGTTCTTGTTCGCACGCCTGGTGCTAGATGTTGGGGTAGGGCGAACGGGGCTCAAAATCAAGGCGCGCTCTACCGTGGTAGGAAAACATTTTGGCCCTGTGACTGGGAACGAGGTTGGGGTAGATTGGAGTTGATCCAGATTGATTCCTCTACTCTCTCCTGCTCATCACCACCGATTTACTTTCCAGCTCCAACCCTTACCCCATACACTACTGTAGGGTATGACGAAGTTGTTCGGATATCACCTTATCTTGCATCCCACTCCTTTAATCCCCGTAATCCTCCATACCTAGGTAAATATAAATATCTTGATCCACGTGTTTGTATATAGAATTGAACCAGTAAACTGATTTTTGGCGCTCTTCGACCCTCATATTCCAACTGCCAGAAGAAGATCACCGTGGGAACCTTTCAGGAGGAGACTGTATATCTAAGTTTATCCTAAACTTTTGCTTTGAGATGCACGCTTACTGTTTTCGTAGCTGGAGTGCGTGGGTAGTTGAACGTTCTGAATGGCGAATTTGACATAATACAGCAACAGCAACACCAATAGTGCCATACCATCCATGGTAGGAATTCTGTCGTTATAACAAGATATACCAAGCTTCATGTTGGAGATCTTGTGCCCATTGTCCCATGGACTTAAAAGGCTTAATATGTCCCTCTTTAATCCTAAGATTATGGAACAGGCATTATTTCCATCGACCTTGATAGAGTTGTGCACAATGCAGGTCATATGTACATACCGGGCGCGTCAACCCCGAGCGGATCGGGTTCAGCCGTCAAAGACCACTCCACTTATTCCCATGTAGAGGAAGAGTGGAGAAAATTATGAGTGTATAGAAGTTTCCCAAATCAACTTAACAACACAAATACACTATGTAGAAAAAGTGTCTGAGTCGTGTTGAATTTTGCGACCGTACCGATTGTTCTTCGGCAAGCCGTAGTCAGCCTTGGAGGACGGCCGTGGCGTGCGGCCCGATTTCCCCAAGGGTTGGCCAACACGTTTGATGTTGAAGGATAAGACAGGGCTCCACCGAAAACTCTGAGCAGCTCTCCACTTTATGTCGAATCGGCACTCAATACCGACTATCCTTACTCGCTTGACCAATGCATTAACCAGGGTAGGAACATGCCGAGGCACCCGGTTATCAAGGTGGGTCACTTCATTGTTCCTGAGAATTATTTTTCAATGACACCTGTTTAGGGCGACATGATTTTCAATTTTGCTTCTAGATTTATCGCCTTCCCAGGAAGTTGATCTGCATTGATCTAGATACCCATCACTGGAGAGATTTCATTGCAAGTGAGGCAAAAGAAACCCTCGTACTAAAGCACTCGGGGATTGGTTGATCGCAATGGCGCCTCCTACCGGCGGGGGCGAGGTTTCGTACCCCTCTAAGATCCCCTTCTGGCGTTTAGTGTTCGACCAAAAAGTCATCACTCAAGAGGTCGCTCAATATCCATATGCTGGCTCCGGCACCGAAGATGATCCCTTCGCTGTGGTATGGCTCCCAAACGACCCACGGAATCCGATGAATTTCAGGACTGTTAAGAAATGGTCAATTACAATCTTGGTATCATTCGTTACTCTGGCTGTCGCGCTGGTTTCGTCAGCATTTTCGGGTGGAATGGGCCAGATTGTCGCGGACTTTGGCGTGGAGGAGGAAGTTGTCATTCTTGGAGTATCGCTTTTCGTTCTGGGCTTCGCTGTGAGTAACCACTTGCAAATCATGAACCAACTACATTCTGATATCTAACATACTTGGACAGATTGGGCCATTAATATGGGCACCACTGAGTGAAATATTCGGTCGTCGCCATATATTCACGATCAGTTTTGCATTTTTGACAGCTTTTAATGCCGGAGCGGCCGGAGCAAAGAACATTCAGACACTCATCATCCTGAGATTTCTTGCTGGTTGCTTTGGTTCTTCGCCATTCGGAAATGCAGGTGGCACAATTGCTGATATGTTCCCTGCTTCACAGCGAGGCATCGCCATTAGCTTTTTCGCTGCTGCGCCATTCCTTGGACCAACCATTGGCCCAATCATTGGTGGTTTCCTTGCAACAGGTGCTGGCTGGCGCTGGGTTGAAGGGTTTCTTGCGGCATTCTCTGGTGTCCTTTGGTTGTGTATAATTTTCCTTCTACCAGAAACCTACGCGCCCGTTTTACTACGCCGTCGAGCTGCAAAATTATCCGAGTTGACGGGCCATGTCTACAGGAGCAAGCTTGATATTGAGCGTGGTCCTATGCCAATGGGCAAGACCCTCAAGACTGCACTCTCGCGACCTTGGATATTGCTATTCCGCGAGCCTATTGTTCTACTTTTTTCGATCTACATGTCCATTATCTATGGGACACTTTATATGCTTTTTGCGGCTTATCCAATCGTCTTCCAAGAAGTTCGAGGCTGGAGTGAAGGGATCGGTGGTCTTGCATTCCTGGGAATCTTGGTCGGCATGATCCTCGCGGTCATGTATACATTCCCCGAGAACATGCGTTACGCTAAGATGTGCAGCCAAACGACTGATCGGCTAGCCCCAGAGGTTCGGCTACCTCCAAGCATGGTGGGTGGCATTGCTTTGCCAATAGGACTATTCTGGTTCGCTTGGACAAACTCGCCATCGATCCACTGGATGGCGTCGATTGCTGCTGGAGCACCTTTTGGATTTGGCATGGTCCTGATCTTCCTCAGTGTTTTCAACTACCTCATCGATTCCTACACTATTTTTGCGGCTAGTGTTCTCGCGGCGAATTCCGCACTTCGATCGCTGTTCGGAATGGCCTTCCCTCTATTTACAACATACATGTATCAAAACTTGGGGATTCATTGGGCTTCTTCCATTCCGGCATTCTTGTCCGTTCTCTGCGTGCCGCTTCCATTCATCTTCTACAAGTATGGTGCGCAGATCAGGCAAAAGTGCACATATGCCGCTGAGGCAGATGCGTTCATGCGGCGTCTCGCCGAGAGGAACCAGACAGAAATACGCAAAGAGAAAAGTGACACGAATACCGAGAATGGTGCAGAAAAGGCGGGCCAATCTGAACAAGCTATGGATGACACAAGCGACAATGAGAGTCTCTCGACAGTTCCGTCGCGAGTCACAATCGGACGATATGCTTCCAGAGCATCGCGACAGTCAGGGCGATCGATCCAACGCATCGCAACTGCTACTCAATACGAAGAGAATCCATACGACTTGGACCTTGTGAACACCAAACAGTCAGCTATCAGCACAACTAGGAAGGAGTGAGAGCCATGATATTGAGTTCATATCCAATATACTATCAGAGCCAAAGATGCTGCCGTCGGCAAGAGTATTTTTTTTGGCGAGAACAAGACCCAAGTTTGGATGCTGGATAATTGATTGAAATGTGTTGGGACGATTATGGATATTTCCAACCTCTCACGAGCGCAGTGCAGGCCATTACCGCAAAGAGCGTGCATTATCCACATCTCAGTGGCCCATCCGAGTACCAAATTGTGAATCTTGATAATTAATATAATGTTTATACCAAAAATAAAAGTGGATGAGAGAGACAGACAGAAGGAGGAGAAAGACAGGATAAAAATGTTCTAAGAACCAGGGGTATGAGAAGACTCGCATTAATATCCTGATCTATAGTTACAAAATACTATAAAGAGGATATTATCCTTAATTAGCGATCAATCCTTCGATATACTCGGCGGAGAGCGCTAGTAATTCTCGTTGAAAAGAGGGTTCACTTTCTCCACCGCAAGAAGTCATAGCACAGCGTCTTTTTGATTTCGATTTGCGACCCAGTAAAGTGGTGTTCGCTCTTTCTCATTTGCAAACCAAGCTGGTAATAAAAAGGGATGTAAATAAATTCAAGGTTGTCGGTTGCAGGTTGCAGAGGAGAAGCTGTGAGAATTGGCTGATCACTCATCAAACCCCACAGCCGAGGCCCGTCTCCATCTCCATCTCCGCCTCGGGCCTTGACCAGCCACTTCGACTACGACTATATACCACCCCCTTTCATCACGCATTATTGATTCCCACTGATTTTCACATTCACGATGACAGGAAAAATAGACGCATATGTCGATTGCGGTATGAGTCCACTTCCCCTACAACCTGACCCCTTTGGGGATATTGCAGGTTGCTGATGCGCGTCTAGTGTCCCCCTACTCATACTATGCCACGCTCTATCTGAGACGGAATCGCCGCGCACTGGAATCGCATGGCGTCGAGGTGGAGTGAGAGTCCTTGACCCAGGGGAGGTTGCGACTTTGCAAAACGTAGTTCTGACTTTGACAGATTCCATCCAATCTTCTTGGGCGGCGTCAATGTTGGCTCCGGTACGCTCTGGAAGATACCAGGAAAGGACTATTCGTTTGCTAACGTACAAAATAGGGAACAAGCCCCCATGGACGCTCCCTGCCAAGGCAAAGTACTCCAAATTTGACTCTGAGCGAGCTTGTAAATACTTTGGCGTGGCTCCCATCAAGACGCCGGGTTTCTTCCCGATCCTTTCTATTCTGGTCTGTATAGAATTTATCATTGAGGTGGAAGATTAATCAAAAACTAAAATCTCTTTGCAGCCTCAACGATGTATGATCTACATCAAGAATAAGTACCCTCGTGAGCGCTATGAGACTACTTTCCTCTCACTGTGGGAGTGGATGTATCACAAGAATATCGACATCAGCAAGCCCGAGCAACTGGGGGAGCTACTCCGAAGCCATGGCTATTCCGAAGAAGAAATCAAAGCCATCATCACAGCCGCCTCCGCCCCTGAATACAAGCAAGCTTTGACTGCTAATACGCAGACGGCTCTCGATCAAGGAGCTTATGGCGCTCCTTGGTTCTGGGTGCGGAATAAAGATGGGAAAGAAGAGCCTTTCTTCGGAAGTGACCGGTGATTATAAGCCCTCTCTCTACTAGTAGAAACGAGCTCTAACACGACATGTTCTAGGTTTGCGTTCATGTGGCAGTACCTTGGTCTTCCCTTCCAGGATATTGCGATTTTGGAGAAGTCGAAGCTGTAGATCAGCAGTATAGCTAGCAATGTGAATCTATGTAAATATTTTCTGAAAAAGCAAGAAAGCAAAAAATAAAATAAAATAGAAAAGCTTTCATTGCCGGTCCCCACAATTCCAGCCTTACCATCTCGGCCCTTCGGCCTTAGTGACTCACGGCTTAGAGAGCGACATCTCGTCCCGAGCTGCAGACCGAAATGCGAACATGACGAGCAGAATCTGTCACCGGGATAGATTGGTTCAATTGAATCAAATCTACTCAATGGGGGACTATAAAACCTGCCATTGCCTCCCCCCTTTGCAGCGGATAAGAACTAAGCCAGCACAATCTCCAACCCCGAATTACCCCACGCTGCCCCACGAAGCTTGACTTAAATCCGGAATTTCCGACTTCGGCCCTCACATCTTCAATTCTCTTCATCGAACACAGCATACAGAATACAGCATATAGCTCAATCACATCATTAAAATGTCCGGAACACGCGTCGCATGGATTGGCCTCGGCAACATCGGTCGGGTAAGGCTGATAATTATCCCACAAATTCCAATTGAACCCCAAAGCTAACAACGACGACCACAGGGCATGAGCAGTAACATTGCTCAGAAAGGCCCGCAATCCAGCCTCATCCTCTTCAACCGCACCACAGCTCGTGCAACTGCCCACGCTGAAACCCTAAACGGTCGTGCCACCGTCGCATCATCGCTCCCAGAAGCTGTCCAGAATGCCGACTTGATCTTCACCTGCGTCGGCGATGACCCCGCCATCGACGCTATCACCGGCGCCATCCTGGCCGATCAGTCAGCCGACCTCTCCAACAAGACCTTTGTAGACTGCTCAACCGTTCACCCGGACACCTCACGACGCACGGAAGCCGCCTACGCCGCGCGGGGTGCGGGCTTCGTCGCATGCCCTGTCTTCGGAGCGCCCAATATGGCGGACGCAGGTCAGTTGATTGTCGTGCCGGCTGGTAAGCAGGCAGCCATTGCGAAGGCGAAGCCATTCTTCGAGGGAGTCACTGCCAGGTCGACTATCGATCTGTCTGATGGGACAGGAGCAGACACCGACGTCGGCAAGGCTTCGACGCTCAAGGTTCTCGGCAACACATTCATCCTGAACACCGTTGGAGTGCTGGCAGAGACTGTTGTCGCGGCTGAATCTACGGGACTGGGTGTTGGTCCGCTGAAGCAGTGGCTGGATCTGTTTGCTCCGGGTCCGTTTGCCAAGTATGCGGATCGAATGATTACGGGTGATTATTACCAGCGTGATGAGCCGCTCTTTGCGGTTGATCTTGCTCGGAAGGATCTCCGCCATGCGTCTAACTTGGCGAAGGAAGGGGGACAGCGGATGCGCAATGTTGAGGTCACCGATGCTTTCTTGCAGGATGTCAAGGCCGAGAAAGGGGAGAAGGGTGATATTGCTGGTGTTTATGGCGCGGCGAGAAAGGCTGCTGGTATGAATTTTGAGAACCAGGGTAACTAAGCACGAAACATAGATACTTTATAAATAATGGTGTTATTTGGTTAAATATTATGTGATTTATATCAATACAATAAAGTTTCTTCTGTCTTGATATTGCTATTATTTCACCTGTACGAGACATACAGTGAGTGGCCAAAATAACTCGACCACTACACTTTTTGACCGCCCCCCTTTTTTCGACCGCCGCATCTCGCTCTGAACTTCTGAAGCTATTCAACATTCAGTATCTCAATATAATGGCCATTTACAGACTATCTACAAGATGCCAGAGCCTCAGAGATCTCCTCCAGTGCCTTTAGAGTCAAACAGGCCTCCGACGCGCCCTCCTCAACGGAAACCACGCTGCCATTTGGACCCATATACGCGTACAAAGCTCGTGGAACTCCGATTAACTGCTGGATGGCCATTCCCGGAAATACACCGTGCATATCCTACTATTCCACTTTCAACAATCAAATCCACCGTTTATTTACATCAGCAAAGAGGCTTTACAAATGAAAGTTCTACTGGCCGTGGCCGGAAGTCTATCTTAAACGAAGAACGCCAACGAATCTTTGAATTGGTCCATGAGAATCCCAACATCAAACATGATGATCTACTCGCAGAAGTTGATCCCAAAATCACAAAACGATCTCTCCGCCGACTCCTGAACGAAATGAACAAACTCTCCGGAAGTGGAAGAAACCCAAGCGAAATTTGCGAGAGGAGATCGATGCTTGATCAATGATACGGACCCGCTCCTTTGAAAGTAACTTTTGAAACTTCCCATTCTATATGAAAGGCTGAATGCTACTAAGATGCAGCTACATTTAAAAGCTATGGTTACCGAATCGCTACTAGGAAAAGTCGAAGAATATTTTGAAAAAGCCATTATTCAATTCTTGTCTCCGATAAGGAGTTCGTAGCAAGAGCCGAGTTTTTAATATTCACACACTGAATTCGTAGCACTAAAAAAATACATTGAGCCAGCCTCGGCTCATTTAATGGGTATTGCGTTTAAGTTGGGTTGTCCCAAGCAAGGAGTTTACTCCTGGATCTCAGTGCTCTGAGTAATCTCGTGCTGCTGCTGCTCGCCAGCACCCTCTTTAGGCTCGTTGGGAGCGTGGAGGTCAGCAACGATACCCTCCGGGGGCACCCAGCTGGCGGACTTCCAGGGCTTGACGTGCAGGACGTACATGGTGTCGACCTCCTCGAGGGTACGGCCCTGGGTCTCATTGACGAAGAAGAAGACCACGAGGACAGCGGCGAAACAGCAAGCTGCGAAGACGTAGCCGTAGCGGAAATCAATGGAGCTGGAGATGAAGGGAGTGAAGAAGGAGATGAGGAAGTTCCAGGTCCAGTTGGCAGCAGTGGCGATACCCATGCAGGTAGCACGGTAGCGGAAGGGGTACATCTCACCACAGATGGCCCAGACGATGGGACCCCAGGTGGTGGCGAAACCGACAATGAAGAAGCAGGTGAAGACAATCATGGCAACACCGGCAGGGTGGGACGAAGGGTTGACGTGCAGAACCTCGTGACCAACGGAAGCCCAGATCATGAAGCAGATGAACATCCAGCCAGCACCAACCATCAGGCAGTTACGGCGACCATAGTGCTCGACAACATACAGACCAGGCAGGGTCATACCGAAGTTGACAGCTCCCAGAATGATCTGGGTGACGAAGGAGTCGCTCAGACCAACACCCTGGAAAATGCTAGTTCCATAGTAGAAAATGAAGTTGGCACCGGTCAGCTGCTGCAGGGACTGCAGAGCGATACCAAGCATGGTACGGTAGAACATGCGAGGACCAGTGAGGACCTCGTGCCAGGGGGCCTTGCCGACGGACTTCTCCTCATCCAGCTTCTGCTTCATGTCGGCCATCTCCTGGGCGACAACACGGTGGTTGGTAGGGACACCGTAGAGCTTAGCCATGACATCACGGGCCTCCTCGACACGACCATGACGGTAGGCATAACGGGGAGACTCGGGCAGGAAGAGGGTACCAATACCCAGGATCAGAGGCCAAGCGAAGCCAATGCCCATGGTGATGCGCCACGAGGCACTGGAGTTGACGTGAACAGTGCCGTAGTTGACAATGTAGGAGATGAAGATACCGAAGGCGACAAACAGCTGGAAGGCGCTGACCATGGCGCCACGAACCTGGCGGGGAGCAGACTCAGACTGATACATGGGAACGACGCTGGACAGGGCACCGACACCAAGACCCATGACCCAACGGCCGAGGGCAACCTGGTACCAGTGGTGCTGGGTGGTGATCTGCACGATGATACCGACGATGTTGATGACGGCCCAGAAGGAGATTGAGAGCTTGCGGCCAATTTTGTCGGCGATGGGGGCAGCCACCAGGGCGCCGATCATAGTTCCAATGGAGAGCTGTCAGACGGTTAGTACTGGTCCACCTCAAGTCAAGTGAGAGGTGGAGCGTGCTGGCGAGCGGACACTTACCAGACCAACAATGAGACCGTTGCGAACGTTGCTGAAGACGTATTCACCCGCAGCGTTTCGCTCGGCGAAGCGCTCCTTGAAGTCTGTCATGGAAGTGAAACCCGAGATTTGACCTGGTCATCGAATCAGCCTTCATTGTCCATCTAGGGTTGCTTTGCGCCGTTGTGATGCTGTGAAACATAGAAACATACCAGTGGAGTAACCAAAGATGAAGCCACCCATGGAGACACACAGGCCAAGGATGAAGGAGCGCCAAGTAAGGTACTTGACGGGGCTATCATCGATGATACCCTCATCCTTCTCAGCGGCAGTGGAATCAGCACGAGCAGGCGTAGGAGCCTGAGAGGAGAACTGAGAGTCCTCGCCGCCCTTGAAGCGGGCCATGATATTTCCAACACCCATTATGGAAAAGACCGGACCAGGCGAGTTGATACCGGAGGGTTGTTATGGAGGAGTGGGATGGAGGAAGGAAGGAGGAAAGAGCGTGGCCCAAGGGGGGGAGATGAGCAAATAAATACACTCTCAGCGGAGAATCGGATTCCCCCTTGGGGTACCATGGCAGACAAAATGGGGGCCCGGATCTCGCGTCCCACGTTTGTCGGGATGGGGCGGAGGGAAATTTCATCTCCATGGGCACATACTCCGTACAGAGGGTTCCTGGGGTGGAGAAAAAGGGTGGAGAATGGCATTTGAAGGCTCTCTGGAGATGTGACCCGATGGGGCACGTCCACGTGAGAGCGAAACAGGCGGGTTTTACTAGTACAGAGTGTAGATTATTGTAGAGTTGTACACAGTTAGATGTACTACTTCATGCTTATTTGCTTCGAGTTGGATGGTTGGGTATTGCATGACATCCATTGCAAACAGATACCAGAACTACAGAGGCGATGGCATTCGATGTTGTTTATTTTGCTCGAGAGACATTGTCTCAGCAAACATGCCATCTCGGCAGGAATTCAAACTACGATGGTTGGCATGTAAACGAGGACATTGCCGAGCTTCTTGCCACTTTCTAGAAGCCTGCGTGATTGAGTAATGAGTTGGGTCTGTGTTTGGCGAATGAGAATGCAGTTCCTGACTGCTCCCGGATACCATCCGGGTCCAACTCAGGTACAGAGCTATAAAAAAAAATTTAGAAAAATTACAGTTAAATGCCCTCGTCATCATAGAATCATTTTTGTTGGGGAGCTAATTCTCCTTGCAGCAAAACAAAGAACAGAGTTTGGATAATAGTCTATATTGACTTTTCCCCCTCTTCTTTGCCTTTGGTCGTTTACTTGCGACAAGTACAAGCCCCCCTTTGAAACCGTAGGACTCGAGGCGACAAGGAAAAAAATTTCTGTTTACTTTGGGTGGGGCAGCGTGGATTCTTCGCTACAAGACTGGCCGGCGCCCGAGCCGGTCTTGGGCTATGACGATCGCCATGGAACAAAGCTTGGCTCGATCCGGGAGGTCTGACGAGGAACACAACATCCTACACAATGGATAAAGGTTTCTTCATCAATAGGTCACATGGACGGTCAGAAACTAAACAAGGTTCCAGTCCCGTTTATATACCATCTCGATCCAGGTCTCAAAGTGCACGTTGAAGACACTGCTGATAAGACATCGCTGAATAGGTGCACCGGTCGGCATAGTTCGAGCTCGAATATGGCCAGACCCACTACCGGTGAGCCTTCGGTCGAGTCCCGCGCAGAGATTTCCGATCCGTTGAGCCATTGACCGGGCCCACAGGGACCCAAATCGGCACACCGAGTCTAGCTGGCACAGGCCGACCCCGAGCCGACTCGGGATCGATGCTGCACCATGTCGACCTGCGACACGCGATGTGCAGGTGCATGATCGGAGAATAGCATGGAATATAGGACTTTTCGGAATCGGAACAAACCACGCTTTTATTACTATAGACTTTTCTCCCTTCTCTTTGAACAACAATTCGGCCACAATAGCGTTTTGCAAAATTTGCACTCGGCATCCCGAAACACGGGATCTTCAGAGGGTGCGCAAGAAGCTCGACGGAACCACAGACTGGCTTCTTGTCGAGCCCCACTTGGGCCACGCCCCTTCCGCGATCTGCGGTGAACTGGCTAGGAAATTTTCTGACGCTAACAGGGTCAGACCACCCAGCGCGAGATGCAAAAAATAGCTCCGGTGAATTTTCTGTCTCTTTTTTATTTGCTTTTCTTTTTGGAAAAAGGGGCATCCGGACCCACTAGTGCCAGCGCGCCTTCCTAAATCACTAGGTTTCCACCAGAGCTGAAAACCATCACCGTCCAATAAGATAGCTGACAGCCGAAGCCTCTCTTATCTCGTACAGTAAGAGGACTCTGGGTGTTCACTTTTCCTTGTCTCTTACTTTTTTTTTACCTTTTTTTTCTTCTCTCGGCCTCTTTTGCCGAGAATATCTTTGTTAGGGTGATACCGGACTACACTGTGATTTGGACTAGGCGTGCAAACGGCAGTCACATGTTTGCACATTCATTTTACCTACATCGATCACTAGAACAGTAGTCGAACCAAACACTCACTTGCAAAGTATAGCACATTATTCTGGATTTTTCCTCCTATTCCAACATAAACCCTGTTTTACGAATATGGAGTCTACCTGATGATAATACGGTCTGGCGTGTACCATTCTTAGATTAGTATCTACTCAAATTAAAATCGTCATCTCATCCTCGTAAATCAAAAAGTCTCGGGTCCACAACATCCAAACTGATACATACGTGCTTGAATCCCAGTGGTCAACAGGACTCCCAGGCTTGGTTGAATATGAGCATATCATCATCCTACATATTCCATAGCGAACGACATAATTAATTCATGATGCTTGCACGTCAAACAACCGTTTGCTCTTCTTTCGACCTTGATTTCATGTGGCATGATATTTGCATGAGATTGAGGTAGGTTAGGGTAGCACCTTGTGTCTCTATGGCGGCCCATGATGCCGACTCAAACAATGACCTCTCTTCGCTGACATCATTTGTGGTATAGTCAGCCCACATGCCTATTCGTGCTACATAATGAAAGGGTCGTTTGATAAAGCCGACCACTCTATGGATTGACGTAACACCATTATGTATGATTGACTTTCCCCTAGAACTAGGGAGGGGCCCTTTATCCGAATTGGGTTTCAAGTTATCAGTGGCTTGCTGGTTGCCAATCCACGCCTGAACGACCGAAACCTGTCGCTGTTGGTCGGTCACCCGAAATGATCATGATAAATCTAATAGGCGACTGGGATCATTTGAACTTGAATGTGCCATGACTTCAAAAATGTCACCTGGATATAGATCGATACCTTTGCAACTCGTTGAGGACATTTAAATGGCAGGAGTGGCAAGATGAACGACGAGTGAGCGCATACCATAGGTGACTATAAAGAGTTATACTTGTAAATACGAAGTTCCTGCCTCCAAAACCACTCCCTCACCCCCGTATTCTGAGATAATTCTTCGGTGACGATCCACAGTTTTCCAGATAAAAGGCCGACGAGGAACCCCAGGGGGGAAGGCTCTGGGGAAGGCCCCGCGGAAAGTCCGGTCTCTGTCCCAAGAAAAAGGCACTGATAACACCTGAGGAAAATGACACATGGGGTGAACAGACCCCAGGGCCTAGATGGAACGATAACAGCTCCACAAAAATAAGGTCACATCATTCTCCACTTTTTCTCTCGTGCAGCTTCGTTGTATCTTGAACACGATAGAACAGTCAGCGAATGATATATTATCTGGTTCTAATCACGAGCGTGCAGTGAGATCTTTGGGAAGAATATCTAGTTGAAAGTATACAATTTGTTCCTTTATATCTGAATTGAACTTCCGCAGATCTGCAACTATCAGAATTCTAGTCAATTTAGTATGATGCACAGTGAAGGGAATAATGCGATATGTCTAAATTTTCGAAGGCAATGACTGTAGCTTATCAGAAAGCTAGATCTAGAGCGATTGAGTGAGAGGAAAGGGTTTCTGGGAAAACCTGGACATTTCACGTTTTATGGACGTTGAAAGATTCTCCGAAGCCGCCGAGAGTAATCCTCTCCTTTCCGAAAGGAATATCATCGCTGCGAGCTCCAAACTAGTCGTGAGGGAAGACAAGCAGGCACTCGATCTGAGGGTGCCAGTCCATCGAGACAAATGACCGCTCCGACTCAAGTTCCACGAGTTTCTCATATTGTTCTGTTGCAGCATGGCAATCAAATGAATCACAATTCCAACAAAGTCGAATCAGAGCATCGCTCCGATGAAGGTCTCAGAAAGCTCTATACATGGTACCTTTAGTATGTACCTAATAGAAAATCAATGATTTAATTAGTATATCACGTACCGTATGTGCACCTTATACAAGATCTTTATTATGTGGGAATACTCCTGCCCCTCGAATAAACTACATAGTATGTACGCGATGATCGACTGCGTGACTTGAAGTCTGAAAATATGGGGAAACAGAGGTTTATTTTACTTGAAACGAGCCTATCTGATTCTATTATCATGCTAGCATTGTGATGAGACACACCCCAGTGGCTTCAAGTTCTCCCTTAGGTCCAGCACCCAGAATACCTCGGTCAATGATGGAATGACGTCTCCGTCTAAATGGGATACCGAGCCCCCAAGAAAATATCATGATGCATAAGTTGAGGCGGGTCTCAGAGGTGGAGATGCAATTCAGTTATGATAACCTTCACTTTCCTCCATGCCAGTGGATATATTCCAACTTGAACTTGAAGTTTGGCCTTTTGTGCGCAACGGGTCAACGACATACATACTATGTCTTATCCCCAACCTTGAAAGTTTCAAAGTTGTCAACTGAAACCAGTCGATATCAACCATCAGCCAAACAGTCCCCTGTAGTAGTGTTTGAGAGTGTCTGATAATGCTCAAGATAGCCCTTTAAATCCATTCATTTCCCGGTTGCTTTCATCTGCTGTCAGGGAGATGCAACTGGACAAAAATGGCATGCTGTGGATATGGGACTGGCTTAGAGCAATCGAGCCTGCATATCCGTCTACGGAGAGCTGCTAGGATATTAACGCAAGTACATGAACATCTGCGCATATAAAATGGAGCACAGAGCTAAGTCCCAACCACATCACACTGTTATAGTTCCACAATATACCATATGACCAATGAGCTATGCATAGAGTACCTAGGTATCAAGAGCACCACAAGAAAACCAAGAAATGGTCTATGACATCTATAACTATCTGGAGGATGGTAAATTGAAACAAAAGTCTCAATACGTACATATACAAGATCATTAAGTCAAGAACTTTTGGTCCTATTGACTGGGAGAACGAGCCCCCACAAATCATACGACTGTCTATTCACAGGCAAAGACACCCCGAAAATGGGGGATATAGGTAACCGCGTCAAATAGTAACAGACACGAGACAAAAAAAAGAGGAAAAAGCAAACGCCCGACACCATTGTGCACCCGGTATGGAAACCAATTTTGACCATGATTAAAAATGGATCTTGATTCGTTGCCCGTAGCAGTAGGGGGCCCTTAACGGCGCTGGTTCTTACCGATACCACGCTTTCCGGCGAACTATTTTGAGGTTGGTTAGAAAAATTTGTAATCAAAGAGAAAATAGTAGAAAATTGAAAACATACCAAGTGCTTGGGCAGAGCGGCGGTGGTGTGACGATCGGCCTCACCAGCACGAGCCATACGGTTCATCTGCTTCTGGCCCAGCTTTTGCAGGCGCTCGGCCTTGCTGCGAGAAGTGCCATCCTTATCCACAACACCGTCATTAAGTCTGTCAGTAGCCGCCTGGCTGCGAGCACGACTCTTAGCACGGGCAATAGCCTTGTGGGGGTCGTCAACGTCCATGGCGTCATCGTCACCAGGCTCGCTCCGAGTCAAAGTCCGGCCGCGGACCTGGCTCTGGGAACGGGCGCGGTCACCAGCAGCATCCACATCGTAACCGGCGGAGTCCAATGCACGCTCCAGCTGGGACAGCTTCTTGGCCTTGGCGCTACGGGGGATGGCAGCACGGTTCTTGAGAGATTTGCGCATCTTGGCGTCGTTGCGCATCAGGACACGCTTCTCGCGGATAAGGTTGGCCTTCATGCGAGTATCGGCATCTTCAGCATCCTCGACACTCTCGTCTGAGTCGTAGTATCCATCCGCCTCCAGCTTCTCTTCCTCTTCCTCCAGAGCAGCCAATTTCGACTCGATATCGGGATCCACAAAGTCGTAGATGTTCTTTCCGTTCCACACCTCGGGGATCTTGTCGTGCTTCCACTCGTCATTAGCCAAGGTGTAGTCGCGCTTCATATCGAAGCTATAGACACCGGCACCACCATTCTCCTCCTCCAGATCGCGCTCCAATGTCCGGCGGTTGGGATCGCTCTTGTCATATTTCTTGAGGTTCTTGACGGCCTCCGGAATGAAGGTCTCTCGGGTGACACCACCCATGGGCTGCGCAACGTGGATACGAGCCAGAACATCACCCAGACGGCCACCGGGAGTCTCGGCAGCAGTGTTGCTACCGGACTTGAGCTTCTGGGCCACTCGCTCAGCGAGCAGCTTATCACAAGCGGCATTCTTAACGGCAGTCACACCCTCGGTGGTAGTGCAGGAGGCCTGCAGAAGCTCGACATCATCCGACTTAAGAATGTCCTGCAGTTCTTGTTGCTGCTCGGGATCCAGATCTTCGGGGCGGCGAACATCAATCTTGTTAATGACAATGTACACGATCTTGTTGGCGAACAGAGGCTTAATGCTGTGGAAAAGCTTGATCTGATCGGTAACGGAGTAGCCGCACTGCTCGGAAAGATCCATGAAGTAGAGAATAGCAGAGCGCAAGTGAGCAACGGCGGTGATCGACTGCATTTCAATGGTGTTCATCTCCTCCAGAGGGTGGTCGAGAATACCGGGGGTATCAATAGCCTGGAAACGCAGGTACTTGTAGTCGAAGTGGCCGACAAACAGGGATTTGGTGGTGAAAGCATATGGCTGGACATCGACATCGGCGCGGGTGATGCTGCGCAGGAAACTCGACTTGCCGACATTAGGGTAACCGCAAATCAGCAGGGTGCGGGTGTTGGGGTCGATGGAAGGAAGACGACCCAAGTGCTGGCGGACCTGCTCTAGATAGACAAGGGGATCCTTCAGACGACGGCAGATGGTGGCCATGCGACCGAGCGCGGCACGCTTCAGCTGCTTGCACTGGAAGAGTGATTGCGCATATTTGATGAGGCGGACATAATCGCGGGAAACTGTCTCGATCAGGTGCTTGGCAGTGGAAACCTGGCCGAGAGCAATACGGAAATGGTCGGCATCATAGAGGGTGTTCATCAAATCCTTGTCTGGGTGATATTAGACTTTCGCCCCGAGGTAGCGGGATATGCGAAAAGAACTTACGGAAGGGGTGGATATCCTGCAGGCGAGGGAATCCATCCAGAATAGCCTGGAACTTCTCACAGAAGGTCTCCTGAGTGTACTTGACCTTACGAGTGTAGAAACCTGCACCAAGAAAATTTGATCAGCGATAATCCTTTATCGATAACACAATCGTCGGAGGTGCTTTTTTTTTTTCGTCGGCGCCTTGCATCAACGTCGAATTGAGATGAAGAACGATGGGACAGTACCTCTGATACGGCTGATCTTGAAACCGGCACGAATTTGTGTGGGAAGCTGGCGCTGGGTACGACTGAGGACGATGTCCAGGAATTCCTGGTTGGTGGGCACCGGCGCAATCTGGCGGTCAAAAAAGATTAGAGGGTGTTTCTTGAGGGCATGCAAACGGTGGAGAAGTTCCAGGCTTGAAGAAAAGAACAGAGCTTACATCCTTCCAAGTGGTCTTCATGATGGGCCACAGGAGTCTAGTAGGGAATGTACTGACTCTGGAGTGGGAGGTTGTTGGGGGGTCCGCAGTTGGATTTCCCCGACTGAAAAAAATTGTTTGTCGGACATTTCTGCCGGGCGGTGAACAAATGCGGGGGACGGGATTGGATGTGGCGATTAACCGAGTCTTTTCTTGATGCCAGGCAGTTTTGGGGGATGAGGATGATTTTTATTTGATGGTTTGGAGAGAAGAAAATATCTAGAGATGACTCGGAGTTTCCTGTGATAAATCTCTAGGAATATGTGCTGCAACCAAATATGGTGCCATATGGTAGGCGCTTGCAGTCTATATCCTACCGTGTCTAAAGTTTAAAGTCCCCCTCTTACATCGTGCATCTGGTTTCTTGGAGTTGTTGAGGATTTGTTTTATTGTTTATATTTCAAAGGAAGGTCGTGCCCATGTACAATGCATTCCACATATGGTACACGAACCCTGGCTGACTTGAGCAGCTCGAGCCCTTTTTCCATGAGACCCGTTAGACTGGCCATCACAATCCTATCCCAGTAAATAAAAAGGAGGAAGGAGAGAAAAAAAAAAAAAAAAAAAAAAAAAAAAAAAAAAAAAAAAAAAAAAGAAAATCAGGAAAAGACAGAAAAACACAAGATAAGACAAAAGAAACAAACTCCGTTTTCTTTCAAACCCGAAGACCAAAACCGATGACCGGACATGAACTGCGTTGACGGGGACATGAGAGATGAAAAGGGAAACAAAACAGAAATAATAAATAGGAGATATCGAGCAGATGGAGATACCAGCAGACCGGCAAGCTGATTATACACGGTCCACGCCGAAAAAGATGCATACGAACAAAAGGAAACCGCCAGGTCGACTCTCTTTCTAGCCCTGCAGGGGTTCATTACCGAACTCCAAGATCTATGATCTCATAGATTAGCGAAACCCCCTCGTTATCATCAAAGAAATTGGTTAAGTGACTTACCAGATCCCTCCATCCGCCGCCACCAAACTGGCATTTGCTCTCACCACGATCCTCGAAACCAAAAGACTTATAGAAATCCACCAGATGGTCATGGGCGATGATCGCGATACGGTCAGCAATCTGGGCTTCGCGGATACGGTGAATATACGACTTCATCAAAGTACTGCCGACTTGCTTGCCCTGGTGCTCTTCCAGCACGGCCAATGAGTGGATGGCGATGGTACCGCCACCCTCCTCATGACCAACAGCCTCTCCGTTCTCAAAGGTCCAACGTTCACCCTGCCAGTTGGAGGGGAGTTTCATAGATCTGTCGGTAACGCAGGGCTCTGAAGTACGAGTGGCGATAATGTGACCGACCAGAGTCGCTGGTGGCTTGGGATCACCAGCCTTGATGATAGGGAGAGTAAAGAGTCCCAGACTAAGTTCAGGGCACCGACTTAGACGATAAATGAACTACTCGGAAGATAACAAGTTAGCCTGGGCCCTTTCTTCCTTCGATTTTGCGATGCATGAGTATTTACATACCTTGTCACGCGAACAGCGCTCATTGTCGGGGAATGCTTTTTCAACCTCGACGCAGTCCTCGACATTTGACACGGAGAGTAGTTGAACGAAGGGGTGCAATTCGTCCAGCTTGGTGCGGTGATGCGTTGGGGGACGACGGAACCAAACTGGGTAATCGTTGGCATCCTCTTGATCGACGGCGACATAATCCTCGTCCACATCCTCGTCAATCTCGTCATCCTCAAGGGGGAAGCCATTGGCGAGCGAGATACCAGCGCGGGTCATGAAACGGGTGAGGTCGTTGTCGCTGGGGTTCGGCAGGGCCATATCCTCGACATTAGACAAAGGCTTCAGGCCAGAGGTTTCGGGTCCGGGCATAGACTCCGAGGACCGGTCGGTAGGGTCGGACATATTGAGATAAGAGAAATCGAGTTACGGGCCGGCTTGGTGGACGAAACGATTATGGGGATGGAAAGTGATCGCGTGTGGGCAGTAGCGCACGTCCACAATCGGTTTTGCAGGGGGGTCCCAGTTAGATGGTGGTAGTGGGGGGGATCGAGGGATGCAAATCTGGACCGGTGGGGATTTAGTATGCAGGTGACAAAAGGTGGACAATGCTGGCCAAAGAAATAAGATGCAAAGCCGCGAGCCTCAGAGCCCTGCTTCGGCACCATGGTGGTTATCTTTCACTGCAGCCGCGATTGGTGGCTGCAGATAAGAATTTGCGATGCAGCTGGGGCGTTTTACAAGTGTGCGCAAGGAGGGGCGGGATCGGAAGGGGAGGACAGGATGACGAAAGGAGGGAAGGGGTAAAAGGAGGAAGACATACCTCTCTTTCAAACCGAAGGTTGTAGAAGGGAGGAAACTGAGCAAATATATGGTAGGAGTGGGAGGGGGGGGTTGAATTGCGGGATGCAAAATCGCAGAAGCGGATTTCAAGATGGAAGGTGGCGGAGGGGGAACCTATCGGTACCACCCTAAGGCCCGGGATCGCCCTATCATACAAAGTACTCCGCGGTACCTCTAAAAGCGGTCAGATCTTCTCAGAGAGTAGAGAGAGAAAGAGGAAATATTCCTAAAACCCCTGCCATAGAAGATATGTAATCAGCGGTTCTACTTTTAAGTGATATCCTTATTCATTTTTAAATTTTCATGTTCTTTATACTACCTATTCCTAGTATCTCACTTGTGAGAGATGATCTTCAGTGCCAAGCTGCTTCAAGCTGTCGAGTCTGCACAAAATATCCTACCACGAAATTCTATCCCCTAAATGGGACGCTCACTTGTATCTGAAATTTTAATCAGCACCAGGAGACCCAAGAATAGACCGATCTATGATCTCGTGTCACTTTCCATCGCAACCAACGATGCTGCGTAACTGCGAAGCGGACAATTCCCCTTTCTGGGGGCCATCACCGTTTCACGTTCCTTGTGGCACTGATATGCGATCTAATCTATACCTATGGCAGATTATCGCTAGCCTCATCGAGGTTCGTCAAGCCCCGCCAAGTTCCGACGACAGGGATTCGAGGCTGCAGACTTCCAATCGCCGCCAACTGCCGCTAGGGCTGCTGCCCCGCCACGGTGGATGTCTTGACAACAATCTCCATCATGAGTGGATTGGAACAGCCAATCTCAAGACCGGACCAAAAATATATCCCTTTGTCTGATAATTCATGCGGGCCAAACAGGCCGACGACAAGATCGAGTGAAAATACCGCAGACAGTCTAGTCGGTGCAGCCGATAGTGTGTATGAAAGACTCTAAATGCGAATATGCTAGCGACAGTTGTTCACCCTTGATCTGATTGTAGGAACTGCCAAGCTTAATGAAACTGTTTATGAATGAGATAGTTTGTTGTTATAGGAAGTTCTCTATAGCCTTTGTCCACGATTCAAAAGATACGTACTAGTATTTAGCTACCCTTCCAATATTCTATCTTACGAAAATATCCAGAGAAACAAAGCTATCCTTAGAACACAACCAAATCATTGTTCTGCTGCTCTACACCTCGAGTTCCTATCTTTTTATGTTTCAAAACATTGCATCCTAGGCACAATAGCATAAAAGAAGTTCAAAGACCTCGAGAATAAGACTATTTTTATAGACAACCCCATTATTGCTCTCTAGTTCACCATACCCCGCTCTTTATCCTTGGGTCTCTTTCTTTCTTATGTTTCAAATCATTCCATTGTAGACACAAGAAGGTATTCGCAACAAAAGAAAAAGACAGGCCCAATATTAACCCCCCCCCGAACTCCACCGAGGACGAGATACAAAAATAAAAACCCCCAAATAACCCAGGTTAAAACGAATCATTCCAATAGCATCATAATCTGGATATCCAACCAATATCCAGTCACCTAACTACAGATTTATATTACTTCACTATGGCATGACGAGTGAATGCAGCTATTCGAGACATCCTATGTGATGTCTGCTATGGTGTCTCACAGAGTGTTGGCATATACACCGTTGATGAGGATGCTCCACCACTAGAGGTTACACCACGCCAAATCGCACACCGATTGACCCTGGCCGTTATCGAGGGTTTGTGTGAGGATTGTATACAGCCTGCCATAGACGCTCTTCATAGCAATTCTCGTGAGGCTATTGCACTTGAGCAAGGTATTGTTACTATTTGTAGTTCAGGGGACTCTGACGTAGAACAGGCAGAACAGATAGGACAACAGCCAGAAGGCTCACAAGCTGTTTCATCATTTCCAGCTTTTCAGACGGCAAGTGATAGTGAGTCCTCGGAGGGTAGATCTCATTTCATCGAAGATGTTTTGACACAACCACAGCAACAGTCGCAGTTATCAGCTAGGCACTGGAATGAGTGCCTATTTCATGCGTTACCTGATCCATCATGTGGTCTAGTTCTCTATATGTGAATAAATTCTTCTTCCTAGTTAGAAGGTTCCTCTTCTCAAGTTGATCTCTTCGCTCTTTGCAACTTCTGATTTTCTAGGTATAGGTAGCTTGGTATCCTTATACCACTACTCAGAAACGTATATTTGAATTTCAATTTTTTCGGATGGCATAAATGCACCTCACACTTATACACAGCCATAAGATCTCATAGTCAAAGCGAAGAATTCCAATCATGGAAAGATGCGACAATCATCAAATTCAACTTTATCTCCTTGAATAACAGTCAGTTGAAGTATCCACGCTTTCCACTAAATCTATTCACCTTAGCGCCACCTAAAACCATGCGGTGTCAGAGCCTCCCAGTTGGCTCGAGATACCTAGTAGATTTATCTTGAGATCGAGATCGGTCGCGCGACTCCCTGTCTAGTTTCAATCGAGCCAGTTCAACTTCAAGGTTGTTCCGCCATCTTTCCAGATCCGAAGACCTGCTAGCAGATAAAGCAGCATTATTTATCACCTGGAAGAGAATCAAAATGTAGCCCCCGAGCCGCCGCTTATTTCGAGGACCAAATCTTGCTGGGGCCATCGTGTGATCTAGGATTATGACCAAAAAGGTTGTGAAGGTGCCTGGAGGGCTGAAAAATGGAAGGGGACTTGAATTATCGAGTGTGGGTGAGATAATGAAGAATGTTAGGTATAAACAGAGGATGCCGGAAGGCCGAGTCAAGAAGTCCAACTTTTCAGGGGGATGTGAATTTTCAGTTTCAAAAACAGGAAGAGTATGGCGCGGATTATCGCAAGGAAGATTGTAATCGGGAATCGGAGAAGGTTGGGGTGTGGATGGTGATAAGTTGTTCATGCAGGATGGAGCAAGCGTGAGAGATAAAACACAGAAACGATGGAAATCACTCATCAATTAACTCATTGGGAAACCCTTCCAAAGGTTGCTGGGAGTATATCTTCCCTCGACTAGTCTTGAAATGGTGGACTTGACCTGTTTGGGAATCGAGGCACCCTGGTTCACCCATCCTGCCACGAATTGCTTGTTTAAAGCCTCAAGTTAGACAGGGGAGTAATACTAGAAGACATGCATAACAATAAAAACAATAGCAATAGCAGTAATAAAAATGAGAGGTTTCTCTCTTCAACCGGCTCTTGGGATACCTGAGGCCAAAATGGAAGACAACGACATCAGTATTAGTTGTCACATTCGTATGCCCAAACATGCTTTGGTTGTTGTATGTAGGTAGTACTGAACGTGAAACCTTCAGAACAGTCACTAATCAGACTCGTAGCTCTGCACCTTCGCCCTGCCCGTGGGTGCCTCGCTCGACTTTCTTGAAGAGTCCACACCACAGGAAATTCAGGAATTCAACAAAGTTTTGTGGATATCTACCGCTCTTTAAAGCAATGTATGTGGAGTTGCTCAATAGTGAGACAGTTGGGTACCTGGATTGTCTCTCTAAGACTCTGCACCTGCTCGAGAGTGTTACTCCGAGGTGCGGTTGAAGTCTATGGTCTATAGACCTTGTGAGTGGTTCAAGTTATAACGCTCATTGGCTCTCATTGGCTAGCCGCTATAACCGCCATAGCTTAAATATCGCCAGGCGGTGTGAAGACCTGCCGAGGATGCGTCATTCCCCAGTCAATTTACTTCTTTCTTACCTTACCTCACCAACCTTTTTGTTCAATTGATTTGACCTTTCACGGCTCTTATCTTTGGAGGCTGTTGCTCCCCTCGCACCAGTTGGGTGTTTGGCGGTTGAAAAGAATGAGCTCCCGAGTTCTGAGCTGGCCTCGCACTGCCCAAACCTCTCTAGCCAAGGTAAGAGATCTTTTGAGGTTATCTCCGGATACTCTCCCATTACCCCGAAATTGACCAAATTCTCTGCAGCAACATGTGACGCGATCCAAAGACCCGGCGGTATTGCGCCCAGTACAATCCCTGCCAAGGGTCCAGCAGGTTGCCGAATTCTCCAACACCAGTCGGCATAATGATCGGCTAGCGCGCCGAGCCAAAGAGAAGCTCTTAGACCGGGTCGGTAACCGATTCCTTCCTATATAAAATTGAAAGGAAGGCCAATAACTAATGCTAGATATACAGGAATTCTTTCTTAGCCTGCTGAGCTCTGCTTCCACCAAGCGTGAAGCCAAGTCGTACTTATCTCGCTTCAAGAACAACCCTCCCAACCCAGTCGCGAAGTCCCCGAATGAACAGGAGATTCCCGCTGAGAGTCCATCCGACTCGTTGCCCTCGGGTGTCAATCTAGGGTCATTCTACGGCGCTTCCAGGGCCGTCTATGACAGTCCAGTCTTCCGGCAAAACACCACTCCTGCCCCCCAAGGCCAAGAGCCCGCTGAAAGGCTTCATTTGGCCCTGATCAAGATCACGAACCCCCAGTCTCTCGACAATGATGTAATCACTGGTGTTGCAAAAACCCTGTCTCAACTCGTACGCTTGGGGATGGCATGCCTTGTGGTAGTTGACCCAGGAAAGATGGACGGCACTGCTGTGCGACAACTCGCGATTGAACAGGCTAATCGGATCTCGGCGGCGGTTGACGAACAGCCTGACTCAAAATCCTTCCGTCTAGACTCAGCATTTTCTCTTTCCGACAAAGGTCATGGACATCCTACGGTCATGTCGCGTAAGGGACTTTTGAGCCCGCTTCGTGATGGCCATGTCGTCATTGTAACTCCGGTTGCTTATTTGGAGGAGAACCCTAGAGCCGTTCCAGTGTCTGCCAATGATACTGTGATTGCATTGACTAAGGAATTTGCGGGATTGTCCACGAACCCAGATCCAGATGAAGACCCTTCGGTAACTGCAGAGCGAATCAATTCCCTCCAAACGGAAGTCTCACTGGACCGTGTGATTCTTTTACACCCCCTTGGAGGTATTCCGGCTTTTAGGGGACCCCAATCGTCCCATGTCTTCATCAACATGGAACAAGAATTTGATGAGATTGAAGAGGAGCTGTCCGATGCACGAGAATTGATCGCTGGAAACGCAAAGGTGACAGCGCCACATAAGGACACAGGGCCTGCATCTGCTTTATTGGACAGCAACCCGTTCTCCAAGTTTGTAAATGCAGATGTATACTCTCCTCTCCCTGGGCAATCGAACCAGCTTCCGGGTGCGGAGGCGATGTCAGTTCTGCTGGATGGCCATTTGGACAATCTCCGCCTGTCTCAGCAGACTCTGGCAATGTTACCCTCAGCCTCCTCCGGTATCATTGCATCTCCCCAGGAAGTTGCCAACTCTGCCCAATCCCCCCAGGTTGCTCCGTCGGATGTCTCTGCCGTTGGAACCCGACGCCGGCGCAACCCTCTCATCCACAATCTTCTCACCGATAAGCCTCTTCTTTCGTCGTCGCTTCCACCGGGACGTCGTGCTGCTGGGTCTAGCCGACCCAGTGCCATCAGCCCGCTCCCACCCCATACCACTTTTGTGAAAAAAGGCATGCCTCTTACACTCCTACCTAACCCATATACACACATGTGGACTGCCCAAGGTCAGCCACGTCTGCAGTTGAATGATCCGTCGATCGACCTGCCCCGCCTCGTCCACCTCATCGAAGATTCCTTCGACCGCAAGCTTGACGTGCAAGATTATCTGGAACGCGTGAATGACCGCATCGCCGGCATCATTGTTGCAGGTGAATACGAAGGCGGTGCAATTCTCACGTGGGAAACACCGCCTGGTGTGGTCGACGATGGCAGCCCCGAAAATGCCGCTCGTATGGTTCCGTACCTGGATAAATTCGCAGTGCTCAAACGCAGTCAGGGCGCCGGCGGTGTGGCCGACGTTGTCTTCAATGCAATGGTGCGTACGTGCTTCCCCAATGGGGTATGCTGGCGCAGTCGCAAGGATAATCCTGTCAACAAGTGGTACTTTGAGCGATCTTGTGGGTCCTGGAAGCTGGCCGACAGCAATTGGACAATGTTTTGGACCACGCCTGGCTTGCCAGAAGACACCTTGCGGTTCCAGGACTATGAGGCTGTGTGCCGGGCTATTCAACCCAGCTGGGCTGATAATAAAAGCGTTGTTGATTAAAGCACATAGTAAAAATCGGTGGGATCTTTGTGTATATAGTAGTCAAGTCACCTTTCAGGCGGGATTGGAAATATGAAAGAAAATATATCATGATTAAACAGTGCTCACCATGATTAAACAACCCCCAGCTTCGCTATATTGTTTCAGAATAGCCACTGGAACTTGAACTGCTTCACATTTAGTTATTTACTACAGTAGTACTAGTAGTACTTATATGTGGTGGGTCCAAAGTCTAGAACGCGTCCCGCACTCCGCCAAAATCGTAGGTAAGCAATGGAGTTCCCCCATCCCCCATCTCCTCCCATCTCCCCGACCTCCCCAACTTCTTCCCTCTACGTGATGGCGCAATGACACGATGCCCATCTGCATCGAATGTTCCTATCCCGTCTCGCACCTGTATAGTGCATACAGTCGCGCCGATGATCGTTCTCAGGGAAAAGGCGTGCGATTGACCCAGTGTCCGCGCTGCCAGCGCTTCGCCGACAAATACGTGGAATATGACTTTGTCGTGATCTTTATCGACCTGGTGCTGATTAAACCACAAGTAAGCTACCCCCGGGCATAGAATATATCCTGAAATTGATCAAATGATCCCCGTTGGGACAGGTCTACCGTCATCTCCTCTTCAACCGACTTGGGCGTGATGACAATCGCTTTGATGTGAGCCACCCTGACCACTTTCGCACACGAGGTCTACAAACTAATGCGCTGGTGCCACAGCGGTCAATTATTCGATTGGGCATTCTTCTTTTGCTCTTCGATGTCTACCTCACCTGGGCCCGTCTAGAGAAAGACCCTTCCCTCGCAACGACTTTCATATCCCGCACCCCCATCGTCGTGCAATACCTCTTCTTCCTTACCCTGAACGCAGCCGCAACTCTTGCGCATCACCTTACAGTCCGCCTCCTCGCCTCAATCCTTGTTCCAAAGTCTCATCGCTATGCTGGACCAGAAACCAACACCACCACTGCTGCTACGACTGCACCTCCATCTGGCACAACCACAGGCGACACAACTCCCTTCCCATCCGGGCCTCCAACCCCAACCATCCGGCCCTCACCCTCATCACAATCTATTCCAACTCAATCCACACAGCAATTAGGCCCAGCCGCAGCTTCGGCAAAGTTCCCGCCAAATGCAAGCATCAACGACCTACCCTCTCCAGCAGACCCATCACATCCGACCCAAAACATCCCACCTCAGCGCCCACCACCACCCCTCCGCCGAACCTCAACCGCACCCCCACAAATGATCCAGCCTCTTCCCCCACCAACAGCCGCCAGTCCAACGGCAATCAGCACTGCCCTGCTAGTTAGCAGCTGTGCAAAGGTCTTCCCCATCCTCTTAGTAATCTGGGGCGCCGACGGTCGAGGCAATATCAAAGAAAGCAATTCAGGGACAGGGCGGAAAGACGTGGGCGCTGCAAAAGCAGCCCTCTCTTCAGACCGGGATTCGACAGCTGCGCCCTCATTCCTAGAATCTTCCCTTGCGGCCGCGGAGTCCTTGCTGCGACCGTACCTCCCAACCAGCTATCTGACGGGGCTCTTTGATTGTCTTGCGTCATTGCTTTCGCTCGGGGTTGTGGATGCTCACCTAGTACTGCTGAGCAATATCGAGGCACTTTATATTCTGCTTGGCTGCGGTTATTTACGTGCTGTGGCAGTTGCTGTTGCGGGACAGATTGCCAGGTGGGCAGTGCAGAAAGTGATTCTTGGAGCCGTGGGGGTTGGATAAAATGAAATGTGATTTTTATTCGAATTGGAGTTCGGGAGGGGAGGGGTTCTGGATAGATTCTGAAGATAGATCTTAATGAGTATATAACTTTTAATATGTATTTATGCCCCTACTAGTACTCGTATGACATCCCAGATATCAACCTGGGAATAACAGTCAATAGCTAAGCAGATGGTAGGATCAAAGATAATCTAATCAATTCATTCAGACAAAAAGGGAAAACACTGTACAGAACACCCGCAACCCAAGTGCATACGATTTAGATCACCGCTGAATATCCCCGCCACGAGGAACAAAAATCAAAAGATTTCCACGGGATGGCAGAGAACAGGATAGAATTTCAGCGAGGATATATAGGAATACCCATCAACTGGACATGGTACATGTTACACGTGACATGGATGCCAGAAAAGCCCGGCCCGAAATAACAAGAAAGACAAGCAAGCGAAAACCCCCAGAAACAAAGTTAGCTGTTTTAATTGGGTACTCGTCCAGGGCGGATATCGGAGCGCTTGGGCGCGATGAGCGGGTTCAACTGGGCAAGGAAGACGATTGCTGAAAGCATGTTAGTGATCATTCCATTCGCATTTCGTTTCGGCTTTGAGAAAGAGGGATAAGGGATCTGTGACATACCCCACATCAAATAACAAGAAACAAATGAGAGAATGAGTGTGCTGCGCCAGACACTGGATACAATCGGGATATATGATTAGCTCGGTCGCTTGTATGAGTTATATAGCAGTAAACGACTTACGTTCGACTTTCATTCTTCGGGGAAAGGAACCAAGCTGCCGCGGAGGCAGCCACGACGATAATGAGGCCGACGAGGAGACTCCAACTGGAGAGAATATGTTAGCGATACTCAGCTAATAGATTATTTGTATATTGTTGTATTTCCAGGGGATTCGAAGATGAAGAGAAAGCCCGGCGAATGATGTGCTCGGTTTCCCGCATCAAGTCCGAACAAGGACACATACCCGCTCGCCATTTTGATTGTGTTTGTTCAGATGTGTGACCTGAGAAAGACTCCGACTTATTGAGTTCGTGTTTGCCGGAACTGGGAGCCGGGTTATGCTTTTCACTGGCCGATTCTTCGACCCAGGGCGTTTTCAAGTGGAGGAAGGTATTCAGAACCGTGTGGGGGTGTACCGGTTCGGGATGATTGCGCGAGAGGATGAACCAGGAAGAGGCCCACGGAGACGAATAATATGTGGATAATTCGGTGGGCGTGTAGTCAGTGAATCAATGTAGCGATAACTTGGCCCGAAAAGTCACAGGTGCTGGGTATCGTGAGAGCGATGATGCCGCAAGGAAGTAATTATCGGTGGACGGTAGTAGGCAACACGGCGCGTGTATCTGGAATCCGAGGTTGTTCGAGGGAGGTGCGATTCGTTCGCTATGATATCTCGTAATGGATAATTTGGGAAATGCGACGACCGGACAGGATGTCAGTTTCGAGGGTGAGCTGGCAGTTGGAGCGGCGTTGAATGTCGGAGCTCCTGGAGCTAGCGGGACGTTGGTGGCCTGAGGTGTCAGGGCGGTCTACTCAGTCTGGGCGAGACAACTATACAGCTCTACTATAACTACAGCACACACACATAAACAAGGCCGTCCTTATGATAACAAGAAGAATAGCTGGGTCATTCAGATCTAATCCCACTGAGTCAAAGACAGAAGCGGGAAAGAAAAGGTTTAATGTTGTTCTCTGGCAATGGAACAGAAGCAAAAGGGGGGGGGGGCTAGATACAGTAAAGCTACGAGCCAGTGTTAAGCCGCAGCTCAGGAAATAAAAGAAACGCAATAGACGCAAAGAACTACATTTAAGCGCCTTCACGGCTCTTGCGGTAGCTGGCCTGAACCCAAAAGTTAGATACACCGGAAGCATTATGAAGATTGCTGAGAGGGCTCTGGTACCTCTTGCTCAACCTGCAGGGCATCGACAGTAGGGGCGAGCTCGCTGAGAATCTCGTAGGCCTTCTTGTGGAACTCCAGTTGGGCGGCGATCAGATCAGCCAGGTTGCGAAGGGGTTCGGGGGTATCAAGGACCTGGAGTAAGGGGGTCGATGTCAGTATCGGCGGTAGTACAACAGTAGCGTTACAATTCTGAAAGGGGATAGGGTGGGAAGTGAGAGCAACGTACGTTCTTCATCACGCTCACGGCCTCCTCAGTCTGGCCAACAAACTCATCTTCAGCTTGCTCAATCTCTTGACGGGCATCCTCGCTCAAGTTATCGAGATCACCACGGGCAGCAGCCTTCTTGGCAGCCTTGACAGAGTCCAGCGTCAGGCGGGCGTTCTCAACGTTCTTGCGAGCCTTGGCCGCAAACATCAAGTTGGTGTTGAGGGTAGTGTTCCAGCCAGCCAGGAAACGGGATTGGATCTGAGCATCCTGAGCCAAACGGGCCTCGCCGACCTTCTCTTCCGCCAGAGCATATTTCTCCAGCGCGGAAGCAAGCGGGTCCTCACCCTCGGTGCTCTGCACCAGGGTCTGGGAGCCGGCGAGCGAGGCGCGCGCGATGGCGTGGTTGAAAGTCTTGGGCTGGGGCTTCGCGGTGGGGGGAGCAGTCAGGGCGGCCTGAGCCTCGGCGGGGGAACCAGCCTGCGAAAGCAGGGTGACCTTCTCATTGATCGTGCGGCCGAGGTCATTGAAGGACTCGCGAATGTTGGGTGGGTAGTCATAGGCCTCGTTAGAGTATTGGGAGCTGTTGTCGCAGATCGATGACCCACACTGGTCAGCGGAGAGTTTCTTCGGGGAGGGTGGACAGCGCAGGTCTGCACCGGGCATTGCCCAGTGTCCTGCACACAGACACGAAGGGAAAGAGCTGGAACTCACGTCACAGAAAGCAGCTTCTGGTGGACCAGCTTGAGCGCATCAACGCGCTTCTCGAGCTCGATGTACTCATCGGGGAGCTGGGTCTTGTCTTCGGCCTGGCCCAGTTGCTCTTTGATCATCTGCTGGGTGCGCTGCGCGAAGGGCGTGAAGTTCGCACTGCTCGCGAAAATGATAGGCAAGACAAGGTTAGCCAAACGATCATGGTCTCGGACACAGGAGATTGGGGGGACGGGTGGGTAAGGAGGGATATCTCAGCGGAGGCTGACTTGAGGGGTGTGGCGGGGCTCACCTGAAGTTCTTGCCGAATGCCTGCACTCGATCCATGATTGCGGTTTTTAGGGAGTGACGGGTTGGGGGGAGAAGGAGATTCTGGGGAGGTTGATAGGACTGTCGTCAACCACAACGAAGGTGCGATGGTCGCCCGCTGCACCGCCCCACCGCACCGCCACGGTTTCATGAGGCCCAGGCCCTCAGGCAGCCGTGCTCTTAGCTAGATTTACTTTGAGGTATTTATTTGAAAGAAATTGTGAAAATGAGTTAATAAAATACATGCAGGAGAAAAAAGAAAAGAGCCGCAAATGTGTAATAATTCATCCAGATCGTGAAAATCATCCCGTGCGTCCTCAACGTGTCCGGACTCCCAGCAAGAACACGTAGTTGTAAAGAGAGAATTAAAATGAAATTAAAATAAATGAATGCAGATCCTCAAGTCAGCGTCGCAAACATGGCACGCATCACCCGAGAATTAGGTTCTAAGTTTGGATGTCAGTAAGACTCTGAGGGCATTTGTAGATCAAGGATATGCTGGATATACCTTTGCGCTCTGATCTGTTGATCTCGATCTTCTCCTCTGCATTCCCTCTGTTGTCAACAGTATCAGTTTCACGCTGTCGCGTGATCTCGATTCCTCCTTGACGCTCCAGTCGCAACATTCTCGTTTCCTCTTCCAGTTCACGAATATATGCGTCGACTTCGTGGTCACTATCTCGAGGACGGATCAACGTTAGTTGACCGGTGTGTGGTCGAGACTCAATTCGTTCCTCGAGATACCCGCGAGGTTCGATTAGTCGTACTGGGGATGATAGGCGGCGTCGTCCATGCACCGAAATTGATCGCGGTCGGGAGATTGCGCGAGGTCGTGGTCGAGACCGCTCGACAATTTCTTCATACTCGATATCCTCTCGGCGTGATGGCGAGGCCTCGACGATAAAAGCCTCATGACTTGAACGAGGCGAATGGTGGTGAGATCGGTGCGAGTGACTGTCGATCTCAAGATACTCGGTGGTTACTCGTTCGGGAGGTAGCTGTCGTACCGGGGACCGTGAAACTCGTAGATATTCGGCTGTGTATTGGTCAACCATCACTGCTTTCCAAAGGGGACCCCGAGAAAGTAACTTACTTTCTGTGTGGGCCGGACGACGGAACTCTTTGCTGAGGCTGATCACTTCGTCAATTTGTTCTTTGGACAATGCTTTTTGAATGATGATTGTCTCATTCTATTCCATGTATCAGCATGAAATCCATGGTGCCATGTTGTTTTCCCGCTACTATCAACAACTTACCTCTTCCTTGAACGGGTACCCCAGATCCAAGATCGCGTGGACATGAACCCATTTCCGAGGAATGCGGGTCTTGCCCTTGCGTGGATATGGCTTTTCCTCATGCCGATGACGAGCCGCGCTACTAGAACGACGTCGACGACGGTTCATGGTCTCTCTATGATCGAACTCTCGGAATTCTTCGTCGCCGTAATAATCGGGTTCGGCGATGCGGATATCTTCGTAGACTTCGCGTTCACGGTATCGTCCAGGTGAAGGCCGGTGTACCGGAGGTGGTGGCACATGGGGCATGCGAGGAGCACGATCGCGAGCTTCGAATGCCTCCATTTTGCGGCGAGGGATGCGATCAAAAGTATCGAGGGACGACTGCCGCCTAAGTAGACGGGGCGCAGTGAACGACGGACTCTCGTCACGACGACGACGACGGTCATGCGCCACTACGGGGCCAGAAGCAGATGGATGAGACAGGTGCTCATCTTCATAGTATCGCCCTGGGGCCCGCGCTGGGGGCCCATATCGGTCATCTTCACGGAGGCGGGATTCGAAACGTTCATCTTCGCGCATGCGGGGTCGATCTCGCTCAACAACGGGCGGGCCGCGAGAGTAGCGGTCATAGCGATCACGATCGCGAGAGTCTAGAGTGCCTGTCGAGGAACGGTAATCATCGTAGCGCGACATGACTTAGGGCGAGATCACCCGATTTCCGAAAACAAAGATGACGGAGCTGAACCGTGGATGACGAGGGCGGCTGACTTGGGGTCAAAGGTGGGGTGGGGAGGCAGAAACAGGAACAGGAACAGGAAGAGGAACGATAACAGAGAGCACGGGAGAAATGAAAGAAGATCCAGGGAGGGGTGAGAGGCAAAAGCACAGAGAGGGGCAGACGCAGAAGCGGAAGCAGAAGCAGATGCAAGTGTTAGCTGAAAGAAGCAGCTCGCATTCAGCCTTAGGGAAGGTGCGTCAGGCAGAAGTGGCAATGATGACATTTTGGGGCAAGTGGGGGGCTTGACTGTGGCTGATGCCATACACTATAGACTATTTTGTAGTAGTTTAGTATTTAGTTAAGGGTTAGTTACTAGCTAGACTATCTGACATTCCTCTCTACACTTCCAGGTTTTGCATATCACTCTCCAAGCTCAGCAGCCCCATTCCTCGAGATGCCCGGTCGTTGAGTTCCACTACAAATCGTTGGTCATCATTCTGCACCGCCCCCTCTCGGTGAAGTACATCCTATCAAAGGTTAGTCCGAATGAAAATCATTGGGCAGAATCTCACTTACTTGGCTATCTCGGTCTGCTGGCAACTCGAAAGATCGCTCGTATGGTGGGCCGCGCCCATGTTTGGCTGCCACAATCCAGGCCTTTTCACAGCCACCAGCGATAGTATCGGAGGTTTTCCATCCTGTCAATCGAGATATGTCGCGCAGCTTGGCTATTATCCAGACACGCTGCGCCGGATCCATGTACTGCACTCCTGCAAAGAAGATCGGCACCGTCATCTCCGTGAGAGACGACCCCAATGTGGGACTCAGGCTGCCAGCTTGAAGATTGTATCTTTGTGGGTAGTAGATGCCTGCAGTGATTCGGCCGATAATCTGTGCATATTCCGCAGTTGCGGGAGCAGCCACCCCCGCAGCCATCATCATGGCCGCTGGCATCGATGGATGAAGTCGGTGTAATAAAATCCGAGCCAGGTAATAGAATCCCCATACCACAGCCACAGTATGCGTCCGGTATTGTAGCGCAGGGCCAAATGGAGTTGAAATCGAAGGAGTCACGTCTGCAGGTAGTGGCTGGAAATCTCGTCCGAGCCCTTCGGCGAAGGTGTCTAGTGCAGTCAAGATCTGCTCCCAATCCTGCTCTGCTTCGTTGTATTTCTCTTGGATCTCCTTGTGACTCGTCTCATTCTCATCGACTTCCTCTGATGACTCCCGTTGGTCCTGTCGACCATCCACGAACCCAGATGGAAGACGAGTTGGAGGCCTGGGTGGTATCATGCCATACATGGGGGGTCCTTCAGGGGCAGCTGGCTGCGGTGGTGGGCCCCTCCGTGAAGAATCCGGAGGCGACGCAGACGCAGACGCAGAACCAGAGCCAGAGTTCGAATTCGGAGAGGCAGAGGAGGAAGATCCTGGCGGCCCAGGAGGTCCGGGTCTTTTGTTTGAATCACCGCCAGCGAAACGACCCATGAATTTGAACAATGCGGGACCTGGCTTCCAATCTGTGCCAGCTATACGGAGCGCTCTTAACTTTCGCTTCCGGTCTCGATAGCCAAAATCCGTGATACGCGAAAGCATGAGCCAAAGATGATCAGATGACCCGTAAATGGCATCTAGTCTGCCGATGCCAGCGCGGGGCGGGCATTGGGCTTTCATATAGAAGGGTACGCTGAACGTCAAATGAGTTAGAGTCTCACGGGTTATGAGGATGTGAGGACTTACAAAAGTTTCTCTCCACTGACCAGACTGTGCAAAAGATCTTGTTTATTGAACCACCAGTATAGGTCGCACTGATGTCGGAAGTTCTCAATATCCTTGCGGGAAAAGAACACCTTTGGAGATTGGGAGCTCTCGTTCTCGACGGAGCCAAACTCGTCGTAGTTGATGACCCGCCCCAGAATGGAACTTAAGAATCCTTCATCCACAGAGGACTCTTTCTCGGCAAAAGGGTCATCTTCATTCTCATCATTGTCGAGGCCAAATGGATACATATGTGGATTAGACCACTTCATCTGCTGCCGTTGTTCATCAATCTGGCGCCTATATGCTCGAAGATCTCGAGTTGTGCCTGCAAAGTCGATTTCTTTCACGAGCTGGGCAGCGCCAGCAACGTGGCTATTCCATTTCGAGTGATCGGCTGATATTACTTCGTAGTATGCAAGCAGCTGTGTGGCGGCCAAGGTGCCTATCTGCTTTCGTCGCATCGGTAAACTAACCGCACGACCAATTCGTTTCAATGCATAGTGATAGTGCTTCAAAGACACCGTCGAAGGCACTCCTTGGAGCGACGCAATATGCAAACTACTGACCGCCAGAATGGCCTGAAGCAGCGCAGGGTGTTCCAAGGCTTTGAGAGGGAGAGTATATGTCCATAGACCTTGTTGAGCAGGGGGGACCTGGACACCTAAAACAATCGAAGAGTCGGTCGGGTGCCGCTCGAATACAGACAGACATGGCCCGGTCGAGTGGATGAAGTGGGCAAAGATACGAGCAGTTTTCGGATTGTTTAGTGGAGAAGACCCGAGCGAGGGGCGATAATTAGCAAGGACATTCGGCTCATTGAGGTGGCTCGTGAAAGAACGAAGCTGGCTGTCATGGTTCGCAGAGGCCATGATGAGAGTTAGCTGATTGAACCCCTCACTCTGTGTCTGGTCCACCATTTCTTCATCAGACTCTACATCATAGTAGTCTTCAAGTTCATCTTCCATATAAGCAACTTGTGGCTGAGATGGAGGAATGAATGGTGCCGATGAAGTGAACTGCGGAGTTCCTTGCCTAGGCTGTTGCGGATAATGATATAGAGCAGGTGGCTGTGTGAAAAACGAAATCCCTTAGTTAACAAATAGATCAAGCGTCAGCGTCGGTAGAAATCCCATCAAAATACGTACCGGTGGGAATAATGGATTTTCATAGCCTTTGTTCGTCGCTGATTCACTGGCCAATTGAGCGGCATACTGAGCAGCATAGTCTTGAGATGTCGGGAAATTTTCCCAGTTCAAGTTATTTGCTGGTTGCAAATACTGGGGATCTAGCTTTTGATCATAATGCGCGTAGTTTTCTGTTAAATCGATAGACTGTGACTGTGACGGTGGCTGTGGCTGTGGCTGTGGTAGCGGTTGTGACAGCGGCAGCTTTTGTGTATAGTCGACCGTGTCCGCATCTTGGAACTCAGACGCCGACGCCTGCCGATCTTTCTCTCTGGTCTGGAATGGCCAAGATTGAGGTATCTGTACTGGCGGCGTTGGATAATAGAATTGTGGTGCAGTAGCAGTAGTAGTGGCAGCGGGTGTCCTCTCTGGTGGGGATGTCTCAGATGGCTGAATAGCTTGATACCCCGTGGCTGGCATGTTGACGGGCCGTGGTGCCAGCATGGGATGCTGGGCAGCCGCAGCAGCCTGTTGAGCTGGTAACGGCTCATTGAATAAAGGCACTCGCATCTGCTGCTGCATCTGGAAATCCTGGCTTTGAGGTGGGCCAGAAGCGCCGAAAATGCCCATGGGGTTCTTGAAAATCACTCTTTGGGCGTAACCCTCACAGATCCGCTTGGATTTCACACAGTTACTACATATCGGCTTCTCTTCGCCGCATTTAATGCGACGCTTCCTACAGGCTTCAATAGAAGGTCAGCGTGGTCGGATCCCTGATAAGTCCCTGGGAGCACGATACTTAAACATCCGGTTTTGGTTCGCTTCTTCGGGACTCTGCGGGGGCCCGGATTTCTTGCCTCAACAAGACCGTCGGAAAGTCCAGGCAGTTGCATTGTGTCGAAATGGTCTGCTATCATCGAGGATGCGATGAAAATGCATAGTGGGGCAAAGGAAGAGCGAGGAAAGAGAAAACCAATGGGGCTAAAAAGGGCTAAGAAGGGCTTGTAAGACGCGGGCTTTAGAGGTGAGTCTGGATTTGATCTCCACAGAGCGGGCAACACTGCCGAGCATTGCAGATCACCCGACAACCTACATTTACGGGGGAAATGACCAGTTGTAGTTGTAGACTTGTAGTTATAATTTTCAGGAGGTTAAATACACCCATCTGTCCATTCTTATAGACATCTTCTATACACTCTCTTCCCCAGCAGATGTGGTATCCCCCTTTTTCTGCTGCCACGCAATCGGCGCTATTAATCTAGACCGGGTGACTTGAAACACGAACTGACCTGCGGCTGACCTATCGCATAATGCATTACGAAGCTTTCTTCCAGGTTAAAAAGCTTAAAATATAGTGGTGAGATTCTTCAGAGTCGTGCAGAACTCTTTGATTGCCCATGGCTGACGCTGACTCGAAGCGTCTCCACATTGTGGTGTCAGTGACAGAGGTACAAATCTCTTCCCAGTGTAGAACGAGGAAAGAGAAAATGTTGCACGCCCCGTGAAGCACTTGAACCAGGTCTTTATTTGAAACAATCCAATCGTGAAAGAAGAACAGCCATTCCAGCATGTTAATTGTTGCAAAGGGGAGGAAGGCCATAGCCATGGTGGGCTGTATAGAATGTATTGTAAAATACGTAATCAAATTACCGGCGGTCTACGAATTTTGCCGGCAACTTTTTTTTTTTTGGCGAATGCAGCAGCTGTTGCTTCCACCCACTCCGAGAGGTACATCGGCACAGAAAATTAGCTCCCGCTAAGAAAGAGATATCGAAAACATTTACTGATCGTCTCATCCAATACAATCATGTTCGCCGTACCAGGATGGTCGGTCCCAAGCTCTGCGCTTAAATCGCAGACCGAACAGGCGCCGCCAGCTCAAAACGAGTCGCAATCGAACAAGGATACTCCCACGAACTCGAAAAACAAGAAGCGCAAGCGTGGAAATGACCGGGTAACAAATGGCAATGTCGATGAGATGTATCGCAAGCATATTGAGGGCGAAACCACTCCCAAGCAAGGCAAGCCTGCCAACGATTCGAAGCTCGATAAAAAGCGCAAGGACAAACAAGCTCCTGCTGCCCCAGAATCCCCGAAGGTGACGGACGAGGCTGTGAAACCCACCAATGCTGAGACTGTGGAGGACGACGGAAAGCAAACGAAGAAGCAGAAGAAGAACAAGAAGAACAAGAAGGACAACGAGGACCAGACCGATAAGAAGGATGCTGCGAAACCCCCCTCAAAGGAGACCGCTGCTGCTCTGGATGCACTTGCGCCGCCTCCGGCAACCACGGCGACACTTACACCCCTTCAACAAGCGATGCGCCAAAAGCTGGTTTCCTCCCGTTTCCGCCACCTGAACGAAACACTGTATACAACAGACTCCTCCAAAGCCGTCGAGCTGTTCAATGCGAACCCAGAACTGTTCGATGAATATCATGCTGGGTTTTCCCGCCAGGTGAAAGAATCTTGGCCGTCAAACCCCGTTGATGGTTATATCCAAACTGTTCGTCGCCGGGCCGCTGTCCCTCCCCCGAAAAGGGGACAGAAACCGCAACCGAACAGGGCTATGCCTATGCCCCGCCGGCCTAATGGCGCATGCACGATTGCTGACTTGGGTTGTGGTGATGGTCAGCTCACTCGTGCACTGACCCCTTCTTCCAAGAGGCTGAATCTGAAGATCAACAGTTATGATCTCCAATCTCCAGACCCCCTGATTACGAAAGCGGATATCTCCAATCTGCCCGTGGAAGATGGCTCTGCCGACGTTGCGATCTTCTGTCTCAGTCTGATGGGAACCAACTGGGTCTCCTTCGTCGAGGAAGCGTGGCGCGTGTTGCGTAGCGACGGCAAGGGTGAATGCTGGGTTAGTGAGGTCAAAAGCCGATTTGGCAAAGTGACCCGTAAGAAGGCCCAGATCGGTGCCCAGAAGCCCCTCAGCAAGGCCGAACAAAAGAAACAGAAAAAGAAGAAGGGAGACGACGAGTCTGATCTGGACGATGAAGACATCTACGCCGAGGATGCTCGCCCAGCCAACAACAACAACGACGAAACAGATATCTCGGCGTTCGTCGAAGTCTTCCGGACCCGGGGCTTCGTGCTTCGTGAGGAATCTGTGGATAAATCGAACAAGATGTTTGTCAAAATGGAGTTTGTAAAGGCTGGAGGTCCCCCAACGAAGGGCAAACACGCCACAGGGCTGAGTGCTCCTGCTCCGGGAACCAAAAAGCGCTTTGTCGACCGCAAGCCAGACAACGGCATGACACCTGAACAAGAGGCACAAGTTCTGAAGCCTTGCGTGTACAAGATTCGTTGAGTGTTGCGATAAAAGTGTATAATGCAGCTATTACCTTACATATTCTTGAATTTTTCCATCTACAACTTGAAGGCCGGAGCAAATAACTTGAAATTGTAAGATATTCTGAAATATATTTTAGCATAGGAGCTCGCTGGATATCTTCAAACTTGAAAGGAGAACTTGAAGTACCTAGTAGGTACTAATCCGTAGTTCCGAATCTTTCTTCAAGTTTGAAGATATCTAGTAACCAGCTCGTATGCTAAAAGATACTCCGAGTCGACATCGGCCCTACTAGTAGGCCTGATATCCAACCTTGGAAGTATGATATATCAAGTATCGATCTCTTTCAACTTGCACCCGGGCGCCATTGGCCTTCCATCTTTCAAAAATGTCAGCATTTAATTGATTATAGAACCACGCGGCATGAATTGCAAGCTCATATTTATTTGCTTCCCGCACATCCACTGGCATTGTCGATAACCTCATGTTTAGGCCGAATGCGGGGAAACGTGACATGTACCCCGCAACCAATTCAGTTTGCCAGGGTCGCTTTTTAGCCAGAATATGGTAAAATAAACACCCACCAACCAAGATTAGCCCATACCTTGAGCTTTGGCCGCTCTGGTTGAAGGTGCGCAACATAAGTAGCGTGGGGGCTCACTAGATCGGGTTGTTCTCCCACATCGGCCTTCGGGAGACATCTCCGATCAAGCTTGTTATATAGCCAGCATTCCCCTCTAGCTACATGCATATGCGAGCAATAACTCCTGAAAAATACACCAGTATAAATTAAAATGTCCATCCAAGCAAATGGGCAAACGCCCTCGCAAGCCTTTAGTAACTCACCCTTCCGCACCCGTGCCGATCTACAAGCAGCATGTTGCGCATTACTCGACCCATTAATCCCCCTCTTTACTCCAGGAGGCAGCCGCGTGAAAATCGGATCATCGACTACGCGTTTCGATGAAGGTGGTGCCCAAATCGAGGGATATGCCCGACCTCTTTGGGCCCTGGCATCCTTGCTTGCCGGAAACTATGATTATACCGAGGCTGCGCGATGGCGTGAAGGGATCATTAACGGCACAGATCCCAACCATGCAGAGTTTTGGGGCAACATAGAAGATTCAGATCAGCGTATGGTCGAAATGTGTCCCATCGGCTTCACTCTTGCTGTTGCGCCCCATATTTTCTGGGAGCCCTTGACGCAGCCTCAGAAGGATAATGTGACTAATTGGCTTGCGAGTATCAATGCGCGAGAAATGCCTAATACAAATTGGTATGAGGAACCATCGATATAAAATGACATGAAGACTAATTTGCTTTCTGTGTAGGCTCTGGTTCCGAGTATTTGCGAATCTCGGTCTCCGGAAAAATGGCGCTTCTTACTCTCTCGCACGCATCGAAGCCGATATGGATCACTTGGATACATTTCATGTTGGTGGAGGCTGGAGCAATGATGGACCTAAAAGCCACCATCAGATGGATTATTATTCGGGATCTTTTGCTATTCAATTCTTACAGCTGCTCTACTCGAAGCTCGCTGGAGATTTCGATCCCCAGCGAGCTGAGAGATACCGCGAGCGAGCTAAGGAGTTTGCCAAAGACTTCGTCCACTACTTTAACCCAGACGGTGTGTCTTATAACTGAAAATCGTGATGTATTCAAACTAATGAAAGATCCTTCATACGGCAGGACGAGCCATACCATTCGGTCGATCTCTCACCTATCGCTTCGCTATGGTTGGCTTCTGGGGCGCTCTGGGATTCGCAGACGTGCAGCTGCCAGCACCACTCACCTGGGGAGTAGTGAAAGGGCTCTTACTTCGCAACTTTCGCTGGTGGGCTACTCAAAGTGACATTTTCAACAATGATGGCACACTCAACCTCGGATACTCATATTCGAATATGTACCTGACTGAGAACTATAACTCACCTGGGTCTCCATATTGGTGTTGTCTCTCATTTATACCGTTGGCGCTACCTGAAACGCATCCTTTCTGGTCCTCCAAGGAAGAGCCTTACCCAACGTCTTTGCCCGAAGTTGTTGCTCTCGACTATCCCAAACATATAGCTATCCGCCGCGGGGGTCACTCATTCCTTTTGTCCTCTGGACAGGCATGTCACTATCCAATGAGAGCCACACAGGCTAAATATGGGAAGTTTGCATACAGCTCAGCCTTTGGATATTCCGTACCAACAGGCTCCTACCAGCTTGAGCAATTTGCTCCAGATAGCATGCTTGCATTATCAGAAGACGGCGGGGAATTCTGGAAAACACGGCGACTAGCGGTAGATGCTCACTTTGAGCAGCCGGATTCAGATGGCACCCCGATACTCGTATCTAGTTGGAATCCCTGGCCTGACGTTGAGGTTGAGACGATCCTCGTTCCACCGGCCATCGAGACACCGAATTGGCATCTAAGGGCACATCGTGTTCGTACCGGCCGCGCACTACAAACCTCCGAGGGCGCTTTTGCTATCTATGGGTGTCGCAGTGACAATGGTCGGATTCTTAGATCAATGGAGCCAGGTGATACTGAGGGTTCAATAACTGATAATCGTAGTGCAGTTGTGGTTTCATCGGCTGGAGCCGTGGGTATCACTGAGTTATACTCTTCCAGCTCGCGGACTGGTCGAATCGTGCTTGCAGACCCGAATTCGAACATCATCCACGGGCGAACACTTCTTCCATCTTTGGGTATTGATCTATCGCCAGGTCAAGATTCTTGGTTGGTCACAGCTGTGTATGCTTTGCCAGGTAAAGCCGAGAATTGGCGCACCCAGTGGGATCACAAACCGACGATTCCAGGATGGTTGCTCAAAAGAATGGAAGCATCCTCCTAAGCCCAGCAAGATATAGAGACACCACGGGCCCACTCTTCGGTTTTATTCTGCCCTTTGGACCAGATAACTTGAAAACCTCCCTTGCGTCGTACATAGGCATCTTCATACTGTGCATAGTGCATCGAACAACTGTAGATTGAATCAACACTTGGCAATACACGTGAAAATCTCTCTTCTCTAGCTCAACAAAATTGAATTGAGAATATTTATCGTGGCTAAAATCCAGACGTGCTAATCATTTATTGGTTTCCACCCAGCTGCTCAACAGCCCGACCCATCTCCTCGTCATTGTAAATGCGGAATCCCTTTTCCTTGGTGACACTGGCCAACTGGACGTTCTTCGCATCAAGCTTCTCTTCCATGACTTGCTTCAGAGTCTTCAGGACCAGAGTCTCGGCCTCTGCCAGTGTCAAGGAGCGATGGTATTCATTTTGCAGCTCTGCCTGCGCACCTTCGCTTCCAGAACCGATGGCCTTGGCATCATATCGATAGAATGTTCCGGAGGGTTCAGCGTGGTAACTAGGATTGACAATTAGTTATTGTTTCATCAACTGTATGAACTGGCGGTAAATGGAGTCGCTTACAGCTGGGGGCCGTCCTCATCATAACCGGCAATTAACAATGCAACACCGAACGGTCTGCTCATAACACTCTCCTCGTCATCACCGCTCTCTCCGAATCGAAGGGCCAAGTCGCAAATGGCTTGTGTAGTACTCTCAACGCGCAGAGGCTCGGCATAGTGGAAGGCGTGGTTCTGGCATTCGACACGGGCGTGCTCAACCAGGTTACGTGCATCGGCTTGCAGACCGGACATGGCGCAACCAATATGCTGATCAATCTCGACAATCTTCTCCACAGATGAGGCCTCGAGCAGCGTCGATGTCACACGCTTCTCAACACCGAGGATGACTCCCTCCGATGTGGCAACCTTAACCGACGTTAGCGGGGCACTTTTCGAAGTGACTGTGACGGGTGGTGGGCTGAAGGGGTTGGCGATGGCTAGGCAAGATAATTCTTCTTTTCGCCCGTATGTGATTGTAAAGGGATATGGTGGGAGTAGGGCATGTGTAGACTGGAACGTACGCCGATTGCTGTGGAACCTAGCTTGATAGCTTCGAGGGAGTATTCGACCTGGAATAGACGACCTTCAGGGGAGAAGGTGCTGCGGAGTAAAACATGATTAGAGGGAGACAATCGATGTAGCGATAGGTATGGCTGGTTTAGGATGCGTACTTGATTCCACGGTCTGCCCGAAGCTGTTAGCAATGCGGTAGCGGAGTGAGACGTGACGGAGCTTACCATATTCGGATCGGGCAATGAACATATTGGGCGGTTTCACAAGACACTGAAATTGACCAAAGAGATGGGATTAAGAGAAGCCTAGGAGGCGAAAGGGATGAGGATGAGGTGATGGGGGAGGAGGAGCAAGTCTGGACAAGAGAAGGACGGAGCTTCAAGGCGGAAGCTCTACGCAAGTCGTTTGCCTGCGGCTTCGGGCGGTGAACAACACCCAAGCATCGACAACTCCTCGCGGTTTGGCCTGTTGGGAGATTGGCTCATCTTCCGCGCCTGGTTTATGCTTTCAAATTGCTATTCCCGAGTCTGTTTTTGTGCATGATATCGAGTACTCTATTCCGGGAGTATGTCCGTCCCCGAACGTCGCGTTAGCAACATCAGCACAGCTCGACCCCGCGTTCCCTCAAGTCGCGTCGATGCCGAGAAGCTCAAACACGGCGCTCCATCGCCGCTGCAAAACGACAAAATGGACCCTTTGCGCACCAGTACGACCAGTCCCAAATACAAAACGACTCGTGATATTAAGAAGGTGACCGGGAAACACACCGAGCGATCAGTCCTCACAGAGAAATGGCGATCCGGCAAAGAGTTCGACGACTCAGATAAGAAGAAGACGAGGAAGACTACAAATGCCGCACATACGAGACCCGCTGGTACGAAGCAGGAGAAAGAGAACGAACAAGGTCAGTGATCTATCATGCCATTTTATTGCCATTCGTTGCGCCTGGGGCTTAGACTGACCTGTTGTGTATACAGCGCCATGGGACCCGCAAGCATCTCTTATTCCTCATTCAACAGCTCCTCTCGCCAGTCGTGTATCGGTTCCTCCACTAGCTTCGGCTGCTCCTCAATCCTTGATCCCTCGTCCATTCAGAGAGCTTTCATCCGATGCGCAAGAAGCTGCCATCCTGGACGACCTACTTTTCGTGTTCATGGGCTTCGAGGGACAATATATTCATTATGAGGGCACCTATGACCCATCTCTCGAGAAGGATCGTCTCGCTGGCCCAACATATCAATTGGCGCCAGGTTTGGATCCGACACTACGAGACCTCACCCAGTCCATGTTGAAGATGGCGACGCATTATAGTGCAATGGAGACCTTCGTGGAAATTCAGAGTCGGGCTGAGTATGGTGCTGTTAGCCACGCACTCTGCGCATCAATTCGAAAGCTCCTCAAGGACTACCTAATTTTGATCGCTCAGTTGGAAGGCCAATTGCTTAACAACCCAACATTCACTCTCCATCAACTTCATCTGCACACGATGCCAACCAGTCAATGCCTTGCCCAACTCTACTCTCTAGGGCAAGAGTTACTGAAGCGGAATGGATTGATAGAGACGGACGATTTGGACGAGTCTATTGATGACTTTGATGATGTGGACAATATCCTCGAGCAGCTCAAAGAAGGGGGTGATCTGGTGCCGGGTGCTATGGCAAGCAAGAAGATTTGCAAGGGAGGCAATGTTTTGGGATTATTAACAGAAAAGCTTGCGACTTTATCGGGAGACCCGACCAGCAAAACACTCATACAATCCTTGTTGCGCGATGCGAGCCGGCCCTATATGAATATGCTCAACGAATGGTTACACCATGGGGGCATCAGAGACCCCCATGCGGAATTCTTGATCAAAGAGCAAAAATGGATAAAACGTGAGAAGCTTGAGGAAGATTACACCGACGAGTATTGGGAGAAGCGCTATACGATTCGCGACACTGAGGTTCCACCACAGCTCGAGAGCGTTCGAGATAAGGTTCTTCTCGCAGGCAAATACCTCAATGTGGTACGAGAATGCGGTGGTGTCGATGTGAGCAAAGAAGTCAAAGATGTTCCCAAGACTCTTGATGACCCGCGCTTCCTGGAGAATGTCAATGCTGCTTACACTCATGCCAATGCCTCACTGCTTAATCTTCTTCTAACCAAAAACTCACTGACTACACGATTCCGCTCTCTCAAACACTACTTCTTCCTTGATCGCTCTGATTACTTTTCCTACTTCCTTGAACTTGGTGCTTCTGAGCTGCGCAAACCAGCACGGGTTGTTAATGAGGGGAAGCTTCAGTCACTACTTGATCTGGTTCTCCGTCAGCCGGGCAGTATCGCTGCCCAGGATCCCTTCAAAGAAGATGTCAAAGTACGGATGAACAAGATCGGCTTAACCAAATGGCTTATGCAGGTGGTGAGCGTCTCTGGCATTGACCAAGATCACCCCGAAGCATCATTCGAGAAGCAACAGACCACTTCTCACGGCCCCGATGATGAAAACAACATTGTAGGATTCGATGCACTGGAGCTTGACTACTCCGTGCCGTTCCCACTTTCGCTCGTCATCAGCCGCAAAACTGTCTTGAGATACCAACTTATCTTCCGCCATCTACTGTCATTACGCCACCTGGAGACGCTGCTGGTCACGTCCTGGGCAGATCAAAACAAAGTCACGAGTTGGCGACATAAATCATCGGATAGGAGACTCGAACTATGGAAGCGCCGGGCATGGAACTTGCGTGCAAAGATGTTGGTATTCGTTCAACAACTTCTCTACTTTTGTACGGCCGAGGTCGTCGAGCCTAACTGGGTGGGATTGATGGAACGAGTAAATGGTGCGGAGGATGCCAATAGCTCCGAAGAGACCGTGAATGGTACCAAGCAGGCCAACCGGACGGTTGATGAGCTCATGCAAGACCATGTCGATTTTCTCGACACTTGCCTAAAGGAGTGTATGCTCACACAGGCCAAGCTTCTGAAGGTACGCCGGAAATTGAAAATTTTTTTCCCATAAGGAAAGTCACTAACCATAGGAGGGATTTCAGATCCATTCGAAACTCTTGACCTGTTGCACCATGTTTGCCTCTTGGACCGCTGCCTCACTCTCTCGGGCACTGGCTTCGGCAGATCCTGACCAGGCTGTAGAGGACAGTCGAGGGTACGATCCAACGCGGATCGGTAAACTTGAAGATACACTTAAGCGGTACGAGGATCATTTCAACCGCCACCTGCGTATTCTCATGGATAGGTCAGTCGATGCATGTATAATCCTTAGTCTAATTGGTTTGTCTAACTAGAAACAGTCTGAACTACTTCGCAGCCACCGAGAGTGTTGTACTCTTGAAGCTTGCGCATTCCCTCAGCTCCATCAGTAAAGAAGACTGAAGAGGGGCGCAGCGCAACTTTACCACCGGAACTTGCACATAGTCCTGTGACATCAGATAGTCACATTATTCACCACCAACAGCACAAACACCAACGACCCACGCTCGTCAACGTCTCGGAAAGCTACGGACGACATCTTGCCAGCCCTTCTCCGCTGCTAGGGGCTGCACTAATTCCGACACTCAGCATTTGAGGAATGGGCGCTTGTGATAGCGAACACCCATAACATCATATCACTTCACAGGCCATATCCAGGCCTTGATTGAGGGATGCCCGATCACCTCGTCCTTGGACTACCCTAGGGTACATTAAGCGATCCTAAGGTACCACGGCTCTCCCGGAGGCTACTATTGGGGGCGGCCCCAGGAATCTCCACTGATAAGATAGAAGCTCCGAGCTGCCCTATGGAGAATGGACCCTCGGGGAATGAAGTCAATTTCCGCCCTACAAGCTAGCTAGCCAGCTACATAGGAGATGGGACGCATAAAGTAGTATAGGAAGAAAATACAGCACTACCATCAATCATCATAAAGAAATTAATAGACACGAAAAGAAATTGAAAGAGTAGAGCAGGAAAGACTCGGGCCCTAAACTAGTTCCGCACCGGCATCGGCTCCACGACAATTCGGAGTAATCGCACGTCAGTCCGATCCGCTCCCGCGTTATTTTATCAGCCTCACACGACTTCCCCCCTCAACCTCGACATCGACACACTTACGAGAGAGTACAAACACCTATATTTCTCCCAGCCATGCCGCTCGGTTCCATCCTTTCGTCCTTTCCAACCCTCCGCCTTCCACATTCCTACCAAGAACGTCTCAATCTCGCGCTCGGCACCGCCGCGTTCTTGGGAACAGCTACCGTCATCCTCCCCGCTGCATACCGCGACTACCGCACCTTCAAGTCATACGGCCGAGGCGGAATCCCGAATAATGTGATCGGTTGGTTGACCGTGCGCTTGCTCTTCCAGCCCTTCGGCGGGGAGATGTTCGACACGGAAGTTTATTCACGTCGCATCGATGCCACTGATGGCCATGGGAAGGGCAATGATGGCTATTTAACGCTATCGGAGGAACAGCTCGTGACACGGTCGCCTAATACTAGGCCCGAGGTGGGCCCGCATGTTGTACCGCAGCGACAGTTGACCCAGCTGCCGGATGAGAACATCAAGGAGGTATGTTGCTGGGCTTGACTGGATATCGGCGTGGGTATAGGAGCTGGATGGCTAATAGTTATTCGCCGCAGAAATTCCGCGCGACCTTCCGGTCCTTTGGGTTGCGTAACCACCACCTCGTCAAATTTAGCCTGTCCAACTTGGAGCAACATACCAACGGGCTCTTCTTGGCAAACCATCTACCCATCACCGATCTAGCCGTGACCATGCAGGGAGAGGTTGCGCATATCCATGAGGGTAATGACCACTCCCTGCATGTAGTCCTGGCTCCCGCAGACTGTATGTCTTCATTTAAATATCTTTTTTTTTTCACTTCCGTTCCCTATAAAGCCGATCTGGAGCTGACCTTTACCCTAGGCAAGAGGGTTCTTGAAGCAGGATGGGGCCAGCGCCATGCTTTCTCGGGTACATCTGCGATGACATTCCTCTCATTTGGAACGTTACCTGATCTGCCTGCGGAGTATATTCTCATTTATGCACCACGCACCGAGAAAGAAATCCAGATCGTGATGGAGATTCTTTCTGCCGGTGTGAAGTTCATGACCGGGCGAGAGGACGTGCGGTAAATGTGACTGATTGGTCTACATGACCTGACCTCGACGACCCTCGGGGATGATGGCCTGTTCCTTTGGGTTTGGTTTGCTCGTCGCCTATGATCTGCTCTCCTGCGCTTGTAATGATCCTCAGTGGACACGCAAAAGAGATCAACAGGCAGTATATATGGCTCATGACTTTCCTATTTTTGCGATTATTCTCTGTTCCTATTATTTCGGATGCATGGCGTTATGATGAAGCTTCTAAAATTCGCAACTCAGAGTTCGCGTTTCAGGGTTTTCGGGGACGGCTTGATGCTTGCAGTGCATAGTGGCCTGGCGTTAAGGATGGTATAGAGAAAGGAGGCAACGGATCTATACCCAGGATATTCTGCATCAAGAAAATGCATCCACATCTCCTAATAGTGTATATTAACTATTTTATTTTTTGTTCAAACTTACTTGATACACGTATGCTAGGTCATTTTAAGGCTGATTTAACAAAATTACTACGTGCAGTATTTCCTTGATGCGAAATTTGATTGGCCTGATATAGGATGCAGTTGCGAGTGACTCTTTCCTGTCGTATTTATGTGCACTGCACTTGATCTCGGCATAAGGAGGAAGTCGGTATACCCATGGGTGGACAACACCTACCGTATCTTCTTCCCCCCGAGTACAGGATTCCATTGAACAAGATATACTCGTGTGAGTCATTAAGAATTTCAGCGTCCCATATCTCCCCCATATATCAAGTTGCTAAGAAATTCACATGAAGACTCGGACCTGATCTTCCCCCATCCTCACATAACCTTCCACCATTTCTTTGAGAGAATTACCAGTCACCGTTCCATTTTCTGATTTATCTGTATTTCATCACGAGTCCTCCTATGTCTAAGTGCGATTTACTCCTTGACATTTTCTCGAAATCCATCCTTCGAAGCACGCAAGTCTGATATATCGCTCGAAGATTCACCTAGACTAATATGTTGTGTGACTACGCGGAAGTACTGGAGCGATACCAAGAAAATACTAGTGTTAGCAAACCTAGAAAGCATCAAATGCCACTTGATAATCAATCCAAGGCAAACTCGATAATTTTAATAATTTAGCTTCTCAGCACATTACGAAAATTCTCTACTTGATCGTAAAAATAAACAAGTTACACCTAGTTGGGAATATAACACCGCCAAGGCTTTCGGCTCTAGGCGCATGACACCAGGGTTACATTCTCACTAATAGAAAAGCAGTAAGCTACGAGGACTGGCGGGGAACTTGGATAAGGTAGCTAGGTATGAACTAGAAGATTATTCTTACTCATATACAACCAGAAGCTACGCTAGTACCGAGTACTACCGAATGTATTAAATGAATAAATAGCCCAGCCGTGTCAAAATAGGGTGTACTCCGTTAATGAAGCCCAGGGTCTCGGCTCCCGATCGATTGTACTTTTGTTGAAGTATGCCGAGGCTAGGCTTTACATCAATTATACTATTCCGTACTTCGGTCATTGACATCAAAGCTAAGGTATATGCCAAATAAGCAAATCTGCAGTACGGGGTACTATCACCCAAATCGATGGATATCCGACCCGATCAGGAAGGTCTGATCGAGGCTATCAAAATATAACTCAACCATTGGAAGATCTTTAATAAGTGACTACGCTGTCTACTTCCTAGACCAGTAAACGCTTTTGAAAGATACTTCAACGCTAGGTAAAATGTATACCAATTGACGTATGATTTGTAAGTAGCCTACTAAATCCATAACGTCACTGGTTTTCTTATTTATCCATGAAGGAAAAAACAAGGCCAGAAATTTGATGGAATCACCGATTAAGGCCTAGATATGGATAGCAGGGCTTAGCATCCATGAAGCCTCGTATTTAATAGCTTGTGAGAATGGAAGACAAGGAGTTTGACAAACCACAACCATTCTCTCACGAGTCATGAATGCTTACGCTCAGACCCGGACCACCTAATCACATGATCTGAACAAACCCCGAAAATATCAGAGTTTCTATTTTGCTTTTTTTTTCTTTGTAAGAGAACGGAACTTAGAAGATGAGCTTGTATACTCCATACATTCGATGGGCTAAAAACACGATCAGCGAACCACGACAAATCCGTAGACTTGGTCGGAGTGTCTGGAGTGCATCCAAACGAGGTCACACAACATTTGCAAGGATAGGATTACTGGGACTCTCACTGTTTCAGGCTCGGGGATCCCGAAGCTATCCGTCTCATATAACTGCAGCATAGTGGAGCCTTCCTTTGACGGAGAAGAATGTAAGCCGGGGTGCGACGGACAAAGTGACACGGCGTCTCGTTTCTTGCTCAATAGATACAAATAGACGAAGATCTGCTCCCCTCAGCCCACTTGCTGGGCAAAGAGGGGAGGGGGCCTGGGACCCGAGGATGTGGTACGCTAAGTGGGGTTCTTTTTTGCCTTCACTTTTTTCTTTTTTTCTTTTTTCTTTTATGTTTTTCTTTTCTTTTTTTCTATTTTTTGACTTGGGGTCTATGCTTTATTTTTGACAAATTTCAGAACAAAAGAAATCAACACAATCCACGCTGTAGAATTCTCAGTGAAAAATAAGTCTGGTTATAGTTGCGCCAATGGGCTGACATTCCCAGCGTCAGGAAGAGTAGACTGGCCAAGAGCAAGCCAAGAGCAAAATAAGACGAGAAATGCAGAGAGGGAGGAAGCAAGCAAAAGCCGGGGCATCCCCCTTGTCTCCCCTAGAAGTTCTAATGAGCCAGAATGCTGGGTAGAGGGGAGTCGATCCACTTCCCTGTTCAATTGCTCGAACCCAGTCCTCGGGACGAAGAAATCTGGCGTTCCCGCGGATTTTGATTTTAGTTTCGATCATTAGCGGCCGTCGCCCCAGGCCAAACCTGGTTGGAGACCGGCGCTGTACCTCTTAGGCAGGTCCTTTCATTACTGGACCATATCGTGCACGGCCATTTAATGACAGCATGAGTCGACAAGGGGTTGACCGACGGAGAGTATTCCACGAGGCATGTTCTGATCTGACAATGAGGAAGTTATTCTTTTTTCGCTTCCCCCTTCAGTTCATAGTCCGTAGTCCGTAGTCCGAGAGCCGACACTAACGGGTCCAGCCGCACTCGCCCCCGAAAGCTGGGAGGGCCTTCTCCCGAGGGTGAACCATGGCGCTGGGATCAGAGTCAACGGCCATGAGAAAAGCCCCGGACGGGTGCAACCCCTGTCGTGCGCCGCAGACCCGACACTTTGGATGCTTTCTTCCCTTTTCGGAGAGGGGCCGTCCTGGTGACCCATCTGGTATGCACGAACGTCCTGCCACTGCACGAATGGGTCATGCAAAAAATCACAACTCGAATGAAGTGTCACCACATGGTAAAATGTTGGGGCCCTTCTCGACAAGCACTTGTGAACCTAAAAATCGGGCCCTGGGCCACATCATCCCCCCTTCTAGAATGGAGACGGCTGAAGCCCACTGTAATCATCTCACCCGTCTCTGGTGCTGTACAGCCCGTGCAAGGTACGCAGCGTTACAATTGCCTCCCAGGAGGTTTACCTCGTACGTGGCAATCCTTGTAGCAGCGTGGAGCGAAGCCTCCTGTCTGTTTCCCAGGAAATCGTCGCACTATTCCAGGCGGAGAACTGGCCCGAGTAAGAATTCGTATATCCTTGCACTAGTTAACTGTGTTGGGCACTTGGACACTGGAAGAAATCCATCGCGAGTTTCACGAAACCTCGAGGGATGAAGAGTGGGCACCCCCCCTCCAGAAGGAAGAAGTCCACATCCACATAATAGTTGGAATGCAAGAAATAAAATAAAAGAGCGAAAACGAGAAATTCAAAAAGACAGAAAATACGAAAATCCTGAAATGCTTTAGGTGGAAAACTTATCCGTCATTTCTCTTCCAGTATCCAGTTGATCGGCTCCATGATCTTCTTCTGCTGAACCTGCATGCGGATCAATAATGCCCATATACTCCGTACAACAGGTACATGGTACATTTTTGCAACTTCAAAGCCATGTCATGTTCCATCCCATGTTTGAAGGAGATAATCTGTAAATAACCACCCGGTTTTATTTCCGGTCTCCAGTGCCAGTCCACAGGCCCACAGGACAAGCGGTGTGAGGTAGGAAATGAATAAATCCACTAGAAAAATCCCGAGGGAATGGAGCCCAACGCCGATACTGCTGATCTTGAACCGGTCCTGGGACCAGCAAACCCTACGCAGGTCGAGGGGTTGCTATCGTGTCTTTGGTGTTACCGGCTGAACAAGCCACTTGGCGCCACAGTACTGCATGCGCATTGGTCGACGAGTAGGGGGCCATTCCGACATGTGTAATTGTACTGGGAACCTGTCAACAGGAGGTCGTCGGTCCAATTGCTGGATTTCGGTTTGACTGACAGCGGGACTTAGGCGAAGATCCATTTCCGTGCTGTCGGAATTTCACAATGCAGGGCGTTCGTCTGGTCGGCGTTCTGCCTCGCGCAAGGGCGAGTCCAAATTGAAATAACTAGAAAATTGATGTGCTGACTCCGAAGACCTCGTTCTTCTCTCGATATTACACATTCCTTCCGATCACGGCTGCCCTGGCCTGGCCAAATTTGCGAGTGATAATCGGATGGATTTCGATTTTCGATTTTCGATGTTTCTGATTCCTTCTTGGCCTAGTTCCATTACATCATTGGTTCATGCTAAATGGAGTCAATGTTGTATTGGCAGTCCCTCGTGCTGAGAAGGGGCGAATATGATCTATTCGAATTGATTTTCCGTAGAATCGCGCCTCAGCCGCTGGGCCTTACTTGCCATCAGCCTGCTTAGCCACAGACATATACTTTATGATGAGCCTGGAGATGTGCAGTTGCGGCGGCAAAAAGACTGAATTTTGCTCGATCCACACTGTCGGGCGCTCTTGGGCCCCTTGAGGTACACCAAGTAGGTCATATGCGAGCAGCGAACAGTGCATTAGCTGACGGTACTGCCGCCTCTTCTCTAGGTTTGTTAGCCTGGCCTTAAGCAGCATATCGGACCCAAGTAGTTTATCCTGATACTTGGGATCCAGGAGCGCCGAAGCTGTGGTCGTGAACCATTCCTCGGTTAGTAAACCGACCCGCCCTTTCCCTCTCGCCCTTGGGTCCATGTACAACCCGCCCCTCGGGAGTAGAAAAAGGAGTTCTTCACACCGAGCCCGAGCGAGCTGTAGTTCGGGCCAGTGGGTAGACAGGGTCAAGTGAAATATCCAAGTGGGGATCCCAGGCAAGTGTCGTCGGGGACTAAGGCCGCGTTGATCGTTTATCGTATTCGACCGGCTGCCGCTCACGACGAGACCCCATTACGGAGTAAAGGCCCTTGAACAATTGGAGCCCGATCTGTGGTTCCATTGAAAGACTCTTGTATTGGGAAAGAGGTCACTTCCGGCGAAAGACGCTTGACCAATTGGGCGGAGCACGCTCGCCTTCCCATTCGTACGATTTAGTGCGTGTCTTGTATGACTGGGGCCCCTCATACAGGCCTTATTAACAGGCGCCCACGAAGCGTGAATGATCCTCGAGCCGCCATCCAGTCCGAGAGTGCCGTTGCCGCCAACGTCTCCCGGCACCCGATCGCGTCCATGAAAATCACAGCATTCTATCTTTCTCTCCCCTCCAGTACTGAAAGCTGCTGCACCCCTGGTCCCGGAGATTTCAGCCCCGCCCATCGTCAAACTCGTCAAACGAATTCGCATATATAGGGGACCATTCTTTACATTCACGACATTCTTAAACCAGTGAAGTAGGGTGAACATGACGTACTCACAAGCCTTTTGTTGTTCCTCTCTCCTATGTCCGAGAAAGCTAACCAACGTATCTGGTCTGCTGAAGGAGCCCAGACTCGCAAACAGAAGAACTGGATCGTGAATTCCTCGACACTGTTACAGTTCAAGGCCGCGAGTATCAGAAGTACTCCATCGACCACCGCATATATTTCGGCCCAATTGACGACGTAAGACAGAGGGTCAAGCATGATGTTCTTGAAAAGATCCTTGATAACTGACCAAATGGCTAGGAAGAGGCACAGCGCCTCGATGAACAACAGCGAGTCTTTCAGCGTATTTTCGATGACCGTTTGATATTTCCGCCAATTCACCGGCTGCGAAGGGTTCTGGACTGTGGCCATGGCTCCGCATCTTGGGCCATGGAAGTTGCCGAGCAGTACCCAAATTGCGAAGTGAGCATTTCTTTCAAAACTTTATCAGATTTTCACCTAACATGTTTTGGTGTCAAAAGGTTATTGGTGTCGACATTGCCCCGCACATGAGCCCTGACGATGTGCCTGAAAATTTGTGGCTTCAAGTGAGTTCGGCCTTTCTCTGGTCTCGCCATCGGCACTATCATTGTTCTGCCTGTGGTGTCAGCCCAGTTCCGGTCTTCCATTCGTGGCGTGTATTTCGTGGATGCTGGGCTGGTGCTGGGAGTTGCGACGCCTGGAAGAAAGCTGCTGACGAGACTGTACGTAGGTTGACGATTTGAACCGAAATTTCACATTTCCCTCGAACCACTTCGACCTTGTCCAGTCTCGACTTCTTGCGACCGGTATCCATCGTGCTCGATGGCCATCCTACATCCGCGACATTGTCAGGTACGGATAGTCCAAACGAGAGCAGCGGAAGCAAAACCGCGAACCCTCCAAAACCATCGCCACCCTAAAAGGCTTTGCCACTGATGACTGTCATATCTTCCAGAGTTCTGAAACCTGGCGGATGGGTTCAAATGATCGAAATATACTTTAACGTGCAGTCGGACAACGGCTCCATCACCGACGAGCATGCCCTGAGACGATGGAGCACGCAATACATGCGCGCACTGGAAGATAGAAAGGATCTTCGGATTGGAACCAGGCTGCGGAATATGTTGACGAGTGCGGGTTTGACAGAGGTTGACACGAAGATGATACCGCTCCCATTGTCTGCATGGTCAAATGGTAAGTCGATGTCATTGTCGAGCTCGCGAAGGAGAAGCGCTGATATAATGCAGATCGAAGGACACGCGAGATTGGACAAGCCAATAGCGATAATATCCAAAGCCTTCTTCAATCCATGGCGTTATACCCCCTTACACAACGATTGCATATGTCAACCCAGAATTTCAACACATTGGTGGAACAGGCACAGCAAGAGGCCAGGAACCCGTCTCTAAAAGCATATTTCCCCTTGTATGTGTAACCATCAGAAGACCCGTCGTCAGATCGCTGACTTGGCCAGATATGTTTGCATTGGCCGAAAGGCATGAAGCTCATCGAGCATAATACAGCAGTAAGGGTCTTTCATGGGGCTGCTGCTCTTGCTATTGCGAGTTAAAAGGTATACATGAGCACGCCGAACATCATTTGTCAGTTCGGCTCGCTTTTCAATTGCATATTCCAGCGTTTCCATACTCATATACATATTGAATTAGCCAAATACCGTCAGCGAAGCAAGTATTCTTGGTTGCATACAGTGCTTGTTGCGGGGCCGCAGTGCGTCTCTTCCAAGTCACTTGTAGGGTAGCAGAAGAACCCTAAGAAAATATTCATGACGATAGTGACATGGTCACACAGAAACAAACCCGGAAACGACTAGGTCGGGTAATAACCCGAATATTTTTCCAGCACAACCATTTCAGAGTACCATTGGGACCCCCGAGAAGATAGCTGTCTGGGGGCTAGTAAGGGATTTTCGGGTAGATCGTCGCAGATGGGGTTCCGTGCGGATCGGAGGACCACGAAGAAGATCTGAGGATTCGCTTTGCACATCACCGCCGAAGAATATCGCCTGCGATAGCGTTCGCAATGGCTTATTTCCGAGGTGATGATACAATGATGATCGAGCTGCCTGAGGAGTTTAGACGAACACTCTGGATGAATGGGACGGGGCTGGGCATTAAGAACTCATGGGCGGAGCTATGGTTCCGGACCGATCATATCATATCAAATCATCTCACACAAGGACCATATCTCAGAGCGAACGTCCGATCAGATCTTGGGGAGACCTCCACAGCAGAGGGAAGAAGTGAAGATGGCAAAAGTGCGGATGAAGGAGACCAAAAGGGAGGGGGACCCAAACTGACGGGAAGGAGAGACCGGGGAACCCTCGACCTTGGACCGCGCCTGCTGCAATTGGAGTTTTGGTGTGCATTTGGCCTTCGACTTCACTTGGGGCACCTGCACTTGCACTTTCACTCTTTCTCGCTTCGCCCATTATCCCTATCCCCGTCCCTGGACATCGCCACCATCGCTGCCCAACTGCTACAGGGGGGAAACACAAACAAACATCGGTCCCAGAGTGGGAATGGAGCGACGCTCGAGAATTGTTTACCGTACGCTTGGTCCCAGGCACGCAGGCTAGAAGTACCCTCCCGATCATTCCGGTTTAATCTACACACAATTCTGATTGGCATTTTCTGCAACCATATCAAAGGAAAGATCCGCAGACAATCGCAGAGGGTAGTCGACAGGAGAAGACGAATGCAAGCCAGCCAGGCGTGGGGAAAGCCCGTGAGGTTCGAGCCCAAGCCGAGAGTTCTGGGGGTAAAGCACCGCCGAACGCGCCGTTGGGGTCTCCTTACTCTGGCCCAGACATCCCCGTTCCAGGGCGTCGGGTTTCGGTGTCCTATTAGAGTTCGACGTGGAATGCACCTACATCAACAGCCAGATCGTGGAAATACGAGATGCGCTATTCGATGGTCCTGGACGGGGGGTGCTCGACTTTCTTCCTCTTCGACGTTCTCTCTCTTTGCACATCCCTTGAACTCCTCCCAGAAAGCTAGAGTTTCAAGGCACAGGCCAGACCGACCCGCCCTGAGAGCTATCATCCAAGCTCCCGTGTTATGGGTCTCCCCCTCAGGGGGCTCCGAAAGCAATTAACCAAGGCACTAAGGAACGATGCGATGCCCAATGGCACATGCAAAGGAAGAATGGCGACCCAATTCAAGCTGAAACTAAAGCGTGCCATTCGACACGTCCAGTCCTTTGCAGGGATTATTAGTAGGTTGGGAGATGGCTGCATTTCCCGGAATAGATCCCTTGTAGATTGGACCAGTAGAGAAAGAGAAAGAGGGCGGGGAAAAGCCCACCGAAATCTCAACCATACAGCACGCTTTCAAAAAACTACTATGTGTGATTCGAAGTATGCAGGTCAACCTGTCAACCACACGATTCGCCCGATCTAGATGGAGTGACACCCGAATTGTCAGGCATCAACTCATGCCTGATTGGGCAAGGCGGCGAGTGGGGAGAAAAAAAGTTGGCGCGCGGATTTTCTTTTGAGCTGCTAACCAACCCCAAAACTTTGAGCACCCACCACAATGCCTTCGACATACAAGAAGGACAAGCCATGGGATACGGATGATATCGATAAGTGGAAGGTCAGTCTCTTTGTCAAGGGAATAGGCAAGAGAATCCGCCCAGCTAACCGTCTCTCGCACCCAGATCGAGGAATTCAAGCCCGAGGATAATGTCGCCGGAAATTTCGCTGAGGAGTCTTCTTTTATGGTATGTTGATTCAGAATTCCAAAATTTGGTACTATTTTACTAAATAAAATCTTTTCAACCAAAAGGTTTTATTCCCCAAGTACCGAGAGCAATACTTGAAAGAAGCATGGCCGACCATCACAAAAGCCCTTGAGAAGCAGGGCATCGCCTGTACACTGGATTTGGTAGAGGGTAGCATGACCGTGAAGACCACTCGCAAGACCTTCGATCCCGCCGCGATTCTGAAAGCTCGTGATCTGATTAAGCTGCTTGCGCGTAGCGTCCCGGTGACCCAGGCCATCAAGATCCTCCAGGATGATATGGCCTGCGACATCATCAAAATCCGCAACCAGGTGCAGAACAAAGAGCGATTCGTGAAACGACGACAGCGCATTCTAGGCCCCAACGGATCGACCCTGAAAGCCCTTGAACTTCTCACCACCACCTACATCATGGTGCAAGGTAATACCGTCTCCGTGATGGGCCCGTTCAAGGGTCTGAAGGAAGTGCGCCGCATCATTGACGACTGCATGGCGAATATTCATCCGATCTATCACATCAAGGAGTTGATGATCAAGCGTGAACTGGCCAAGGACCCGACCCTGGCTAACGAGTCGTGGGACCGATTCCTGCCGAACTTCAAGAAGCGAACCCTCTCCAAGCGTCGCGTCCCTTTCCAGGTTACCGACAAATCGAAGAAGGTCTACACACCCTTCCCACCCGCCCCCGAGAAGAGCAAGGTCGACCTCCAGATCGAGTCCGGCGAGTATTTCCTTTCCAAGGAGGCCAAGGATCGGGCCCAGAAGGAGGAGGTTGTCGAGCGCCAGCGCCAGAAGCGCGACGAGAAGATGCGCGAGCGCGAGAAGGACTTCATCGCGCCCGAGGAGACGCTCCCTGGCGATGTCGAGGGCAAGAAGAAGGACAAGAAGGACAAGAAAGACAAGAAGGAGAAGAAAGAGAAGAGCAAGCGCAAGCGCGAGGCAGAGACCGATGCCGATGCCGACGATGCCGCCGAGCGGAAGGAGAAGAAGAAAAAGAAGAAGAGCAAGTCCAAGGAGGCTGCTTCCGACGAGGAATAAACTGCCTATGTCTTTTCGTCTGGGTTTATTGTGGCGCTTCTGGCAGAGCATGGGTCTGGCGTTTATATATTTCTCTCCTGGGCAATGCTCTCTATCCCTCTTATCTCTTTCACGGATTTTTATGTAAAACGAACAATACCAAACTGTCTTATACTTTGGACTACAACTTATCAAGCAGTACATCTGGAATCTATTAACTCAATTGAAGGGTAACAGAATTAATTCTGTCTGCAAGGCAAAGTAGACATGAAAAGAAATAAAGCTTCGTCCTCAGCCCCTTATTAGTCTCTTGAAGCATGAAAACTCGGTGATCCCTGCTAGAATGGAAGGATCGATAGGTTCTTCCCGTCAGGTATGCCCTAGCTACTAAGCACAGTCCGCCGAGACCAGACTGGATTGTGGTCGTTTCCCAGTTCAACGTGACTGACTGAAGGCTCCTGCTTATCGACCAAGCCCATTTCATGAGCGAAAGTATCATGGGGCTTCCATTTCGCACTCGTCATAGGGGTAGACTCCTCAAGCATCTTGTCTACCTGTTCCAGAGACAGTCCCTTGGTCTCCGGGACCACGAAGAAAGCAAAGAGGAAGCACAAAACAAGGGCACTTCCCCAAACGAAGAAGACCTTGACTGCCAAGTTACCCTTGTCCTCATCCACAATGTAAGGCGTGATGACTGCAATGATGCAGTTCCAGAGCCAATTCGAGGCGGTTGCGAGAGCGACGCCCTTCGCTCGAATAGGAAGTGGATAGATCTCGCCAATTACGACCCAGGCAGCAGGCCCCCAGGTAGTAGCAAAGGCAGCAATGTAGAAGCACGTGAATACGATCAAGCAGATCTCTCTGTGTGTGAATGAGTAAGCATGATGATTTATAACTACAAGATATGGGTGTTACATGGACTCTGAACTTACGCAGCATGTTGTCCTGCGGCAGCAACGCCAACAATGGCAACAATGAACTCGCAGGCACACATAATAACGGCCCCATAGATGAGAAGAGTACGCCGGCCAAACTTTTCCATCATGTAGAAAGAAGCCGGGGTAGTTGCAACGTTGACGACACCAGTGATTGTTGAGATTAGGAAGGGATTCTTGATGCCCACCTGCTGGAAGAAAGTGGTACCGTAGTAAACTGAAAAGCTCTTTAGCCATATATCTTTCTCTTGGGTAATGTCCCTCGAAACTCACAGATGAAGTTGATCCCCGTCCACTGCTGAAACATCTGCAGACAAGTTCCCATGATGATGCGATGTAGATTTCCACGGCGAGATAAGCCACCTTTGAAGCAGTCGGCCCAGGAAGTGCTCGCGATCTGCTTTTCATACTCAAAGTTCGCTTTTATCTCAGCCAGCTCAGCCTGGATAGCCGGGTTGGTTTTAGGCTGGCCACGTACCCGCTCCAATGAACGAGCAGCATCCTCCATTCGACCACACTTGACGTAGTACCGAGGTGACTCTGGAAGGAAGAAAAGACCAACAGCAAGGATCAACGCCCATATAAACTGAATTCCAATTGGGATACGGTATGAGGACCTGTCGGGACGATTCTTGCAGCCTTGATCAACACCAGATGCCACAAGTAGTCCGATTGTGATTGCCCACTGGTAAACGGAGACCAAGAGCCCACGGACCTTGCGGGGACTGATCTCAGAGACGTAGAGGATGACAGTGGCAGATACACCACCAACGCCCAGACCAGCAATGAATCTACCAGCTACAAGGCCACCGATATTGACGGTTGCGACTTGAACAGCCACACCAATGGAAAAGATCAGACAGGAAAGCATGATAGTCAGACGACGGCCAATTCGCTCCGCAAAGGCACCGCCAATCAATGCACCAATGAAGGTACCGGCGGAAAGAATGGAGGTAATGAGAGATTTGCGCGAGGAAGTAATGATGTAACCGTCTGGGTCCTTAGACTCAGGAACAGGATGACCGAAGTGTTTCTTGACATAGGGCATTCCCAAGACACCCGAGATGTAGCCAGAGTCATACCCATAGAGAATACCTGTGAGAACGGTGAGGGTTTGACTTTGCATATACGTGCAGGTCTGTTAGATAGGGTACTGACCTCCAAAGCTCGCGAAACCACAAATCAGGTAGGCGTGCCAGGTAACTGGGGCCTCAATAAGGTTGAGATCGGCAGTGCCGATCAAACGGTTTGGCATGTTGAACGAAGACAAAGATTTAGCAAAGGGTTGGTATGGAGATGAGAAAGAAAGAACCAGTAAGCTGATTGAGTGAGGCTAAAGCTGGAGCTGGAGCTGGTGCTTGAGAGGGATAAGAAGAAGAAAGAGAAGGAGGAAGGAGGAGAGGGTGTTGGGGAGGGAAGTGGGAGAAGTTGAGTGAATAAAAACAAAACCAACAGGCCCAATCCGGAAGGTACCGTCAGCAGAGTCACAAGGGGTGACACACTGGGAAGGAACGACTGAGCATGGAAGCTTATCAGGCAACAATGGATTAACCTTAGGGTAGGAGGGTCCTTAGGGTATGGTAACGGAGAATAATGATCAATAATACAGTGACTGTTGCTGATCCCCAGAACTATGATACATTGAATTTGACGTATTATGAAAGCGGTTCGAATCCTCATGTATATGACTAGGTAGCTAACTAATCTCCTACTAAGTGACTTTATCTATAACAATCTTTAGAAATTCTAGAGTGGTCTCAAACTTGATACCAGGCATTGTAGTATGCAAAAGGCGAGATTCGTTTGCAAAAAGCCCCCAAGTTAAGTGAGTTCATAGTTGCTGCGTGTTTTCTGCGAGTATGTACAAGAGGTGCATTGCAGAGCCAACCAGCTGACTCGAGATTAGGGGGGATAAACTATATTTGCAGCTTACTACTAAGCTTCACGCTGTGGAGAAGGCTTCGGCTAATATATGATAGATATTAGCCTGAGGAATCCAGGGTAGTCTTTTACGCACTGAAACAAGAAAAGCTGGACAGATGCCCCAATTCACATAATACCAGAGAAGATGCTATTTCTATATTAAAATCTAACTTCTCCTATCGCTCTTGTCGACAAAGACAAAATCCAATACTACCCAGAGGTTATAAAAGCCACAAATGTCGATAAAATTCCTCGAGTGCCACGCCGGTCAGCCGCAGAATTTCCAAAAAGAAAGCAGGTCGTACAGGATTCGGAGCCGGGATTTTCCCAAAGAGACACAGCCACTCAGCGAGCAAGGATGCAATATGCAGCTATCCACCAAGCGGGGAAGAAGCCCCAGGGTTGACCAATGCAAGAGTACAAATATATGAAATTGCAAATGATAAAAGGCCCGTAAAACCAAGGAGACAGACTGATCCTGCACTAACCAGAACAGTTCACTCGGAATGACACCGTAGCCAGGATCCCATCAAGTACTTGAACGGGATCTGATGGTAACTCTTTCACTCTCCAGGCAATGTACCCGTCCGGACGAACAAGTACAGCCCCAGTTGAAGAGACACCAAATAATTTCCTGAAATCTTGTTGCTCCACAAGCTGTACATCGTGATCAAACCGGAGAGATCGAAGGGACGTAGATGAATTCCTGGCCACAGTTGACACGACATCAGACCAGACGGGATTCTCTGAAACCAGCGTCCAGCTGTGATGGTCTACAACATCCAAGAGAGGGACTCTCTCCCCATCCTTGGAAACCCAGAAATGAGGAAAATGAGTGCCAGGTTGGCCATTCCACTCGTCGGGTTTCATGGCTCGAGGCACGTCCTTATCCGTTCCAACGAAGCCCCCGGAAAGATAAATTTGGCCAAACTCCATAGCGTCATCATCGATCTTCTCTCCAGCAGGCGTGGCTGTGTCAAGATGTACTTTATAATCCGCGCGCACGAAGATCTGATCATGACGAAGCAAAGCAACAGGGCGTCTCTCGTCATCATATGTGTCCAAAAGACCCACTGATGAACCCCCAGAGAGCACGGCAGAGAGCTTCCATGCCAGATTATGTACGTCGTGGATTCCAGTGTTCGCACCATATCCACCCCGATTCGGCGGTAGGGTGTGCGCTGCGTCGCCAGCTAGAAAGACTCTTCCAGACCGAAATGTGTCAGCGACAAGAGCAGTCAATTCCCATCTACCGGTCGTGATAATGTCGATGGAGAAATCAGATCGTCCAATGGCTTGATGGATAGCTTTTCGAAGTGCCTCCTCGTCACGCTCGATATCGTCTTTGAACATCAACGCCCAGCGTCCATCGCTGTAGGAGGCAAGAAAGGCCTTGAGGTCGGGCTGCTCGATGTCAAACTGCACAATTCCTTTCGTCCATTGATCGATCGGTGCACGAAATAATACACTATGCAAGTTTTGCATGAACCCCCGGCCGTGACGTGGGATTTGAAGCAGTTCTCGAATTGTGCTGCGGTTGCCGTCGGCTGCGATTAGGTATGAGCCGCGAAGCTGCTGCTGATTCCCCTGACCATCCTCAACCATCACCAGAACCTCTTCGTCATTCTGATCAACTGATATGACCTTCTGTTTGCGACGGATATCGGCACCTCGCTGGAGTGCGAGTGCTTCGAGCATGGGCTCCAGTTTATCCTGTGGAATAGCGGAGCCACGTTCTGCTGAATATTCTTTCTTGGGACCGGATGGACTTGAATGGGCTCGTTCTTGCTTTTCGGCCTTGGGCTTTCTCTCGGTGTCGGACCAGGATGAATTGTTATGCCATTTGCCAGTGACGCTTTCGACGTGGGCGCGCTCAAGCACGAAATTTTCAGGGGCGGGGTCCTTGTTCTCAATTCCAAGGGATCGGTATATTTCCATAGTTCGAGATGTAAATCCAATAGCACGAGGATGCTTTGAAATCCCTTCATGCTTCTCGAGGACAATGGTGGGTACTTTGTGTGAGGCCAAGCATAGGGCTGCAGAAAGCCCAACGAGGCTGGCGCCCACCACGATGACAGGTTGTTGTTGAGGTGCGGCCATTGTGAAATATGAAAATGATTCAGATAGATGTTTATGTGAGATGATGATAGAGAATGTCTTCCTAACAATGGTGAGGATGGTTATTATTTATACACAATTCGACGATGGGGTGTTCGGCGCCGAGGCGACTTTCGGTTTTCGCTGTTCGGCGCCGAAGTCGCCATCCATAGATTTGGCCCAACAGCACCATCTCACTGGCAGGCGATAGAGCCCAGCTGGCCTAAAGTAAAATTGATTTGCTCTACAGTGCACGAAGGAGTAGTAGAAGTAGATTTCTGAATTAAATAGCTTGAATTTTCATTAACCTTCACAGTGTTGGAATGCATATGTACTTGACGGGAGGGGACTCCTCCTGACCCCCTGAGTCGGTATAGTAATATAAACCCAATGTTAAACAAGGGAGGTAATGTGAAGTATGACTACTCGTATCCATATTGATCTAGGCCGCGCTTGGTCCATTGCCCTCCGTCGTTGAGGCTCCGTTACCCCTCAGCCGTTGCAACTTGTCGACTAGAAACTTCTCTTGCTCAGCCTGGCTCTTTTTAAGGTCGACCCCAAAGAACAGGACCGCAAAGCTAACCACGCTGAGTGCAAAGAGGAAATAAAACGGGGTGGAGTTATTGTGACTGGGATCAGCATCAATAATTGCACTGGACACAATGGGTCCGATGAAGGAGGAGGTTTTGCCGATAATGCTGAATAGACTGAAGAAGAGAAACTCGTGGCCTCGTGGAGTGACTTCTGATATCATGATTTGAGAGTAGCTATACCAGGGGCAGACGAAGAAACCATAGTATGCTTGATAAACCTTTGTCACCAGCATGTTAGAGTCATTATAAGTAGTTTGAGAGTATCACAACTTACCCAGACTTCCCAAGTGTTGTGAAATCCAAATTTTTCCGTCCAGATTCCGATCATTCCCCAGCCGTCTAAGAGAATGATCGCGATCGCAATGGTATTGAACATGGTTTTGGTTCCTAGTCTGTAGCGTTTCTGTATAAACCAGAAGGAGTATATGCCAGCCGCCTATATCCGTTGATATGCGGTTAGATCAATCGTTATCCTGTGTCTAGTGGGATTTCAGACATACTTGAGCAGCGATTCCCACAATTAGTAGGTATGTTAGTTGTAACGTGTTATAAGCCACGATACTATTCTGAAGCGTAGCGATCACAGTGACAGTGGTATTTAAAGAGTCCCCAAGCAGAAAATAGCCTGTCGCAGAATAATGTCAGCCCTAAATCATGACCTGAGAGTCGATTCGGAGGAAAGGTTACCGATGAGGTAGATGAGACTCTGCTTCAATTTCCATATCTGCCTCATCGCATGCCAGACTTGCCATATTCCCGCAATCAGCACGCCTCGAGGGCCCGGATCCTGGCCAGGGCGGCGTTTTTCAAGGAAGAACCAAGGGAGGGAAATAAGCAGCCACACGCCCGAAACGAATGCAATGAGGACACTAAGCCCCCAGTTATTTTCCTCTTGACCTGCATTGACATCAAGCCCAAACATGATGCCGACTATGACGGCAAGAATCACGACCTCGCCACAAGACTGCACATAGAAGGCCATATTGGCTAGGCGACTACGCATCATGGTGTCGGCATAGTCGTATTCATCACGAGTAATACTTCCAGCAGTAAATGCCTCGGCCTTTTCCTTCATCTCGGAGGTATTTCGAGCAAGGCTCGGGAACGCGGCAGTCCAGAAGGTCAAAGTGGTTTGGTAGGCGATCAGACCAACAATGTACAGTCCGACCGCAACCTCCCATTTGTCCCATGTATGTACCCCGAGCCAACCAAAACCTATACCCCACGCGACAATAGATAGAGCGATCAAGATATTTGGTCGCCAGTAGCCAAAATCGGCGAAGCTACCGATCGTCAAGAAAACGGCGACTTGGATAGCGAACGAGATGCCGTTGCAGAGCAGCACGATACTGTTAATGGACCGGGGTCTTCCAGCGAAGTCCATGACTCCTTCGGGAGGAGCAGCCTGGTACAGCAGGTTCTGGAAAGCCGTGGGGGCGAAGTCTATTGCATGAAATGTTAAGACGTGGAGACCGTTTTCTGAGCAACCAGAACGAACGTACTAAACAGGGAGAGACCATTGTTCCCGATATAATAGCTAGATAGGCGGTGCGTTTAGTTTCCAACCCGCAAGTTTGAACCAGCCTCCGCTTCGACGAACAACGCACGCATAATAGGCCCAGATCTCATTCCTGGTCGTGCGATAATTGTCGTCGAACTGATCGGGAGCCACGAGCTGCTCAGACATGTCAGACTTGTCAAAGGCGACGTGGCGAATGTCACGATCCACCTCCTTGGCGGAGAGGGTGGCCTGTTTATCTTGATCGGGTTCAGGTTCCATGATTCCAATGCAATAGGAAGAGAGTAGGGGCCATTAGAAGAGGGGGGACGATTGCAAGTGATAAATATGGCAAACCTGTCTCGCTCGGCCTCTCTTGCCCCCGCGCGGAGCCAAACCCTGAGCAGCCAAAAGGACCAGTCAGCGTTGGAATGCAAAGTGTCGATCGCAAGATAGCAATCTGGGTTGGCCCCACGCCCTCCCCGTGTCTGGCCTAGACAGAGCTTAGCGACTCGGCCCGGGACCTATCACAGCCATTTCCTCCCTAGGCGTGCATTGACGTGCATTTGGTGGAAATACAAATATCCAGTGGTTTATATTGCGTGTGGCGGTGCACAAGGATGTACTCTTAAGGTTATTAAGGTTAGTTACTTCTGAAGTTTACGAGTACCCAATGTTTACAGTAAGTTGTAGTTAAGACTAGGGCTACTGTATCTACTATCATACAGTACCTGTTGCGATCCACCAGAAGACGATCGGCTCGGCATCTGGGGACTGGGGTATTACTGTGTTACACGCGACGCGCTTTGCCGTAGACCAAAAACCCGGTGCTACTAAGACCGACGCATTCGTTATCGCAGGAAAGATCATCAAAAAATCAAAATGCTATTGCTATTGCTATTACGTTAATTTACCGGAAGATGTTCAATGTCCAATATCCAATCCCACTATACAGTATTAGAAGTACGCGGCATTTTTGGGTGGTGCTGGTAGGGAAGGAGCAGGACATTCAAGTTGGATACTTTGACCTTTCAGATTGTCCAGGGTTGTCTTCCACTTCCTCTTCCACCTTGAAAATCAGGCTTGTTGGCACTCACACAGTGGTGGCAAGGTTGTGCATTCCACACTCGGATCGGACGGAAGACAAACACTCGTCAACTCACTGCGGCCCACCTGAAGCACCCACACCGTTGGACAACAATCTTGCGCTGGCCCATTAGATGAGGACACCAGTGGATTAATCTGTGGACCAGGACAGGAACTAATAGGCGGATCCCACTTTCTAATTGACTGGGCCTTTTCTCCTAGTGCGAAGCTTGGCCGATGCAAACCTGAAAATCACGATGATAGGAGGCCCATTGCGTATCTCTCCTCCACCGGAGCATCCTGAGGGAGGGGATGGCAGGGGAATACGGAGGCCCTACACACTCGCTTTTATCTCTTAACCTTTGCCTCCTCCTTTGGCGGGCCAGTCCCTTTGCTATTTCCATTCCGCTCGTTCCCTTGAGAAGAGGTCCACCTCTTGTCATATCCTTTCCGCCGTGCCGAACGCCATTTCAGATCTCCGATGGTGACAAGACAGCCTTCCCTCAAGCTGAATCTCCACTTCAACCCTCAGAATTTTCCCCCAGCGAAGATTCGACTCGTAGACCACGATGGAAGAAGGTAATTCCAGACGGCCGAGAGCAACGGTGAGTGTGCCTGTACATATCACGATATACTCTGGAATTTCTCACCTAATGCAATGAGCATCATGATAGTCCGGTGCCGGAGATGAAGGGCCTCCTTCACCTACTCGAAGTGGCCGAGCACGGGGAGATGATGACGGTGTTTCGCCCACTCGCAGATTCTCAACTATTGAAGAGGCCCTCGAGGGCCAGGGTGGTGCTCGCCGCCGAAGCTCTGCAGCGAGACGCAGTGGCAGCACAGTACCGAGCCTCGCTCCACGGACCACTCTGGCAGAGAGAACAGCAGGAAAGTTCACCTTGGCGGGACCAGATGATACTCCTCAACTTGCGCTCTCCCACGAACCATTTGTGCAGCCTGGATATGCCGATCTGAACCCGTCTTATGAGCAGCCGAACAATGCAAAGCCCGTATGGTCACTGGCCAAACCATTGCCTCGCGTGGTGCGACCAGGCATGGTGCCGACCAAAGATGAGCTACTCGAGAGACGCGCAAATGCCCAACTCCCTGCAGAAAATTCGCAGCGAATAGGGCTAGAGCCAGATCCAAATGACTTGGAACTAGGCAGGATTGAGAAGACGGCAGATCCACGAAAGATGGCTGCACAGGTGGAGGATGCTCGACAACAACGTGAGGCCAACTTTATGAACAAGGTTCTCAATGGCGAAGCGAACTCTTTTAGCGCACGGGGCTCACGACGCCTTTCTCGGACATCGTCTAATCAGTTTAGACGCCCATCCCAGTGGAATCCGTCTCAAGATCAACTATCCACTGTGGATGAAGTCGGGTCTCAAGCAACTAATCCAGAAGACCACGACCAGGGCAAGGCGCCAGACTATCAAACTGATGATCCACTTGAAACAGTCCCCGAAATTCCGGAGACAACAGTCGATGATGATCTAAATGACAAACTGGAATTTCCCGACCTGGATCATCCAACTGTCCCAGAGGACCTACATCCATTAGTGCAGGATCTCGTTGAAGACGAAATTCACAACAACCACACTACTTGGTCTGTCATTCGGACGCACCACCGCGAAGCTTTGGCTGAAGCTCTTGCGGTTTTTGTTCAACTGACTATTGGATTCTGTGCCGACTTATCTGTCACTGTAGCAGCCGCAGGAAACCCCAACACAACGGCATGGGCTTGGGGGTTTGCCACGATGATCGGTATCTACATTTCCGGTGGTATCTCTGGTGCTCATCTCAATCCAGCCATCACAGCACTCCTCTGGTTCTACCGTGGCTTTCCTAAATCCAAGATGCCTGAGTACTTTGCTGCTCAATTTATCGGCGCTTTCTGTGCGGCTCTCGCCGCGTACGGTATCTACTACCAGTCTATCGAATACTATATAAGCAACAACATCGATACTGGAATTATCACAAGTTTCGTTACTGGCCAACGCGAAATTTGGATTGGTCCTGCAACTGCCTTTTTCACCGAATTCATCGGCGCAGCGTTCCTGGCAGTGACAGTTCTAGCTCTTGGTGATGACCAGAATGCACCACCTGGAGCTGGTATGAACTCCCTGATTATCGGTCTTGTCATCACCTGTCTTAGTATGACATTTGCCTATCAAACTGGCGCTGCCTTCAACCCGAGCCGTGACTTTGGTCCACGCCTTGCTCTCCTCGCACTGGGTTATGGCAACGACCTCTTTCGTAACCCTTACTGGTTCTATGGACCATGGGCAGGTGCCACCGCTGGTGCTTTTATGGGTGGCTTCCTGTACGATTTCTTCATCTTCACGGGAGGAGAATCACCAGTCAACTATCCACTCGAGAGGACACAGCGGGCCATGAGGAAGAGCCGTATGAAGTGGAAGCGGCGCCTGCGCCTTGCGAAGCGAGAAACGAAGAAAATAAGTGTAGCATAAGCTGTCTGATGTATTGTTATATAGCCCACAGGGCTCCATTCTCTTATATATGCAGATAGATGGAATAGATCGAAGGGCTGACCGGTGTTCAAGTTTCAATTCTTAGACGATGCCGACATGAGTCGGGGTTCTAATGCCTTCGGGCATAGCAGAATGCTGCTTCCAAACATTGGAAGTAGCACAAACTTGAAAATTAACCAGGTGACTAATAGTAAAATCAGAATCTTGCAACTTAGCTATGTGCAAGTCCTACTGGTACTATTGCTACTGTCCCCAGTGAGTACATCAATTGATGACAATACACTATAATTTCTAGTTTGAACGCTAGCATCCCTCGATACCACCGGAAGCGGGGTAAACTGTCTACATTGCCGAGATGGAGACTCTCGGACGATTAGTGCATTACGAAGGGCCTTGGAGTCTTGTAAATGACCTTTACGCGGGGAATACTCTTGCGGGGTATTCCCCACGGGGTTAGTCGAGGTTTGTGACAGCAGACAGTGATCATTCATTACCATTAGCCTCGCGTCACTATCGTTGACACGCTGCCAATTTGGCTATTCATAATTCCGAGGAGTTTTCCAGGAAGCATGCCGGGAGAAGATCTTCAAAAGGCTACATTTGCAGCCGGTTGCTTCTGGGGCGTGGAGCATCTTTATCGAAAGCATTATGGGGAAGGAAAGGGGCTCGTGGAAGCGCGAGTTGGATATACTGGTGGTCAAACTGACGCGCCATCGTACGAAGAAGTTTGCAAGGAGACAACCGGGCGTATGTGCACTCCTCAATGACACCCATTCATTTATGGAATTAACAGCTCATATCTATTTTAGATGCGGAGGCTGTCATGCTTATTTTTGATCCTAGCATAGTATCTTATCAATCCCTCGTGGAGTTCTTCTTCAAGATGCACGATGCAACATCTGTGAACCGACAGGGTCGTAATACTGGGACCAACTACCGCTCTGCTATTTTCTGTCATGGCCCCGAACAAGAAGTGATTGCGAATGATATAAGGGACAGGGTAGAGAAACAGTGGTTTGATAAGCCTGTAGCTACTCTGATTGTCCAGGCGGGTGTCTGGTGGGATGCTGAGGAATATCATTAACTCTACCTGAACAAGAACCCGGATGGATATCATTGCGAGGCACATTTCATACGGGACTTCCCAGAGTTGAACTAGATATTTTATGATGCAATGTATCTAATGGGGTTTCCAAGCTTCTAGCTTCTATCTCACAACTTGGCTTTGCTAGATAGTCGTTCTTGCTTCGCAGCGTCTTTGAGGTTCCTCCGTAAGATCTTCCCTGCTGCGCTCTTTGGGATTTCATCCACGAATCTGATACCACCTCTGAGTCTCTTATGATGGCTGACCTTTGAGTCCATCCATTTTCTGATTGTCTCAGATGTGTCTTGCGACTTTTCAATACCATGCGACGCCACAATATAAGCACGAGGGACCTCCGTATGGTCTTGATCAACTCCGATGACAGCGACATCGTCGACGCTTGGATGTGAGATTAGAAGTCCTTCGAGCTCTGGAATATTTATTAGGTGGAGTCATTCAAGCGGCTCATTGGGAAATAAAACACACCTGCTGGTGCCACTTGGAATCCTTTGTACTTGATCAATTCCTTCACACGATCGGTTATGTAGAAGTTTTCCTGATTGTCGTGATATCCGACATCTCCAGTTTTGTAGAACCCATCTGTCGTGAAAGAGCTAGCAGAGCCTTCTTTGTTCCTCCAATATCCCTTGAATATACTAGGACCTTTGAGACATAACTCTCCGTTTTCACCACTCGGTACTTCTGCACCCTCTGGTGACAGATACTTCGCAGTAAGATTTGGCATCAACTTTCCAACACTACCGACACTGGTATACCATTCGTCCCAAGGCTGGGTATGCGTAATAGGGCTTGTCTCGCTGAGACCGTAGGCCTGGTTAATGCGAATTTTCAATCTCTTGTGGACTGTGTCCACAAGTTCGCGTGTGAGTGGTGCGGCTCCAGATGTCACCATACGCAAAGAGCTCAAGTCATACTTATCGACGATCGGATTATTTGCAAGGTGCACTAGTACGGGTGGTGCAAGGTAGACAAAAGTGATCCGCTCATTCTGTACCGTGCGAAGAAAAGTCTCAAGATCAAAACGCTCCATCGCGACCATTTCGATACCTCGGTGCAATGGCTGATGAATGAGACAGGTGAGGCCTAAAACTGGTAATAAGTCTCTGGTAAGCTATCAGCTATCTCAGGGATGGCTTACCGTAAATATGATAGAAGGGTAAAATCCCTATCAATTTGTCATTCCTCCAGTTATAGCTTTGACCCACAGAGGATGCTACCATTAGGACATTTGCGACAATGTTACCGTGGCTCAACATGACCCCTTTTGGTAGACCAGTAGTACCAGATGAGTAGACAAGAAATGCGAGGTCACTGTTAGGATCCAGCATCTCTCGCGACCGGCCTGCAAGGGAGGTTGATGCTATCTGATCAAAGTGCTTGAATTGACTGGATTGATCTCGCTCGTCGCCAAGGAGGACTATTCGATGAGAAGGAATATCTACTTTCGCCGCTGCTGCAGTGACAGTTGGAAGAAGGGATCTGAATGTTGCGATCGCTTTCGTGCCGTTGTCCTTGAGTTGGAAAGCGAGTTCGTCGACTGAATAGCTAGGGTTGGCCGGTGACACTATACCACCGGCAAAGAAGGCACCATATATGATGACGGGAATATCGATACTATTAGGAGCAAATAGAGTGATGATATCGCCTTTTTGCCAGTCCCATTCTGACCGCAAGCCTTGTCCGAAGGCGATTGCAGCGTCACGAAGGCCGGAGTAGGAATAAGAGCGACTTGTGATGGCATCACGATAGATAACTGACGAGTGTTAGGAACCCATTGCAAAGTATTTAGTCTTGGTACAACTCACTTCGATCGGGAGGGAACTTTTCGTCTCGCTCCGTTTCAAACATCAATCCCCACAGGTCGACGTTGGGGATCTTGACGTCAGGATAGATTGCGGAGAATGGCATCGTCGAGGTCTGTATGAGCACACCAGTTAGATGTTGAGCTTTCTGGTTCTTCTCTCTATGAGGTCAATATTCTAGGATGACGCCCAAGCGCGTGCGGTGATTGAATAGCCATTGTCGCGCTGGCCGTGCCCCATGGGATTTCCCCGCATGCCTCGGTTCTCCCCTTGTTTGGTTTGCAGATCTCCTTTTTTACATCCGAACGACCGGGTTGATGATTAATCAGTGATATCTCAATATTTTCTAGGAAAAGCAGGCTTTTCGACACATGGAAACACTTCCCAGATCATAAAACAGTGAAAATACCTTCCCAAGGGTTCAGTCAATAGTTATATGTGCGACTTGCCCAACACGGTGGGAATTTTCGAAAGTCGCGGTTATACAAATGATCTGTTCAGTTGAATAAAAACGGTCTACTAGTTGATATCGTACAAGGGCAAACTAATTCAGACAATAAAACATGAGTGAAGTCCTAGATCAACTGTATCTAAACGTCTCCGGCCAGTTCATCGGTTACTGTTAGGAGCTCTCCGTACATTGTGATCTTGGGTCGGCAACTTTACCCATATCAAAACGAGGAGGCAGTCTAGGACATCTCTGCTTTCCAGAAAATCAGTACGTGATTTTTTAGCGTGGAGCTACAACATATTATTACCTCGACCAATGGATGTGGAGCTAGTTTAATATGTCCGCTGCATGGAGAAAAAAGTGTCTAGTTCAAGTTTGAAATATCAGATGACCAGATACTAGTTCTAGCCCATGTCTAATACGCTGTACGTATGGCATCAGCCCTGCTAAGGGTCCGGGTGGACAACCTAAATCAGTAGCGACGCCGCCGTTGAAATTTTATCGCGCGACCACAATTAATATGTCGTGATATGCTAAGAAGATTGCCCGAAGGACCTTCCACTTCGTATTTCCGATTCATAAAAGCTCTTACACGCCGTGGTGTATCGAATTTTAGCGAGAAAATTATAAAATTCTCCACGATTTATACCTACTTTTGTTATGACGACAGATACGAAAGGCCTGACGAACCAGCCATTTAATAAGGCAGATGGAGTTTATTCAGTCACTACGGAGCCAGAAAGCTCTATCCATCAGTCGAAGCCTCGTCGCTCCTTTCGTTCCTTTATCTGGGATACGGACACCCATCATAAGTCACGCGAGGAAAGACGACTTCTTCTCAAGCTCGATGCCGCAATTCTCAGCGTAGGATGTCTTGGCTTCTTCATGAAGTACCTGGACCAAGGCAATATGGCCAATGCCTACGTGTCTGGCATGCAGGAGGCACTTTCAATGTATGGAAATGAGTACACTTACGCAGTCACTGTTTACACTGTTGCGTATGCTGTCATGCAAATCCCTAGTACGTTGATCGTCCAGAAAGTGAGACCCAGCGTTTGGCTCCCCGCCATGGAGATCGGATGGGCTATTTTCACATTCGCGCAAGCGGGACTGCAAAATGTTGGTGAATTGTATGCGTTTCGATTCCTCGTCGGCTTTTTCGAAAGTTCTTTCTTTCCAGTCCTTCTTTACATGCTAGGAAGCTGGTATACACAAACTGAGCTGGCAAAAAGAGTCGCACTATTTCACATGACAGCTCCACTAGGTTCAGCGTTTGGTGGATATCTTCAAGCAGCTGTCTATAAGAACCTAGATGGGGCCCATGGACTAGCAGGGTGGAGATGGCTGTATATTATTTGTGGAGTAAGTTTTTCTTTCGCAGACTGACCTTTCAAAACGGCATTTGACTATTAGTCTGCTAAATGAACAAATACTGAAATTGTTGAGTAGTGCATGACAATTCCCGTTGGGGTTGCAACCTTTTTTCTACTTCCTGATACGCCCCATACTACTCGCGCCTGGTATCTTTCCAAAAGGGAACGCGAATTGGCCGAGAAAAGAGTTGTCCAAGCAGGAAAGGCAAAACCAGCGAAGATAAAAATCGCAACATTCAAGAAAATTCTACGCTCCTGGAAGTGGTACGCCTTTGTGGTGGGATATGTTGTAAGTTTTAAGATACCCTGACCCTGAGAAATTCGGGCGGATACTTCTAACACACAACTTGAAACAAAAAGCTTTATGGCGAGTCATGTGGTGCGAATGGATACTTCGGTATTTGGCTGAAGGCTGAGGGTTTCTCAGTTGTTGACCGTAACCTCATCCCGACTGGGACATCTTTGATCTCGGGAGCTTGTGTCGTACTTTGGGGGTTCCTCTCGGATTACACTGGAAGCAGATTTGCCTGGATACTTATCCCCCTGGTGAGTTACTCTTGAATCAGTGACAGACTAAGAGTCTGTCAGGGCTAACTCCGAGATTACAGGTACTCACACTCATTCCAAATGGAATCCTCGCCGCTTGGCCATCAAGCGTGCCCCTCAAGGAATTTGCTTTCTTGACCGTCAACATACACCTCATAACCGCTGTATTGTATGTACCACTAATTTTCTCGAAAGGAGCTCCGAATCATTAGCTAACGAATATTTCCTCTAAATAGCTATACATGGGCCAATGAGGTCTGTGCTGATGACAATGAGGAACGAGCTGTGGTAATAAGTAGCATGAACGGTTTTCAGTATGCAGTAGCTGCCTGGCTACCTATTGTGATTTTTCCACAGACTATGGCACCAAGCTTCCGTAAGTAAAGGATTCACTGCCACAGTAGCTTTGCATTTAGCTTTACACGTGAACTGACCTTTATGTTTCAGGATATGGCTACCCGGCAACATTCGGCTTGGTGATCGCAGCCATCATCAGTGTCATTGTGATCCAGTTATTCATTCTGCGCGATAAGCGAAAGGAAGAGAAATCCTCGGGCACCGTCTCAGAAAACACACAATGAATAGGATATTCAAGTTGGATTTGACCCGGTATCCGCTTTCACAAAATGGTGAATAGTAGGAACTTTCTTGAAATGAGCCCTGAGACTTGAATCTTGCTCAGAAAATAAGAGCTCCGCTACGAAGTTCGCCAACTTTCGAAAGTGCCATGGAAATTAACCCTATTCAATTTCACGTCAGTTGCACAAGCCACTAGCATCCATTAAAACTTCAAATATAATTCTTTGGATTAAAGACACACTCATTCCACCATCCTTGTCTTCAAGTTTCTCGAGACATCGTTCAATTTTCCTAGATGATAACTAAAAGGATAGATGAGCCTCGGTCCAAGAAATGTCAAAATGGGAATTCTGTCGAATATACATAAAATAGTAGGTCTATCCACCAACTACTCCGCTATCTCGATCTTCTTCCAAAAGTTCTCAATATGCTCAGCAACCTCGGGGACCCTCTCTCTAACAACACCATGTCCAACTTGCGGAACAACCACAACATTTTTCAACCCCACATCGTGCAGCTCTTGCACGTTGGATACCAGGCCATCCAGCTCTCCGAGTACACACAGATTTTTGGTAACCTTTTCGGCAGCCTGGGCAAATTCAGCATCTTTTTCAAAGATACCACCATCTCTGAAAATGCCAATTACACTCGCTGCGTGTCCCTCATGATTCTTCATTTGCCAGTCACGAAGAGCCTCAGCCACAACTTCACCTCGTTCGACTCTCTCTTTCCAATCTGAAGGAACAACTAGCTTTCCACCTTCCAAAAAATCTAAGATCCATTCCCGTGCCTGGTCTTCCAGCCCCTCCCCACCACGCATATAACTCCTTTCTAGCTCGCTCAAACGCGATGTTCGTAGTAGACCTGCAGGGGCGACCAGAGTCATGGACGAAACACGCTCTGGGTGAAGAGCGGAATAGCTAGCGACAGTAGATCCACCAAATGAATAGCCAATGAAATGAGCATCATCCCAGCGAAGTGTCGTCATCAAGGCATTGATCAACTGGTGAAAAAGAGTCGGGTCGTGTGGGATAATAGGTGTTTGCGTGAGCCCGTGACCCCATAAGTCAACAAGCACACAATGAGCATAGGTGAAGCGAGAGCTCAGAGTGCTAGCTAAAGGCATCAATCCGAGTGCAGGCGTCTGAACGCCATGCAAGAACACAACGCGCGAGATAGGCTTTTTGAGCTCTGCGGGCACCGGAAATGAGGGGCAAATCGAGTAGTAAGCGACACGCCCGTGCATGGTATTGATGAATTCTGCTTTTGGTAGAACTCTGCCAAAATTCGCGACGAAGGTGGCCTCGGTTGGTGCTTCGATTGGATGTTGGTCCGCATGCTCCTTCTCTCCCACTGTCCAAGGACGTGGAAGTACGATTGGGGTGCCAGGCATCTTGTTGACAGAGATGGGATCTTAGGTTGTTACAAGCTGCTCAGTGGCTCCACAGAGATAATTGAGGGGAAAAAGTACCAGTTTTGACCGAAATTGAGGGAAATACTCCGTAGTATGAAAACACCTGCAGCTCAAGTGCGACTGATACTAGCGGGGTGTTGCAGATCACCCAATCAATCTTCTAGGGTATGTATAGGGTCGGGCATTTTAAACCAATCAGCCACTTACACCGCCTCCTGATACCCAGGTTACGTACGCTAATATTCTGCTAGTTTCCACTACTCTAGGGGGGGGGGGCGAGTACCAGAAATCGCCTATTTCATTGCCCTAATATCAAGGATTTTAACATATATTTTGCTCTCAAGACTAGAATATATAGCTATAAGCTAGATAGTAGATACAATTGCTACCTAGTAGAAAGTAGATTACACCTATCTAAAAAAAGAACTTGAAAAATATTTACTATGTGGAAACATTCACGTTATTCCAAGGTTATATATAACTTGGGATTCAGGGGTGCTCCTAATCTCGGAAATAACTTGTCAACTCAGGCACCACTAGGTAGTGGATGTTTATCGCCTGGCAACAAGTTGAATTCAAACTTGCTGATCTATCGCACATTCAATCTCTTTATACAATATTTACACGGGCAATAAATTAATCTAGTCCTCTTCTTACAGCTTAGCCTTGCCGCTTTCTATGGCAGACCAGCTGTTATCCTCGAGCTTGTCGTACTTAGTCCCGTTCAGCCAGTATAGACTGTCTCCAGCAGAGTCCTGACGAGGGTTCCATCCCTTCTTCAAGAGATCACCTTTGGCTTGCTTGAAAGTAACACCGGTAGAGACCCTGGAGAAAAAAAAATAACATTGTTAGTAGAGTCGTTTTCAACATGCGACAGTACAACAACTCACTTTTCAATAAAACGAACGAGACGTGGGAAGGCGTAGGATGGCACACCACGCTTCTTCAGCTCGGGATATAATTTAGAAGCGAGCTCGACTTCGGAGGCTGGTGAATTGTCCTCGAGGGTTATTCCTGCAGCCCCAGCTTGACCATCGTATCTAAAGTTCCAATTAGAAAATGAAGACCCCAAAAACCAGACTTCGATGACATACCCAGACAGCTTGACACCGTATACCACAGCATCGTGGACCCCGTCAATACGACAGATATGGTCGCGGATCTCTCCAGCGCTGACATTCTCGCCCTTCCAGCGGAACGTATCACCCACGCGGTCCTGGAATCTGATCCAGCCAGATTGGTCTTGAACCACAAGATCACCGGTACGCTGAAAAAGGTCTCCCTTTTGGAAAACATCCCGAAGCAATTTACCCTCAGTGGCTTCTTCATTGTGCAAATATTCCGTCAACAAACCACGGTCGCGTACACGACCAATGGCCTCTCCCTCCTCATTCAGGCCAGCCCGAACACAGAACCCAGTCGAGGGATCGCGATACGGCATTTCAGTATCGTTGTCATACTTGACAATGAAGGTATCATCTTCCAAGAACCGGCGAATGGGCCCGGAAAATCCAACCTTTCCAGCGCCCCATACGCCGGGACCGTGGTTGTCGAATTTGGCCAATCCTTCGGTTGACCGATAAAATTCACGGATCTCATGCACATTGAAACGGCTCTTGAATTTCTCCCAGATCTCACCTCTTAGGCCATTACCAGATGCTGCGATGCACTGGTGATCCTGATCATAGGGAGACGCAGGTGTGGCTAGCAGGTATCGGCACAGTTCGCCGATGTAGAGAATGCGGGTGGCCCTGGAGTGGTGAACATCCTTCCAGAACTGCGATGCTGAGAACTTGCGTCTCAGACAAAGAGTCCCCGCATTTCCTAACGAGTAACACAGTCCAGTGAAGAAGGCTGTGCCGTGGAAAAGCGGAAGAGCAGAGTATGTGCGGAGTGGGTAATACCTGGAAGGATCGTTGACGTCGGAGGAGAGTGGAGTGGAGGTAATTATTGCCAGCATGTTTCGAACGGCACATGCTTTGGGCTTGCCTGTTGTTCCAGATGTGTAGATCAAGGCTGTGAGATCTTTAGGTGTGCGCTTAGCCGGGGAGAGTCCCGTTGGAGAGAATTGTTGCAATTCAGCTTGTGTGATCAGCTCCACCGCACCAGGAGAAACTCCTTCGAACGAGGAGAAATGGAATGTGAAATGTGGTAGATCTGAACAAACATGCTGCGCAATATCTGGGGTCGAGATTATAGACTTGGAGCCAGAGACATTGAGGCAGTGAATGAAAGTGTCATCTGGGGAGTTCGTGTTAATCGTATTTCATGAAACTATCGGAAATGTTGACAACGTACCTCGGAGATTGGTGTTGATCATAGCAGCCACTGCGCCAAGCTTAGATAGAGCATAAAGAGTGACCACCATTTCAGGTGAATTGGTGGTGAAGACGCCAATCATATCGCCATTCTTCACGCCGCGAGCGTGTAGCAATGCCGCCAACCGATCGACCACTAAAAAAACCATTAGTTTCATACACTACTGTCAAGTCATGTCCAGCAACTTACACTCTTTCAATTGGTTGTATGACCAAGTCTTGTGCTCAAACCAAAGTGCCTCTGCATTACCCTGGCCCTCGACATCGACCACTCGCTGGAGCAACTTGTATATGGTCGTAGATTCGCCAAGCTTGCCGATGCGCTCGCCGAGACGTTGCCCAAAGGCACGATCATTTTTCAAAGTAGACAGATCGGTACCGATCGATAGCTTTGCATTGAGGTAAGCACCGGCAGCAAGGGAAAATGCAGTCCCCATCGCCACGGCGGGTGCGCCGATCTCAGATAGGAAGTCCATCTGTGAGTGACTGGCTTAGCAAGGGAGGAGAAAATTCGAGGCACGGCTCTATTCAAGGGAGTGATTTGAAACTGCGAAGGACGAGAACTTGAGAAATAAGAAGCACGATGCGTTGAAACTGGGTTGTTGGCCAAATCGTTGACAAAACACGGAAGACCTGGGGAAATAAAATAAAAGCAGGCCCCACGATGAAGTCAAGACGGAAGCTGGCCAGTATTGATCTGCCGTTCCTAGCCAACCTTAGCCTTGTCACTAGCATCATCCGAGGTGGAGAGGTCGCCAGAAACTACCGTATTCTCATTCGTCTTCCCCACGGTCTGGCTGCGGTTTTACCCCGGGTTTGGCGGCAGATCTTTCTAGTGGCTCTATCGAACAGGTTGATAAAGTAGAACGGATGAGGCATTGCAACTTCTTGCATTATGAATTCAGTCCCAACACTATTTTTATGAGTATTTGCTTTAAGGGGTCTCAGTCCAATACTCTCCTTTGCTGCCATCGCCGACATCGCACTGATGCGGAGGCCCTCATGGCCAACGGCGACTGTAGATCAATACCCGCCCATGGTAATATTACCAGGGTATCCACCAATCAGCAGCACTCACACTCTGCCGAGGACTCTTCTGTTACGGTATGATACAACTGGCAGTCATCGGAGTCGGCACTTCCATTCGGCTCGCCACGCGATGCTTTTTTGGCCCAAAACAGCTTTGGTCGTACTCGGCCCAGTTTTGCTTTCGGTCCGCCGAGCTGTTTAATGTTCACAAGGCAGAACGAGCCGCGGTCCATTCGCCCCGCGTTTTGTACAATTTGTAACCCCGGACAATATTAAAGATGTGAGCTGCCGTCGTGGGGCCTGTTTCCTTTCTCTCCCTTTTGCTGAAGAAACCAAAAAAGTGTTTCTCTCTTCAACTCTCCACATCATGTCTACCCCCCAGCAACGGTTATCCTCTGTCGCAAACCAGCTCTCTCCCTCCGGGGCGTCAGCTGCGAAGCAGCGTATTCTGTCTAAGAATGCTGATGATGTGGTATGTTCTTATCTCCCGCTACATTCGCGAGCCACGGTCAATTAATCTGATATCTCGGTACAGGTTATCACCTATCTCGCCCGGACACCACTCACCAAGGCCCGCAAGGGTGGATTGAAGGATACCACAGTCGATAACTTGTTGATCTCACTGCTCACCGTAAGTTGAGAACCCAATAGGCAAAAGGATCTACTTTTTCTAAACTCTGAAAAACTACACAAAACAGACCGTCCGCGAAAAGTCCAACGTTGATCCCAATCTCGTCGAGGATGTCTGCGTGGGCAACTGCCTCGCTCCTGGTGCTGCTTATCTCGCCCGCTCCGCCGTTCTGGCTGCCGGATTCCCAGCGACTACCGCGGCCTCCGTAACAAACCGTTTCTGCTCTTCTGGCCTGCTGGCCATCCAGAATATCGCCAATCAGATTATCGCCGGCTCGATCGATGTGGGTATCGCCGTGGGTGCCGAGAGCATGAGCACCAACGCCGACGGTGGTGCCCCCGAAATGGACGAACGTATTAAGCAGCACCCACTTGCGTCGCAGAACACCCAGCCTATGGGTCAAACCTCGGAGAATGTGGCTGCGAAGTTCAACATCTCGCGCGAGCAGCATGACAAGTTTGCGGCGAGCAGCTACCAAAAGGCGGAGCGTGCCCAGAAGGCTGGCTGGTTCAATGACGAGATCGTCCCCATCCGCACCCAGATCAAGGATCCCAAGACTGGCGAGGTGAAGGATGTGGTGGTGGATCGGGATGATGGGATCCGCTACGGTACGACCGCTGAGGGCCTCGGCAAGATCCGCTCTGCATTCCCCCAGTGGCAACCCAGTGCGACTACCGGCGGCAATGCCAGCCAGATCACCGATGGTGCTGCAGCACTGGTGTTGATGAAGCGCTCCAAGGCTCAGCAGTTGGGCCACCCCATTATCGGCAAGTTCTGCGGTGCCACCGTTGCTGGCTTGGAACCCCGCATCATGGGTATCGGCCCTTCCATTGCCATTCCCAAGATTCTGAGCAAGTTTGGCCTGAACAAGGATGAGATTGATATCTTTGAGATTAATGAGGCTTTCGCCTCGATGGTATGTGCCCTCGTCTGTCCTAGCTCACAATGTCTTTTTTTTTTTTTTTTTTTTTTTTTTTCTGACAGTTTCTGCAGGGTGTTTATTGCGTTGGTAAATTGGGATTGGATGAGTCCAAGGTGAACCCGCGAGGAGGTGCCATGTAAGTGAACACCAATTCAATTGCATTTGCAATGGCATTGGCTCTAGTACTGACTTCAATGTAGTGCTTTCGGACATCCTCTAGGTGCCACTGGTGCCCGTCAGGTCGTCACTGCGCTGGCCGAGCTGCGTCGCCAGGACAAGCGGGTGGCGGTGACATCGATGTGTGTTGGAACCGTAAGTGAAAGAAACATTTTCTCCCAAGCCCTCCGGATTTGTACTAACCGCGGTTTTTTCGCCCCCTAGGGAATGGGAATGGCCGGTATTTTCGTTTCCGAGCACTAGAATTTCGGATCCGAATAAGCACATTTTCATGTAACTTCTGTATATATACATAGCTCTCAAAGACAACTTGAACGATGACTGGATGCATGTTAGGTATCATGATGAGATAAAATTTATCCTCAGGCTTTATTTTACAAAACAGACCGGTCCAGAGTAAATGGCATTAGTGGGTCTGCATATGCACAACTACCCACAACTCCATGATCTTGTGCAGGTTCCAAACTTGAAAGATTCGAATGCAAAAACACCATCGCCAACTGTATCATCGACTTCGCTTTTCACTCAGTCATGTATTGTATACTCCGTCATCCGCCATGTCCCGAGGGTCTGGCTCGGGATGGCCCAAACATTGCCAAACCTTCTGAAAGCCGCAACCTTCTTTTTGGGAGGAATTGAGTTGCCTTGGTTGTTCGAAAGTTTTTCATCGCCACGGTGCCTCAAATGTGAGGTGTCCAGTATATCCACTTAAATCGACGATATCGACTTGATCGACACTACATTGGAGTACCAGTGTGCCGATCTCTCCTAGCGACGTGCACACAGATCAACTGCGTGCTATTTCCGGAGTACCAGTACTACCCCTTGAACAATTAACCTTGGAATAACTTGGCCAGGTCCATGCAAGACATTAATTTCCACCCATCGAGATTTCTCATCCCCCTCCCCCCTGCAGCAGGATCGGGCTGCTCCGTGCCAAGGTGGAGGCCCCGGGTTGACCGGACGACTTCCAAACCCCAACTTGGACCAAACTTCTACCAGCCGGGGTTCATGACTTGGGTTGTGTTCTGCTCCCATGGTGCCAGGTTTATGGGCTTTACCTCCACTAATTGACCCTTCCCTCGATGACAGAAAAATGGGACCAGACAAAGAAGGGAGAACACATCCGGGGATGACGGGCGAATGGGTAAGCCACAGTTGCTCGTCTGCAGGCACCGAGGCTGGGTTAGATCCACAATGGCTGCCCAGTTCAGGAGAGAAAGAGAGAGAAAGACAAGACCATTGGCACGTCGATTTATTTTCGGCATCAAAACCTTGGATTCTACCAATCGGGTGTTGCAGAAGGGCAGACAAGCAAACGTGTCGTGGCCCACCGGGCGTCCACCATGGTTCCACTTGGTGGCGGCGTTCTAGACTTTCTCTCTTTCTCTTCTCTTTCGCCTTGTCGGTGGCTACAGGATGACCTAGACCCTTTTCTTTTCTATTTCTTCTTCTCTCTCTCTCCTCCTCTCTCTTTCTTCTCCATACTCTATTCTACATTCTCGAGAGATCCCTTCTTTTATCTCTCTTTCTTTTACACATTCTCTTCCAATTTTCTTATATTCTCTTGAAAACATAGACCGTCGTTTCTTCCCACTTTACTTTTCATAATGCAGATGATCCAGCTTCTCGCCCTCGCCCTCTCCGTGGCGACGGCCGATGCCGCCTACAAGGGTTTCAACTACGGTGCCACCAAGGCTGATGGCAGCAGCAAGTACCAGGCCGACTTCAAGAAGGATTTCGCCGCCGCCAAGGCCCTCGTGGGCAACTCCGGCTTCACCAGTGCTCGTCTGTACACCATGATCCAAGGCGGTACCACCAACAGCCCCATTGAGGCCATTCCCGCCGCTATCGAGGAGAAGACCTCCCTGCTTCTGGGTCTCTGGACCTCCGGCGGCAACATGGACAATGAGATCACTGCTCTCAAGGCCGCCATTAGCAAGTACGGTGATGACTTCGCCAAGCTGGTCGTCGGTATCTCCGTCGGCAGCGAGGATATGTACCGTAACTCCGTCACTGGCTCCAAGTCTAACGCTGGCCCCGGTCTTGAGCCCGAGGAGCTTGTCTCTTACATCCAGACCGTTCGTTCCACCATCTCTGGCACTGGCCTGAGCGACGCTACCATCGGCCACGTCGATACCTGGGACGCCTGGACCAACTCCTCCAACACCGATGTTGTCAACCACCTCGACTGGCTCGGCTTCGACGGATACCCTTACTACCAGCTCTCCATGGAGAACGGCATCGAGAACGCCAAGAAGCTCTTCGATGAGTCCGTTGAGAAGACCAAGAGCGTTGCTAACGGCAAGGAGGTTTGGATTACCGAGACTGGTTGGCCCGTCAGCGGTCCTCAGGAGGGTGATGCTACTGCCTCTGCCGCTAACGCCAAGACCTACTGGGACGAGGTTGGCTGCCCGCTCTTCGGTAACACCAACACCTGGTGGTACATGCTCGAGGATGAGGGTGCCAGCCCCAGCTTCGGTGTTGTCAAGAGTGACCTGACCACTCCTCAATTCGACCTGTCCTGCTCCAACTCCAGCTCTTCCAGCACTAGCTCTAGCACTGCTTCCGGCTCTTCCTCCACTGGCATCTCCAACAAGGGCTCATCCGGCTCTGGCTCTGGCTCCGGCTCCAGCTCCAACTCTAACAAGGGCTCCTCCAACTCTGGCTCCTCTGGCTCTTCTGGATCCTCTGGCTCCGGCTCCGGTTCCGGCTCCTCTGGCTCTAGCTCCAGCGCCGCAGCTGGCTCTTCCACCTCTCCTGCCGTGAGCTCTAAGCCCTCCTTCTCTGCTGGCCGCAGCAGCACCCCCGCCTCCAGCTTCAACTCAGCTAGCCGTACCTCCACCCCCCTGACCGGTGCCACTTCTGGCTCAAACTCGAGCTCCGGCTCTTCCAGCTCCGGCTCTAGCTCTGGCTCCAGCTCTGGATCTGGCTCCTCTAGCGGCACCTCCGCCGGCTCCAGCTCCGGCTCCGCTGCCTCTCCCTCCTCCAGCTTCAACGCCGCCGTCCAGAACGTTGGCACTGGCTCTACCTTCGGCGCTGTTATCGCCGCCGCAGTCCTCGCTATTGCCGTTTAAGCGCTTCTCTACCGGCGTCGAGGAGTGATGGGAATCGAATATCTAAATTAGATCCGTGTTTCGGAGGCGGATCTGGGATTGTCTTCATGTGAATATTTACCTTCTCACATTCGTTTAGCCTGTACATCATTTAAGAAATAAATTTCACTCCGGGTAATTTAATTTGTCTTTGCTGTTGAATAATGTTATCCCGTTCATTTGAACCCTTCAAAAGTTATAGTAATACCCTTTGCTCTCAGGAGATGTCATGATGTCGATCATTAACCGATCGAGATCAACAGTTGTGCTAGTCTGCTGCTATAAAAAGCCTCAGTGGCGCGTGCTAACTAGCTCTGGCTAGTGACAATATATCTGCCGGCGTACTATGTAATTCCGGCTGGAAGTGCTGCCAGTGGACCTGGCTGGCGAATTCTCTTAAGCTTGTGTCGTTCATCCCGATCAGCATATCACATTGATCTCATATTTGATATCTGGCACGAATCGGCTGTCAAAAAAAATGCAATAATTTGTCGTGTATAATTACTAGGGAAAAAAATATCTAATGTACAATTAACTATTTACACATCTTCAGCTTCAACTATTCTTTTAATTCTGACTCGGAACGGCTTTCAATCGAACCCCATCAGCAGTGGTCTCCAGCCAGACCTGCATATTCCTCGACTTATCCTCCATGCCCTTAAGAGTTGGATCCGGCTTCAAGGTATTAGCTGCGTCAATCTGCAGATCAGAAAATAGAAGCGCCAAAGGGCTGGATTTCCAGATATACTGGTGTCGCGTGTGGATGATTGTAATCACCAGGAAAACCACGCTGAGCGCAACCATGGCTCCCGGTAGGATCAGCCACAGCCACCGAACATGCACGTACGATTGATCGGTCCAAGCGGTCCCGTTGACTGGTGTACCGCAAACTTTTGATCGGGCATTAATGGTTAAGGCTGAAGCGAGTGATTCGAAGACAGAGTTGATGTGCGTGTAGTTGCCTTCTTGGCCGTACAGTGCTTCGATCGTATCGGATGTATAATCTGGTCGGTTGCTGACGAAAAGAGATGCTTTGCCTTTCAGCAGAGGCTGTAATGAATTGGCCATTGCAAGCTTGCTGAATGCGTTCACGGTGAATGTACAGTTCTCGTCCTTTCGGTAGGGTTTCTCGTAGCGAGTGCCGTTGTTATAGCAAACATCGGGGGTGAGAGTCAAGTCTTTTAGGGTGTCGAGAGCTGAAGTTGAGGCGTTGGAGGTAGTTGATACTGCTGTTTGTCTCTCGGTGAATTTTCCACTGCGAACTGTGGCTTCATATGTGTTGACGCAGAAGTAGAGCGCGCATTCGGTCGCTGACACGGCACCGCCGTATCCTTGTTGGGTGGCAATGGCGGTGTAATTCAGGATCGTTGCCATGCCGGATGTGTCGAGCTTTACTAGATTCCGGTACGCCGTCGAGTTGATCAGGTAGTTCATGCTCATCGAGGTAGAGAGCTCGAACCCATTCGGTAATTTGTATGTAGTTTGACCCATAGAGCTCATAGAATTGGATACGGGTGTAGAAGTTTTGAGGGAATCGGTGATATTGGCGCATTGACTGCAGAACCCGAGAGACTGGTATGGAGGGTATGTGCAGTTTCCTGTTGGACATTCCATCATAACGGATTTACTGTTTGGTTGTTCGGTTTGGAAGAGGCCCGAGTAAATCGCGCCGGCAGTTGTCAAGGGGACCTTGTTCAACCCGGGAGAAGAGCCCTCGCCGTAGTCTGTGTAGATGGTTGAGTTGCAGACTTGAATAGATGCTTGTCCTGGGGCGTGGATTGATCGCTCTTTGACTACCATGACCTGTTGGACGAATGGGTCTGTGGCAGCTGCCACTATTAAGACCAGACATCCGAAACTGACAAGATGACTATCTATATATCAGTAAAATAGTAAAATAGAAACGAAGAGAAGATCTTGGCTCGGGAACTCACCGTGGTAAAAAGCGAAAGAGAACAAATACAGCACCGGCGACTCCACGACTGGCTGCATCCAGAAGCGCAAGGTCACTCAACTTGTTGCCACTATGGAACCAAGACCATTTCAATTGAGCCAAACCTTCCGTCAAAACGAAGGCCATAGAAGCTTTCATCACTGTGCTGAACACCGAGACCAATGCGTTGAGTGTGATCCCATAAGGCCAATCAGGCATAGGCTTTCCATCATACAAAAAGAGGACCACAATGATGGCTGCTAGAAAGACAATGGATATGAGACATCCTATGATTTCGAAGGTCCAGCTGGAACCCCAGAATCCTTTTGTCTCGGATTGAAGAAGGACCTGTTCAGCAGATGACAACGGCCGCTGTCGAGATTGTGTCTGTATGTCTTGGCGTTCATCATCGAGCTGCAAATACGACAGTCGGAACTGCTCCTTGGGGTACATTGTCAACTCATCTACCCCAGATTTCAGAAACAGAGGCTGTGTCTAAGAGAAACAATGGAGAGAGAAAGAGGACCACACTCAACTTGAAAGAAAAAAGGGCCCCGGTCCAGGGTGCACCAGGATTGACGTTCCAGTAAATTTCCCCATACGACGCTGGCAACTGAAACTAGGGCCAAATTGACGGAGAACAACCGTGCTGATCGAGAGGTATTGAGGAAATCCATTCCCAGTGCAGTTTAGTGCCAGGTCGTTTACCGGTACTGACCCACAATGTCTTCAAGCCTACCCTATAGGTATCGGGGATATGGGGTTAATAGTGGGGTAGGTTCCGTCAATGAACGCCCTGAGAGAAAACTTTCTTGTTCGATTGGCTTGCCCCTGTTTTCTTCTCGTTGAATAAGCGTGAAAAATCGTCGATCGCTGAGCCATGTCAGCTCAAGGTGAAGACAGCCACAATTTTAGGGTACTACATATACTCAACGCCTCTTTTCTTCACTACGTCAAAGATTCTCTCCACTGAAAATAAGAGGACATTCTCTCTGCCTTTGCGCCCGCATTTGTAGTCACTTCCAAGTGGTTCTTCGATCGATTCTTCGGCCGAGTAGCTAATAGTAGGCATTCTCGATTACCCTAGGGTAATCCGCAAGTGGTTTCCCACAATACACCGGCGTTATCGATCACCCCGTAGTCAAACCCAGAGATGTATAGATAAATGCAACCAATTCCATTTCCTTGAGTTGAAGGTCCTATCCGGAGATCTTTGTCCTCGGACTCTTCGGGGTGTAAGCCCCAGGAAGGTTCTATAGCTACTATCCTATCAAACCACGCAAACATACAGGCTGAGTAGGACTTAGGAAATAGCTATAAGCCCATAGCACTTCACGATACGTTTACCACCTCGGTGCTTGTACATATGGCACTGCTCATGTGAAAACTCTCCCTGTTATTAGTGATCTTCTTCGGGGTGGAATGAGACATGTGGGTCAGCGCGACCGATTTCAAGTTAATCAGCGTCAATCCGGATCGTCGGAGGCCCCATTAAAACCAAGCAAGCCCGAAGTGTAATTAATAGTGGGAGGCTTCATCTTATCGAAATCACGAGGGCAAGTTTAGCATGCCTTGGAAGTGCCCAATTTGAGTTCCAGAATTCTCCATATACACCCAAGAAGTCAAATTTAACTGATGGGGTTGTCTGGTCAAGAGAGTGACCTAATCTTGGTAATGCTTCTGGTCTTAGTTTAGCTAAATGCCACTAGCACTGGCTAGGGACACTGTCAGTGAGTCATTCTGAGCTACAAGTGGCTACTATACCTTAAGGTAACTAGTATCTGCGGGGAGGAATACTACTGATAGTACTGAATAGTATAAATGTCTAGCAGCGTGACTTCAAGTCAAGTTTACTACTTAGTATTAGTTGTGTCAGATTATTTGACTAAAATAAAGATGCATGCCCACTGGCAGACGATAATATTCCGATAGCTGCTTGCCAATGTGTAATGTAGTTAGCTAGTACATGTATGCCAGTCTTTGATGCAATTAATAACAATTCCATACCGAGTCAAGACATAAGTAAATTGCCCATGAAAATGACCCTATGGCAGCCAGACAGTTCACAGCCACAGTATATATTCTTTCCATACAGAAGATAGAGGAACATTCGGATATATGAGTAACTTCCACCTATTCAACTTGGAAGTTGAATGTCCACTGGGGCCAATTGGCCCACTCAAGCGGATCACTGATAAACAATCGGAGAAGGGTGGGTCAGCGCCCTCATCAGTTGCATGAGGGGAAGACAGCGGACTCCGGAGACTCAAGATCATGATAAAATGCAACTGTATAATAAAATGATTGTCATCCTTTGTACACCGATGCACGGGCACCCAGACATGCCTCTGAGCCAACACAGCGCCCTGCAAGGTACAAGGTACTGTACAGTACCTGGCAAGAGGCCAAGCGATCCATCCCTGAAGCGGTGAACACACGTGACTACTCGTCATCAAGTGACTCGCCTCAACCTTCTCCAATCTCCAACCGCCTCATTCCTCTACATTACCGCATCCTCCAAGTCTGAGAACCGCAAGCGATCAGATACTGGCCGACAAGATCTCCGAGCGATATATCACTTGTCTGCCCTGCCCAGGAACCATCGTCGCCACGATGAAGTTCTTATCGGTCGCCACCCTGCTTGCTTCTCCGCTCGTTTCAGCGGCTTCATTCCCGTCCATCTTCGACCCCACACAGGCCTCCCTCGCAGCCCACACCTCTGAGGAGTTCCCAGTGAAAGGGGAAAATCCGCTACAATTCTGCGAAGACCCGGCTCGTAACATCTTGAATATCGAATCTGTTGATTTGAACCCCAACCCTCCTCGACCGTACGCCAACCCTTGCACTGTGCTATTTCTCTCCCCTTTACCTTTTACTAACCTAGTATACGTTTCTTTTCAACAGAGGAACAACCCTGGAAATAACCGCCAGTGGTGTCTTGTCCGAAACCGTGGAGAAAGGCGCTACCGTCGCCCTGGAAGTGAAATGGGGACTCATCACACTTATTTCGCAGACCGTGGACCTCTGCGATCAAATTAAGAATGTCGACATGGAGTGTCCTCTGGAGAAAGGCTCCATGACCTTGAAGAAGGAAGTGCAGCTTCCCAAGGCGATTCCTCCCGTGAGTTACAAACAAAGAGCGTTCAACCAACCGAGCTCAAGCTAACATATAATCCTTGTAGGGCGCATACTCAGTCCTTGCCGATGTTTACACCAAGGACCAGAAGAAGGTGACTTGCTTGAAGTCCAACGAAATTAAGTTTTAACGACCGATCCGTTCGAGTTTAATCATTGCATCCACCTGTAGAGAGTGGCCTCTTGTCTGTTTGATCAACTCCCAGGACACAGTTTAACTTCTCCATGCCAGACACGTCCCCGCCCATGCTTCGTCACGATCTTTGCTGATTTCGTTACTGTTTGATGTCATTTACAACGTCTTCCAAGCCCCACTGTTCTTGTCATTTTGTTCGCATTGTTGCTTATTTTGCATATTTCGCGACTGTTCATGCCTGTCGCAATCAACACCTTTCGGTTCGGCTTTGATCCACTAGTAATATACCTCTCATAGCCACATCAATATGTTATTTTGATCTGTTGTGTATCGTAGCTTTCAGGTTTCAAGGTTCTACTAGTGCAAGAATATCGCATAGTACCACTGGCATCCGATATGGTTCATTCCATTCAAAGTTGAAGTTGGATAAAACTTGAAACGGAGGGGGATAGGGGCTGGATATATATTGAGGTTGTATATGCATTTTTTTAGACATGCTGGGTATCTCCCCTCTAGAAATTCTGGTCAAACCCCATCATTTCTTTTCTTTCAGTTGCTCTAGGAAGCCCGAAACTGATCATATCACCGGAATAATCTCGCACGAAGCAGGTATATCGAAACACGTAAAACCAGACACCTCTTGGCGGCTAAGCGCACAAGACCGAATAAGAATCCAACGAGCCTACTCGCCAAACAACCGACGCACACGCTTCAAGACGCTATCTTTCTCGGGATCGTACGGGTGATCTTTGCTGGGGATTTCGAGGACAGCTGGGAACGGGTCGGTAAAGGTATCCACGCTGTGACGAATACGCTCAGCAATCTGGAGAGAAGGATTAATACCCCATGAGTCAAGTTAAGAAAGATTGAAGTATTGCGCTGACATGTTGGTTGATTAGGACTACAGCGATGTCCTTTCGCTCCTGGGTGAAGCTCTGGAAGGCCCGTTCAATCTCCGAGGTCTCTGTTTTGGAGTCGACAACTAGAAAGTTGCGCTGGGCATCTGGGGGGTCGGTAACATGCTATAGATATACCAAAAGGAGAGATTAGGTCCTGGGTTTGATTGGGAGTTCGGGAGGGTTGGAGGGGGAAGTGACATACCCCGATACCAGCGAGGAGGAGGCCTGTCACGGAACTAGATTGTACAAGTCAGCGTGGGCTAAAGAGAGCACCGATAGTGCATAGATAGAACGAATGCAATGTACTCTTCATCGCCAATAACGGCGAGGAATTGCCGGTCCTGAAATGGTGACCAGTTAGCAACGCTATCGGAGGGGTTCGAGGCACCAGGTGTCAAGTACTTTGTATGACGCGGCAGCAGCCATGATGTGTGTGGTGGAAAGGAATCAAACGCAGATGAAAGACCAAAGAGAGTGCGACACCTGTGTTGAAGAGGGATTTAGGTGCAGACCTCCGGTCAGTTGAAGCTCAGACTGGTGAAGTTGTCCGCTGATCGCCGCAATCGCGGAGGAGCTAGCCATTACGTAATCTGATGCAATTTTGTTTACTTTCAAGCTTCCAGGACCTTGCTTTCTTCCCGTTGTACTTTATTCAAACAGCTTACACTGCGTTCTGCATGTCTTTGGGTCGCCCAGCTATCTAAAGCAAAGCTGATGAGGAACAGCTTCTGCTCCTGAGAGCTGTTTTTATCCTTCCTTGAAACATGCCTCGTCTCGTGCGCCGTCGCCCGCTCGGGGAGCGCATTCAAAGCTGGTTGAACCCATGGGACATGTTGCTATGGCTGTCCGAAGAATTTGCAGGCAATGATTGGGATCAAATGGAAAAGGACTGGGGGCTACTCATTGGAATGACGTTGAATATCATATTCCTCGTGGCCCGTGCAAATGGCCGTTCTAGTGGCAGCAAAGCCATCGACGATGTTTTTGGTGAAGACGAGGGTGTACCTTGGCTGAGTTGGCTCGTAAGTGGCAAATCATATTAATGCAAAGAACTTAGCATATAATTTGGGATATTTGGGCTCACTCGTGACATCTTACACTGCTAGGCATCGTTCATCGTCACCTTCCTCGCCATTATTTCGGCCCTGAATGCCTTCTACACCTTTTATCGCAAACGCCACTATCGCATGTTCGAGACGCCCATAGACAAAGTTCCAGCGAGCTCGTCGGCTCAGCGCGTACGGGTTGACTCGAGTCCAATGACAGCGTCCCCTCTCCGATATCTAGCCAATGCCATGTCGGCTGAGTCCGCCCAGTCAAGAGCGCATCCCGATGCGCAACGCGATGTATGGGAGGTCGCCATGTGGGATCCTTTGCCGATGAGCATCCGGCTCTTCTGCCTATTCAGTCCGGGGCATGTCCTTGTCTATATGCTCTTCCTACCAACCCAGCTGTCTGATCCACGACCTAGTGTGACTATCGTGACAACTGTTTTCCTGACGGCCCTTCTATCGGTCCAAATGACCTTCCTCTCGGTTTCATATACACAACAAGCCAAAGATTCAATGTTGGTTCACAAGGAGGTGATGAAAGAATACGACAACAAATATGTACATCCTCGTACCCAGCCTTTGATGAGAGATGTCGGAACCCAGTTTACCGACGGCGATGCAGCACGGGCTGCTTCAGATGCGCAAAATAAAGTTGATGTTTACACCCCGACATTTATTATCAATCGGGGATTCAAAACCAGTCCGAACCCGAACTATGTCAGCCATGTTGACCCAGAAGGGTTCTCTCCCCGGCGCCCTACAGCTGCATCGACTTCGGGCGCTTCATCGATTTTCCAATCTCGCCCCTCGCTGCAGACTCCCGTTGTGTCGCGTGATGCGTCTCCACTAGTACGAACGACGGGAACGAGCATACGTCAACCCCAATTCCGACCACCCTCAACCAGCACAGGCGATGGAGGAAACCTGGGGGTCTACTCGCACGCCAACTCTCCCTTACGGAAATCAGCGTCTACTGCATTTGAGCGTCGACTTCAAAGGGACGGCGACTTCTTCTACAGGGAATCAGGTACAAGCCCCTTGAAGAAAGCTTCCAGTCCGCTCAAGCGGATCAGTGTGGCAGGGTCCAACAGCCCATCCACCAGCGGATTCAGTAGGCCTGGTACAGGTAGTCAGGGGACTCGTCGAGAAACGGGTCGTTTCTAAAACGAATCAACGAATTGTCTACCTTGCGCATGATATCATTTTCCTTTCAAGATCATTTAACACCTATTGTGTATGGCCTGCAAAGTCTATCCATGGATTCGACGATGAGCCAAAACCATAACCGGATGTACCCTGCATAGTTCATACCTTAATTCACCATAAACTTGATGCGGGCATTACGTCTTGACACTCACTACGTACAGGGGCAGGATTTCTCGAAACTGCCACACCGGGGAATGTGAACCTACTTCGCATTCAACCGCTTTCAAGGACTGCGATGGGAAAAGCTTATGCAATGGCCGAGCATCTGCCCCTGTTGATCATTAGATCTATGTTTAGCTGGCAATGACTTCCTCGGTCGTGCTTTCGCTCATTGTGGCCGCGCACCTGCGGTATCATATATCATTCCACTCCGCTCAAATCGGCCCAACATCGTAGCTTCTTCGTCATTGATCCTATGATGCAATTTTTCAAATTGACAGGGAACTTGCGATCGGGCGGCCCGTCATACCATCATACCAAATGGCGGCGGGAGCTCTGTTGAGGCATTCCAGCGCGGGGGCTGGCATTCTTCATCGCGGGTAGCATACCATTCCAGCCATTGAGAGCACCATATTCTTACGCGTTGAGACCGCGCTCACCCTGAGTTCTGGACTAGGCTAGATGACCCCGCGGACATCTTGTGCTTGTTACTCGTCTTGTTCGCATGAAAATCATCCATACGCGCCACCAGTCCTTCGCTTACAGTATTCATCCTATCACCAAGACCAACGACCCTATTCACTCTTTCTGTGACGGTATGGGCCAGACAAAGGTTCAATCCTGGCCTCGGAGTCTGAGCTACTAACTAGCCTACACTCTGTTAAGCCCACCATGGAGATCGAAAGCCGAGTCGAATTACCAGACGGACATCTCGTGAACCTATCACCCCGACCTCAAACACACGGTCAATACCAAGCATATCGAGCCGACTACGCAACTGAACTCTCTGCAAATTCTCCCTCCCGATACGCCTACCCCGACAATCGCTCCGAATTTACATCCTCTCGAGGACCAGAGGACACGATGTTTCATAAAGCAAAAGCCACCAAACTTCCAGTCCCGAAGACCCTGGCCGAGAAGGGAAAGGACCAAAGAAATCAAACTCCCAGTCCTACCTCAATTCCAAAACCATCACCGACAACCTTTTCATCCGGTGGATCTGGGAGCCCGTCTGTTCACTCCGGAAATCGCAGCCGAGAACACACCTGGAAGAAACTACGGGATCGTTTTGATAAAGAATCTTCCCCGCTCTCTCAAAGGTCATCTTATGTTCGGTCCAGAAATAGCGACCAGAACGGCTCCCCAGATCAGTCAGATGCACGCAAGCCGAACAGGGACCTGACTGCTCATCGCGGTGGTCGTTCTGCTATCCCGAGCCCGCAGAACAATAGAAGCACTGGGTATAGTTCACGAAACAACCCAGCCGTCAACACAGAGAGCAAGGAACAATGGTCTAGTCATGATTCTGACGACGTCCCCCAACGGTCGGCAAGATCAGGCACTACCACCGACTCGAGTCCCCGCTCTCACTCTTCCATATCACCTGTCTCAGCAGATGAATCAGTGGCAGGCTGGGAGGACAGATTTGTTGTTCATATGCCATCTGCGAAAGATCCGAATCCACCAACCATGACTGCACAGCAGATTGCTGAATACCAGAAGAATATTGAGCGGAGGAAACGCGAACGCCGTCGAGGTCGAGCGTCTGATATAAGTGCAGCCCCTAGCTCGCGCAACGTGTCAGCTGAAAGAGATTACGGCTCGCAACCACAGCAAAGGACAGAATCTTTCAAGGCTTACAATGGTCACCCGTCCCAGCTTCAGCCAGAGACAGATCGACAGCAAGGGGGAGCGCCTCAGTCGCAAAACCCCCAGTCTCTGGCGCAGCAAAACAACTACTATAGCCCGGAAGAGATTGGTAAAAACAGAATTAGCACAATTTGGGAAGAGTCTTCACCAACGAAGCCCAAAGACAAGCGCCCATCCAAAAACGATGGTTCTTTTTTAGGTTGCAAGGAAATAAATGGACCCGGCACCAAAAACCCAGACGAAATCCTTCTCTTTTCTTCAACCCAAGGGGCCGAGAATCTCCAACCACGCCCTCTCGCCGTAGGAGGGAAGAAAAAATCAAAGGAGGAGATACGGACGGCTGTGCCTCAATCGCAGCGGAAGGTGGAGGAGAAGAACAACGCTCTGGACGAAGAATGGACAGAAATTTCTCAGAATTCGAAGCATGCCCAATGCTTGAAGCAGTCATCCAAGAACCTGTGTCAGGATCTCAATTGCTCGGATCAAGACATTCCGCGGCCAGACTCACAGGGGTCGAGCAAGGAGAACTCTCGCCCGGGGCCGACTCCCGAAAGCTCAAGCGACCAAACCGAAGACGATCGCGGGGAAGACGATGTGTTCATTATCACACCCACTGTTACGCGTACCATGATCCCCCATTCGGACAGAAAGGCTCTCAGTATAAAGACGCAAGGTTTGCGACGGCCCGGTGGCACTGGCCAGTCTGGCACGGGCGAGGCCGTGAAGGCCGTCAGGGCAAAGGCTCAGGTAGTCTCTACACCTTCTGGGTTGCGACCAGCCGGAGGAGCCTCGCAGACCAAATCGACGGCACCCTCAATAGCATCCTCGAAAACAACCCAAGTCAGCAGCATACCCAAGCCGAAGGATTCTCCCACGTCGAAGCAAGCATCCCAGCCGAAAAGGACCCCATCCCGAGACGGTCCATCCAAACACACTCCATCCAAAGGCACTCCGTCAAAAGAGACCCCGTCAAAAGAAACACCCTCAAAAGACACTCCAACCAGAGGCACCCCGACCAGAGATACAACGACCAGAGACACCCCGACCAAAGATACCCCGAGCAAGGAAATTTCGTCGAAAGACACTACACCCAAAGACAAGAGCGATCAAGAGAAGAGCAACAATCAAGCCACAAGCTCCATCCGTGGGTTCATCCGTACCTCCGGGCTAGGAAGATCCGGCGGCATCGTAAGGTCTCCCACTGAAAGTCTCGCAACGATTCTACGCAACGGCACTGAGTCATTGCGTAACCGAGCAGAGTCCTTCCGCAATGCAAATGGGTCTCTTTATTTCAGCAGTCGCAAGGGATCCCCTGTATCCTTGACATCAGCACCGTCTAGGGATAATTCAGAATCATCAAGGTCTGAAAGATCTTTCAGGTCGGCTCTGTCCTCGGTGAAGGACACCCCGCCATCATCGGCAAAGCCCTCACCTATCAAAAGGTCATCTCCAGCCGCGAAGCGCGTTTCCATCGAAAAGGCACCTCCACGAGAGATAAGTCCTCCCCGCGAAAGAAGAATTCCCCGCCAGCAGACACCGCCAAGAAACAAGGCACCTTCCAGAGAGCCGTCTCCTTCCGCACACGAGAAGCAGCTTGCAGCAGAAAAACAAGCTCGGGCCGAGAGACTGGAAAAATTCAAGGAAGAGGCACGCTTGCGAAGGGCCACGAGAATGGCTGCTGAGGCCGACTCGGGGAAGCTAGCAGATGAGACGCTTGAAGAGAAAGAGATCGCTGAGTTGGATGGCCATCAGGTAACGGGCTCCAAAAGACACCTCCATCCCAACATTACCGATGTCTGCGATGACTTGCGGGAGGGCTTGCATCCAGGAGACTCAGATGATGTTTCCAAAGAAGGGGCAAATGCACTGGCTCTTTCGATGGTTTTCGAAATTGTTGTCATGGCCATCACCCAAATGCACAAGGCCGTTCACCATGGTACCGATAGCCAATATGCCAAGGTTCTGATAAACAATGTACTCAATATGGCTCGGCATTGCTATCGCGTCTTCACTCGCGTCTACCGAGTTATCTCGGAGTATCAAGCCACAGGCAAATGGCCCAGAGCCAAAAACGACAAGGTGATCAGCAGTTTCCTGATGGAGCTCCTACAGGCCGTTCTATATCTTTTTGTCCTCGGGTTTGGGGCCTTGGTGGTCGGTCGTGCTGCGAGCTATGTTCTGCTTGTTGGGAGCTGGATGCTATGGTTCGCTAAACCATTTGCATGGGCGGTTCAAGGCATTGGCCGAGCTTTGGTGACGTGAAACATGATGGCCACCCCGAGAGACTTTGCTTGTTGACCTATAGTCAATTTTCTAGCTTTAGCGTTGTTTTGATTTTAATTGCTTTCATTTTTCTGGAGTTCAGGCGGTATTGCGGGCTTCCCTAATGGCGTGGTAACTGGTGTGTTTGCGCGAGAGGCGGCTCATTCGTTGCTGCTGGCGTATTATTAGCCCATTGCATCCATTCTTATACAGTATATTCGTATTCATTGAATCTTTTCATTCACGCTTCTCTTTCTATTTCAGTCACACGTGGTATTGCGCCCGTACCGTACAGAAAAGACGTCTCAAGGAGTCTTGTAATTTTATCAGCGAGTATCTCACCAAAGAGTTCATAGGCTGGGAAGCAAAGTTTGATTTGTGACTGGGTAAAATGACCAGTCCCATGTGCGTCCATCCCACATTTCTGATGTAGAATTTACTATTTGCCTGCAAGTTTCCATGTCTGCAAAGCTCTCTATCCAATAGCGAACGACAAAGACGAGGTTCAAGCGTCCTGCGTGATTTCATGACAATGAGAAAATTTACTCTATCAACTTTAGTTTTGAACTTTACTCCGGTGGTGAGAAGAGGAGAAGAAAACGATTCACAAGACCCAAAGTTCTGTGTTGAAAGTCGTGAAGAGTTATTCATTTGTCTTTTTGAACAATTTGGTCTTCTCAAAGGCCATACCCTCTCCCATGATGAGAAATCCATCATGCGGGTGTTGAGGGGGACCTTTTAATAAAACAATGCATCATGAAACCAAATCGACCAAAGTTGAGCGCCGAGAATCAGGGTGAATTGGAAGAAATAGAGAAGATGAAATCGCTGCTTGCAGAATCGAAACTGATCATAGCCGTGAGGTTGAATTATCCTTCGAACTGTGATCTCTATATCCAAACTTCAATAGAAGCAAGCAAGAAAAAGGAGAAATAGGAAAAAGAGAAGAGGAATGAAACAAGTAGGTAGCTCCAAAGGAGCAGAATTATGTTGAATTTTTGGAATCTTCTGCTTTTAACCCCCCCAGCCCCTAGACAAATCACGCCCAGAAGGACAGTGTCAGCGTTCAGAGGACAGGCACCGGGCCTGTAGAGGATTGAAAGATAAAAAGGAAGGGTTTTCCGAGCGATGGAACGTCATTGTTAAAAGAGACGGGGTATCGGTACAAGGAGATGTCGGATGTTGAAATTGGAAAAGAAACGCTCAGGAAGAAATCGTTGAGAGGTCTTCAATCGTGACGCCATGACACATTGCAGGGTGGCCCGAGATATGGTGTTGGATGAATAGTTTCGGGCCTGGTATCGTTGAGTATCGTTGAGATAGGTGATGTTGAATTAGGTAGAAGTTGTAGAAAGTAGTGTTGACAATGGCTCATAGATATATGAGCCCGCGAAAGAATAGAATCATAAGAAAGTTCTTCCGTTATTGTGGAAGAGTATTTAGTTTTTGGCGGCAGTGCCATTCTGCTCAGTCGTGCCATTAGTTTCTGGCTTGCCCGGGAACTCGACGGCGAAGTCCTTGATCTCGAGATCGTTGAAGAGGTCAAAGACAGCGTTGGTCCGGTGGAAATCATTGTCGACTAAAGGCAAGAGTGTTAGCTCCAAATTCAATGAAGAGAATAATCATCCGTCAACTTACCGATATTGACAAGCCACCAGTCATTCATGACCTGTTGGATCAATTTTCGACTGGGGCTTGCAGCTTCATGACACTTGGCCCAGTCGTCACCCAGGGCGTACGCCTCGTCCTTCCAGGCCAAGAAACTGATTGTCTCCACGATGGTTGGCTGAATGATCTCCCGACCGGCGAAGATACCCCAAGTCAAGGCGTTCGGGCTGTCGCGGGTGTTGGTTCTCAACTCGCCGCTCTTCCTGGTTGCGTGGTATGTGAGATCATCGTTCTTTTCGATCTTTGCGATCAGTTCATCGATCAAATCAGAGGGTACCAGAAGCTCCAAGTACGCCTTCTGGTAGACGAAGCCGTTCTTGGGACCCCATCCGTACACAGGGTGAGATGATTTGACGCCATTCACAGAGGGCTGGGAGTTGATGGTCAAGAAACCACGACGGTTGACGTTTAGCAGAAGGTCATGGATATCGTTGGCTTCTGGTGTAATAGGACTGTCACTCCAGGGTAACCTGTCCAGTTTGCCCTCCAGGAAACGAATGAAGATATCAGAGAGATCCTTGATCGACTTGGGCTCGCCCCATAGCTTGATGTTTTGCTCATTTGTACCCTTGAGTCCAATGCCGTAAGCATCGAGCTCACCGAACGCAGGAGAGCGAGAATCGGTCCAGCGGCCATTGGGATACTCATCCCATGTCTGGGTGCGGGCCACGTACGAGGAGTTACGGTTGCGCCAGAAGACAGGCCGGACGTCTTCACCTCTCCGACCAAGGGCCAGAGATGGCCGCCATGGCAGCGGGCGTTGAATGGGGGAGTCGTCGGACGGTGCGAGACCTAGTTCCTCCAAAACCAATCTTGTTGCCTGGGCGAGATTCATGGTATAAAAGTGCAGGTGGTTGATGCCCGTGGCCATGAGCTTGCGGCACATCTCAGCAATCAGGTGCTTTCCGATTTCTCGAACAGCGGCATCGTCATTCTTGACCGGCTCGAGAGCCTCCATCCACTCTGGGGGCACACGAGTCTTGGTCCAATTGGAACGGCGGATGAAGGCAGCGTACGTTTGGATAGGCATGATTCCGGGAATGATGGGAATCGTGATGCCCTTAGCTCGACACTTCTTCACCCACTCGATGAAATTCTCCGCATCATAAAACATCTGAGTGATGACGAAGGAGCTTCCGGCATCGACCTTCTCCTTCAAGTGATCGATCAATTGGTCCACGTCCGAGTTATCGTCGGCACCTTCGGGATAGCCACCAACGCCGATGTCGAAGTGGTTTCCATATTTCTCTCGGATGTATTTGACGAGATCCTTTGCATAGCGAAATCCATTGTCGGTCGCCTCCCACGTTTCCTTGTCGCGAGGGGGGTCGCCGCGGAGGGCCAGAATATTAGTGCAACCGGCCTTATACGCGGCCTGGAGAGCTTGGTCAACTTTCTCCCGCCCCATGTCAGTACAGGTGAGATGCATGCATGTCTCCAACCCGTAGACAGATTGCGCGACGCCCACCATCTCACAGGTCAAATCCGATAGACGACCACCGGCACCCCATGTGATATCGATGAATCCAGGACCCAGGTTGGCCATTCGGTCCATTCGGTCGTACAAGTTCTGCACACCCTGTGCAGTCTTGGGAGGAAAGAACTCGAAGGAGATCCCCGGCTCCCCCGCAGCCTCTTTCTGCGCAAGCTTCTCGCGAATATGCATCGTGTCGAGTCAATTCTAGTTCTCAAAGTGTCAGCATGGTGGGAGGACGCGGAAGACCAGCTTATTTAAGTAAAGCCGGATTTTTTTAATGGTAACATCCGATATGGGAAGCCTTACAGATACTCAGATGATTAACCGATTTCCTGTCAGCAACACCCAGGGGAGGGCTAAAATGGGCTTTTCCTGCTGTGGGGAGGTTCTTTGCAACAGGAATTCTCCAGGAATTCCGACTTGTAATGAATCCCACGGCTTCGGTTGTTGACAGGAGAGCGGTCAGATAGGCGAAAAGAAGAGAAGAAAAAAAAATAAGAAGAAAGGAGTTGATGATAAGAATCTCCGGGGGGAGTGGAAAGGGAAAGGAAAAACAGCGGGCAATGGCGAATGGCGGGGGAGAGGCCGATGGTCGGAGGCACGTGACTTATAGAGCAGCCAACCTCAACTCTTTGGGTTTACACGAATAAATATACATAAAAATAGAAAAAGAAATGGAAATTACTACTATTCTCCTCTTATTTCTGCCACCGACCCCCACCGATTCAACTCTCCCCATCATGACCTTTATGGGGTTAAATGTTGGGCGGATACCCTCTGCCAGAACTGCCCCTCCTGCCCCTCCCCCGTAAGGAGCAAAAAAAAAAAAAGAGCGGTTCCGGGCCAAATTTTCCCTTTCCGTATATCGACATTCTCCCCAACCTACACGAAATTGCTCCTCTTTCTCCTAATACTCGAGAAGTAAGCCATCTTGAATATCAGTGACCTCCCTTGTTCATTTCCACCCGAAACTCTCACAATGTCGGCCGCCAACATCCCTCCTCCTTCCGCCGATCAGGACTACAAGTCCACCCTCTTGCCCCTCTTGATCTCCAACAATGTCTTGTCTTTCGGCACTTATGTCCTGAAGTCCGGCCGCGAGTCTCCTTACTTCTTCACATCCTCCCTGCTGCACACCGCTCCTCTGCTTCGTGCGACCTCCGCCGCCTATGCTAGCGTGCTGTCCGCTGAGCCCTTCGTCACCACCGGCGCTGACGGTACCGCCAAGCCAAACTTCGATATCATCTTTGGTCCTGCCTACAAGGGTATTCCTATTTGCGCCGCTGTCACCAATGAGCTTGCCGTGCGCGACTCGCTCTCCGGATCTCCTCAAGGCACCTGGGATAATGTGAGCTATTCCTTCAACCGCAAAGAGGCCAAGGCTCATGGAGAGGGTGGAAACATTGTCGGTGCCTCGCTGAAGGGCAAGCGTGTGGTCATCGTGGACGATGTCATCACTGCCGGCACTGCCCTGCGCGAGGCCGTCGGCATTATCGAGAAGGAGGGTGGAATCGTTGCCGGTGTGGTTGTCCTTCTGGACCGCGAGGAACGGGTGAACGATACCGAGTCCAAGAGCGCCATCGGCTGTGCGCAGCGTGACCTGGGTGGTAACATCCCCATCCGTGCCGTCATTGGTCTTCATGACCTGATCGAGAAGCTGGGTGACCAGATCGGTGCCACTGAGATCCAGCGATTGAAGGACTACCGTGCCCGCTACGGTGCCGAGTAAGCGAGCAATCGATATTTGTGAATAGATTTATTGAGACATGATATATGAAAGAGGCCCCAAAAGGAGTTTTGATACCAGGATAGCCCAGAATTACTCCAATGAGTACATATTGCACGCGAAGATTTTAAGTTTTTTAGCCCAATGGCTACCAGTATTCATTAGCCATGTTTCCCCGAGGTCCATTCAACCTGACTTCCGTTGAAGTTATTAACGCCAGATGCATGGCAGCTGTGGAGTCCTCGCAATCCATGAATCCATGAAGCATGTGGAGACATGGCAAAGTGCATCCACCGGTTGCTACGAGCAGTGGTGAATCCAATGGGGCCACTGGCATTTTGTCGGGCCTCTTAACCCTCGGGATCTCTAGGCAATTTTGATTGCTACTAGCATCCTTCGTAGCTACTTTTCAGCAGAGTGATGACTTTACATAATGTGGATCACTACGAGAAGGTCGGAGAGCGCTTCCAACCGATAGTGGGCCAGTGCTGGATGGGTCGGACGTCTCCAGTCGGGCCATCTGGAATTCCGATGATGCACGAATATAACGCCAGGAACCGTGACGCTTTCCGAACTTGAGCATACTTGACCAAAGGAGTCGATACCTAACTCGACATGTTAAGTGACTTGGAGTGTAGTCAATTGAGATTGTTCAAGTTTTTCGCACCCCTGGCCGATATGTCGTACGCGACACCGTCTTGTCTCAGATCTGCGAGTGTTCTCGGTATTTGGGTGTGATTCCTAGATGGCAAGATCGAAAATGTGGTCCGAGAATTTGAGCTGTCGTACAGGGCACGGCCGAAGATATACTCCAAGTTGAGCTTGACATGGTTTACATGCATGAGTCCTTGATGGTATACGGCAGGAATCGCAGACCAAAGGGCAACTACCAATCCCTGCATGACCATGACCTGATCGCGCTCAGACCATTAGCGGGGTAAAAGGTGCAACAAAGTGCCTCTCGGATAATCGAACTTTTTGTTTATTGATCAGGACGGCTGTTTATTGAATGCGAATGGCTCTACGGGAGAAACTTTTTGAAGTAGTTAAAGGAAGTGGGCACTGTTAGGTAGATTTTCTTTCAGTCACTCCACCCGATTGCGAGAGAACTTCTGACTAGTATATAGTACATCGCACGGTGAGTATTCGGTATATCTTGGTTGTAACTTACTCGGAAGCACCCAGGGCGATAACCACAGTGAGCCATTGGCTTGTCTGCCGCAGCAAGGCCAGTCCCATCCGGAAATATCCTAGTGGCTGTCTGGGTATCACAAGAAAATCGGGTAGAGGATAGATTTTGAATTCGGACCATGTACCAAATATGAGACCAGCAAGTAGAGTAGATCGGAGAATCACATCTCTTGTATTTTTGCATCCCGTATCAGCGAACGGGAGATAAAATAAATCTTCTAGAGTCTGTGATAACCTCCTGGGGAGTGATAAATTTTGATTGTCGACGGGCAGGTGTTATCTGGGTACGTGCATTAAGGAGAGATCACTGAATTGGTCACTCACAACTCCGTTAAATAGTTCACAGAGGAATAAGAAACCCCGAATATCGGCCAACCAGAGCTATTCTGTGCCTTGGAGACGAGGCTTGACCAGCAGTATTTCAGAGTTCGTACGAATGTACATGTTGACGGAAATTCGAAAATTCAAACTCAATTGACGTGTACCTTGAAACATGTGAGAACATCAAGTTTACTTAGAATCGAAGCCGGAAAGACGGTTCAATTATACTTTATGCAAAATAGCACCAAAGGTTCAACGGTTTGTTGAGTTTTGAACAAGGTCAACCCAATCTTAGTCTCTATGCTGTTGAACTCTGTACCCCAGAAGTCCTTATACCCAATACCCCTACGTTGAAGTTGTCAGAAGTATGGGAGACCTTGCGATGCTGTACTTGGTGCCCAAGAAAAGAATTTAGAGTTTTTATTCGTCGACCTTGGGCCGACGAGCATGAAGTTATTGTTGCGAACAATGTAAACTTCAGCTCCTAGCTACTCTGCATCATTACTTCCTATATTTGTAACAACTTGTTGTGATAACAAGAACCACAAAGGCTTTTCCGGAACGTTTTCCCCTCAAGATACACCGATACGGGCTTTCCTATAGTAATCTTGATTTAGGCACCATTGCGTATCAGAAATATGGCCACTCTCTTAATCGGGTTGAAAGGAACTACCCGCGGCCATTATATTGAATAAGGAGTAATTCACTAATGGCTCACTAGTACTTTCAAGTGGACAACAGTGACAAACGTTTTTTCCCGAGAAAGAACAAAGAGTAAAGACGCCCGAGATAAGGGACTTTCCATAGGCGCCTATGCTTACAGCAGTCGAAACCAAAATCCAGGATTTTGCACATCTGTGAAATGCGATCAAACTCTCCTATGGCTGATTTTGCTGTATTCTTGGCTGCACTATTTACCCCTGGGCCACAAGGGGTATAAATCTTCATGTTAAACAACAACAGATAATGTCAAAAAGAAGGATGAGTCGGACAAAAAGAGACCACGGTGACAAGAAGAATTAAGTATACCCAATTCCTTCGGCTCTAGGAGCCCTATGTCGAGATATCAAGTATCCCGGCCGCTACAGACTTAATGACAGTCGACGTTGAAATCGGACCGATATAAGATCTCCACTGCATAAACTGCGCCGCCGAACATTGCTATACACACACTAGTCTACAATAGCATCCATGATATGTATCACAATCTTCTGTGATACATACACAACATAGACGGCACACTGGGTATTGTCGAGCCACGGACATTCCACCCCAGCCGTAGGTAATGCACAGAGCTATGGATGATGCTCGAACCTCATTAGCAAGCAGGACATCTCGTGAGACAACACTGAGTTCTGTCGCCTGAGCCCCAGTGTCTCGAAATAGAATCCGGTTCAAAGGACCCGGTTAAGTCCCCGAATGTTCCATATGTACTCTGACTTCCATGCCTCCTATCAGAAGTCACTTTGACTCTCACCGTTCATTCCGGAATCCAGGACAGCACCTCTCAGCATATCATTTTTGAACTCAGAGATAACAAAATCAGACAATGTACTTCTTCTGAAGATACGGAACATAAGATTCCAGACAAAGTATGCCATGATTCTAGTTGTGACTAGGCTTAGTGGTTGCTTGTTCCAAAATTTTTCCATTTTTATTTCTTCTGGCCACTTCGCAACGAACCATTGCTCGATTCTCCTCCATCCAAGGAGAATTAGCTTCGAGCCAGGGGTTGACTTCTGGGCCTACCAGAGCTCAGTTGAAGAAGTCAATTAGAAGGGGCCCAACGATATTTGTCGCCATAAATACCATAGTCGTCAGCAACTCAGCTTTCCTTGAGCAAGTGGCAACAGGTAAGTTGAGTGATAGTTCAACGACTATCTCTCATTATATTTTTCATTGAAACTACGTTTTCCCTTCATGGTCTATTGAAATTGTTCTCTCAATTCTTTTGTTTTGCCTGGGAAATTTTCACTAAAAAGACATTGAATAATCAAAACTTGAAACTTTGACACTGGAAAAGTTACATATACAGTGGCCGAGTCTAACCTTCTTGTTTCCTCCTAGATACCTGGGACATTCGACGTTAACCTAGGAACCTCTTCACAGCGATCAATGTCCTGAATCTGATAACAAAATTTTGACATCGGCAAACAGATATCATGCATTGGAAGTATGCAAGCGCACTGCTTGTCTTCTTCGCAAATTCAGGTGAATGTTGGCCCTACGATGAGGCGCTTATCGACTACAATATCAATGAGAATCCTGACGCGACGAATCCGACCGAGTACTGGGGTGAATGGCCCAACCACACCTATTTTCCTTCTCCGGATAATTGGCGTTTTCCAGTATATACTCTTTTTCTCGATCGTTTCGTGAATGGTGACCCAACCAATGATAATATCAACGGAACCTTTTTTGAGCATGATTTGAATTCAAACCAGATGCGCCATGGAGGTGACGTATCCGGATTAGTTGATACTCTGGATTATCTACAGGGAATGGGCATCAAGGTAAGCGTATACTATGATTCGTGCTCACAAGCTGGCTTGGCTAATACCGTCATTATCATGATATTTAACGAGTAGGCCATCTATCTAGCAGGAACAATTTTAATGAACCAACCATGGGGATCCGACGGCTATTCAGCACTCGATACCACATTGTTGGACCAGCATTTTGGTACTCTACAGAATTGGAGGGATGCCATTACCGAAATTCATAACCGTGGAATGTATGTCATTTTTGACAACACAGTTGCGACGTAAGTGCACTCAATTGTCCCAAGTCCATTGTTTCAAGCTTAGTAAGATTTTATAGAATGGGCGACTTGATTGGATTTGAAGGTTATCTCAATACTACCACGCCATTTCTTCTCAAGGAACATAAAGCCCAGTGGAAGTCGGATCGACACTATGCTGATTTTCACTTCGGTAATAATTACAATGAGAGTTGCCAGTATCCTCGATTTTGGAATGAGACGGGCTTTCCCGTGGATCAATACGTCGATGACGAGTTACAGGGGTGTTTTGACAGCGACTTTGATCAGTATGGTGATATCGAGGCATTCGGTGTTTATCCAGATTGGCAACGCGAACTTGCAAAATTTGCATCAGTGCAAGATCGACTACGTGAATGGGTACCAAGTGTCAGAGAGAGGATCGTTCGGCATTCCTGTATGATCATTTCCTCTCTTGATATTGATGGTTTTCGCTACGACAAAGCCACACAGGCGACAGTTGATGCCTTGGGCGATATCTCTAGCTCTTACCGTGAATGCGCTCGCAATGTTGGGAAAAATAACTTTTTCCTCCCTGGAGAGATTACAGCCGGCAACAACCTAGGTTCAGTCTTTCTAGGTCGCGGTCGGCAGCCTGACATGCTCCCAGAAACTCTTGATCAGGCCTTTCGTCTGAATAATGACTCAGACTCATTCTATTTCATTCGCGACGAGAATAAGCAGGCCATCGACGGCGCTGCCTTTCACTATTCTGTATATCGATCTCTAACCCGTTTCCTTGGGATGGATGGTAATCTGGCTGCTGGTTACGACGTCCCCGTCAATTGGACCGAAGCTTGGTACGAGATGATCCTTACCAACGACATGGTTAATGCGAACACTGGCAAATTTGACCCGAGGCATATGTATGGAGCGACAAACCAAGATGTATTCCGTTGGCCAACTGTCGAACAAGGCGTTGAAAGACATCTATTGGCTCTATTTATCATAACATTGCATATGCCTGGCATACCACTGTTGCTGTGGGGTGAAGAACAGGCATTCTATATCCTAGATGCCACAGCTTCCAATTATATCTTTGGTCGTCAAGCAATGTCTCCTGCAACTGCCTGGAAAACACATGGCTGTTTCCAATTGCCCTCGACTCAGTATTATAATTGGCCAATCGGGCGTGGGAGATTGGGTTGTCATGACGAAGCTGCCACCTATGATCACCGCGATCCTGCACATCCGATGCGAAATATCATGAAGCATATGTATCAAATGCGAGAGAATTTCCCGGCTCTCAATGATGGATGGTGGATACAATTACTGTCTAACCAGACACATAATGTCTACCTGCCTGGCTCCAACGGAATACCAACTGAAACGGGAATGTGGTCCATCATGCGAAGCCCCTATTTCCAGATGCAAGACCTTGGGGAGTCGGGGAACCAGACTGTATGGTTTATCTATCAGAATGACAATAACACTGTCACCTACGACTTTGACTGCTCCGATCAAAGTCTTGCCCTGGTTGCCCCATTCGATACGAATACCACTGTTAAGAACCTCTTTTATCCGCATGACGAAGTCACCTTGAAAGATGGCCCTACCAAATTACACCTCAATGGATCGTCCAATTGGAATGGCTGCCTTGATAGCGTGACACTTTCGCCCTATGAGTTCAGAGCTTATGTTCTCAAGGAGAAGTTCGTGCCTCCTCGACCCATGGTCACAAAGTTTACTCCGGGTCACGATGTTCCAGTACTTTCGACCGCTATCCCCGGAGAAAGCGAGACACTTGATGTTGCCCTATACTTTTCCACAGAGATGAATTGTACACTGGTAACAGAATCAATATCCTTGAATTCGTCCACTGAATCGGGGCAAAGCCCGTCCCTGAACACTGAATCAGTCGACTGTGGGCTAATAGATGGCGAGGAGACTTCCTATGCACCAGAAATACCTAGCGTCTGGGTCTGGACAGCAACTTTGACGAATGTGTACAATGGAGTGCATAGACTGACAGTCAACAATGCGACAAGCAGTGAAGGGAAGACCACGAATGCAATCGATCATTTTCTGTTTCGCATTGGACAGCGTGATAACCCAATGGTATTCACATCTGCGAATTACTCTAGCAGCTTGCTTCATGAGTATGGGAATGGCAGTCTGTATATTCAACAGCATGCTGCTGGGGCGGATATGTACCGTTACTCCACTAATTGGGGCAGCACATTTTCCAAATGGTTGCCTTATCTAGGTGGAAACCACACCATCGAGGAACATCACTGGTCAGGAACGAAGAAACAGAGATGGAATGGCAAGCATGTTCGCGTCGAGTACTGGAATCGCTTCACTGGTAGCAGTGACTACGTGCAAGAAGGTGACGGGCCTGGATGGAATCATGAGATTCCCAGGCGGTTTCCCCATCTCTTCTTCAATGGGCCTTTCAATGAGTATGGCTATGATGCTGGTCTAGCAAACGTGGTGAAACAGGACAGTGACGGTCTTTGGAAATTTCGTTTTATGGCCGAATGGCCTGCTCAGGGTCAGCTCAACGTTTGGGGAATCAATCCCGATGGACGTCCTGACCAAAGCTACATTTTCGGTGACTCTAATGGCGACTCTGTGCTAGATCGTCTCCCTCCATCTTCATTGAGTACGACAACAATCAACATTACAGAACACCCTCCGAAACCCCACTTGGCCTGGAGAATTCAAGTTGATGATGCTACACTCAAATTCAAACTTGTACCAGCCGGATCTCAGTATGTTCAGATGGCTTTGTTCTTTTTGCTGTGGCTGGTACCAATCATCACCGCCATCACTTGCGCTTATGTCTTCAAGAAAACATTCTATAAGATCAAGTTCAACCAAGTCGGCGTCAGCGAGAAAAAGACACTCATATCCATGGATGTTCTGAACAGATTCAGATTCGAGCCAGGGGACTCTAGAAACTTATTTGTACGCCTGGCAACCAAGTCAAAGTTTCTTCAAAGCACGTCTGCTTTTGGCAACCGCACATCGAACCGGCGAAAAGTACTAGTGGCGACGATGGAATATGACATCGATGACTGGGGCATTCGAATAAAAATCGGCGGGTTAGGCGTCATGGCCCAATTAATGAGCAAACAGCTTGGTCATCAAGATCTCATCTGGGTCATCCCATGCGTTGGCGGAGTGGAATACCCCATCGATAAGCCGGCCGAATCTATGTTTGTGAACATTCTAGGGAACTCCTATGAAGTCAAGATTCAATACCACAATCTCAGGAACATCACCTATGTTCTCCTTGACGCCCCAGTCTTTCGCCAACAGTCTGTGAAAGAACCATATCCCGCCAGAATGGATGATTTGGATAGTGCCATCTACTATTCGGCATGGAACCAGTGTATTGCACAGGCACTTAAGCGATTTCCTATTGATCTCTACCATATCAACGACTATCATGGGTCAATAGCTCCGCTTTATCAGCTACCGGAAACAATCCCTATTTGTCTTTCCCTCCATAATGCCGAATTTCAAGGCCTATGGCCTATGAGAACGCAAAAGGAAAAGACTGAAGTATCCTCGGTCTTTAATCTTGATATGGACACCGTGGCTCGCTATGTACAATTTGGCGAGGTATTTAACCTGCTCCATGCTGGTGCAAGCTATCTACGTCTTCATCAACAAGGATTTGGTGCAGTGGGTGTCTCTAAGAAATATGGCAAGCGCTCTTACGCCCGCTTTCCTATCTTCTGGGGCCTGAAGAAGGTTGGTAATTTGCCAAACCCAGATCCTTCTGACACTGGAGAATGGAACAAGGAACTACCAAAAGAACGTGATATCAGCGTCGACAGCGAATTTGAAATTCGCAGAGCTGAACTAAAACGACAAGCCCAGGAATGGGCTGGCCTTGAACAGATTCCTAATGCTGATCTTCTAGTATTCGTCGGAAGATGGTCTATGCAGAAGGGAATTGACTTGATCGCTGATGTCATGCCTGGTGTGCTAGAAGCAAGGCCTAATGTTCAGTTGATCTGCGTTGGCCCAGTCATTGACTTGTACGGCAAGTTTGCAGCGTTGAAATTGGACCGTATGATGAAGATCTACCCCAAACGAGTGTTTTCGAAGCCCCAGTTTACGGTACTGCCTCCTTTTATATTCTCTGGTGCTGAATTTGCCTTGATACCGTCTCGTGATGAACCTTTTGGTCTTGTGGCTGTCGAGTTCGGCCGCAAAGGTGCTCTTGGAATCGGTGCTCGAGTGGGTGGGCTTGGTCAAATGCCTGGGTGGTGGTACACCGTGGAGTCGACAACAACGTCACACCTACTGAAGCAGTTCAAACTTGCCATTGATAGTGCTTTGAGTTCAAAACTTGAAGTGCGTGCTATGATGCGCGCAAGGTCTGCCAAGCAGCGCTTCCCTGTTGCTCAATGGATCGAAGATCTGGAAATTCTCCAGTCCACCGCTATACGGATTCACAATAAAGAGCGGGCAAAGGCACAGCCTACACCAACCACACCAGGCTCGTATAACGCCATCTATGGAATGATGACTCCGCAAGCGACAAGGTCGATGGGATCCGGAGCGTCAGGCGGTGCCATAACGCCCCCATTGCGGTCACCTAGTCGGCCGGGAACAGTTGCATCAATGCAACGCAATTCGATTATTTATAGTAGGGATCCTAGTCCTGGTGCTGAAGGAATGCCTAGATCAGCACTTGGTCGACAACCAGTCTCACTTGCCCGGCCAGTCTCGGCTCCTATTGAAAGCCTTGGACGCCAATCCCGTGGGAGGGGAAGTGTCGCAGAAGAAGATAATATCAGTATCACGCCCCCAGACGCCGAGGATGATAGTGGGGACGAGATGATGGCAACCTGCTATGGCGACGATGACTATCCTGTAGCTCCCGAATCATCAGATGGAGGACGTCGGCTTGATGGCCAATCGGAAGGGCCCCAAAATGCAACTATCCCTCTAACTCGGGAAGTTCTTGCAGCACGTCAATCCAGCCATGGCTCTATGGCTGGTAGATCCAATTGCACACCTTCAGGGTCCACGGCACCTAGCATAGCAGGGACAGAAGATGCTTTACTTCCACCATCACGACCCTGGGCGGGTCCTGGAAGCCGCCTCAGCAGCGCGTCTGCATTGTCTGTCGACTCTGTTGTGGGTGACAAAAAGGACTACAAACTCCAAAAGGTCGACCCTTTCTTCACAGATAGTAATGGTGAATACTATCGAGCATTTGAAAAGAAATTGGAGGAATTGAATGGGGCAAACTCCGATTCACAGCTCTGTATCGAGCAATACCTTGAAAAAAGTGAGAAAAAGTGGTTTGATCGGTTTCGAGATGCTCGTTTGGGACGCAATCAGTCTCCTGCTCCATCAATGCAATTTGGTAAAGGTGGTGGCTCTTCCCCGCCTGGTTCTTTCACTAACGACGACACGACATCTCATGAAAGTGGTGTACCTGGACGGAAAGAAGCAGGTGATGAGTTCCTTCTTGGTGATGACTACGTACCACCGACAGGCCTGAAGAAATGGATGCAGTTACGCATTGGTGACTGGCCTGTTTATTCTCTTTTCCTCGGGTTGGGTCAGATCATTGCTGCAAATTCATACCAAATTACCCTGCTCACTGGCGAAGTCGGTCAGACAGCGGCAAAGCTCTATGGTATTGCCACTGTTTATCTGATCACATCTATCCTATGGTGGTTTTTTTTCCGATTCTTTAAATCTGTTCTCGTTCTTACTGTGCCGTGGTTTTTGTACGGCCTCGCGTTCCTTATTATTGGTCTCGCTCACTTCGAGCCTAACTCCTACATCCGAGGTTGGATTCAGAATATCGGCAGTGGTATCTATGCCGCCGCCTCCTCAAGTGGCTCGATTTTCTTCTCTCTCAACTTTGGCGATGAGAGCGGTGCGCCTGTTAAACAATGGGTATTCCGTGCGTGCCTGATCCAAGGTACTCAGCAAGTATACGTTATTGCTCTATGGTACTGGGGGTCAACTTTGACGAAGGCATCCAATGCCGGGAATACTAATTCGCAAGGTCATATCACAAACACTTGGCGAATGACGTTCGTTTCCCCTATTTCTCTTTTATAAAGCTGATCAAGTTACTAATATCAGCCGCAGTGCCGTCTGTACGCCAATTACGGTATTCTTATGGTCAATCGGTTTGATTGTGTACTTCGGACTGCCGAATTATTACCGACAGACACCAGGGAAAGTGCCCTCTTTTTATAAATCTGTCTTCCGTCGCAAGATTGTGCTGTGGAATTGGGTCGTCATCATACTTCAAAATTTCTTCCTCAGCGCACCGTATGGTCGAAACTGGAATTGTAAGTCTACACCTCACCTTGAATTGTGCTTTAACCGAAAAGCAGTTCAAATTATCTCTAACCCTGCGAATAGTCCTCTGGATCTCCAATCATGCCAAGCCATGGCAGATTCTCTGCCTCTGCGTCGCATTCTTCGGATTTGCTTGGATAGCAATACTCTTCCTTCTGGGCTGGATATCCAAATCCCACAGCTGGATACTTCCTATCGTAGCCTGCGGTCTTGGTGCCCCCCGCTGGGCACAAATATGGTGGGGAACATCCGGATCAGGCCTCTTCCTCCCCTGGGCAGGTAGCTATACATCCGGGGCTTTAGTATCTCGAAGTCTGTGGCTCTGGCTTGGCGTCATGGACGCGCTTCAAGGGCTTGGCTTCGGCATGATATTGCTACAGACGCTTACTCGTATGCACATATGCTTCACACTGCTTGTCTCCCAGGTTCTTGGGTCTATAGCCACTATCTCTGCCAGGGCGTTCGCGCCGAACCGAATTGGCCCCGGACCTATTTCGCCTGATATCACTGCCGGCGCTGGAGCCTTGGGAAATGCATGGTTTTGGATAGCATTGATATTCCAGCTCTTGATTTGGTGAGTACTCAATCGTCAGGGAATTTTCGAGCATGTTAACTAACTAGCGACAAAATACAGTTGCGGCTTTCTTCTCTTCTTCCGTCGGGAACAGCTGTCGAAACCTTGAAATTACATACAATTTCCTTTGGGTTGAAAGTAACCTGAGTATTTCTTATGTGTATCTTCTTTCCTGTCGTTTTTCTAGTCTTTAATCCTATTTAGCATCTAATGTCTTGGATAATCGCGTTGCATTTTCAGCATTCACATTATGTACGTTCCAAAAAGAACATTCAAAAATTCATGCGCTGAAAGTTTCTTGGAGGAGAAAATCTTTTTGATTCATAAGTCATCTTCATTGAGAGTCGGAAACTAGTACTAGTGTATATGAACATTCCGAAAATAACCAAGCTCCGCAAAACACAGAGCATGCCGACCAAAAAAGGGGAATATTCTTTTGTAAAATAAATAGAAAGCTCACAGGCTGGAACACCCATCATCGTATCCAATGCGATCATCCAATGCGCCCAAAAATATATCCCAACCCCAACTTTACCACTCAAGCGGCTCGTTCTTCACGTCGCCGCGGTTGGTCTTGGGGACCGGAGCAGCTTCAATTTTAGTGGCACCGCGGTTTCCACGGCGAAGGTAGCCACTACCATCGAGCCAAGGGGTCTCAAGGCTGCGCTTGGCCTCGAATGTGCGAATCTTGGATTCCATCTGCAGGGTCAAGCCAATGTCATCGAGGCCATTGACAAGGCAGTGCTTGCGGAAACCATCAACGTCGAAGGCAACGATCTTGTTACCCTGAGCATCCTTGATCTCCTGGTTGATGAGATCGACTTCAACCTCGCGGCCGGCGCGAGCCTCGTCGGCAATCTTAGTCAGAGCAGCTTCATCGGAAACAACGACGGGCAGCATGCCGTTCTTGAAAGTGTTGTTGAAGAAGATATCAGCAAAGGACGGGGCAATGATACACTTGATACCAAAGTCGAGAAGAGCCCATGGAGCGTGCTCTCGCGAGCTACCGCAGCCGAAGTTGGGACCGGTAACAACCAGGATGTTGGAGTTGCGGTAGATACCCTGGTTCAGAATGAAGTCAGGGTTTTCCTGACCATCGGGGTGGTAACGAAGCTCGTAGAAGGCGGCAGAGCCCAGACCTGTACGCTTGATAGTCTTGAGGAACTGCTTGGGGATAATGGCGTCGGTGTCAACATTGGAACGGTCCAGAGGAGCAGCAATACCCTTCAGAACGTGGAACTGGGGAAGACCGGTGCTCTTACCACCACCAACGGAGGAGTTGGTGTGAGGCTCGTTGTCTGCGGGAAGATCCAGGACGCGATCAAGCTCATCCTCAGTCTCGGGTGACTCAGCTTCAGGCTGGATATCAACTTGGGGTGCAACCTTGGCAAGAACAGGGCTGGAGACGACGTGTTCACGAACGTCAGCCAGTTTACCGACGATGGCGGCGGTAGCAGCCATGGCGGGGGACATCAGATGAGTACGACCCTGGGCACCCTGGCGACCCTCGAAGTTACGGTTGGAAGTACTAGCGCAACGCTCCTTGGGGGACAAAATGTCCGGGTTCATACCAAGACACATGGAACAACCAGCCTCACGCCACTCGAAGCCAGACTCGGTGAATATCCTGTCCAGTCCTTCGGCCTCAGCTTGCTGCTTAACCAAGCCGGAGCCAGGAACTATCATTGCACGCAAGATGTTATCAGCGACCTTGCGGCCCTTGACAACCTTGGCGGCGGCCCGCAGATCCTCAATACGAGCGTTTGTGCAGGATCCAATGAAGACCTTGTCCACAGGGATCTCCTTCATGGGGGTGCCAGATACAAGACCCATGTATTCCAGGGCGCGCTTGCAGGCAACCTTGCGGCTCTCGTCCTCGAAATCATCAGGGCTAGGAACAACACCGTTGATAGGGATAACATCCTGGGGAGAGGTTCCCCAGGAGATGGTGGGAATAATATCCTTGCCCTCCAGGAAGACGCTCTGGTCGAAATGGGCATCTGGGTCGGTCTTAAGAGTAGACCAGTAGTTGACAGCCTTGTTCCACTCGGCGCTGCCGTACTTGGGGGCGAGCGGGCGTCCCTTCAGGTACTCAAAAGTGGTCTCATCCGGGGCAATCATGCCTGCACGTGCACCGGCTTCAATAGACATGTTACACATGGACATACGAGCCTCCATGCTGAGGCCACGAATGACAGAACCGCAGAACTCGATAACAGCACCAGTGCCACCGGCAGTACCAATGACACCGATAATGTGAAGAACAACATCCTTACTGGTAACGCCGGCGGGGAGCTCACCATCAACCTGGATTCGCATGTTCTTGCTTCGGCGGGTAAGGAGGGTCTGGGTAGCGAGGACGTGCTCTACCTCACTAGTACCGATACCGAAAGCGAGGGAACCGAAGGCGCCGTGGGTAGAGGTGTGGCTGTCACCGCAGACAACAGTGGTACCAGGTAGAGTGAACCCCTGCTCGGGGCCGATGATGTGGACAATACCCTGACGCTTGTCACCCATGCCGAAATAAGTCAGGCCGAAGTCCTTCACGTTCTCCTCGAGGGTGGTGCATTGCAGACGCGAGTCGTTCTCCTTGATAAACTCCTCGGCATTCTTGAAGTTTTTCCGCGAGCTGGTGGGGATGTTCTGTGAGACGAAATCAAATAGAATTAGCAACTGTTGTCGAGCTCAAAACAAAGCCACGTAGTCGATCAATCCCAGCACTTACGTGGTCGACAGTCACCAGGGTGCAGTCCGGCCGGCGGACCTTACGGCTGGCATTCTTCAGACCCTCAAACGCTTGAGGGGATGTCACCTCATGGACCAGGTGGCGATCTATTCGAGTGTCAGCGATAATGCTTTTAATTCAAATGCAAATCAGCGTGGGGCAATTCGGCATACCGATATACAGCAGGCAGGTGCCATCTTCTTGCTCATTGACAATGTGGTGTTCGAAGACCTTGTCGTACAAGGTCTTCGGCTTTGACTCTGCGGAAGGCATGGTGTGCAGATGAGATGGACAGTATATGAAGCCCCTTTGAAGTGTAGTTGGAGTGGGATAGCGGAGTGCAGACTTATATTTTGCCGCGACCGCGATGTCGCTGCCCTGCAGCTCGAGGGGCAACGCCGATTTCGGTCGGTCAGCGACCAATGCTGGAATTGTGATTGGCCACTGTGGCGACAGGGGTGGGGGCCGATATCGGCTTGTGCAAAAATGCGACGGCGGCTAGTGGCGCTTGCGGGCGGTTCCTGAGGATGATCGAGGGGGAAAAGTACAGTACATTTTGCTAGAGAATATCTCTGTTCTACTGGGAACTCTCGCTTGTGATTTATTTTCTTAGCTTCAGTTACCTTGATTTTTCACCTGTATTTGCTCATTTCTAGCTTACCGGAGATCTTCAATGGAAGAACTTCCTGGGGTTGTACGGAGTACACCGACTGATAATGCATGACGTAGGCCGCCAACCTGGGGTGACTCAACTAATGTGGAAGGTCTGATTGGTTGAGGGCGCCGCATCCGAGAGTGCCGAGGGACATCCCTTGTGGGCCGATGAAGTGTAAACATCTGAATGCACCACCAACTGCATACATGTACGCCTAGCGATTCCAGTGAGCTCATGTCTCTAAGTATCGAGGAGGACATAGCCAGGAATAACTTTTCCCAATACATAATTTTCGACTCAATAGCTTAGATAATATGTTCTGGTACTAGTTCAAGTTCAACTTGAAGTTGACCGGGGACTTTACACCGATATATATTCCGATAATCTGCATCATGGCTGCAACCATTTAATGCCAGTGCCAGTGACGTTCAAGTTAAAGTTTAGTACTATTAATTAACAGACCCTGCTACTACCAGTCCGATCTACTACTAGTAGGCACTAGTACTACTTGCAGACCAAATTCACGTTGGACGTGGACACATCACATAGAATTTCATGATTTCAGATGTATCTATTTAAAGAAACAAAGTCTAGAAGTAAACCCAAACGCCCTAACCGACCTATTTAACCTCGAGGCATTCAAATCATGCCGAAAAAATGGACCATGAATCAAAAACGAGCGCCGACTTGAAGATCTACCACGATTCTTTTGCCCGAAACCGATCCATTTCGTAGAGTCTCGAGCGCCGCATTAATGCCATCCAGTCCTCCTTCAGCGCGAACAATATCTGGTAAGCTCAATGTATCATCTTGCAACAAATCCTCCAGCCAGCACACCAGGCTCTCACCGACAGCTGGTGCCTCATGGAAGAGCTTGATCGGAACGGTGTGGTAACGAATCCCGGGGTCTCGTTCCTTGGGCAGACCAGTTAGGCCTAAAAGATGGGACTGGCCTGACGTGTCTAATGTTTTTTGGAGGAGAGTTGCTGTCTCTTTGCCAACGATGTCGATTGCATATCGCAGTTTGCCTCCTGTAACGCCTCTTATAATCTCCACCGCACGCTCAGTATCCTGTCGATCCACCAGTAGATCTGCCCCAAGCTGTACAAGCTTAGTGCCGTGTCGGGCCACATCAGCGACACATATGACGCGAAGACCCGCAAGCTTGGCTAATTGAAGTGTGATCAATCCAGTGATTGTTGATGCTGTGGGCTTCTTAGTATTGTATGATTTTTCAAGACAGGGAAATATGAACTTACCTCCCCAGATGGCAATCCAGTCGCCCTGTCGTGGCCGATCCGGCGAAGCAAAACATTCACTTAGAATATCGGCAGGGATAGTGTTCTTATCAAGCTGACCGACCACATTCGGCAGGTTGGGACCAGGCGATTTCGCGAGGAGCGAGAAGTCTAAACCGAGCGAGACACCCAAGGCGAGAGCCGAGGCAACAAATGCGACTCCAAGGGAGGCGGATGCACTGATAGACGTTGAGGCTGGGATACGTGCAGCGTTAAAGTCGGTTGCAATAGCATATTCTTGGAAGGCAGCCTTCCTGATATCACGATAGTCTGTTGATGGCACCATAACGATATCGCCCACGCGGAGGCGAGATGACTTGTCGGCCACTTGAAGGACTAGCCCCGCTAAATCACGTCCATTAATCCATGGAAGACTGGGAATTCCAAAGTTGAATGCACTAGAAAGAGCTTAGTTTGGTACATCATACGACATGGAGGGTGATCCGAACGTACGGTGCTTTCCAGTCGATCGGGTTGAGACCGATAGCAAGAACCTGCCAATAAGAAGTTAGGACATCAGATCTTGGTGCAAGCCCCAGACCAGCTTAGAGATGATTTACCTTAACTAATATCTCTCCAGGATGCAAGATCGAAGGAATAGTGTGGTCGTTCACCAGTGTGTACTGTTCTTTGATCCCCTTTAGAAGGAGCACCTGCTGGGTCATCTCTAGAGGCTTGGATGCCAGGGTCTTCTCCAAGGGTTGTGTCGATCGCTGTGAGGAACTAGTATTTTCTGCAAAGCCACAATGGCGAAAGGATGTAGACTTTTGTTGTGGCTCTTCGAGCCGAAGGAAGGTCGTGGTGGTTGACATGATATTCGGGGCCAACAGTGCCATACCCAAACTCAGCGACTAAGTGGAAATGAAGATAAAAGGCAACTACAGATCAGGGAGAATCTATATTTTGTCCGTGACTACAAGTATATCTACTTCTCGGGCGAGAGATGCCGAGAAAGCAAGCACGCTCAATAAATTGGTAAGCGGGGCATTGATATCAACACTGGCTCGAAGCACGCACTATGGCCAAAAAGCCTCCGATGAGCGCGTGGTCCTGGAAAGGCCCCAGAAATGGTCCGGACTGGGAGGGTCACGTCTTGCATTTGTGGTCTTCAACCTATCCCATGGCACTGCTCCTAGGCTGACAATTGCTCATGGCGGGGCTGCAATGGCGTGATGGCAAATCCTCGTTGTTAACCTGGGGGAGGGGGGTTGTAGATCATCTGAATCTGTAGTAGGGTTTGTTATCAAAGGTTACCCTATATATGCCTATCGTAGATCTACTACTACAGCAGTCGAGGCAATATGTGAGGGTGCAGCAAAAACACCGGACAATTTTAGAACGACAGAGAGTAGGCTGTTTTTAAAAGTGAAGCAAGTAAATCGTGTTCTCCCCCTTTGAAACGCGGTGCAAAGTGTGATGTTCCGATCTTAGACCCGTGAGCGCTGTGTTGCCTCGAACTGATGTGATCCGGGGCTGCAATGACGAGACTCCCAAAAGTGTGTCAGTGCCGAGACCGGAAAGCCAGGGACTACATAAGTCAAAGTCGTGTATCAGACTTAGAAAAAAGAATCTACAGAGCAGAATGCTAAAAAAGATGTTTTTATATAAGCCGTTGGGCACTCGATATGTTCCATTGCTGTTGAGAGCTCTTTCAGGGCCGAGTAGAGAAACAAGGCAGTGAGCACAAGATTTGGACGTGGATTCTGGTCACCCTGCATTTTGTTGATGACAGCTACCTAGTACGACTTCCATAATGACTAGTACATATTTTGCTGAAGTGATGAGCACTGATCAAAATAAAGGATACTAAAGACGACCTTAATGGACATTGTCCAGAAGTATCATGATGCGTATATCGTTCTAGTACACCCCCTGATCACTGACGAATCATCGAACCAGATGTTCAGCACTTCTCGACCGAGAGACATAAAGTCTCGAATAACAAAGAGCCTCCCAAAGACATATATATTCCAGAAAAAAGGAAAAATAAAAAAAAAAATAACTAATCTGGGCTGAATCTCCGCAGGCCCCTTTTCAAACGTGACGTATCTCCTGGCGGGAGTTCGTGCGAGCACGTAATCGTGGCCGCAAACCACAACATCCCTCCAAGTCTTCAGAAGGATTTTGCATGAAGTTAGCCACTCTAGAATCTGAGCTAGTAACAGGAATGGAAAAGTGCCGATGTTGCCATAGCACGAAATGCTATGATTCAGGAAACAGAGCTCCGTTAGCTGCACACGAGCCAATTAGCCCTAGTATGACAGGCGCTATATAATCTCGTAAGGGTCCTTTTAAGAAGAATTTTGACAGGTGTCGCACCGTTCTGAGAAGTACTTTTTCTCTCCACAATGTCAGATTTCGAGAAGAGCGCCTCGCCAATAAATGAGGAGCTCAGCGGTGACTCTACTAATCCTCCGATCGTTGCGAAGCAGGATGGTATGTAAAGCAAAAACACCTCAAATTTATCTATTAACTTGAAAATAGTGAAATGGTATCGGTCGACGTTTTATAATGCCCTCATCCTCGGACTCTGCAACTTTCTCGCACCAGGTATCTGGGGTGCCATGAATTCCCTTGGTGGAGGTGGCGAAGAGGAGCCATACGTTGTCAATGCGGCAAATGCATTGACCTTCTGTCTTATGGTGGTCTCCTGTTTTCTATCTAGCATCATCGTTCGTCTGATCGGGATCAAATGGACTTTGATTGTGGGTACAATGGGATACGCACCGTATGCGGCTGGACTGTATGTGAACAACCGATTTGGCCAGGAATGGCTGGTCCTTCTTGGTGCAGCATTATGTGGCCTTTCAGCTGGGATATTCTGGATGGCAGAGGCAGCTATTGCTCTTTCTTACCCGGAGCCCTACAACCAGGGCCGCTTTTTGGGGTTCTGGCTCGGTTTTCGCGTTGGAGGGCAAATCCTAGGCGGCGCCATCAGCTTGGGAATCAATGCCAAGCGCGCAACATCAGGCAGTGTCTCATACACTGTATACATAATTTTCATCGTGTTGCAAGCTTTGGGCCCATTCACCGGTTTGCTCCTCAACAAGCCGTCAAGAGTGCAACGAAAGGATGGCATTCCAGTTCAACTTCATGTTGCCAACAGCGTGGGGTATGAGCTCAAGTCAATGGTAAAGCTTTTTATTAGTCGCAAGTTTCTACTCATCGTTCCGTTCATCTGCCAAGCTGTGTATACGGAGGCTGTCATGTTCTCCTATGAGGGTCTGTGGTTTTCTGTCCGCGCAAGAGCTCTCGGATCATTTCTTTCGGGCATAATTGCTCTCATTTTTGGCAATCTTCTAGGTGCATTCCTTGATACCAAATCTATTTCCTTGAAAACTCGGACCCGAGCTGCCTTCTTCTTTGTCGTTGGTTGGCAGGGAATGTGCTGGATTTGGGCCACTGTCAACACCACCGAGTTTAACAGAACTTATCCCGCTTATGATTGGCTTGATCCTGGCTTTGGAAAAGCTTTTGCGTTGTTTCTTTTCTGGGTTGCTGGTTTCCAGTTGAATTATATGTATCTGTGAGTTGGAAAAAAGGAAAGTGCAACCCTTTCCCGCAATGGCTTGCTGACATGATTCTAGGTTTTTCTTGGTTGGCAACCTGGCAGATGAACAAGAAGAAGTCGTTAGGATAGCTGGACTCTTGCGTGGGACAGAATCTGCTGCACAAGCTGTTAGCGTATGTTTTTCATTCCCACGCTTAGCTTTTTGCCCAGTTTTTGGAGCTAACTTCCTGGTTTCTAGTATGGCCTCAGCAGTGTTCCTATAATGGCTGCCGTTGGGAGTCCCTACTTGAATTTTGGTCTCTGGGGTGTTGCCATTATTCCCTCCTGGCTAATCGTCAAACAGATAGGACATGCCTTCGGAGACAAGAAGATTGAACGAGAGGCTCGGGCACTGCGCGATGCGTCCGATAACGAGTAGGTACTCGAAAATCAAGAAAACATTCACTGCATATGGTATGCAATCAGAATTAAAAGTTGTGTCCAAAGTAGACTATGATGGTGATTCTGCTTTTGACAAGTAAAAATATGTACAATGAAGAGCCGACTGCCATATAACATCGAAGCTTCCTTCACGTAGATTGGAAGAATTGGGCTACATGAGGTATTGAAACATTCGATTGTCGTGATCGAATACCAGCAAAGCCAATCGATGTCGAACAAAGAGCCCAATCGCTCCACAGATGGTCTGAACAGCAACCATATGCCATGCGAGTCGGTCTTCTCTCATCGGACCCATCCACACGAGCCAAAGGTTGAGGAGTGTCAGATTTGTTGATTCAACTACCTGGCCATTTTCATCCTTCGTCACTCGTGCCAATCGTAATACATGAAGAATGTCCAGAGCAGTAGCGACCAAGGGCGCGGGAGGAACAGGCCACTCTGTGACTGAGGCATCTAATAGCCCAGTCGATGCATTGAACTTTGGAAGCCGGTGGCGTGGACAAGGAATCAGGTGAAACAATTGCGGTGTGGAGTATAAGAAGTTGAAGATTTGTGGGACAAACAGTAATAACAGGGTCTTACTGAAATGCCCCAAAATACCCACCACGGCAAAAACCATGCCCGCAAAGTAACAGTAGGTATCACCTACGAATACCTTGGAAGGATACCAGTTGTGGCACAGGAGTGCCGCCGAAACCCCAATAAATGGAAGCAGGAAATATATGGAGAATAAATGTGAATCGGTAGCCGGGTGAGGGTACGGCGTCACAGGCGCGAGGTACATCGCATCGTTGAGAAGCAGAAGAACTGCAATCACAAGCGATTGGGCCACTTCAATGCCATTGATGCCAGCTAACATATTGATGGCGTTGGGGCAGAAAATCGCAATGGCTGCCATGTACATGTAGTACGAAGACCCGAGGTCAATAAAATCGCCCAGGTATCGTTGCAGCGGGACCGGCACGACGACTTGTGTCACGCCAAAATCGACAAAGTAGACAATGAGCATCGGAATTGAGGCAAATGCAGGAATAAGGACCTTGTGTCTCCAGCGAATATCAAGTAGGTCGTCTCCAATTCCTAGAATGATGATGGACTGCAGGGATAAGAGCCCCGACAGATATGATGCCAGCTGTCAAACGGGACAATTAGCCCCATGATTCCAGTCAATTAGACGTTATCAGAGAAAGTTGACTAACCTTTCCGTGAGGAAATCGATGTAGGTAGCGACCAGTTTCAATGTGTTGATCTTCAATCACCACGTCTCGATTTCCACCACCTGAAGTGGCTGCCACAATGTCTTTGTAAAAGGCAAAGGGAATGAAAACAATAAGGGACAACAGGTAAATAACAGCACAAACCGCTCCCATTGTTTCTGGTCTTGATTCAAACATCAGTCTCGGTTCTATTCTGGGTCTGCAGCCCAGAATCACGCCCCGTGTATGTGTATGCACGTACATTTCAGGTCTCCTCGGCTTAGCCATATCTTTTCCCTTCAAGCCTGCCTTAATGAACACTGGTCCAAGCCAGCGGATCATGCTGAATGTTACCGCAAAAGCAATAATAGAGAGACATCCCGAGGCCACTAATGGTGCACCATCGTCCTGGAAGGTGTTGACCAGGATCGCGAGCCCAGCTCCCACAAGGAGCAACAAACGCCAGGTCTCCGCGCGAGAAAGGGCATTTGAAGCATGCATCTCGAGCGATTGCACGACCCTCGCCAGGGTCTGGAGACTCTCAATTACGAGAACAAAATTATCCCGCGAAAAGAAATCCAGATGCTGGCGCACAATAGAAGAGAGAGAAATAGACGCTTACGCAAGCTGGCTTCATTGAAAGCTGTCCAATAGCACGCGTCGTGGCGTGGCACTAACCATGGTTGCAACTATGCGATAAGCTTATCAAATTCTGCACCCCCTCACCGCTTATGGGCTCTGGCCCCGTGATGATCGCGGCCGAGAATGGAAGGCCGCAGGAAACGCTGAGACACGTCTGTTTCATACCATAACATGCAGACGTGTCAGTGAAAGCGCATCATTGGCCAACCATCTGATCATCCTAGACTTCCCTGGTGCAGCCGAAGTACACCGTCTCGATGGGGAGTGTGGAGCGCCCGGAGGTGGCGGGCGGCTTTGCCGACTTCGATGCTGGCCACCGAGACCTTGTGTCGGTGACCAAGTTCAACTTCTACGGAAACCGGATTGTTACAGCTTCGACTGATCATCGTATGAAGGTCTGGGATCTAAAAGAGGGTCAATGGCAGCTGACGGATACTTGGCGAGCTCATGATGCAGAGATTCGTGATGTAAGGGCGCAAAGAGGATACACCTTCGAGCTGCGGGACTCTGAAACTGACTTTTCCCGACAGGCGGTTTGGAATGGGCCTTTCACTGGCCAACATATTGGCAGTGTGGGTGAGGACATGAAGCTCAAGATATGGCAAGAGGACGTGACGCAGCCACCCAACTCGGGTCGACGATTTAGATCCATTTTCCGATTGACAGCGCCCCAAAGACACCCGTTTGTATCGACGGACTTTCGCAATATTGATCTGGAATCATGGATGGCTGTCATTACACGAGATGGCTACTTGATGGTTCTGGAGCCTACTAGCCCGGACAGTCTCGCGGACTGGCAACACCTAGACCAGTTCCGCGTATGCCCTCCGCCTGAACGTGGAGAAGAAACAAGCTTTAAGATCCAATTTCATCACGATCCTAATGATATCACACACACAATCTCACCAGAAACTGATCGCAAGAGTCTATCACTTGTCGTTGCCGCCATGGACTCGGTGAAGATCTATCGCACAGATGCAAACCGACGGTTCTACCACGCCATTGAGCTGAATGGCCATGGTGGCCTCGTAAGAGATATTTCTTGGGCCAATGGATCGGTACGAGGGTATGATCTCATTGCCAGCGGGGGTAAGGATGGACTGGTTCGCATCTTTGAAGTATTTACCACTCCTACCTCTTCAACAAGATCTCAAACTACAAATTCCCGCAAGGCCGAACGACGCCAGCAGCAGTCTTCATCAAACAGAGCCACATCTCAGTCAGGAATCGGCTCTGCCTTGGCGAATCGTGCGCCTCCTTCTGCGTCCAATCGACAGGCTAGTGGGGATTCCCAGTTCCGTCACTCATTTAAGCAAGTGGCATGTATTGAAAGTAAACATCTCGATGTCTGGCAGGTGGAATTCTCCTTTGCTGGTGAGTATTATTGTTTCCATTTCACATGCCCATAAGTTATATCGTCTAAAAAGATTCCTCGCTAGGTGACTCCTTGATGTCTGCAGGTGACGATGGCGTAGTTCGGTTTTGGAAGAAATCACTATCAGGGAAATGGCTCGAATTTGCCGAAACGGACATGGCAATACAGTAAACAGCTTCGAGAATTTCTCAGTGAGATACATCCTTCCTTGTTCATGGCCATGGTCCGTGTCTCTTTCTCTTTCTTATATGCCGACTTGAATGTTTCACCACCCGACCTCCCAGCCACCTGTTCTATAATTGAGATGGTGCTTGAGAGACATGATACCCTTGTGCTTTAGTTGAATCAAACCACTTTATACATCACTCCAAATTATGGTATTGCCAATGATCCTCCTGTCTTCTGATACCAACGGCAGAATGTTCCTGGGGTTGCGTAATTCCCCCTATGACCCCGAAGGCAAGAACAACCATCCCTCCTCCCTCAGGTATGGCTTGCTCGATGAGAATCCATTCTTCCTTGTGTTCAATCGTCAACTCTCTTTCGGCATCTTTGGCCTTCACTCCTTCAGGTCATACTTATTCCTACTTATGAGTTGCCATGGCTGTGGGTCCGACTCTTGGAACGGGGCTGTTCATAGGTGCCGGGCAGGCTCTAGCCGTCGGCGGACCGGCTTCATTGCTTCTCTCCTACTTATTTTTATCGCTCCTGACCTATTTTATGGCCACGACTGTTGCTGAAGTTGCCATTTATTCGCCTTCTCGATATGGCTCCATGCTTGCAAATGGCTTTCGATACCTCCCGTCCAGTCTTGCCATCGCCACTGCTACTCTTCGTTGGTATACCCTCGCCCTTTTCGTTCCTTATGAAATTACAACTGCGATGGTCAACCTCGGGCTATGGAAGCCTAGCGCGAATGTTGCAATCCGATTGTTAATGATCACCGCCATCATCGTCGGCTCCAATTTTCTTCCTGAACGCACCTTTCGGAGCAGCGAACAGCTCTTCACCAAAATCAAAATCGGCACAATGATCTGTCTCTTAGTCCTGTCTTTGTCGATTGGCATGGGAGGTGCCACTGGCCACGACAAATGGGGATTTCAATACTGGAGAAAACCGGGATCCATGAATGAATACCTAACCCGAGGCTCACTGGGTAGGCTCTTCGGCTTGTTCCAATGCGTCTTGCACAGCTCAATTGCTTTCACCTTCGCACCAGAGCTGATTGTACATCGAGCTGAGACTCCTCCAAATCCGAGCGACGGCTTGGAAATTGGCGGTCCATTGAGCACGCAAATCCAATCTGAACTCCCCAGAAAGGTGGTCTACGATGTCGTGACTACCGCATTTCCCTATATATTGAGTTCCTTGGCCATGGGCGTAATGGCTCCGTACAACGAGCCTCTGTTGAGCAATAACGGAACTGGTGCGGGCCTCTCCCCCTTCGTAATAGGGATCAATACGGCAAAAATACGCGTTCTTCCAATGACAACGACAATTGCAATCTTCCTTTCCTCGGTGGCTTCCGGCCGGTCCTTTCTGCATGTGGCCTCGCGGACTTTGGTCGCATTATCGGAACTTGGCCACGCTCCCAGGATGTTCAGCTTACGAAATAGATGGGGTGTGCCCTATGTGGCCACTGTGACGACCGCATTGTTTTCCTTGCTAGCCTTCATGTCCGTCGCAGCTTCGAGCTCTAAGGTGTTGACATACTTTCTAGTGTTTGTCAACAGCTGTGGGTACCTTTCATGGATGGTATCATGCGTGATCTACCGTCATTTTCGCCATCACCTTCAACGCCGGAGAACAACTGACAACTATCGCTTTTCCGTTCAACCCATGGGCACATTGCTAGGCTTCATGTTTAGCGCCATCATGCTAATCAGCAACGGGCTAGTGGGAGGCCCACCGGGTCCCCCTCGTGGACCCAGAGCATCGAGACTTCTAGCCGCCTACTTCAGTATCCCAATATTCGCTGGGATTTACTTTGTGCATCGATTCCATATCATGTTTCCTTATCGGTCTCATGCTAAGGAAGTGCCGATTGACAAGAATGTCCCTCAAGGTCCCACAGGTGCGTTCCACCCTCAACGGGATCGGCCTGCTACAACACACGAGACGATCGAGCTGGAACAGGTCTGGCAGATGGCCATGGAGGCTTGAGACTCGAATAAAATGAGGTTTAAAGCCGGGGTTTAGTCAGTTGCGTCATAACGAACTGGTTAGTGGAGCTGGGAAGATCATGCACGTTTTTGAGATTGTCTTTATCCTTTGGAGCAGCTTGTATATTTGATTGTTATGGCACTCAGGTCTGTATGTTTTTTTGTTTTGTTTTTGTTTTTTACCCCTCTCCTTTTGGCCGCTGAATTTTTATTTTTAGTTGTCTCTAGCAGTATTGTGAGTATATTGATGTGGTAATTCCTTGTTGTCAAACTACGTATTCAGCCATCGCGTCACCCGCCTCTTTCTCTCCCTTTCCTTCACTTTCTTCTCGCAACACTTCAACCCCTCATCTCTAATCTGAATCTCCCAATCAGCGAGACCTGACCAAGGTATATCTCGAACTGTTGGAATTTCATACATGGGCGACCTCATCAAACATGGTCCGCTCGCCTGCGTTATGATAGTTTCCGCTCTGGGGCTGGGGCCCGATGCCTCACTAGTGACTTATGATCCCTCGCAAATGACTTCCCAGCACATTCTCGACTTTCTGACACGATACGGTGCTACTACAGAAAGACTTCTTTTTTGTCAGATGTCAAGTTGGATTAGCCCCGGTAGGTACCCTGTACAGGTCCCTCTTCCGTGTCAGCAAGGATGAGAACGGTAAGAGAAAGCGGATCCCAGTGGACCATACAGTATCAATACTCATTTCCGCCTTATGATCGACTAACTGTTGGCTTTTGATTAGTCCTGTTTCTTGTGCACCTTGCGACCACTCTGTATAGTGGCGAAAAAAAAAAAAAATAACGGCCGCCAAATCACTGCTAATATCATTCGCCCCTCCCCCTTTCGTTGAGAACTCCTCTCTCCAAGGGCATATCCTTCCTCCAACTTGACAACTCCACAAGGCTTCGGCAATTTGGTTAGGTTCAAGCTGCGAGTAGCCCACCCTCGAGTGGTTCCTTGAGGGCCGTACCGCCGTCGTTACACCTTTTTTTTTCCCGCCTGAAGGGAGGGAAAAAAAACCCTCAGGACCCTTTTGGGGGGGGGGAAAAGAGCCCAATGACTTTTGCTCCCCCCTCTTCTCTCTCCCCCGACCTAATCTTCCAGCGCCACGCTTCTGCCCCATTTTGGCCCTTCGCTCCCGGACGATCTCCCTTTCCCATGGATCTTTTCTCCCACCCACGTTCCGCTTCCCTTTGTATACTCCTTGTGTTCTTCTATCATCAACCTTTCACTCTACTCACACCCCCATCCCATCTTCTATCACCAGGGAGAAGATATATTTCTACACCGGGGAATTTCCTTTGACCAGCCACTAACGATCCCCAGCTTGAGTCTTCTGACTCTTCCTTCAATTTTTGCATAAGATGTCTGACACTCATCTGACGGCCCATTCATTCTTTGTTTCTTCTTTACCTTCCACCGCCCCTTACCCTTTCCCTGCCATCCGCCTTCTCACTCTCGCCATCTGAAGGGGATGCTACGCTATCTAACTCTCCTCAGATCGCAGAAGATGCTTTTACTCTAGATGCTAGCTAGACCACTGCATTATTTCTCCCGGTCGCAGATGGATCGAATGGCAGCAGTCAGTCACACTGCCCGACCTGCATGGCATCCCGGATGTGTTCGGCCGAACCCGTTGCTCGGGCCAGCATCTCACGGGTGTCAGCCCAGAATGATTTCTTGTCTTTTGAAAAGATCACTCCTACTAATGATCTAGATGCTCACCCCCTCTTTTCTTTCCCAGTTTGATGATCCCTTCCCCCTTCCCCATGATGTTCCCGTGACCATGCGGTTTCCCCCACCGGATTGGGTTATCCCGACGCTAGTCTCCTTCCAGACTAGCTTCCATGATCTCGACAATGCCACGCCCCACATTCGGCTAATGCCACACACACACCCAGCTGGGTTAATGCCACCTCTGCCAGGTTTTTCTCGCTAGGTCGTTTTCGGGTCGAGTCCGCCCCCCTCCCCTCCCTCTTCCTCCCCTTGGCTGGCTCCGTTGCTCGCAGGCGCGACTTCCTCGCGCTAGGCCTGTTTCGCTCCTGCTGGTTCGGGGCCCATTCGCTGCCTTAGGCCTGTAGCCTCTCCTCCCTCCAGACTCTCGATCACCCTCTTTTTCCCTCTCCCTTTTCCTTGCGCGTCCTCCTCCTTCTCGGATCCTTCCCATTCCTTTATTCCCTACTCCCTCCATTCTCTCTCTGATCCGCATTTCTTTTCCTTTCTTCACTTCTCCTCCCACGCGACCCGGTCGCTCTCCTTTTTCACCTTCAACCCCAACTCTCAAACCACTTCGAATCGCCCACCCTCCCCTAATCGACTCTCCCAACGCAAATCGCAATCCATCATATCTCGATTCCGAATCGCCGCTTACCTTATAATTACCTGCCGATTTTCTCGACTCGATCCTCCCTTCTCTCTCGCCGCCACCCTTCTAGACACGGGTTCAGCGCAACCGGCCAGGATTTTGCACCCACCTTCTCCATCCTACAAGAGCCGTCTACCATCATCAGGGGTGTCTTGGCTCTTTGTGAACATCTTTTTTGATACTGTGCTGAAGATTGTGCTCATCGTTGCCGCTGGATCTCTCTTAGAATTGGTCACTGCAGTCTCTCCCCTCGTCGTCTCATAACGCGTCTTGAACCATCGACCTAGCAGCCACCCACTGCAGACACCCATCCTTGTGCTGCATTCGTGGACATGTTCAGTGAATGGTGACGGATCCGCCTCGGCATCACACTCCTCAGATTTTATTTTGTTGTGATTTGAGAGGGGGTAATCTGTCAGACTATGACAGATACCTCCTCCCTCGCCATCACGCACGCCACCACGGATCCGTATCCGGTCCCCGCTCCTCCAGGCTCTCCCATCGCTAATGGCGCGATTTCTGATTCGGTCGCGCCTGACGAAGAAGAACCGTATACCATCAAATGCATCTGTTCCTTTGATGAGGATGATGGAAGTACGGTCTTCTGTGAAGGGTGCGAGACGTGGCAGCACATTATCTGCTATTACCCAGACAAGCGGGTACCGGATGTGCACAACTGCGTCGACTGTGAGCCGCGACTTCTCGACAGTCGCCGCGCTACCGAGCGTCAGCGCCAGCGACGGCAAAAGGAGCAGAGCGAGGACGGCGACCGGAAGAAGCGTTCAGGCACCAAAACTCAGAAGAAGAAGAGTAAGGATGGCGATGTGAACGGATTTGGCCACCAGCGAAGCGAATCAGGGGTCCGCGAACAACCCCCGGCCAAGAAGACCAAGACAACGCATCGTTCATCAGCATCCATCAGTGCCATCTCAGGCAATCAAATCATCCCTCCCGAATCCCGAAAAAGGCGATCATCCACTTCTGTGGCCCCAAGCCCTACGAAAACTTTTGCCCCCTCTATTCCACTGTATTCGAACGAATTCCTCCACCTCTATGACCGTGATGATACACATGAAGACCGGAATAGTAATCTGTTCGAGAAAGTTAGCCTGGTCGGTGACATGGCGTCGTGGGTGAAGGATCCGGAAGCTTTGGCTCGAATTTCGAATGGCCGCCCAACGGCGGACACGTTCAATCGATCCGATGCACTTCTCGACCGATCTCAATGGCCTAACCTGACGATCGACACGATCACAGATTCCGATATCGAAATCGATGGCCGGCATCCCACGTGGAAAATTGTCAAGACCCAAGACGCCGTGGAGAAGGACGGCATTCTTGGAGAACTGACAGGCAAGGTGGGTGTTTTTGACGATTACTGCCGAGATCCAAACAACCGCTGGCAAGAGTTACGCCACCCGGAGCCCTTCGTTTTCTTCAGCTCTCATCTTCCCCTCTACGTTGATAGTAGACATGAAGGCAGTGTACTTAGATACACCCGCCGATCATGTCGCCCGAACGTCACGATGAAGATATACATCACCAATGATGTCGAATATCATTTTTGCTTCATCGCGAAGGATTACATTCCCCCGAACTCCGAGATTACTATCACGTGGTATCTTGACGCCCCTTTGTTCGAACCTTCCAATGGATTGGTCAAGCAAGAGCCTGATGACAGTGCTACAGAGGCAGCCGCTACCTGCCTCAGTAATACACTCGCAAATTTTGGTGGATGTGCATGTGAAAACTCGCAAAATTGTCTTCTTGCGAAACTTGATCGGCGCCGACACCCCAAACTCTTAGAGTCGAGTGGGAAGCAACCCAACGGCAAGCGGAAGAAAGCCAAGACCAAATCGACTGCATCGCCACAAGACACCACGGGCCTTGCATCGCACAGCCGTGCTGGCAGTGAGACGACTAAACACCCCGAAGACGATGATGCTGCCGCAGACAGTCGCTCCACCTCTGGCTCAGCGCGGGGACAACCCCAAAGTCGTGACCTCAGCCCATCCGCCTCTCACCTACATGAATTGTCTAGCCGAGAGAGGCGTAAGATTGCTGACGCCGAAAAACAGTTCCAACAGCTGGAGCAAGATCAGCGCACAACAGCCCAGAAGAAGAAAAAGCGTGCTAGCGGCACATCGGCGCATTCACCTGCTGCTATTGCAACCTCTGCACAAGGAGGGTACTTGAGCTCGCACAAATCAGGCAAAAGTCTACATCTCAAAACGGGCAGCCAGTCTCGCTCTCCAACAACAGCCCTGTCGCCAGGTGCCTCTGGTGGTCGCGCTGGCTCACCCCGTAAGGTTTCCGGACCCAATACATCGGCACACCCTACCCCGCGTCCGATATACGTCGACGCTACGGTTCAAGTGGATATGGATGAACCTGAAGAGCCCCCGGCTCCCAACTCATTGCCCCCACGCCAACGGTCTGTTTATATACCAATGACCGTGCGACTTTTGAAGCGTTTCAGCATGGATCGTCTTCATTCCGAAGAAACTGCCCGTCAACAATTGTCTTCTGCTGGGTCGGATACTGTGGCTCCTGCTGAACTTTCATCGCCCTCTGTACCTCGATCTCCTGCTTTTATCCGATCCCCGGTTATATCTCAAGACAAGCTTCAAACACCAACAGTCGAATCCGACCCTCTTCAACCAGCTGAAGCCCCTCCCGCATCTGGCGATGTTGAAATGCAGGATGTTTCTGGGGCCTTGGAGATAGAATCACCCTCCGCACGTCGAGAAATGGGCAGGCCTCCAAACCCCCCTCCGTGGCCCTCCACCGCTGCTCACAATTCCCGCATTCCTGGATCATTTACAGCAGAACGTGGAAATCTTCGAGTTTCAATGCCTCCGCCAAGTGTACCATCGATCCCTCTCGCGGTCAGCCCTGGCTCGGCATCCAACGCAGGCCTGGGCTCACCTAATAGCGCTCTGGACACCACATCGCCGCAAACCAGTGCGCAGCTCCCCAGTACCAGTGTTCCGACTCCTACACCTGCGAAGAAAAAGCTGAGTCTTGGTGATTATCTTATCCGGAAAGGCACGATGGCTACCACTCCTACTTCGGAAAAACCCCAGACCCAGTCGATTGCCTTGCCGGCCACACAACAATCACCAAGCACGCCTGATTCGGGACCCACAGTCGGCACTGATGGTATGCAAACACCGACAAAAACATCACCTGCCAGCAATACCGAACCATTGGGATCACCAGATGTAACGATGAAAGATGCTCCCGAATCGAGCCAACCGCACGTTCCTTCTATATCTTCGTGACATGTTTTCTTCTCTCTTTGCGCGTGGTAATAACGGCGTGGGGGGTCGATGAGACCTCCGACTTTTATGTTTACGACCCCAAAAATCTTTTCTCGTGTGACTTGATTTGGAACTGCTTTTTTGCTGGGTAACAAAGGCGTTTTTTTGGACTGTGTTTGTGATGGTCTTCTCTCTTTGTGCTTTTTCTTCTAAAAGGCGTACAAGGCGCGATACAGGAACGGGAAATGGATACGGAAATACCAGGAATCGGTCGGGCCAGGAACCTGCGACAGCGTAGCTGCCAGCGAGCAGCACTGATCTTCATGATTTGTGAGATTACTTTACCAATCTTCTTCTCTCCTTCGATATGGGTTACCATTCGATGATACGGATAGCTTGTATGAACAATATGTTGATATTCACTTTTCCACTTCATTTCGGTTCACTTTTCGTAGGTCCATTGACCAGGCTGCGGCTGGTACTGCTATTGCTATTTCTACTTGGTGATAATTGGCTGCACCAGGGCTGTTGGATGTTAGGCGGATGTTCCAAGTACTTAACTATCTGAGCCCCGGATCCGGACCCACCTGTGGAGCGGCATTCATGCCGTCACGGCATCCAGACCGCACAGGAGATGTATAAAATCAGTTATATTCCCTCCAAATTATGAAGGTATACTAGTATCACCTCGACAGGCAACTGAAGCACCCATAAATCATCAGATCCTTCGCATCAATCGAAATGTCTCCCTCGCAAACCCCAGCTGTTCAGCTCCATGGACGAACCTATCACCTCCCACAAAGCCCAACGGTGGTAGTCTGTATCGATGGCTTCGACCCAGAATACCTACAAGCAGGAATCGAGGACGACGTCTTGCCCAACATGGCCTCGTTTGTGAAAAAGGGGTTTCATGCTATAGCAGAATGTGCCATGCCATCATTGACAAATCCGAACAACCTTTCAATCATCACGGGCCAACCGACCAACATCCACGGTGTGTCGGGCAACTACTATCTCGACAAAGAGACCGGCGAGGAGCACATGGTAGTTGACGACTCGACCATGTACGGGACGACGATCCTAGCAAAGATGGCCGATGCAGGCGTGCGGGTTGCCGCAATTACAGCAAAGGACAAATTAAGACGAATTATCAATCACGGTTTATCCCCATCCAAGGGCTCGATCTGTTTCTCCGCGCAGTGCGCAAATGAATGTACAGTTGCTGAACACGGAATCAGCAACGTTGAGAAGTGGCTAGGCCAGTCAACCCCGGCACAGTATTCGGGTGACTTGTCGCTTTTTGTCCTGGATGCAGGGCTGAAACTCTTGCAGGAGGACCGAGCAGACTTGTTCTACCTTACTCTCTCGGACTACATCCAACATAAACATGCTCCTCATTCACCCAAAGCGAACGAATTCATGCAGGCCATCGATACCCGACTCGGCGAATTCGTCAACTTGGGTGCCGTCGTGGCTGTCACGGGGGACCATGGAATGAGCGATAAATCGGGTTCGGATGGGAAGCCAAATGTCCTTTTCCTGGAAGACTTCTTAAATTCCAAGTGGCCGAGTAGTCGTGCTAGGGTCATTTGTCCGATTTCCGATCCCTTCGTAAAACATCACGGTGCACTGGGTGGGTTTGTTCGGGTCTACCTTGCCGATACTTCTTTTGTACCGGAAATTGTGGCAGAGTGTCTCAAATTACCGGAGGTCGAGGTCGCCCTGGCTGGTGAGGAGGCGGCGTCTCGATTTGACATGCCCCGGGATCGTGAAGGAGACTTGATCGTTATTTCGAAGAAGGAGTTTGTTATTGGGAGTCGGTGCGATGAACATGATCTTTCACAGTTGGGTGAGCAGCGACTTCGGTCGCATGGTGGGTTATCTGAACAGCAAATTCCCGTGTTGAAATCGACTTCTATTCAGCCTGGTTGCTTTGGTGAGCCAAAGGCTCGGAGGTGGAGGAACTTTGATATCTTTGACCTTGCCCTCAATTATACTCCTACGGATGAGTGATCAGATACACCCTAGAACTTGAATCAATCTTTCGGGGCAGTTATACAGTTAGTTCCAAATAGCACCATGGAATTGAAGAGGATTAGTCTACGAATTACAATGCTCTAGCTCACTACGGCGGCAGGGAAAAAAATATCACTAAAGGGTATTCAAGTACTCTTGTCAGTTACGTAGCCCACTGGCAGTGTATAATCACTTAACTACCTACTACCAGTAACCAATCGCAAGTTACCCAAGTACTTACTAGAACTTGATCGATCTGCATACCATTTCAGGTCCGATTTATGAATCTTCTTAGGGCAGCAAGCAGTTGTTCGTAAACCAAGAACGGTTTCAAACTAGCTCTATTTTCCATCAAGCCAATCCAGGATGTTCTGTATTAAATGGACAACCCGAAGATGGTCCCTGTTGTTCAAAATCACCAGGTAGCATGTCAATTCCTTCAAGGGCAAAGTCAAACTCAAAATTCCCTGTCAATGGAGCATCATTAGATTCAGCTTCACCTGTCAAAATGCCTTCCAGGCTTTCTGCAATGCCTTTCAACGGATGACTGGACTCGGAATTATCCCCAGCAGCGGTCGCTGCAGATGAACGAAGAACCTCAACAAGTTGACGTAAATGTTCAGAAACATCCTCGCCATCCCTATCACACGTAATAAACTTGCTCTGACTTGATGCTTTCACGAGACAGACCGAAGCAAATGCAGTGACTGTGCCGAGGTAGTAAGGTAAGTTTTGCAAGCCGGCCTCTTTTGCGATGAGGCAAACGATTGAAAGCGCATTTTCCAACGCGGAACTTGCAAATTCTTCGGCACTATTCGTACCTTGGTGCAGGAATGAGGTATCTCTCTCCTCGGGGGCCTTGCCACGAAATATATGGGAAAAGAGATACAGTTTTGCCGAGTAATAATAAAGGTCAAAAACACGGCGCGTGAATAGCTCTGAGTACTCGACAAACGTCAAGATGCTGAGCCAGTCGCGATACCATTGTTCATATGCCTCGCTTAGAGACGGTATTTCTGTCAATCTCTGACTGGCGACGCAACTATCGACATCCGCACCGAACATGTCAAACACGCGATTGCTGATCGACCACAATTCGACGTGGCTGATCAATTTCAGGTCAGACGGAGATGAGAGGTCTGTTCTGAGAAAGTCTCGTGGGCTTTTCAGAGAGTGAAAATCTCGTGTCAAGGGCGGTTTTCCATGACTCAGGGAGCAGTGATGGTCACATAGATAGACTAGGAAATATAATCGAGTTCGGTCATAGCAGGCTCGTTTCTTGTGTGGCATTTTAGTGATGCATCGGTGAAGGTTTAGCTCGGTTGCAATTCGAACAGCTTCAGGGGGGCTTGTAAGAATTGGTCTTTCTGAAGAAAACTTTTGCTTTTGTTGTCAATCTACTTACCCAGGGAATTCAACGCCGTGGATATCTCGTTGAGCCATAGAGCTCCGATGCAAAGCGCTCGCACGTCGTCAAATTCATGGTTATTAGAAAACACCTTGCCGGATATTTCGCTCTTCAAATAATCGAGAAGAATTTTGTAGTATGGCGAGCTGGAACAGAACGCTGCTACCGTACAGATTGCAATGGTCAGGAGTGGTGATCTGGCAGATATGGTGGTCAGAGAATCAGCGTCGGTGAGAATATCATAGGCAAAAGAGTCCATATTCTGTTTATAAAACGCGAAAAGACTTTCGGCTGCCTCTGGTGGTATTATTCGACGTAACATGAGGTCCGAGCCCTGTCTTGATATGCCTCGGGTGTCCGTTAAGGTGAAGTTGATCATTGAAGAAGCCGGGAACGCTCCTAGACTGCAGGAAAGATTCAACGTGACAATTTGAGATGAGTCTGTGGGACTGGTTATCACATGGTCACCAGTTTGATCTGGCACACTGGCATGATAAGAGGACTGCGATGATAAATTTCGGTTTGGAATGTCAGATTGCTCGACTCCAGTGCCGAGGATATGGGCCTCCAGTTTCGCCATTCTCTCTTCCATCTGCTCTTTCCAACTATATCAAGTAGCTGTTATATTTTCAATCCTGTCGATTCATGAATGAGGTGTACATACGAAGCATCCCCCTCTAAAAGGGTTTGTAGACTTTTGTTCACCGTGCATGTGACGCCGCGTGTTTTACAGCGAGTGCACGGCGGTCTGTCATTACTCATGTAGCATTTAATCTAGTGATCCAGTATCATTAGCTCCATATGAGACTACGACACGGGCTCAGATGGCTAACCTTCAATTTTCGACAGGAGACACAGGCGGTGATCTTTCGCGAAATCTCGGGGATCTTTCGATCACCAAAAGATTCACGGAGTGCCATTGCCGCAGACCGTGGAGCCATGATTGAAAATTATCCAACAGGTACACACAGGACCAACAGCGAGGAGAGTTTCTGTCTCTGAAGACAAATGAAGGTGGTAGTGTATATTCGATGGACCAAGAGATGAGCTCGTGTCGATTTCGTGATCGCTCATTGATCGCCGTCATTGCGAGACCCCACCACGGCATTCATGCCGTCCCTAGTGGCAAACCTACTCCAGAGGGTTGATTCAAAGTCTGACTAACGTATTTTATACTCTTTAGCTACAGTGTCTATTAACAAGTTTGACACCACTCTAGAATCCCCAAGGATTATTATAGATCAAGCAACCCAGTATGAAACCAGTTAGCTACCTATTAATATACATAAGAATTCGATCAGGTTTCATACTAGTTCAAATTTGATGTATCCTAGTTCTGGGGTTAAGCAACAGCTGCCATCAATAAAGAGCGACTCGAACTTCTTTCCAGCCACTGTAGCTGTCGCTTCAAAGATCATCTAACATCCCCAAAGGGGAAACTCTCTAAGTATCATGCCTGCCTGATTTAGTTCAGATTGTCACGTTCTTTCCTTTCCTGGTCAACCACCCTGCTTCCTTCCTTTCTCCCATTCACTTCTCTCACTTCCCTCTCCCTCTTCGTCTTCATCACCTCCTTACCTACGCTGTTCCTTCACTTGATCTGTCTTTGCTGGTTCGATGATCGACTCCCATCAAGCTTGCGGTCATTCACCCAACACCAGCCGTTGAGCATGTCCACGGAGACCAATTCACGCATACTGTTTATCTCACTCTCCTCTCGACCATGCTTCAACAAGAAGTACGCATCACTGATGAATCGAATTCTCCATGTTGCGTCGCTCGAACATGCCGTCAAACCCATTCCCGCACTACGTGCACTCGCTGAGAACCCAAAGACCGTCTTCTTAACTGACGAAGCCCTTGCAATGCCAAGATATGCAGCCATATGGGAAGCTGTTTTGCGATATATTCGAAATGGAGGAACTGCAATCTGCATGGGCCATTTCAGCTGCCGACTGCCCATTCAGCGTTTCCGTACATTCTTTTCCAGGGCCGGTCTTCCATGGGACTACGATCATTTCAATTTCTGTCAGTCACTGCTCAACACGGACATCCTTCCGCGAGAAATCTCGGATATCCTGCCGACTACACACTGTACTAAGGCTGTGCATTTGAGTAATGTCGGGGATGCAGCCTGGTATTGCCTCAAACAAATCGTGAAGAGTGAAAATGGAACAGAGGGAAACGAGGAGATGGATGCGGACTCCATGTCTACTGAAAGGCCCGTCTGGAAAGTTCTCAAGGATTCAACACCTGTTGCTATGGCACAAGTTGGAAATGGGTATCTGGGATTTGTGGGCGATGTGAATTCCTCGGAGGAATCGAACCTGATAATGATTGCAATGTGCGGGCTGTATGTGTGAGGTGAAGGCATTCTATTGACCGGAGGGTTCAGGGTCTGGCTACCTGCCTGCTTTCTACAAGATGCTGCTTCTCTCAACCCTGTTAAGAAACGACTGGACTGAAATGATTTTTATTTACTATCTTGTATATTATGGATTCTCGAATGAAATGACCATCTACGTACTACAGAAGCTGGAAAGAAATTTGACGCCGCTCTTGGTTCATAAGAAACTGTTACTTATCCTAAGAACTATAATAGATGAAATTTGAAGAAGTATCAGAACTGATTGAATTCTTGGGTATCTTCTTAGGTAGCTAACTAGTTTCCTACTGGCTCGCTTGATCTATAATAATTCTTGGGGATTCTAGAGTGATGTCAAACTTGTTAATAGGCACCGTACTTCACATTCATTCGACCACAGGGAAGAAGAGCGAGGTCACCTAGATCTGGATTATGACTTGGCTAGACTCCAATTTGCAGATGTGCAGATCTGATCCTATCAGATGCACCATCGTGGATGCACTAAACTTTGTCGGCACGAAGTCCGTCGCATCGTCATAGGTGGAAAGAGCCAAGGCCCAACAGCATCATGGAAGGACCAACCTAAGTGGGCAATGCAGCACGCGAGCATCGAGCGGGCTTCTGGCTTACACCTGAATCTCTCTCCCCCTCCCTCTCTCTCTCTGGTCATCTTTGTTTCCAACATTTCAACTTCAACCCCCCAACAAATTCTTTGGTCAATGGAGACACCAATATGAATACTTCCGACCGACAGTCTTTCGTCCTGGAAGAGGTCCGATCCCCTCAGTCTGGAGATGATTTAACCTCCGAGATCGAGCAACCCACATTGCCCCCAGCGGATGGCGGTAGGGCAGCCTGGCTGATGCTCGCATCCTGTTGTTTGATCCAGCTGCCGGTTTGGGGTGTGTCGTCCAACCAGCCGCGAGGCTGGAAATCGCTAATCTGGAGACTCTAGGGTTCTCGTCAGTCTTTGGAGTATTCCAAGAATACTACTCTACTCATGATATCCTCGAGGGCAACAAGAGCGATCTGGCTACTGTGGGCACTACATCAACTGTATGGGCATATTCATGGAGATCTATCTCTGCTTCAATCTGATACAATCTCTAGGGTCTTCTTTACCTTCTTTCGCCTATCACCTTCACCTTGCTTACTCGATATCCCCGACTTCAAACCTACTGTGCTCCAGCAGGTCTGATTATCACAGTCATTGGATCTCTGCTCTCATCCTTCTCGGAGCAAGTGTGGCATTTAATTGCGACACAAGGTGTACTGTGTGCCTTTGGCAATGGATTACTCTTCAGTCCCTCGTCCCTATATCTAGATCAATGGTTTGTGCGAAGGAAGGGTCTTGCACTGGGAATTATGTGGGCCGCGAAGAGTATCACTGGCGTAGCCTTGCCTTTCGTGGCAGCTACCTCTTTGGTTCGGTTTGGCTCAAGCACGACACTCAGAGCTTGGACAATTATCACGGTAATACAGCTTTCTTGTTTCATTGAATCGTTCTTCACGATGTTGCTCAATCTACTAACTTTGGAACATAGCTGGTTTCCACACTTCTATCGCTACCATTCATGAAACCTCGAATTCCAGTGTCGCCTTCGGCATCGGCTCGTCGTCTCGACTTAGGATTTCTCAAACTTGGCACATTCTGGATGCTTCAGACTGGTAACATCATTCAAAGCTTCGGGTATTTCTTACCAACAACTTATCTTCCGTCCTACTCAACAAGCACGATCGGCCTGCCCGCGACCATGGGGACGATGCTCGTTTCGCTCTTCAATGCCACCTCTGTTTTCGGTGGTATAACAATAGGGATGCTTTGTGACCGCTTCGCTGTGACAAATATTTTGCTTCTTTCCTCGTTAGGATCGGCATTGTCCGTATTCCTCTTCTGGGGAATGGCAGCTTCCTCCGACGAAGGTCCATCCCAGACCGCTTTAGCTTTGCTTACAGTCTTCTCCATATTCTACGGCTTCTTTGCTGGTGGATTTAGCTCTACATGGTCTGGCGTCATCACGAAAATCAAGAGTGACTCTTCGTCTTCAATGGAGACGGGCTTGGTGTTTGGTTTGCTTGCTGGTGGACGAGGAATTGGAAATGCCATTAGTGGACCTCTCAGTTCCGTATTGATTCGACAAGGCTCAATTGGCGATATCAATCATGAGCAAGGTCCTGGAACTGGATTTGGGACCCAATATGGTGCTCTGATATTGTTCACTGGAATCACGGCATTGCTCGGAGCTTGGGGTTGGATTTGGCGGTACATCAGCCCTGCGACACGTTGTATTAGCTGAGATAGAATAGCTTCGGGATCAGAAATGATAGAAGGGAACGAGTAATTTGTTAGGAGAATTTATTTTCGCTTCCATCACGAACTAGAATGGTGTGAATGGACACACTTCGATCTATAACAGTCTATACTGGGTCACGTGAACTCCCGAGCTTCGCCTCGAGTCCGCCGCAATGAACAACTTCCAAAGCGCAATCTACCGCCCATCTTCATCCGCCCCAATCGCACCCTCTTCCAGACCCGTCGGGCCTTCGATATAAATCATGGCCGCGGTCGATCCTGCTTCTCAGGACCCTCTTCTCTCACTTCGGCGCGCCATCGCCTCCGGCAGCCTCCCAACCCCATCGACCTCTTCGGAGCTCTCCAACGAACATGCAACAGAGGACCTAGCTCAAGCAACGCATTTATTCTTCTCGCAACCGGCTCCGCAAGCAATTGCTCTTTCAACACCGACGCGATTCGTCTCCGCCTCCACCAGCTCCCCTGTCGACCTGCGCAGCATCTTTTTCGCGTGGCAGAAAAAGGATGTCGCCATTCCCGAATACATTGCTTCTGCGCAGGAGCTGAATGAGGCACTCAAAAAGAAGGACGGTGACGATGTACAGGTCCAGATCCTGGTTTTCGTCGAGCGACTGGATCTTCTCACTTGGCTGGAAGGCGCGGATGCTACCAGCGAATATATCAAGCCTCTAGAAGGCGCCGCTGCTGCTGCTGAGGCCGCAGTCGCTGCCGGTGCTGCTCAATCAGACGCGGCGGCGGGAATTGCCTCTGGTGCAGCTGGGGGTGTCTCGTCGGTGCCCAGCGGCCCCGTCGGTGCTGTAACGACAGGGGCCCATGGAAGCCGCGCGCAAAAGGCGATCGATCCTCGACTACAGGAGATTTACAATGGCGAACGAAAGACTGGGGATCGGAACACCGTGCTACGAGGAATCAAACCAACTGTAAGTCGCAGATGGCCTGGCGGTACCCATATCACCCCGCGAGACACTAACGCGAAATGAACTGAGCAGGACTTCTCTCATGTTCGGAAAAGCGCCGAACTCTTCCTCGACCGCAACCGCAACCGACCCGGCCAACAAGGCGCAAAGCCTGGCAGCAAGAACTCCGCCATGGTGCCGGCACCGTCTGCGGGTCTCTCGGTGCCATCACGCAAGTCCAACTCCCGTCCCGACCCTATCATCCTTCTTTCCCCATCCGCATCATCTCTCATCCGCATGTCGAACATTAAATCCTTCCTGGGTGAGGGTGTCTTCGTTCCTCCTGACCATCCAACCCTGAGCATGTCAACCGATGCCAATTTCATGGAAATCAAGCGACCGCTGCGCATCAAGTCTGACCCCTCTAATCCGTCCGCTGGCTCAATCGGCTCGCACGGTGGCTCCCGCGGCCCTAAGCCAACCAAATTCATTCTCGTCGATGGCACGACAAACTTCAAGCCTGAGTACTGGTCCCGCTTGGTGGCTGTCTTTACCACTGGCCAAACCTGGCAGTTTAAGTCTTACAAGTGGTCTTCCCCACCAGAGCTCTTCAAACATGCAACGGGTATCTATGTTGGCTGGCGAGGCGAGGAAGTACCTTCTTCCGTCAAGGGATGGGGTCGTGGTGTGAACAGCTTCTCTGTAGAACGGTGGGATGAAAAGGGCGGAGTACAAGGTGCTGGACGCTGGAGGGATCGTGAGGTTGTGGAGGGTATCTGGACGGCTATTGAGGAGGGCATGAAGCTTCGTGGCTGGGGATCAAAGTAAATTCCTAGCACCACTTGCATCTGTTCTTTTTATTTTTCTCTTCCCTTTTTCCCTGGCAGCCTTTCATTCCTCCTCTCTCCTCGATTCCCCTGCTTCTATCCCATTCCTGATTCCTTGTTCTTTTTCCATCTTCAATCTGGAATCTGATGACATATGACAAATAGGGTGTCTGGTTTTTGGCGTTGTCTTCGGTGTGTAATAAAATAGTCATATATCTTTTTTCCCTTGCTTGTTGTCCTGGTCAAGGGACTATGAGATTTCAATTCTCCCATCTGGCGTCCGAGGTTGTTTGTAATTACAAAGTAAACTTTGAAGTATAGTAGAATTGGAGTGCCGAAAAATTCAAGTTGGCTCATTCTGAGCCCTATCCTCAGGAGCTCGTTATTGAAATTTGTGCATGACTAGATCTAAAAGTACACGGTTGAGCCTGTCTACCTACAGAGGGCTTAATGAGTAGAGCATACCGATAGATTGCCATCGTAATAGAGAAAAGGCCTAATATAATAAATGATAAAGTACGTGTGTGGGTACTATCTTGGTAGTACATTGGCAGTGACTGAGGGAACCTATGTACTAGTACAATACTAAAAAGTATCCATGGATGGAAAATCAAGGTCGATGAGTTCGAGTTGCAATTTTGTTACGATGAAGACTGCGAAAGTCACGCGCAGTCGATGTTATCGACCAGTTCTATGGCTCATGGGTTGACTCGGATGTTACAAAAAAAGATGTTTGTAGAATCGTCATGTCCATTGCAATTCCCGTAGGAACCGAGATAATATGACATACAAAAGAAGACCAGAACTCACACGCTGTGCCCAAAATAAACAATGATGCAGTGCCATACAGGGGAGAGGATATTCACTCGAAAAATGAAATACCTGAAAATCATGCAAAGGAAAATGGCAACAGAGGAAGAGAGTATGAATGAGAAGAAATGGAAAAGAGAAACATGCAAAACAAAAACGCCATGTCTGATGCTCAAAACAACGCAAGCATGGACGAGTCAACCACCGGTCTTTTGGAGCTGTTATTTTTATTCTTGCTTTTTTGGGGGGTTGTCTTTGTTCTTCGGTAAGTGCCTCGTCAAGGCCATCGTCGAAAGGCGAGAGAATCTGGATATCGTGTCTGAGATGCAAGGGAAAGTGTGGAAGAAAAAAGGTCATCCGAATATTACAAGTGGTCCCAAAAAGTCTGGCCTTCTCTATAACATGAGGCATCGATCATAACGTCTTTCATCGAGAGGTAGGACAAAAGGAGAATCTCGTGGCGAGGAGAATTAAAAACGGAATGGGAAAAGGGCTGACTGGGAACCGGTACCGAACTTCGCCCGAAGGAAAAGTCCGAGGGAGTGGTGGGTCCAGGCTGCAAGCCATGTGAAGCAGAAAAAAGGGTTTCGTGGTTCGGAAACGATCGTGACGAGATTGGTGAAATCATATCCCGAAAAAGAAAAAGAGTCACCTCTTTAATTTCTTTCGCGGATTCAAGACACGAACACACAACCCCCTGTCGCGGGTGTGATTACCGCGTTGCAGTCGTACAGGTATCGGGAGCGGATGGGACTCGATTGGCCGACGTCGTATCCGCAGAACTCTGATCTGAGACCACAGGAGCGTTGAAGCTTAGCTGTTTAAAAGCTGACAGGGGTGTTGAAGGGGTTCGGATCACGATAAGCCCGGTCTTTGTTTACTGTGTTGCAAGAAACATCGACGCTGGCTCGCGGTGATTGTCATGAACGCGCGGAGCGGCTCATGCTTCGTTCCGGAACTCCAGGTGTCGGTGAGTATGAACGTGACCCACCGAAGATGTCCACATCGTGTTCCTGGAGAACCACTGAGTACTTGGGGTCACGGAGGAATTTCGGAACAGAGTCCTAAAAATTCAAGTTAGCATCAAATTCGACTCGTGCCATAATGGAAACCGGAGAATGAAGACATACACTCGACATCAGCTTGAAGACCGAGGTCTGGGCAAGTTCAAACAGGTGCACCACCTCTTGCAGGCTCTTGAACATTGATTCATCATCACCCACTGCCTTGGTCATGCGGCTGGCGAGACTGTTGCGCAGGGCGTGATCAATGTTGAGTTCACAGGGAGAGCCGGGAGCCAAGAAAGCATTGTACAAGCCTGTGGGATGTCAGAAACTTCTGTTTGAAAAGAGTGATGGAACTGAGAAGCAGAAAGATACGTACCATAGGCAGCTGCCAGGGTTTCCCGAACCGAGTCGACCTTGGTGAAAGCACCAGCCTTCTCAGCCTTATGATAGTTGGCAGTGAATTCTGACACATCGAGGTAGAATGACAGGTTCTCTTCACAGAGGGAGTAACGCAAAAACTCGCGGAAAAGAAGGCGGAGGGCAGGGTCTCCCAGGATATGTGTCAGGCGGGCGTTGTTGGAATCGCGAGGCATACCACGATTGTCGTAGGTGGGGGTGGGGGTGTTGTTGTTCTGAGATTTTTCACGGGCGATCCATCCGCAGACACGCTGTCCTCGCTCGGTAATGCAGTAGATGGCGTATTTCGAAGGTTGGAAAACGACATCCGAGTCTGGGAAGGACTTGTCATCCTGAATCATCGTGATAAGGCCGTACTTGAGGAATAGCTCCGCAATCAAGCAGGTCTCCCGGCGTTCGATGGTCGTCGAGCAATCCATCAACCAGTCTACCGCACCCTTTCCAGTAAAAGTGTTACTGTAAATCTTGCCATCCTGCAGTTTTCGTTCCCGGGCCATCTTCACACCCACAATACCGTTCGAATAGTCACTCAGGGAGTCGGAGTCCGATGTCGAGATACTGCTCTTGATGTTGGGTCCATCCTGACCGGCAAAGCGACGGAAGATGACTTCGACGGTGGCTCGATCGTGCGACAATTTATCAGTCTCGGTATCGCGCTCCAGATTCACCAATTGCATGGTGTTGCGGGGCGACTCCAACACATCCATCACGTGACGAGCGGTGATACCGTTCCGCTGGCAGAAGCGCTGCAGGATGTTAATTCCCTTGGGAGTCAGCTGGAAGAGAGCGCCCTTGAGAGGGAAAATTGGCAAAGCCTTTCCATCCACCGATTCGATAAAACGGGCGTCCACAAATCGCTGGCAGACCGAACGTGCCATTTCCTTGGCCATGGAGAAGGTGGTTGTGGTGGTGGTAGTGACAATGCGTGAGGGGTCCTTGGGATCGGGCATGCGGTTAGACTGGGAGAATTTGAGTGATCCCAAGTTGTTGATGGCTTCTTCTGAAGTAAAGGTGTGGTCATATCTCGTGAAGCGAACCCGGTGCGAGTCTAACTTCAAGCTCACCATCAAGGTGGAGAACAGGTCCATGAAATCCTAATGAGTAAAGAAATATCCAGCGTCAGCCTCCAATTGGCCTGACTCCAGCAGACTATCACATCCTTTATATATCCAACATACCTTGGTGAAAGGCCTTTCATCCTCGGTCATTCGCAAGAGGCGCGACGAAGTCTGATGCATTTTGGGAGGCGCGGTTGGCGCTGGGCCCGGAAATACAGGACGAGACTCGTAAGGAATACTCGGAACGCGCTGAAGAGTCAGGCGTCGTTTCTGAATGGTTTGCGGTTCCGGCGAACCAGAGCGCGCAAGGCCCGACAATTGCTCGTAGGTGTCTTCGTCGGAAAATGGCGGGGTGAAGGGGGTAGTGCTCGCAGGTCTGACCTGTTTCGAGAGACTGCTATTAGAAGCCGATGAGCGAAGAGTCGTAGTAGTAGTGGCAGGCGTGCCGATCGTCGAGAGACTGGCAAAGGCGCTCGAGGTTCGTTGTGCTAGAGCGGCGAACGAGCGGCGGTTGCGACGAGAGATAGAACCGACGACTGACCCCGTGAAGGTGGGAGGTGTATAAGATGGATCAGTCGCTGGAGGATCCGCGAAGGGTGAAGCAGTGCGTTCTTGAGGAAGGGAAGGGACTGAAAGAGGAAGAGATTCTTCTCGGTAGTGGTTCACGGAAGGTAGGGTTGGCATTGAATGGTTTTTGCTGCCTTTGGGTGAACCAGACTTCGGGAAGAGTGTGAAAAGTGGGTAAGTCAAACAAGCCCTGATGATACCAATGATCTGTACATCAAAAGGGGAAGTAATCAGGGTAAAAAAAAATATAGAAAAAAAAAATAGGGAAATAGGGAAAGAGGGAAATAGACTAAAACGAAAATACTGTAAAAATAAAAATAAAAATCCTGAAAATTAGATGTGGAACTCCTTCACAGTTCGGAGAGGAGAATTGAGGGGGGAAACAGTGTATGAAGGGGGTGGTTGGGGAATTGTGAAATATACACTATAAGTTTCCAATTTTTCTTTCTCTTTCGCCCTCAAATAATAAGAGGGAAAGGAAGAAAAAAAGAGGGGGGGGGCTTGAAACGGACCTAGGGGAAGTCAAGACAAGGGCTGGCAAAAAAGAAATAAAATAAAATAAAAAGAAAATGGGAAAAATTAAAATAAAATAAAATGGAAAAAAAAACCATTGTGATATGCTCACTCCCCCTCTTTCATCCCTCCCCTTGTGAAGAATTACAGCCATTCGGCCTGTCATCCATGACCCACAGCCCACGCGTGAGCTCGGCCGGAAAGAGTTTGGTGTGCTGCATCGTCGCAACGTGGGCCAAGGGAAGGGATTGCCTCATGGTGAAGATCGGTGGGTTCCTTGTTTCGTGCAGGGGTCTTTGTATTACTCTGCGGCTGCCGACTGTTTTCGACCCGCTTTGGTATGCATAGTGTATTTTTGTATTATTTTTTTTTTGTGTTTCCCTCTTTATTCTGGTTATTGTGAATATTATTATGAATGAATGAGTAATATGAGTTCGGGCTCTGATGATTCTGCTGCTTAGTTGATTCTTACACACTACACTCTTGGTATGTGGCATATCTGCAATCATACCAGTCCACCCTTTTGGGTAAAGACCTTCTCCAACACTGGGGGAGGGGGGATAAATAAAAATTATAAGATTAATTGTTCAATAGTTTACTAGATGGTTTCGAGAGGCCCCAACTTGATCATTCCAAATACACGAAGGGTGATCAATTGATCATCGACTATCCACTTCAACCAGCAAGAAAAAGAGAGAGAAAAGAGGGACGGAAAAAAGAAAATCAAGATTCACAATCCACAGTCAATGATTTCACCAGGTCCTCTCGACCCAACCGTGGTCGACCCAAGGAAACACGCGAGGCCGAACAGATCCGCCGATCCTGAGTGTATTGGTATTACCAGTTGGTATACCCCGTACAGTCAATACATATGTGCATGTAACAAGATACAACTCCGTCCGCAGGATGGAGTACATACAGTACGGACAACATAGACTTATGTATGTACCCACTATCTCCATACTGTATGGAGCACATAGGAGTAAACTAATGTACAATACCTTCTCTGTAAACTAGCTATTGACAGAACAAACTGTCTGTACATTGGCACTGGGTGTACTTCCTAGTAGAATACTTCTGGATGGCCCTGAATACCCAGCGCAGTCGGGAAATCCCCCTCTCCACCATGGCTCTAATTGGCTTGCCAGGGGGAGAGTAGACTGACGGTAGCCGGATTGAGTAAGTGCCCCCTATCATATCACTGGCAGAAGAACAAGGTGATCCGAATCTTCAGGTGGACCTCTTTTGCGATTGGCTATTCTTCCGACTCCGATTCTCCACTTACTCCGGACTCTCCCTCTTTCATCCCCCCCCTCTATCCACTCTCATCCATTTTGACCTCGTTGTTTCGGCCCCAGACCCTGATCGGGAAATGATGCCCTTGTCCAGCAGCCAAAGCTTGAAGCCCACGTGGGAAGTCAATCCCCCTCCTCCCCTCGTCCTGACACCGTTTGATACGCCCACGAACTCTATCGGGGAGAAGGTGGTGGCAAAGGGGTTTCCAAGGTTCCTACGATCCGATCTCCTGACTAACTTCCCTGTCATTTTCTGATCTGATTTGAATTTGCAACTTTCTGTATCCTCCGATTATTTTCCGTGATGATTCACACGGGAATGGCCACAAGCAGAAACTGCCGGACATGGTTGCTTGATGCCGTGCTGATGAGGCGTCACATGTTTCACGGCTGCAACGGACGATGCCTTCGCAGACAAGTCCGATCGGAGGCTCCACTTGTTCTTTGTCCCCAGTTCCGAGCCACCAGTGTTTCGGGCTCGAAACCAAGTGGCCCCTGCCGTGGCTGAGCCCAATCCTTTTCCTCCGTCTGTTTCCCACCGCTTCCACGTTTCCACGACCTTTCCAGGCGTCTTCGCCATGGCCCATGTGGTCCACGTGGACACACGTGGAGCGGATCTGGTTAGCGCTGGCACGCCTGAGGCCATTCGCTTCTTTCTACTGTACTCTGCATGGCCTGGCGTTTTTAGTACTGCCTTGCTTTCTAGCCTTTGTTAGTTCCTTGGCTCCCTTTCTATGAAGTTCACGGTTCGTGCCTGGACAAGCCGTTTGTTTCATCGCCCCAACCATTCTTCCTTTGCCGGTTAGCCACCTGAACCCGTTGGCTAGCGTCAGGGGCAGCTCAGTATGTTTAGCTCTTTGTTCGCTCATCAAACTTCCCGTATTTCCGTGTCTTGGTTCTTCGGATGAAAAGGAATCATGCGTCTACGCACAGACACTAAGGACCATGAACTGCGCTGTCTAATCTCCCCCAGACTCAGATCATTCCAGATGATACGAGGAACAAGGGTTCCGGCCAATGAGCGTGCTGCCCATCACTTCCCTGGGCACAACTCCCCCTGTCCACATGATCCCAGCAGCGCCCTTCCCTTTCCTAAACGTCCAGCCACCAGCATTACGAGACCCTGGCGATTGAGAGCCTCATGCGGAGAGATAATTCGATTCCACGCTGCTCTGCCTCTAACTAAACTCTATACCGGTCAGGTACTCCACACTAGCTGAACAACTCATTATTCATATCCGAGCACGGTGACATTGAACTCGCGAAAAGAGAACTGTCAGACACGTCAGCTTGATCCTCCTGGGGCTGTGCTGACGCAACCAACAAACCAACCAGGCGTGAGTAGAGCTATCATGCGAAGCTGTACCAAATCAAGTCCATCCGCCAGGAGCCGAACACACCAAGGATTGGACGGGTACGGCGCGCTTGGACAAACGGCGGCTCAGCTCGACGTAGTTTATGGTTTCAAGAGTCGATCCTTTGGGATGATTCTCTTACTTGGAGTAGAATATTCTATGCAAATCAGGCATTTGCATACATCACAGCCACCTGGCCATCCATCGATTCGGTTGTACATAGGATCAAGGCCACGTGGAAATATGCCCTGTAGAGACTACCTAAAAAGTGAGCCGATCGGAAGGATCGCAAGGCTTGACATCTTCCACAAGAGGTACATCATAGCGTCGCCGAAAATGGTAAAGAATGGCTTCTCACCAATGCCCATTGTTTTTGGGGAAGGGCATTGGGGGCTAAAGGGGGCCAAGAGGAGACGAGAAGCAATTCTCAGCCCTGTCGTGACAGCCTCATCAAAATGACACCGATCGGCCCCCAAATTCCGAGGCAGCCGCTGCCCAGCGTAGAGCTGTCAAATCCCAAACCTAAAACATGGGCTGGTCACGAAACAATGCAAAAGAAAGCAAAGCAATCATCACGGGTGATTCGTTGTACGATACCAAGGTGGAAAAAGAATCCAGGCACTCCATAGCGATCCATGGTTGGGGAGTGCCCTATGGTAGGGGGCCACCATGAGACGATAGTGGCCTTGGCGTCCATAATACAATAAAATACAGCGTGGGAGAGGATTAGCGTCAAAATGGTGTGCAGCACAGGAAACCATACCATGTCGCTTTCAACCGACTAGCCGTTATCGCAGCCAATCTCACCATGAGAAGCTGTGGAAGTGGACTCAGACAATCGAAAATTGAGACCCGCTAGGTCGATTCAGGATAATTCTCCATGGACGGGAGTTGCGGTCAGATAGTTCAACGGCACCAGGCTCAAAGTCAAAGGCCCAGTGATCCTCGCGACCGCCGATCGTTCGTCTGGAGAATTGATTAATCTCTTGGCGTTGTGTACCTGTTCTGACTAAGAGACCATTTTCGGTATCAGTATACTGTACTCCGTACTGTAACATGTATTGTAACGCCGGCTGTCCATCTTACGTATAGTACGTATCCATAATCCCTGACCGCCACGCGAGGAAGATTTATGCAGGTCACCACCGCCTGTGACCCGAGTGGTTCAGGGGCCTAGTGGGCTAAGAATGACAGGAAGGGACAAGGTAAAAAAAAAAAAAAAAATGAAAAATGAAAAGAAACCATATCCATCATATTTCACGATTCTAGAGCCCCGAGGGGCCTTCTAGGTTGAGTGTGTAAATAGCTGTAACCAGCCTATCAAGCCATGCCTCCCATCTACAAGTACCATAGGCATGTACTTTAACTACTTTCGGTGATTTACTTTGATGCCTAGAAGATCTACGACTGGAATTTGAAGTGCCTCAAAACCTTGTGTACCCTGGATGCGATCTCCTGGTGCTGGTGATTCTGCTACATACTCCGTTCTGCGCGGAGTATGTAGGTGCATCGTATTCCGCATGTACGCTGGCAGATTACATCCAGGGATATGGAAAATTGGCCCGCAGTGGTACGGGCAACCCCATCCCGACCAGTCACCGCTTCATTCCCTTACCTCTAGTTGAGGGGTCGCAGCGCAGGTTCCATGCTTGTGTCCATCATGCAATCAACTAGACAACAGGAGCCGCACCCGCACCCACACCCATGCCTACACCCTCGCCCTCGCAGGAATGTGGCCTCTCACGAAACATTGTGGGATCTAGACCCCCGGCCAGACATGAATCATTCCAACGGTGTTTGCGCCCAACCTCAATATGGCGTCAAACTTTGAGTTAGGCTTGTCGCAACTACCGGCGGCGCGGCGGCCGGAAAATCCCCTCGGTATTTGCTTTTTAGCTGATCCTTTGGATGTGGATTTCTATTTTGGTTCTAGGGGGAGAGGGAGGCGCGCTACAGAGGGAATATTGAACATTAAAGATGCGGTCAGCTTGAAGCAGATAAAGTAGCTTTGTTCTCATCCACCGGGACCCATATCCCTTCAGGATCACACATTGAGTCAACAGGATTCCATGGAATGACCTGAGTCTATGCAAAACAGTACCCAGGTCGATCAAGTCAAGAGAAGCGTGATGTGGGGGGCATTTTCCACGTGGAAAAACTGGGGGGGTCTTTGCGCCGCCTATCCTGAGTCATGAAGGGGAGATCAGAATACTAGCCCCAAACTCACTACGCAGCAGAGTTTTGAGCTAAGCAGAAACTAATCCACAGTTGGTATGCAAGGAGCCCTTCTAGGATTCTCTGGCCATGTGGCTTACAAGCTCGGTTACTTATCTCACCTATGTACTCCGTAGATGTATCTGAGTCAGACCGGAGCTGAATGATAAAAGGCTGAAGGTGATGATCACCATATAGAGGCTTTGGATTATTGCCTATGGCTGGGTCTAGAAGGCTCAAGCATGGGACTTATTTCCGTTAGTGAGAGGATGGCTTTTACAAAGTACTGATCTATTGGCCCTGACCGCTCTAGAACGAAATGGTGACTCCAGAACAAGCTCACGGTCCTCCCCCTGAAACCAACGGGCTGATGAAATACAAGCTTCTCGGGATTCGGGTACGGAGTACGGAGGACTGACTCGGACTTGATCGAGGCCGAGTCTTCTTGTGGCCGGGGAGGGACAATTAAGTGTGTAGCACCGCCTGGTTTGGCAGGGGTCCGGTCGAACGGGGAGGCCAACTTGAAATTATCGACCAGATGTGTTGTGCTAGATGTAGGTATTATATACAATAGTTATCCAGACCAGAGGTACGAAGTATGGTAAGTTCGTATGCCGTAACTCCGTACGCAGATCGGTGTCGGCACGATCCGCAACCTGTAATAACAAAACGCCCCGTAAGTGACGAGCCATTGAGGTCCACAAGAGAAAGAGAGGAAGACCCACACCCCAATTTTACCCGATGCGGACAAGGTCTGCGAGCACACGAGAATAGATCACGTCATCGACTCTTCATCTTCTCGTGAGGCATGGAATAAACTCGGCGAGTCTATTCTTCAGGTTTTTTAATTGATTTTTTTGAAACTCTGGAGGTACCGTTTGGATACAAGCTTGAAAGTACTATAGTCAAATGTAGAAAATGAGCAGTCTCCTGAATCAGTTCAGTGGCTGGCTGGTTCATACGGCGATGTCCGCCGGTGGCGAAATTTCACGCTAGAAACCTTCTAGAAACCTTCCAGAAGACGCTAAGAAGCTCGTATTCCCATCACGGATCCACTAAAAAGAAGGCCGTCTTCGGTTTTCGGGCCTGGATAGACGAGCTGAGACAGTTGCATTAGGAATTGAGAAAAAAAAAAAAAAAAAGGTACACCATTCCCTTGGCAAGGAAGTGAAAAACAAAAAAAAAAACAAAAGTCGACTCTGTGGCTCGTCGTCAAAATAGCAAAAATTTGGCTTCGGTTCCTGAGTCCAATTTTGGGATACAATCAAATTAGGCTTGGCGAAAACACACTACTGCATTTTCTCCGATGGATCAACCTATTGTCGGAAATTTATCTTTGAACAGGATCCATCTATGGAGTGTATACTCTAGAGAATCCGGTCGCCCGAAAATTGGACATGCATGAAATTATCCGACGCTGTCTCCAGATGACTATGCGACCGTGAGTTTACGTCGTCTTAACCCCTTTTCCCAATTCATTGTGTTATCGATGTATACAAATTCACTCTGTATTCTGCATCCTCCATAGGCTTTAAATCTTCTCACATCACTCCAAAGGCCGTATGTATTTCGTATTCAATTCCTCGGTACTCCACCGTCTTGAGACGGCAGACCACACAGGAAGACCAGTCCACGTGGCAGATGATCTACAGAGGATGACAGGCACTTTTTGCGTTTTTGTACAAGACAGAACGACCCAGAAAAGCTTCTGCAGCTAGCGGTGCCCGTTGTTGATCATGATTTCTCCATCACTTGCATTTTCGGTGGATCTATCACCCATGTGGCCTGAAAGGCTGTTGGAAGCCTCCCCCAACCATTAGGTCATTTTAATCTCCTTTTACGTTACAGTGCATGAAGCGGGCTTCAGGGCTTAGATTTTATTTCTCCCCTTACCCTTCCATGTACATACATGTATGTCCACTTGCTACGTACAGCTCCTGCTGAATCTGCTCCGTTCATTGGGTCACGCAGTCGACTCGGTGTTTCGTCTCTGCAGTGTCGATGCAGGTCAATGGCCCTAATCGAGTTTAGTTAATCTGCCTTTGTTGGGGGCCATAACCCGACGACCTCGCTTCGTCGGCTATATCTTTTAATGAATCGTAGATCTCTCGGCGAGCCCATTGCCTAGTTGGGCCCTACACATTGGTGAGATGGGGCCGTCGCCAAACAGAGGGCCTGCGACACCCCTGTGGAAATCATACGGTCTATCCTCGTACAATTTACCCCGCGACCGTGTGGACATACACTTCAAACAACCAAAACGCCACTCTATTCATTCTCTCCAGTTGCACCAAGTGACAGGCGTGGAACAGGGCTGTAGCTTGCCTCAGCCAAGTTAATATGTCAGGCTTGGCGCTTCCAACCATAAAAGGATAGCTGCGTTGATTGCATGCTCGACGAAACAATCGCCTTCTCAGTCAGCCACCTTTGTTCTCTTAATGGGCTTTGTGAATATTGGTAGATACATAGGGATAAAATGGCCGTTTCAAGCATATACCGTGGCGCCGGCCGACCCTCGTGGTCTGCGATCGACTTTCCTGCTCGAGTATATGTTGCATGTTGGCGGAGGAGACGGACAAGCAGCAGGTCACGGTTAATGGTGATCGTCGCCGCGAAACCGAATTAGGATACGCGACTCGCGACTAGAGTGCATCTCGGATCCTCAGCCAATCCGAATCTCTCCTACCACCAGGCCAGCAGAATCGCAGTCAGACAATAATTGCAAGTTGTCAGTGGTCAATTTCCAGCATAGCTCCGATTCGAAGGCCCGTAGATCCGAATCACCCATGTACAGTATGTTCTTCAAGCCAACATACCAGATCTCTCCACCAACTCGGCCGTCTCTCTCACGTCATACTACGGAGTAGTATATGCGGGATATGATCAGCCCGTCGACCATGGGGGTGGCTGGGGGAGGGCAAGATGATCCCTCCCAACAACAATTGCTGCTCTGCTCTTCTAGTACTTAGCTCCCGCGGAGGATCCGAGACCAGCAACTCTCCGGCTCGGAGGTGGCACGCGTATCTGCTCAATGGCTCACAGAGAAGATGGTTTAAACGAAAACGACAGCTCTTCATCTGCGTCTGCAACATGGAAAGCGGGGTTTCCGTTTCGGCAGCTTGCGATGCCGGTGGCCGCCGTCCGGATATGCAGCAGAGAAGACTAGCACTAAGCACGTTTTACCTTTTTGCCAGTGAGTTCTACACGGCTTGGTGTGATTACCGGCTACACTGCATGATACTACACTTTCTTTCCCAGCTTGTGTGAAGCGATCGAATTGAGCCACGAGTCTTGGGTGGCTCGATCTGCTCTGATCCCGTACACACCGCACAAGCCCCATCGAAACAGCTGCAGTATGCCGATCGTTCGAGGGTATGTACTGCCCGAATCCCCGTCTTGTAAAAGACCAAGGCCCATAATGGGATCTTCGACGTTGCACGCGTACAAGTTTTGTGTGTAAGTGTGCAAATGTGCACCATGAGTGGATTCTTGCCTCCGCACCGACTGTCCCTATCTTTTGCCCCCGTCCCCGCTCTTTTACATTCTGGACGGCTCTGTCCGAATGTAATTTCGACCATTGTTTCTCGGGCCTACAATTGTGGTCCGGTCTATTTTCAAAGGGCTAGACTTGACACGCGGAGGGCGGTTGTTCACGGGCTGCTGCATCTCGCACGCCTTCCTATGCTTTTACTCTAATCCAGGGTTTTCTTTCCTTTTCTTTTCGTTTCTTTTCTTTTTTCGGCTCTTCTTGATCTAATGCCGTGTTTCTGACGAACGGGAACCAAAATATGAATCTGCAAGTTGCAGCCGCTGACTGGATGGGTTTGCAACGGCTTCTTCAGCTTCATCCGAGAAGGCCCTCAAGTAGCGGATTACTACACAACTTCTGCATGGTTTCCTTTTGCAAGTGGCGATGTGGGTACGAAGTGAATTGCCATGCGAGGTCTGCAGAACTGTGGAGTCGTGCTTTGTCTACAGAAACGATCAAAAGTACTAAAATCTAGCTTTCTAGGGTTGGCGCCTCCCACCAGGGCAGGGTGAAGAAAGAAATGCCCCACAACACACGCACGCCATGATGCAGGCTTTGTACCAACAAGGTAAATGAGACGAGGGACGGGGAACTTCTTCAAGGTTGCAGCTCCTGTCCTCGGCCGATGGCAAAAGATGAAAAACGGCCAAGAGGGGGAAAGGGTCGTCGGGGGTGGGGGTGTCAAAGTCATACAAGACTGATCTCGGGAGATGGAGCAGCCGTGTTGTCCAGAGAATTACATGAATGATCCCGCAGAATGTCCATACTGTACATGGTACCCCAGTGGTCGGTGTCCTGCATGCAGAGTAATATGCTCATTCCGCCATCCTGTGAAGATCGCCCTGCAAGTCCCCGGTTCATCTACTTTGCCGTTTATGGATAAAGATTCGAGAAGAAAGCAATAGAGCGCAAAGAAGCATATCTGTGACATGTCATATCTAACACATGGCCAGAGAGCAACACATGCATGCCGCGTGTCTTGGGCACAGCCAATGTCTAGCGCCACTCTTGTTGCTCCTGTGCGATTTGTGGCAAAGAGGGGTGGAGTGATCGACTACAAGCAGAGAACCATTTGTTGATTTGCTACAATTTAGGCACCAGATTACAAGCCCTCCCTGGTCTTATATGAAACTGAGAGTGGTTGGAAGGCTTCTCGATGACCTCGTCAGTATAAACGTTTCCGGTGAGTATTTTATAACTGGGTTTTACCTGGTACCATAGTTTCTTGCCACTTCAATGTTTTCTCTTAGTACATTGTATGTACACCTCATTTCCTACAATATATTATATCAATTCGCCACTATAGGATCTAGTTGTTTGCTACATTGACGTTGTCCAATCGTACTATTTGAGCAAAACCCCCGTTCTTCTCCACGAAGTCAGAGTTAGTCTTTTATTTGTATGAATGAGTCTAATACGAGCCTCCAGCAAAATCCACATGGACATAATCCATGCTAGCGTGTATGTATGTAAGCCCCCTGGAAGTCCAAAGAACAGCGGGGGAAAGCATGGCCGTCGCATGGGCCTGGGCCTCTTGGCTAGGTAGGTCACAAACACGGCAAGGTGCATGGAATCAAGGCAAGGGCGAGTTTGAATAATTGATTCTTCCAGTAACGGGACCAACGGTTGAATTCCATCGCATGTTATGAAAAGGATCTTCAGTAGCAGATGACACGATCTAGGTTTGAGGTCTAGCAGTTTTCGGATCTATACCCTAAACGAGGGGCGAGAATATGGGACGGGGATCTGATAGGCTCCCGCGCTTTTGTGATATCTCATCACCAGGTTGCCGATTAGGTAAAAGTGGGTGAGATCCATGTGGCAGAAGTTTGCCGTGTGTTTAGTCCTCTGCCCAGGAGCCATTGTTGTGAATAGGATTCTTGCGTGATAATTCGATGACAACATAATTGTGAAATTGTCTAGGTCACAGTTGTATGGTTTACCTGAGCTATGGTAATTGAAACGTTTGAAGGACTAGGCTTGGAATCAGATCATTCCAATGTATACTAAGAAAACCTTGCAACCTGTACCCAAGGTAAATAAATGGTATCTGAATTACTGAACATGCGCTTGCTGACCTCGTTTGCGAAACTTCTGGGAATACCCGGCTTGTCTATAAAGAATGTATACGATATTCCTCCGGCTCAGCTGAGATCGAATCAGCTTTCTGACTATTCAAGGCGTACTACTGGTAAGTATCACGAGCGAGTCCTGCCTCTGTGGGGAGAATGCCTTTGTCCGAATCAGGCCACGGTCTTTGCAACGAACATCCATGTATAGTCAAGTCGAATACAGCAACGGTTCTTGCTCCATCTCTATTATGTTGATATGATGGAAATATATGTAACAAATGCTGCGATCAGTATGGATGCATACAGAGGGACGAGGAACCAGGGTTCCTTAACCATCCCGCCACCATTGTCCGAGTGAACCACCCGAGCCAGCCATGTCAATCACTTCTTCGAAGCTGATCTCGACGCGGAACATCTGGCCATCCGCAGTACCATTTCCTGAACCAACAGGAGTGACAAGTCCCCAGGTAACCAGTTTCTCCCATGCCTCCCGAGAGACATCTCGGCCCCAGACGCGACCTGCCGTAGCTGCTGCCCCAGATACGGAGGCAGAAGTTTTGGCGGTTGTAAGAAGGCGGACATATTCTGCATAGGCTGCTGGGAAAGAAAGTGCAAGTGGTGCTAGACCTTGGGCTTGAATCCCTTCATTGCCGGGGTCGAACAAAGCTGCGAGGCGAGTGGCAGCCACTAACAGGGCCAATGGAAGGGATGAAGAGCTCGCTGAGGCTGATGCGGATGTTGTGAATGGAAGCGGGGCTGGGTCAGGACAGGAGAGTGTTTGAGAGCTGAAACTCTTCGGGGTTGGAATTAGAACGGATGGCTGGTCGACACTGTGGGTACTGAGGTGAAGGTCGGTGATGGGGAGCAATGCGCTGGTGAGGAACTCCTTCACCGATTTGGTCTGATTGTAAATCCTCTTAACATGGAATTGGAAGTCTTTGTCCTCCCACAAGTGCTATCGAATGGAAAACATTAGCTTAATCGCCTGGGAAAAGATTGTTAGCTGGAGCGGTTCTCAGGCATACCTTCAAATATTCTTTCCATCCCCCCAGCAAAGTTTGCCAGCGATTATCATCCAAAACGGCATTCTCGGAGCAAAGCAGGTCCTTAACCTGCTGAGCCTCCTCCTTATCCAAATCCAGACTTGCTTGACAGATATCCGAGAAGATATCGTAAGTTCTAGGAAGAGGAACATAGACATAGCGGTGACTAAACCGGCTCTTGACTCTCTTCTCCAGCATCTCAGTCACATCAACCTTAGTGGTCAGTCCAATCACTGCAATGGGTGCCTTTCGTGCCTGGGCAATATCGAAAAGATTATACAGCAGGGTTTGACGGGGATGCGTGACAAATAGATCAAACTCATCTAGTAGGATGACAATAGATTTAGCCGCTGTCACTCCGTTTTCATTCCCTGAGGCTCCAAACAATTCTTCGGGGTGAGACAGAAGAGCCAACAGTGTTGCCATAGTGTCGGCATAGGAGCTCACTTTAGCAGTATCATCTTCGGTGTTTGTCTCGCGGCCAAGTTGGCGCCACATCTCGCGAAGGGCAAGGCGGTCGTCGGTGTGGAGGAAACCATTCAGACGAACAACATGGAAATCATTGCTGTGTTCCTTTGCGAGGGATGAAATTATAGTTTCTATCATTGCTGTTTTTCCACAACCACGTGAACCGAGAAGAAGCAGGGAGTTGCCCTCGCCAACAGTGACTGTCTGCTCGACTAGGTGATTGACTTTATTATACTCGGCTTCGAGACCCTTGAGGGGAATTTGTCGCTTGCCGGAGAGCTTCTCAAGGACAACGGTCGAGAGAACACGGATCTCATCGTGATATCCATCCTTGCAGAGAGTTTGCAGTTTCTCGACGTAATCAGGAAGAGGCTCGACTATTTCAGCGACTTCTTGCACCTCCGATTGGTTCTTGAGGTCCTGTTGGAGTTGCATGGCGACCAGATCGTCGAGACCATCATGGTACTCGGGTGATGGGGATCTTTCCGGTTCCTCATTGTTTGCACCGCGCTGTGACCTGCCCCTAGCCGTGGTTCGTCGAGATCTAGTCCTAGAAACCGAAGCAGGGGGTTGCGGAGATTCCATCTCAACATCAAGATCATCTTCATCAGCCGATTGCTGTCTTGACCTTTGCGCAGTCTTTTTGGCACGAGCACTTCGTGGTGTAGCAGCCGCCCTTCGGGTCGAAGATGGAGTCGGAACATCGTCTTCGTAATTCGCAGGAGTTTTACGCTGGCGACCGCTTGAGCGTGTCCCTTTCGAGGGAGTTGCCGGCTCTTGTGCACCATTTCCATTTAACCCTGTCGGTACTCTTTTGTTTCCGCCTCGAGTGGACCGACGTCGTGATGCTGATTGTCTGGGTCCGCGGTAGTCCTCGTCTTCTTCGGAATCATCATGGGCCACTGGGGATGACGGTTCCGAGTAAGCAGCGTCGCTCTCCATCGCAATGTCTCCGTCATCGTCCTCGACAGGTTCTTCAGAGACTCTTCTCCGCTTCGCCGCCCGAGGATCTTTCATGTTGGAAGCTGCGCGCGCTGTGCGCCTAGATGTGTCGGTAGGAGGATGATTCGAAAGGTAAGAGAGGTCACTGGTTCGATTGCTCGTGCAGGTCTAGGTGAGCACAGCGGCAATGGTTGGTTAAAAGTAGTTCTGTTGGTACAATGTTATTTCCCAAGAAATATGTCGAGCCAAGGAGTTATTCCCCGAAGCGCATTCGCTGATCTTCGCTCCTAAGGCTTCAAGTCCACACAAAATCGAATCGACGTATGTATAGAGCGAGGAATCGATTGACTCTCGAGTCAATTGGTGGCTGCAAAGACAATGGAGCTGGTTGAGTGTTGACGGTTCGGCAGCAAATCGCAATCGCCGCCCTCTCTCCAATGCGCGCCTGAGGCCACCAACGCGTGACGCGCAGTCAGGTGCTCCCCCTTACACAGCATGGAATAGGATTAGGGTAGAAGATAGAAAGCAGAGAATCAAATCACGTATTAAGCTGGACATTGGACAATCTCTGAAGGTTTCAAAAAATAGCAGCAACACCGATAGCCAGTGTCCAGTCACTGGCAGTCAGTATGGAATCCGGTCACAGGTATCAGCATTGTCTCTTTCTACCACAAAAGGTTCAAGTTGCAGGGCTAGGCTGATCATGATGATTTCGGAATATAGTTTGGGTTATCTTAGTCTCAAACATTGCTCCAATGTCAACTCGACCACAGGCGCACTCTCCCTCTTCCGGAGGCTCTGGTTCCGTGGGGCGTCTCAGCCGAGGTCCAACTCCAACTCGACCGAGTTCCCTGTGGGGAACTGCCGCGATCTCAAGATGATTGGAATTTGTATTTCCTCAAAGCCTCCTAGGGTGATCGTACTCCAGTTTCTCTCCTTTGTACGTGTTCGCTGGGCTCTTCAAATATATACATCATGTCTGAACCCGGAATCCAACCCCCGGCGCGCCAGCTGGATGAGTTCGAGGAGCTCGTCTTTGAGTATACAAAGCGTATGGGTCTAGGGAATGAGGAGGTTAGTCTATACCAATGTCCAACTCGAGATCTTTTGCGACAGCCTGAGGATATCCCAGCTAAATTCTTTCTTCAGCACTGGGATGTTGATGCCCGCGACTGCAACCTTCGTTTTGAGTCCGCAACCCGTGGTCCTCCGGCCAAAGTCTCCTTTCTCCTCACCATCACCCCAGCGCTCAGCAACTATGTGGGCAATCTTCATGGCGGTTGCGCCGCAACCCTCATCGATGTCTTATCGACCACAATTCTCCTGGGTGTGTCCGAACCCGGCAAGTTCTCTCTCGGTGGCGTGAGTCGCAATCTCAGGGTCACGTATCTCCGTCCAGTGCCAGTGGGAATTGAAGCTCGCATCGTTTGTGAATTGATACATGTTGGCAAACGATTGGCGCTGCTACGAGCAGAAATCCAGAAGGCCGACACGGGAGACGTATGTGTGGTTGGCGAACATGAGAAAGCCAACACGGATCCTGAGGTGAACCAACGCATTTAGAATGAGCCACCGGGTGATCCCTTCAAGAGGACTTCAACCTTGGAAATTCAAGTTGTTGTGTTTGCGTAACTGGGCGAACTGGACGATATATACATACTATACATAGTGATTTCTCTGCTGCCGCTTTCCGTCGTTTCTTCTAGCGTCTGCGACCTCGACAACTTCAATATAACAACTTTTACCGATAGAATCAAAGAGACAGGTATATTGCGCTACAATCTGGCACGATCAGATGGATCTTGTACCCAGGCGAGGAAAACAAATACAACATAGCGATGAACATGTCCAACAGAAGTATAATCAGCTCGGAATCTAAGCAGCGATAGATATTCAACATGTATCCACTTCTCTACTCTTCCTGGACGAGCTTCTGGTCCTCACGAAGCCCCTCAACCTTGAGCTCCTCGCCAGTGGCACGGCGGTAGACATCCCGCACATCAGCTAGTTTACAGTTAGCGAGATATTCCCCTTAGGATCAAACGAATTTGCGTGCGAGACTTACTAGTGGTGGTCTCGAAGTGGGATGTGGCATCGTAGCTCTTGGAGATGAAAATGTTGTCCTTTGAGCCATCATCCAGTGGCTCATAGAGGGGAATAGCGGGGCCCATGAACTTCTCTTCGATCTCGCCCAGGCGCTCGAAGCCCGGCTCGAGCTCGATGTGATGGTTAGCATCATTCTCAGCAATAGTCGAGACGATAGCAATGTAGTAGCCCTTGGGGCAGACGTTATGAGCGGAGGAGACCATGGCAATGTAGATATCTAATTTCGTTAGTTGTCTGTTATACCAATGTTGGATCTGATTTATACTAACCGTGCTTGCGTCCGACTTGGGACTGGGGGATGATCAGCTGCAGCGAGTCACTGCCATCGGTCTTGTCGATGGGGTGCTTCAGAATGCAGATGGCCTTCAGCAGATATCCGGTGACCTTGACCTGTCCGGGGAAGTAGGACGGATCGGCAATAATCTTCTTAGTCTTGGTCTCGAACTTCATAGCGGCCGATTGGTCATCACGGTCCTTCATGGTAGCCTTGATGCCAGAAACCTTACCGCCATCGTACAGCACCTCGTCGATATCGGTGTTCAGCATGTAAGTGCCACCATAGATAGCCGAGAGACGGGCAAAGCCTTGGGGCAGCTCACCCAGACCGTAGAGGGGGTAGATGTAAGGCGACTTGCCGTAGCGAGCCATGGAGTTGACATAAAGGCGGATGCGGTTGATGGTCTCGGTGGCCGCACCAGTCTTGTTAATGTACTCGTCTGAGGGGAAAAGGGCCATGGAGTGACCGACAAAGTCACGAGTATTGTCCTCGAGGCTGAATTTGTCGTACACTTCCTTCATGGTGCACGTGGCAATGTTCAGGCCTATACGATACATATTAGCAACCAACACCGCCACCAGGAGAGTTGGATTGATCACGCACCCTGGTGAGTAGCGGGGTCGTCCTCCTTGAACTCGCCAACCCACTCGAGGAACTTCTTAGCGCGTCTCTTCTCGAAAAGACCCATCAGAGAAGATCGCAGGGCTTCACCGGCGTCCGAAGGCACCTTGGCCACGGTCGCCTTGGGACCCTTGCCCTGCTGGACATAGCTGCCAGCAATCTGCTTGAACTCCAGGTATCTCGTGACATCGGTAGAAACCAAAATGTTGGTCAACTCGCCGTTTGCCATCAACAACTTCGGAACTAGATCAATGTTCCAGTCGTTGACCCTGCCGTACTTCTTCCAGGGCTCCTCGCCGGGGGCGACATTGCCATACTTCTTAAACAGCTGCAGGGAGAGATTAGCAGAGAACGTCCTTCGGGATCCTATGAGCGTACAGTCTCGATATTGACGGAGGCAGCCTCTCTGCAGAATGTTGTTAGCTCTTTGAAACACGGGTGGGGTGAATAGGGAGCTTCGGTCGACCTACCCTCCGTAGTGGTCATTGCGATCGATGTGAAGGACCTTGTTGCCCTTAACACTCAGAACACTGTAGAAAACATATTTAGAAATCACTTATCACCAAGAAGTGAGTTTGAGAAAGCTTCATACCCAGACAGCACACACTCGGTCAGGCCTAGAGAAGGTCAAGGTCAGTTCGGGGGGCGTTGCTGTGGAATGGCGGGGTAGCAACAAACCAGTGCCGAGCACCACCACGTCGTACTCGGGGGCAATCTCATCCATGACGGGGATCGAAAAGAGAATACAACAAGGGAAATTCGAGATGGGATTAGGGGGGTATGCCGAGGGGGCAAAAAGTGGGAGAGAGAAGAAAGGTTGGCCTAGTTCTACCTTGTCCCCGCGGATCAACGAAGCGGTAAGAGGAGGAGACTAAACTATTTGACGGGCCCGCCACTAGTGACCTTTGCCTCTCCAGCTACGTCGCAGATTGGTCTGCATTTTGGGGGATTGTTTATTTTTATCCCCATGAGTTACCCCTGATGCACATGGCATGTCTAATTGTGATTCGCATTTAAAGTATACTTGACCCCTAGCCCCTCTCAAGAGGCTGACAGGTCCCCTGGATGATCACTGATCAACCAGAAGTGACATTGCAACTTTTCCAAAGATGGTCATTGATATTTTACATGGTGCGATAATGTGAACTAACCCAACAGAACTATGCTACAGTATTCAGGCCTTTACGAGCCCTGTGGCCATAGGTGCCACTCAATCATGCCTTGGTATCCTTGATCTCCTCCTTGGTCGCCTCTGGGGTCTGCTCAGGAATCTCTTCCTCCTCCATCATGTCTCCGTAGCCCTGGCCCTCCGGACGGACTCCTCGGTCGTACAGGCGCGTAGCTTCCTCCCAGGCGTACCAGCGCTCACGCAGAACGTGCTTGATGCTCTTTTGAGTAATTGTGACCTAGGCAGGTAGAAAACTGGTTAGAAAGGATTCGACAAAAGCATCGACATCGACAACAGCTTAAGCCAGGTAGACATCCGATCCAATGGACCATATGCAGTACGACCAGTATTCCCAGTCTCCGGTACGTATCGAATAGCAAGGCCGCTGTGAAAACAGACGAATAGGAGAATAACTTACAGCTCGGTCTCGCTCGTTGGCCTCGTGGTCACCGTATCCTGGCTTCAGTCGCTCTCGCTCCAAGTTCGATGTAGCAATGCGATTGCGCTCTTTGACGCAAACCCACCACAGCTTGTGAAGGTCGTCCCAGCTCTTCTCGCGCAGTTCTTGGATGGCCCAAGGGCGGCCTGGTATAATAATCAGCATTCAATGTTATACCATCGGTCAATTGTTATAATTCAAGCCATATTACACTCACCAAAGTCCATATCAAATTCGGGCACACTCAGTGCCTCGCGTGATGGAGGGAAGAAGGCCCAGAGTCCATGCTCAGGAGTGGTAGGGCGCGACTGTTTCATCTTCTCGGGAGAAACTGGCTGCGGCAAAGGGTACTTCGCAGCGCTCAGCTTGAATCTGGGTCCGGTCCGGTGAATGGCTGACACGCCACGGGTTCGGTTCATGTCGCGTCCACGGCCGGCGGCAACGGAGGTCGAGGAGAAATTCGAGGACTGCACAGTGCTCCGGGTCATCGAGAAATGGAGAGAGGGGGCCAGATAGGCAGGGGGCAGTTCCGATAAGAACATGCCCCCATGGCGAGCTAAACGAGAGACGACCGAGCGATGCATCGTGGTTCAATGCCAACGTTGGTACGGGAGTCGGAGACGTGCTACTCGTTTTTTCGGGGTCGCGGGCGGACGGTCACATGAGCGCCTGGCGGCAATCCGCCCGCTTCTGGTACAATTCCGGCTCAACCAGATCGCAGACTCACTGAAGGTGCTGCTGGAGTTCAGGTTTCCCAGAAAGACCAGATTATTGGAAAAGCTCGGATTATTCTTCTCGGACTTTCCATCCTAGTTACATTGCCCTGGCCCAACGCAAGCGTATACATCTCCAAGGTATCCGCGCGTTTAGCCGCCCAATCGATTCACTCCACACCCAGGCGGAGCAGTGCCGCATCAAGTGGTCAAGAGGGCCTTTGTGGACTGCTTTCTCCCCGCGAATTCTTTGTGAGTCTGATTTCAACCGAGATCAGTCGCTCTGGATATATTTGAGGGCCGCTAGGACCCCGACTCCAATCTCATCTGAGACACCGACTATGAATCGACCAGGTTCGTCATTTTCTTCATTACCCTCCGAGTCCATGCTCGACCTCTGCCTGCCATGAAGGGATAGGTTGTTGAGTTACTGCCCGTCTTCCTTTGTCTGGCATGACTCCAAACTCTGAGAGATTCTGCCCCGGATTCCAAAGATGAAAGGGTTTGGCCCTCCAATGGCAACAGTCCTGCCGATAGTTGTCCCATTTGCGACCGAGACATATTTGCAAGGATCAGTCTACAACATTCCTGCGTTGGCTGAAGCATGGACCCATTGATATGGAACAGTGAAGATCATGCTAACGCTCGGTGCCTTTGTGTTAGGACCAGGCCCGCCGCTACGAGGCATGTCCGGATTCCCCGCGCAACAGCAAGCTCAGGCTCGAAACGCGACATTGGCGTCTGCGCGATTGCCAAACGGAAAGCTAGGTAGGGACATGTTGGATTTTTGCTTCGAGAGATCTACAACAGAAACATGGGTGGATGCTAATGCTGGGGGGCCTACAATTTAGGTGGCGCAGCCAATTGGAACTTCAACCTCCCCGTGAGCGGAACTTCCTCTCTGCAAACTAACCAGCAACGCACGATGGGGACTATGGGAAGCTTTGCGCAAAGCCTTGGAGGCTCTCAACCCGCGACACCTTTAGATCTCTCGTACGTGGAACTCCTGCTAATCACATCACCAACTCTACTGTCACCCCTCCGAGTACGTGAACTACAGAGATCTCAAAAGCTAACGGTATCTGTCTTTCTAGCGAGTTTCCCTCACTTTCGGGTGCGCCGCAGCAATCACAATCTCAGAATCCTGGGCAGCAGGTCTGGGCCAATGCCAGTCAACGAGCAGCTCAACACACACCAGTTCAGAGACAGCAACACCCGCCGACGTCACAGCCCCCTTCTCGTACTTCTCAAACACCGTCGCATCCTGTGCAGCAACCGTCTCAGCCTCCTCATGATGACATGTTCCCTTCCGGGGCTCAATTCGCCAATCGGCTCGACGACTTCAGAAACGGGGGACAAGGGATCAGTAGTCAGCTCGGGGCCGTCAGCCAGCCTCAAACAGGCAACATTGACGAATTCCCTCCTCTGGGCCGAAATGCTGCGGCCGAACTGGCTCAGGATCGCCGAAGCTCGTTGATGCAGGCCCCCGGCTTTGGAAGTTATGGCTCTGGTATGGTTGTGCCGCGCTCCGTCGGTGTGCGGAGCAGACCGAAAAAAGGGATCAATAGCTGACAATGGGTATCAGGCATTGGAACAACTCGATCGCCTGTCAATCAAGGGCCCAACGGGATCTTGGGGCAAGAGAAGGAGGTAAGTAGATCGGCGGTCGCGTTTCCAGGCCCCGCACTCACCGACACTGCAGGACTTGAACAACACCCTGATGTCAGGCCAACGCAACTTCAGCGACCCGCAACAACAATTGCAGCAAAGGCAACAACAGGTAAATGAAGGTCAAGAGGTTTCCGACGCGGCTCAGAGTGCCGAGCAGCCCCCTCTGGCGCAGATGAGCGAGCTGGACCGTTTCGGTCTCGCTGGTCTGTTGCGCATGATTCACAGCGAGAGTCCCGATGTGGCCAGTCTGGCTGTTGGTCAAGATTTGATGACCCTTGGCCTGGATTTGAATCAGCCCGAGTATGTGCTCGTTCTACCGTCCTGATTCTTTTCATGTCTGTTAACCGATTCACCCTTCCCCAGGCCCCTCCACACCTCTTTCGCCTCGCCATTCGTATCGTCCATGTCCGCTGTCCCTCTAGAGCAAGACTTCTCATTGCCTTCGTGCTATAATGTCGCCAATATTCAGCCCCTCCAGTCTCGGATCCCGGGTTTCAGCGACGAAACCCTTTTCTACATCTTCTATAGTATGCCCCGAGATATCATCCAGGAGCTGGTTGCAGAGGAATTGATGGGTCGTAAATGGCGGTATCACAAGCTCGAGCGGTGCTGGTTGACCCGCGATGAGACATACCCCGGTCCGATGGATGTGGAACGAGGAGTGAGCGAGCGTGGAGTATATCTGCTCTGGGACCCTGCCAGCTGGAAAAAGATTCGGGTACGTTCTGCTGTTTGTTTTCATGGTAGCTGAATGCAATGCTGACTCAATATATAGCGTGAATTCATCCTCCGATATGAGGACTTGGACAACCGACTGGATCCCAACCGGGCCATGAGCCGCCCAACAGCGGTTGGCCCGGCCCACGCTTCATGAGTTGATAATTACGAGGTCTACCTAGATGTGGCAGAGTTTAATTTAGTTGAACAGCAACGGCGTTGGGCTCTTTAGTTTACATATTGTTGCTCAAGGGGTGACCAACAGTACAGAGCCGTTCGGGATGTAGGCGCGATGATTTACCGGGAATTAAATGTGCTGTGTGGAATATCAGGATACGATCTTACAATCAAATGCCCTTGATGATCTTCTCGAAATCACGAATGCCTTTCAGTTGCTAACTTGTTCTTGGTCGCCATTATTGACATTTACTGGTGGGCCTGAAGTACTTTGACTGTAGAGACAGTTGATTCAGGGACACTTTTTAGACCCCGAACAAATAGTCCAACTTTAAGCTAGAAGAGTTTCAGTAGGTGCAGGTCTTTTGTAGGTAATCAATCATCTCTTAATTAAAGCTTGCGGCTGGTCATAGAGGCCAGGAGATCCAGGTCTTAATATAAAACAACAATTTCTGTGATTGCGCTATAACACTACTTTAAACTCGTCCAAATAACAGGCTGTACGGAATGGGTTATCTCTAGTTTGACTTGCGTGCCGTCGAAAGAATTGCTGTCCATTCCATGGGTATTTCGCCTTCCTTTCCATATAGATCTGTCAAGTACTTCTCCATGGCAGGGCGAACCTTGTCGAGACTTTCCTCGCGCTGCTGTTCTGTCCAGAAATGCTTGGCCATCATAGGGAACATCACCATCGACATATCCACAAATTCAGGCACCTTGAGCGAGATCGCCTTGGTTTCGGCTTTCACATGAATGTCCATGAAGCCCCGTTGCTGGAGTTGGGACTCAATCCAAGATGTCGAATACCACTCTCCGTTTCCCAATTTGGTGAGGAATTCTATCGTACTTGGAAACGGAAGATCGCCTGGGATGGTCTTGATTGCTTTTTCAACAACGGTTACCCAGCCAGCTGTCCCAAAGTTAGTCTTCCAAGTCGCCCAAATAATGTCACTGGAGATTATCTGCCACTCACGCTCTATCCATGTCGAAAATGCAATGGTACCTCCAGGTTGCAGGATTCGCTTCGTATCTGATGAGAAACGATGTTAGCATGGATGTGTCTTGCCCCAAAGGTTACTTACTGGACGAGAATGCTTACCATCAAGAGCATCGAGAGGTTTCGGAAGTGCCATGAAAGCTAAAGTATGGTTAGCAGTTGTAGAGAATGGAAAGATATTAAGACCCAATTCTACTTACCAAATGCGGTCACAATATGTGTAAAATGATCTGAGGGAAGCTTCGTGTCCTGGGCATCCACAGTCTTGATCTCGGTATTCTCCCAGCTCTCCCTTTCCATTCGGCGGCGCGTATACTCGATCATACCAGGGGATATATCACCACAGGTCAGCTTCCAGTTGGTTTTTACAGCCCCATCTAGCTTGTTGTGAAGGATGCTGGAGACAATCCCAGTTCCACAGGCATTGTCCAGCACAACCAAAGGCTTGCTCGGGTCACTGTTGGCCTTTGTGATCAAGCTGCTCTGGTCCAGAAGAGAAATGGCGAACTGGCCGGTAATATGTTCACCAGTCGTGTAATTCTTGACAAATTTGTCATTCTTGAACAATTCTTCCCAGTCTTGATCGGAGGCCATGTTGCTTTTAGGTTGACGATGATGCCTTGAAAGTAAATTATAGTATGATTTAAGACGAGATGAGAATTGAAAGCCAAGGAGACAGTGTCGATGGAGAACTTTAATCGTGCTAGTACTAGCAGGTGTGAAGCTAGTAATCATAGAATAATGATAGCAGCACTAGAATTTCAAGTTCAAGTTTACTAGTAAATTGATATAGAGACTGTGAAGTGACCGAAATGTTCGTTTATATATTCTTGGATCCTTCACGCCTCTAAATATACTAATGGGTCATCCTGAAGAAAAAGTGTCCGACAATGTCTCCGGGAATACGAGTTGAGTAAGGCTGAGCAAATTGGAATTCGTCATGCCTAAGCCATCCAAAGTTTCAATATAGGGTCCTGAACCTCAAACCTTGGAAGTAGTCACTATATTGGGTGCTCAAACCACCATGAGGCAGTCAGACAACCTTTGATAGGTTCATGATGGAGTACCCCTAGAGACCGATATGCAAACAGGATCTATGGGACATAACTATCCATAGATAGTAAGCTCGAATTACCAGATTGTTCAAATTACTCAGAACTCGTCGGAGACATTACAAGAAGTGGCCGAGAACCCTAGAGAACCCTAAGGATCCCGTGACAAGCTTGGGAAGTGCCAAGGCCGCAATCAATCGGATAAGGTCACCTGACAACGGGCGCTGTGCTTACCTTGGCAAATCATAAACAAAACAATCGCGCCCCTCTTTCAGCTTTCGACATCTCCGCCTCCGCCTGCGCCCGCGGATTCGCATTGACAACCATGCGGATCACCGAAATTGTGATAGACGTGAGTCATCATCATTCGATCATTCACCCCATATCCATGCGCTGACGATTGTTCTACCAGGGCTTCAAATCGTACGCCGTGCGTACGGTGATCTCGGGATGGTGCGCAAGCTTCCTAGCTCTGTTGATTGCTGTCGCAGAGGAACTGCGGGCATGGCGATATGCTGACCAAGTCATTTAGGGACGAAGCGTTCAACTCGATCACCGGCCTGAACGGTAGTGGTAAATCCAATATCCTGGATGCTATCTGTTTCGTTCTCGGCATTACCAACATGAGCACCGTTCGCGCGCAAAACCTCCAAGATCTCATCTACAAACGCGGCCAAGCCGGTGTGACCAAGGCGAGTGTGACCATTGTTTTCGACAATCGCGATACCTCGAAATCCCCGATCGGATTTGAGGAATATGCGAACATCTCTGTGACACGACAAATCGTGCTGGGCGGCACCAGCAAATACCTTATCAATGGCCACCGTGCGCAACAACAAACCGTTCAGAACCTTTTCCAAAGTGTTCAGCTCAACATCAATAACCCCAACTTCCTAATTATGCAGGGACGTATTACGAAGGTCCTGAACATGAAGGCGGTCGAGATTTTGTCGATGATCGAAGAAGCTGCTGGTACACGAATGTTCGAGGATCGGAGAGAGAAGGCTATCAAGACCATGGGGAAGAAGGAGTTGAAGCTACGCGAGATCGAAGGTCTTCTCAAGGAGGAGATCGAACCCAAGCTCGAAAAGCTTCGTTCCGAGAAGCGAGCCTTCCTCGATTTCCAACAAACACAGAGCGACCTTGAACGCTTGACTCGGCTTGTCATTGCCCACGACTATGTCCGAGGTGGTGAGCGGTTACGAGTCGCCGGCGATGAATGCGAGAACAAACGAAGCAAGGTCCAGGCACTAGAAGAGAATGCGGACAAACTCAAGAGCGAAATTGCACATCTAGAGGAGGATGTGAAACGGGTCCGAGCAGCTCGTGACAAGGAGCTGCGCAAGGGTGGCAAGTTCCAGGGTCTTGAAGACGAGGTGAAAGCGCACTCACACGAGTTGGTCCGACTGACGACCGTTTTTGATCTCAAGAACACCAGCATGGACGAGGAAAAGGAGAAGGGCAAGAACATTCAAAAGAGTGTTCGAGACCTGGAGAAGGGTTTGCAGGAAAAGAAGAAGATCTACGATAAGGTCCAAGCCCAGTTCGATGCCGCCAAAGCAGAACTCGATGCGCAAACCGTGGAAGTCGAGCAGAAGGAAGAACTCCTCCAAACTTTGCAGACTGGTGTTGCCTCAAAAGAGGGACAGGAGAGCGGGTACCAGGGTCAACTGCAAGACGCTCGAAACCGAGCCAGCAACGCAGCTACAGAACAAGAGCAAGCGAAACTCAAGATCACCAATTTCGAGAAAAGAATTAAAGAGGACGAGCCTCGTGCTAAAAAGGCCAAGGAACAAAATTCTGGTCTATTGTCCGAATTGGAAGGGTTGAAGTCACAAGCCAAGAAGCTAGAGGGAGAGCTCACTAGACTTGGTTTTGAGCCTGGCAAAGAAGAGCAAATCTATCAGGAACAGTCGGGACTCCAACGAGAGATTCGTGAACTTCGCCAAAGAGCCGATGGTCTTCGGAGGAAGGTAGCCAACGTCGATTTCAATTATGCCGATCCTCACCCCAATTTCGACCGCTCGAAGGTGAAGGGCTTGGTTGCTCAATTATTCACACTGAACAAGGACCGGATTCCGGCTGCAACCGCTCTGGAGATCTGTGCTGGTGGTCGTTTGTACAACGTGGTTGTCGACAGCGCCGAGACCGGTACCCAGCTGCTCCAGAAAGGAAAACTGCGCAAGCGCGTCACCATCATTCCTTTGAACAAGATCTCTGCATTCAAGGCCTCCGCAGAGAAAATTGGAGCCGCTCAGAATATCGCTCCTGGCAAGGTTGATTTGGCTTTGTCTTTGATTGGATATGACGAGGAGATCATATCCGCGATGAACTATGTATTCGGCAACACACTTATTTGCGAAGATGCCGACACGGCCAAGAAGGTGACTTTCGACCCGTCCGTTCGTATGAAGAGTGTCACTCTTGATGGTGATGTTTATGACCCCTCTGGAACACTGTCAGGTGGAAGCTCTCCAAATTCCAGCGGAGTTCTCGTTACTCTGCAGAAGCTCAATGAGATCAACAAAGAACTGAGGAGCAAGGAGCGTCAGCTTGCCACCTTGGAGGAGAATATGAAGAAGGAAAAGAAGAAACTCGATGCAGTTCGTTCAGTTAAGCAAGAATTGGATCTCAAATCTCACGAGATTAAGCTCACCGAGGAGCAAATTAACAATAACTCCTCTTCTTCCGTGAGTTTCGTTTATTTAATTGACCGCTGTGCTATGCTAACCTGGAATAGATTATTGCTGCCGTTGAGGAGATGCGAGCAAATATCGAACAACTAAAGAAAGATATCGCCGACGCCAAAACTCGCCAGGCCGAGGCAACCAAAGATATCAAGCGCATCGAAAAAGACATGAGCGAGTTTAGCGATAACAAGGATAGCAAGTTGGCCGAGCTGCAAAGCTCACTCAACACACTCAAGAAAAACCTCAGCAAGAATTCCGCCTCGGTAAAGGAGCTTCAGAAAGAGCTGCAGTCCTCCCGCCTTGATTCTGAGCAAGTGGGAAGCGATCTTTCGGCTGCGGAGGAACAGTTAGCGGAATCTGAGAACACGCTGAAGTCCCAAGTTGAAGAGATTGATTCCCTGAAGCGAGAGCAAGCACGACTCAAGGTATGTTAAATTTTTTTTCTCTATAAGATTCCGGGACATCGAGTTGATCTTTTTTCTCTAGGATGCCCACGATGTTGCCCAAGCCCAGCTCGAGGATGAGAGGGCCAAGTTGACTGGCTTCGATGAAGAGTTGCGGGAACTCGAGAAGGCGATGCAAGCCAAATCCTCGCAGATCACCGAAGAGAGCTTAGAGATGCAGAAGCTTGGCCACCAACTTGAGAAAATGCAAAAAGACCAGCACACCGCTGCGCAAGCCGTCGGTCACATGGAGCAGGAGCATGAATGGATTGCGGATGAAAAGGAGCATTTCGGCCGCCCCAACACTCCCTACTATTTCCAAGATCAGAATATCGCGGAGTGCAAGTCCATGTTGCGCAACCTGACTGAGCGATTCCAGGGAATGAAGAAGAAGATCAACCCCAAGGTCATGAACATGATCGATAGTGTCGAGAAGAAAGAAGCTGCTCTGAAGAACATGATGAAGACTGTCATCCGAGATAAGCGTAAGATCGAGGAGACCATCATCAATCTGAATGAGTATAAGAAGGAAGCTCTCCATAAGACCTGGGTTAAGGTTAATGGTGATTTCGGACAAATATTCGCGGAACTTCTACCGGGTAGCTTTGCCAAACTCGATCCTCCTGAGGGCAAAGACATCACAGATGGACTTGAAGTCAAAGTGTCTCTGGGCAAGGTTTGGAAGCAGAGTCTGACAGAGCTTAGTGGCGGACAAAGGTATGTTTGAATTCTTAACAGTTTTTTTTCCTTTTTTGACAAATCACTGACATCTTTTTCTACAGATCACTCATTGCCTTGTCTTTGATCATGGCTCTCTTGCAATTCAAGCCGGCTCCCATGTATATTCTTGACGAGGTCGACGCAGCGCTAGATCTGTCACATACGCAAAATATTGGTCGCCTGATCAAGACCCGCTTCAAGGGATCTCAGTTCATCGTCGTCTCTCTCAAGGACGGCATGTTCCAGAACGCCAACCGCATTTTCCGCACTCGATTCAGCGAGGGAACCAGTATCGTCCAGGCACTGACGCCTGCCGACATGAAATGAGTATGATAAGGCATGCCGGTTGTTTCTCCGTGGCTTTTTGGCCCCCATTTTCTTTGGTCTAGCTGGTTAATGCATTCATCGTATCTTGTGTTTCTTGCCCTATTGACGGCAGCTGGAGTTCTGGTGTCGAGACTGGTCTTGGATGGGAAGGAATATTGGGTCATGATCTATTCTATGCATGATGAATGTTTGTTTGTTTCGCGCAAGCCCAACTTATTCTCACTCAAGGAGGCTTGAATTCGTGTAAATCATTTATTATTTATCGTCTTCTTTTGACTTTGTACTCTCCTTCGAAATTTAACAAGGATGACTTGAATATTAAGACTCGAGTAGGTCTTCGGGTCTTGGACCTCCCCGGATGTACGGGAACACCCGCAATTATACTACGAGGGCACCTTCCGAGATTCTCAGAGTAAGCCGAGGACAAAGAGACTCCGAATGAGTCAAAAAACCAATTAATATTGAAACATAACTCTTTATCTTTCTACGGTTATTTTTATCTTTCATGACTCTCGCCACCTGTGCTTTTGCTGATAACTACATATCGGGGGTGACCCGGCACGTGCCACCGTCTATCCCGACCCGCAACTCCGTCAACGCCGCCACACCTTGCGCCAACAACCGCTCGCGCGCTCTGAATCCCACTCTATAACCCGGTCGCATCGCGACAAGTCCAGATAAGACTGAATAGAATTTCGCACACGATCCCCCACTTAACCCGGAAGCGCTCCCGTCCCCCTCCGATTTCGGCCTTGACAGCCCGAATTCTTCTCAAACACCGATCCGCCCCCCCTCGCCCAAAACACAATGCACGACGATGAGCCCTCACTGAATATACCTTCTCTCCTTACCCTTGCAGTAGTGTCATTCTTTGTCATTCGATGGTTTTTTAACCGCGACGATGGACCCGCCGGGGCTGGCCGGCCTCGCGGACGTGGCAATGCTGTCGACCCAGCCCAAGTCGAGCAGATCTCCCAGATGTTCCCCCAGTTGAGTACTCGCGAAATCATGTGGGATCTGCAGCGCAATGGTGGTAGCGCTGCCGCGACAACGGAGAGGATCCTGACCGGACGTGGACTTGAAACGGTATGTCACACATGCCGCAAGTTGTGATGTTGTCATTCGGCTATCTCGGTGTCATACAGCTCACCTCTTTCCTTCTTCCCTCAAGTACTTCTATACAAATGACTGACCGCCTGTATCTAGCCACCTCCATCATTCCAACCCCAGATCGCAAACCCTTCTCCCAATCCCACCGCCACGCAAGCTACGTCAGCCGCCACCACCAAGGTTGATGGACAAGACTTGATATCTCGGTATAACCTTAGCTCGAAGATTGCTAGTGAAAACGAGGTGGAATCTTCAACGACGGCTTCTGCGAGCTCCTGGTCTCAGAACAAAGACGAGCGCCAACGTCTTCTCCAAAAACGCCGCGATGAGATGATTCTTGCCGCGCGGAGAAAGATGATGCAGAAGAACCAGGATAATCCCCAATAGCGCCGTTATTGATTGTGAATAATTGTTCCCCACTGCTTTGGGACTTTAATGTGAACCACGGCATTTCCCTGTTCCAATCTTGCTACCAAACCTCTCCTATTCTCCTGTCTCAGCGGTCTTGTTACCCGCCTGTGTTTTTGTATTAGAGCGCTTTCGCATGCTGTATGGTGTTAGGTAAATTGGAACAACATAGGTTTCACAACCGCTGGTTTATCTTTAGGTGAAGTCGGGTATATGCGTGTATGTACATGAAATCGTTGGAAGGTAGAGAGAGGTGGGCATTTAGCTGCGTTGCACATGCACCTTTTAACGCCAAAAAATGAATAGCCGAACAATAAACATCCCATGAAAAGCTAGAACTCCATGTAATCCTCTTCTTCATCGTCCTGGGCACCATCGTATCCGCCGTTAGCCCGTTGCTCGGCCATTTGTTCGCGTCGGGCTTGTTCCTTAGAAGCGCCAATTTTCCTGGGGTAAAAGTTAGCATCGAATATACTCGGGCGAAACAAGCGGTCCATGTCATAAATATGTGAATAACGCCACATACCGGAGATTGTCCACTACCCCAGTCAGGAATCCTCGCTCTTCACCGATTTCCATCGCACCAACACCTGTCAAGGCAACTCCTCCTCCACCGGTTGCCGCTGCGTCAAGAACGTCCGTGCCAGCTCTCATTTTAGCTAGGCGTACTTCACGTAAATCTTTCAATAACCGCCGAAGTTGATCTGGGTCCACTAGGTCATCGCTTGCCGACTCGAGCAGCATATTCCCGATCTCCACCCAATGGAAGGGTAATACAGGCAGATCATTGGGCGAAATATTCGTCTGAGCAATATTTTGTGGTAAGAATGGTGGTGAGGTATAATATCTACCGCCGTCTGGTGTATATTGAGGCCGAGCTTTAGGCACATCTCCGGTATCTCGAGTGCTGGGCTGGCCAGGTAGTGGCGGGGAAGGCGAGAAGGCATTCTTATAATCTTGATGCTGGGACTCGACGTCGAGAATCAAACCGAGGGACTCGGGGTGTAGCCATGACGGAGGCATAATATTTGCGCGGCGCTGGCGTTTGAGGAGTAGTGCGAGCCAGAGGGGCAGGGAGGCACGTCGTGGAGGAACAAGGGGTTCAACTGGGCCCTAGAGAAGTCAATTTGCGTTGTACAATGGGATAATGGAAAGCAAGCTCACTCCGAGTAGTTCTAGTCCCTCGAGGCGTTGGCGAGGCACCACGGTCACCATCTCCATCTCCGCGAGAAAGCCGATCTCCGAGGGCGTGATACCTCGCGGAAGAGGAAATGCCATTGCCGGTTAGAAAACCAAGATTAAAACTCCGAATCGATCTGAAAGAAAGAAATCCCAACACAAATTAAGACCGGCAACGTTCACGCCCCATGTCTGATGCGTCGGAGTCGCGAATCGCGTATCGACAATTGCCAAAAGCGGTGTTTGCGGTGTTTGCAGCCGTTTTTTATAGCTGTCCCCGCCGGAGCTTGCTTTTCTCCCTTTGTAGCTCACCACGTCTTTACAGATGATGCTTGGTCGTTCCGCGGCACTAGAAGCACAATGAGTCTACGCGAATCGAATCTCAGCCGTGCGGCGCGCTACGCCGTTCCGTTCGCTCTCATCCTTATCCCCATCTGGGGGACACAGGTCAATATCAATGTGCCGGAGGCGTATCTGGATGAGGTGTTTCATGTCCCACAAGCCCAGGCCTACTGGGCGCACAAATGGACTCACTGGGATCCAAAGATCACGACACCACCAGGATTATATCTATGGTCATATCTGCTCTGCGCCGCCATGCTCGCCCTCCGCGGCTCGCCGGCGCAGGTCGACACCACAGCTCTACGTACAACCAACGTCGCCGCGACTGCGGTCTTTCTGCCTTGGAGACTACAAACACTTTTGGATACTGTGCAGAAGGCACGAAACAGCCGTCCCTTGGGCGCGTGGCTCAGTCATACTGTTCTGAATATTTGTCTATTCCCTCCGCTCTTTTTCTTCTCGGGCCTTTACTATACCGATATCCTTGCTCTTTTGGTTGTCGTTGAAGCTTATAACTGGGATCTTAAGCGTGTGAACGGAGGTAAATATGGTCCGATCTATGCGTTGGGCTTCCTGCTCTTTGGGTTAGCGGCTCTGGTTTGCCGGCAGACAAATATCTTTTGGGTGTCTGTGTTCTTGGGTGGACTACAGGTCGTCCGTACAGTTCGCCGGTCTGCCAAGACTTGTAAATCATCTGATATCTCGGCAATTATCAAGGGTGGTTTTGAAAATGCTGTCTATGATCCTCTCGTTGCTGAAGCCTCCTTGCAAGGTATGATGTTTGTTCCATCGACTTGGTTGAACATGATATGCTAATGCGATAGCATTTAGATTACTTTAAAACGGCCCTGTCATTTGCTGCTGCAAGCTTCAGAAACCCCTTCTCTATCATTGCCTCCATCATTCCCCATATCATTATTCTGGGAGCGTTCGGTGGGTTTGTCCTCTGGAACGAAGGTGTCGTGCTTGGACATAAGGAGTTCCACACTGCCGGAATTCACTTGGCCCAGATGCTCTATATCTGGCCTTACTTTTTCTTCTTCTCGTGGCCATTACTGGTTATTCCCGTTCTCAACATGATTGCCCCGAGAGGTGTCTTGCCCAAATATCTGAACTACGGATTTCCCGAGAAGCAAAAGAAGTTACCGAGTTTGGTGGCTGCTCTGGTCGTACTTCCGGTTATGCTTGCCATCGTTCATTTCAATACGATTGTGCACCCTTTCACTCTCGCTGATAACCGGCACTACGTTTTTTATGTCTTCCGTCTCCTTCTTGGAGTACACCCTGCCGTGAAGTATGGTGCCGTCCTGGTATACTTCCTTTGTGGGTGGGCAGTAATTTCTGCATTTGGCTTCTCTATCGTTCAAGCGCCTCCTCAACTCGTGCGCGTCCCTCCGTCTTCAAAACCCGCGGCACCCGAGGCGCCTGCTGCCAAACCTGCCGCTGTTGAGGAACCACAGGGTAACCGAAAGGAGCGCCGCGCTAAAGCCAAAGAGGAGAAAGCGACCTCCAAGAAAGAGGCCACATCCAAGAAAGATACTGCATCCAAAAAGAGCAAGCAGGCACAGCCTGACCCACAGTCCCCCGAAGCGCTTGCTAAGGTTCAAGAGGCTCTCAATCAGCGCCAGATACAACAACCCAATGCCCCCCGGGTCAGTTTCGTCCTGGTTTGGCTTGCAGCCACCGCTTTGTCGCTGGTGACGGCTCCCCTTGTTGAGCCGCGCTACTTCATCATCCCTTGGGTGATGTGGCGTCTTCACCTACCATCCTCCTTGACCCTTGCCATGTTCCGCCAGAAACGGCCGCAGGAGGAAGGCGAGAAGGCTCAGGCAGATATGATCACCAATGCTCCCAAGTTCCTGGAGACCATCTGGTTCATCGTCATCAACGCTGTGACAGGATATGTCTTTCTTAACAAAGGCTTTGAGTGGCCTCAGGAACCCGGCAAGATCCAGCGGTTCATGTGGTAATCTCTGTAATCTCTATTTTTCTTTCTCTTTTAGCTTCATAGAGCTACTGTATATTATTTGAAAATTGTGTAATTAGAAATAAATAAATTAGTATCATTATTTGCATTTAATATTGATGAGTCTTAAATTGTACACGAGGAAATACTGCAAGTTGGATGGAGTGCCAGTGCCAGTGACCGGTTGTGTTTGCGGGTACGGGCGGTGCTGGCCCATCTGCCCATTCTATACCTCGGGCAACTCTCGTCGCTCATTACCATTTTAATTCCAGTTCACCCAGACTGAAGTCGCAGTCGCACACATCTCTCACTTCGAGCTTTGAATGATTACGCGTTCCAACTCGACTGTGGCGGCATTCTTGATTCACAGCTGATAAACAGATTCAAGTTGTTTCGCCCCGGGAGGTGGAACATCAATCGCTTTCGTTCCAGACACCCTTCGCCTGTGCCTTATGTGGCTGGCGAGATCTCCCACCATCTCAGCTATTCATAATGGAACGCCCATCCAAAAGGATACGAACCGCCGGAACCGGGTCAGAACCGGACAAAGAAACCGAAGGCCGGCCTAGTCGAATCTCAACGCCTTTAAATTCGCTGAATAGGACCATCTCGCCGCCTTTGCGGACACGTTCCCAAGAGACACTTTCTGCATGTCCAGAGTTAGTCAAGGATGAGGAAGAGGCTGAAAAACAGATACTCAATGCCACAAGACCTGCGGGTCCCTTGAATTTCATCCCTTCCCCCGTTCAGCTCACTCACATCAAGGACTACCCTGCTGCAAAAGGTTACAATGTCGACACCGTGCGATTGCGTGATATTCTCGGGGATCCTCTAATTCGCGAATGCTGGCAATTTAATTACATGTTCGATGTGGATTTCTTGATGAGCCAGTTCGATCCAGATGTTCGAAGCCTGGTAACAGTGAAAGTGGTGCATGGGTCTTGGAAAACGGAGTCACCCAATCGAATGATGATTGATGTAAATCCATCCTGAGAAATGGTGTTTGACTACGAACTAATAGTCTATCTCAGGAAGGATGTTCACGCTATCCTAATGTGGAGCCTATCATAGCTTATATGCCGGATCCCTTTGGGACTCATCATTCAAAAATGATGATTCTCCTTCGTCATGATGATTTAGCTCAGTAAGCAAGCCATATCTCGAGTGCTGTCAATATTTTGCTAACAAAAGTAGGATCATCATACACACCGCCAATATTATTCCCGGTGACTGGGAGAACATGACTCAAGCAGTATGGCGGTCCCCATTGCTTCCTTTACATAAGCCAGGATATTCAGCCTCATCCCAAGAAAACACTGGCATTGGGACCGGTGCTCGCTTCAAGAGAGACATCCTTGCATATCTGAAAGCGTATGGGCCTAAGAAAACCGGCCAATTGGTTCAACAGCTCCAGCGCTATGATTTCGGAGCAGTCCGGGCAGCACTTGTTGCAAGCGTGCCATCAAGGCAAAGGATATCCGAACTAGATTCAGAGAAATCCACACTTTGGGGTTGGCCAGCCCTGAAAGAGCTTATGAAGCGAGTACCACTACATAAGAACGTCAAGTCATCGGGTAATAGTGAGAGTGGGAAATCTCACATTGTCGCACAAGTATGGATATGGATCCCTATTCATGTTTTCATTGACGATATTAATGGCTTTCAGGTTTCCTCAGTGGCCACCCTTGGCCAGACTGACAAGTGGCTGAAAGAAGTGTTCTTCAAAGCACTTGCCCCAACACCAGAAAATCCCACGCCCAAATATTCCCTCATCTTTCCAACGCCGGATGAAATTCGCAAATCCCTTAATGGCTATTCTTCCGGGGGTTCAATCCACATGAAAACCCAAAGTGCATCACAAGCTAAGCAACTCCAATATATGCGCCCTCATCTCTGCAAGTGGGCTGGTCATGATTCGCCCGACTCGAATTTAGTTGACCTTTCTGAAGACAAGCCATTGAAAAGAGAGGCTGGACGTGCCCGTGCTGCACCACATATCAAGACCTATGTTCGGTTCTCAGATGCAGAAACCATGGACACCATTGACTGGGCAATGGTCACATCCGCAAATCTATCTACACAGGCCTGGGGCGCAGCAACAAATCCTGGGGGTGAAGTGAGAATCCAAAGCTTTGAGATAGGAGTTGTTATTTGGCCGAGTCTCTTTGGTGACGATTCACTTGCCCAGGGTGATGCACTATCTCCGACTTCAGAGATATCTACTGCCATGGTACCTTGCTTCAAATGTGACAGACCAAGTCCGCCTGTAGGGGATCTAGGACAGGGAAACCCCCGGACAGTGGTTGGATTCCGTATGCCATACGACCTTCCTCTGGCGCCTTACCGCGCTTCTGATGAGCCATGGTGCGCAACTGCCTCGCATCATATTCCTGACTGGAGAGGAATGACCTGGTAGAAGAGATCTGTCCACTGGATGCCGCCACATGGCCCTGGTTCGGTTCATTACACGAGAAAGCTCAAGAGACCATCAAGTTCTATGGCAAAAACATCATGCGGTTACCATCGGCTTCTCTTATATACACATTATTCGAAGGCTCAACACATCAATAAAGAGCCATACACTTCAGTCATATATGCATCGCTTCATTTCTGATTCAAGTTTCATAATAAACTCATATCGGTCTTTGGTGAATCGTATTTGATCTTAGTCCCAAGACTCATTGTTCTTTCTACTCCCACAACGACCCAAGAAAATCCAACGTTTAGTTAAGACCGTGGGCGGCGATGAGCTCAACAACCTTCTTGATATAGGCAGCCTGAGATCCTTGCTCATTATGACCCTCGTTCTTCACCTTGGTGTACTCCTTGAAGAGGAACTTCTTCTACAAAATCGAATATGTATTAGCCAAACATGATCGCTCCGAATATAAAGGAGGGAATGTAACTGATTGCAAAATGAATACATACCTTGAGGTCAAACATGCTTCCGTCCTGAACTTCAACATTGTTGCCGATCTTGTAGTGAGCGTAGAGGTTGGACTTGACATCGTTGCCAGGAGCGGACTGGAGCTCCATAACGAGCTTGGCAGCGAACTCGAATCCAGCCTTGAGGGCAGCCTTCTGGGCCGGGTCCTCAATGGTGACGGTGTTGCCTTGGGCCTCGGCGGCAGCGTAGGCCTTCTTGAGCTCATCGACGTTGATTCCGGCGGCGGCCTGTTGGACCTCGGGAGAGAACTTGGCGCCGTTCTGGGCGGCCTCGAGGGCGGTGATGAAGTCAGTGAGGTCGGCCATTGTGGATAGAGCTCTGGTGGCGAAAGAAATAAATTTGGTATGGGGGAGAAGTTTGAAAGGTGGGATGGATTGTTGAGAGTTGGAGATGCGGATCGTTGAGGGGCTTTGGGTGGGGTTTTGCTGACATGCCACTCGCCAGTTGATGGGGGGCGGCAGCTTATAATAACTCAGGGCTTGTTTAGCAACGCGGGATTCTTTCAATCTCTTATACAACCCGGTAGTATACGATTTAGTAAAAGAAGGTAAGGTGTTTGGATGGTATGCATTCAACCATGTAGAAGTGGTAGACCCATCTAATCCCGACGCCGGCCGATGCAAATGGTAGATGCCAGTGCTCGTGGACATCACTCGCTATGCACCGAAGAGAAACAGAAACAATAAAGAAAAAAAACAGAAATATGTGCTTAGTAGTCCACTGCCCATCCATTCTTGGTCAAGAAATCCTCACAGGCCGCCTTGAGGGCATAGTTCGGACGCAGGTCAGTGACCTTCATCGCAGCCCGAGTAATTGGATCGACGCCTGCTTTCTCCACATACTTGGTTATACCAATGCGGTCAAAGCTGCTTCCAGATGGTGTCATCACAGGGTCATGCATGATCTCAAATGTAATGCCATCGATCAGATAGTCAGGCACAACCTAAGAAGACGCATTTTAGCACCGTCGTCGCCTCAAGGGAAAGGAAACGAGAGAAAAAACTTACGCGCTCTTGCACCTCTCCATTTGTGGCAATCCGAAATGCCTCCCGCAGGTCTTGGGTCTTCTTTTCAGAATCCTCCTTCAACGCCTTCTGATCCTCTTCAAATCCAATCTCCCCGAGCTCCCCCGCATCAACCTGTTTGCGCAACTCCGCAACAGAGCGCTCCAGATCTGCGTCGATGAGGGTCTCGATACCCTTTAATGTTTCATTCATCTCACGTAGCCTAGATGTCTCTTTTGCGGCCCAGATCTGCTGCTTCGCACGCAGGACGGTGCGCGACAAGTTCTCTGTTTGCGCATTTTTAGAACTCAAGCTGAGTTTATAAGCATCCACTGCCACGTCGTATGCCTCTTGCGGTTGTTGAAGATTGAGCAACGCCTGAGCAAGGTAGTACGAGCTCTTCAATGCAGTCGGGTTCTTGAGGCCGTATAGATCGATCGCGGCACGGGCATCATGTTCGACGCCGGCCCATTTCCCGAGCTTAGTCCGAGTGAGTGCGCGGTTGGAATAGAAGGTCGGATCCTGCGAGTTCTTTTGAATACTAGCCACCGGAGCAAATTCATTAGCGTCTTTGTCTGTGAGATATCTGTCCCGCGAAAGTGGGAAACGGCTTACGCCTGTGAGAAATAGTCCTCCGCGCCTGAGAAGTCGCCTTGTTTGTAGAGCTCGTTGCCCTTGGCCTTTAGCTCTTGCGCCATTGTGTGACTCGGGGCAATTAGAGAATTAGAGAATGCCGTAGGTGTGCGGCCGCGAAAGGTGGCTCGCAGTCGCTGATCAATCAGTTCCCCAGGTGGGGCGGCCCACCATGCAGTGAAGTTCAGGGAGGTGTTTCAGTATGGGTATATAACATGGAGTGTGAGGTCAAAACGAGAGTAAGGAAATGAAGAGTCTCGTTATGGCATATTAGATAGCATATAGCCTAGGGTATGCAACAAAGAGAATGGATGTCTACTGGATGTACCTACTGTAGGTAGTACTTCGATGTGGAAGATCATCGATCCCCGCAGAAACAGCGATGAGTAAGCACGATGTATGGTACTATGGTATATGTATGGTATATTCACAATCAAAGCATGCTCAATTTAAATATTGAGGTCAGACTCTAATTCTCCTTGAACTAAGTTCCAAAAGGTTGTATCCAGGCCTTGTAATGGCCACTCTGTTATATTCGCAAAAGTGTTCGGGAACATTGGGAATCCGGCAGTAGTGTGAGGTTCACAGAATGGAGCAAGCATGGGATCTGTACCAATCTGAGCCTCATGGTAATCAGATATTTGTTCAGCATCCACGAAATGTCCTAATTTTGGCCCGCTTGCCTCATCCATAATGTCCATGTCTGCCAGATCAGTGTGTTTGTTGGGAGTCCATTGCCGAAAACTTGGATCCACTGATCTTTCAATGCTTATGCAGGTCGCATCAAGAACCCACGGTTTGATTGTAATATTTCCAATATGTGGCACGTGGAGTTGAATCGGTACTGTTGATCGCGAGGTTTGCTCTGCATGGTCCTCTTCGAGCGCGCTTCCTTCGAGCTCATTGATGATGGGCATCAGTCGATTTATAACTTTTGCCGTTTCCTCGCATATTGAATCTTCATTTTCGCTTGCAACGAACTGAAGTCTAGCTTGTACACTAGTGAGAAGATCGTGATCTTCCTGCCTTTGAGCTTCAGGCGTATGAGATTTCTCCACATGAGGTGGTTCGCCCGCTAGATATCCTAGTAGCAAAGTCATAGCCGCGATCAAAGCGCTATGATCAACGTGACGACAGGCAGATGCTGATGCGTTGAAGTTGCGATATGGAATAAATAATCGCAGAATTGAACGACTGGCTGTTGCGCAAACCTCTCGACTATATTTGAAGCGTGGATTTGAAGCCCTGATCCCAGACTTTCCCTTAAATAAGTGCGGCAAATGAAGAAAAACCTTCAATGTGTGGTGATGAATTTGCAGCAAATTCCGAGAGATCTTTTCCATTTTTTCAAAAGTTGACTCCATCAGATCAAGGTCGACAGGCTTCCACCATTCACTGCCCATCTCCTCAGCCACTGCATCAAGTTTGCAGTCGATGAGTTGTGTGAATGCAAAAGCTTCATTGTCGTTCTTCATTTGATTCCTCTCGATAATGTGCCCAGTTAAAACAGTGTGTCTTCTTTCTAGCAAGTCCATTGGTGTATGAATTTCGGAGGTCGATAAGTTTGCGTATGGGTCATCGTTAGTACCTGATGGTAAGCCAAGTAAGAGCGACAGATATCGATCAAAGAAAACCACACGATGCCAGAGATATTGTAGTGAAATGTTAGGTTCTGGGGGCATCCTCATATCGAGCTTTTTGAGGTGAATAGCAATCCCTTTATCCAAACCCAGGATCTGCGACATGTTTAAAGCCCGACGAACGGTCAGCCAGCTACGTCGCAGATTGCCAGTGTTGAGATGAATAATCGCTAGTAGTAGAAAACTTTCTAAGCCTTCGAGTGATATGCCTATATCATCGCTAGAGTTAACGAACTCAGAGACCGTGGTGATGATATTGACGGAAGAGTTTTTAAGAGACTCTCGATTTTCGACACTCAAAGAATTGCAACCGGGTGGGAGATGTTGTACACAGATCATGAGTTGAAGGAGGCGCCTAGCAAAGACTATCGAATGACTGTCTTGAGGAAGTTGGATGGCAAGGTTCGTGGATTGCTGCAAATTTCCTTGTGAAATTTCATATTGCGAGTGGAAAAACATAGAGACAAAGTTTGATCCAGGGCTCGCTGACACCAGGTCCATAATAATTTGTTGGGGTGGGAAAAGGTCAAGTAATGTTTTGCAAGTCTCTCTTTTCTTTTGGTTTTGAAAACCAGTTGTCCTTTTGTCGGTTTCAAAGGGTTGACGAAAAGCCGTGGGTTCCCTGAAATGTTGCGCTAGCATGTCCCTGATGGTAAAAACGGCCGCCAGAGGGGTCTCTTCAGTCGCTCTGCATCCAAGAATATCACTTATGGCACGACGTTCATACGATGTTGAAGACCTGTTTGGAGATTCGGTTGCCGGGATAGTAGGAACTTCACTTATTGCCCTAGACCGTTGAAGTTCGCCGACGATGCTCTCCACAGCTGCCTCTAGGCGTTGCAGTCGATCCATAATCTCGCCATCCTGTTGGTGTTTCGAGGGCGAGGAAGAGCTGGCAGAGCTGATGGAATCCTGGCTATGACACGTTGTTCCCCTGGAACTACAGGTAACGCAGACAACGTCATCTGGCTTCGCAAATCGACAACGTACTTTGCGCCGGCGGCCTGGGTAAAAATAAGCAATCGACTTAACGATCAAGTCTCTGGAGAACATACATTCTCGACAACTATGGGTTCCTTTTCGTAGCCTCCTTTTTCGCTCGGTCGGGTTTATTGTAGATTCCTGGGACATCATGACGATCCTTTGCCAGGGTCAAGGAAGCATTGAAGCTTAGTTCAAGAGATGCTAGATCCGCTAAAGAGAAATAGTCATACAAGTGGTTGGCATCAATCTTAGCCGCAAAGCTTGGAGAAACACCAACATGAAGGAGTCAAGATTGAGATCTGGACTTGGGCGGTAGTAAAGTTGATTACCAATCCGTGTTTGCTAGGGGCAATGCAGGTTTATCTTTGAGGATCTGAATTCTTGATTACCATTCGCAGCAAGATGCCACACTAATGGAATCGAAGTTGAGATGGTTGAATTTGCAACTAATGTCCTTGAAAAAAACTCATACTATTCAACCTCAGAATCATCTATCGGCAGTGCAAATTACTGCAATTTTTCAATGCACTAGAGACGGTTTATTTATTTACTTATGATTTGTACAGGAGCCACGACTGAAATTCCAAGACCAGTCTCTGCCAACTATTTTGTCCATTGTTCACCACTCCATAGTTTCCCCGTCGTCCACAAGAAATAATCGCGGCCCTTCACAAGCCAGACAACAAAGCTGGGAAGTTTGTAACCCATGACGGCTCCAACACCCTTGGACCTGCCAATCGGCACTAACTGCGCCTCGCGTGTATCTTCCTTGAAAATACAATCCTCGCGAATTTCAACTTCCTTGACCCCGCTCGCGAGGAGCAAATCGCGCTTGATGTTGGCACAGAGAATCGGTACAGCTTGAAAGATGCTATGTACTGTCGGGCGGGCAAACGATGAAGCATCGCCGATGGCATACACTCGTATTCCCGCTTTCTCGACACGCAGCGTTGACTTGTTCGTCTCCACCCTTCCATCTGGGGCGAGGAGCATCTCGTTAAGGAAGCTGGTATTAGGTGTCGTGCCCGTGGCAGGAATATAGAGGTCTGCCTCGAGGAGTTGCTCATTATCCAAGGTCACCGTCGTAGGGACCGCAATTTGGTCGTTTTTGTCCTGGCCAGCATTCGAGGGCTCTACCGTCTTCACCCGAACGTTCTTGATGACGGTCACTCCAACTTTTGCCAAATATTTCTCGGCCACTTGAGCGAGTTCCGAGCGCAGAGCCGGCAAGATCGTTGAGGCAGATGTAACGATCTTAATATCAACTTTGAAGCTCGGCCTCGAACTGATCCACCCTGGGGGTCCATTTAAATACTCCCCGAGCTCTCCAGCTGTCTCCACTCCTGCTGGACCACCACCAGCGATCACGATACTTTTTGCGCTTGGGAGTACTTTTCGTATAGCTATCCAGCTATTACGAAGTTGCTCCACATCCTTGTTGAGGCTCAGTGCTGGAGATGGTGTTGAAGCACCCGTGGCGATTATCAATGCGTGATAGTCAATCGTTTCTCCTTGTCCGGAAGGCAATGTAACTGATACCACTCTTTTGGTGTGATCCACGGCGGTAGCTGTTCCATGAATGAACTTGAAGTGGTCATCGGAATATTTGCTGAACATTTTGCATGTATCGACAAAAAGCTTCTTTTGAGGGAAAAACTGGTCGGAAATTAAGGCCCGTGGACATGCTTGACGACACAATGCCTGTGACGAAGCACTCACCAAAATCACCTCATATGAGCTTGATTCGGGTAGCTTGGGAATAATATTTTTGAGCAAGTAATGCGCTGTAGACACGCCACCATATGACCCTCCGAGAATCACAAGATGTTTCTTGGGAGGGATTTGGAGAGACATGGAGTATAAAAGAAATAAAAATGAAATTCTAGAGAGTGGCTTTATCTATATGGCAGTGCTTTGGATAGGACTTGATTGATTATAAAAAGTATACTTCGGACCGAGCTGCGGACGAATTCTAGCCCAGCAAGTCTTGCAAGAGCCTCCTCGGTCGTTCATCCGAGAGTTCGCAGATGATTCGGCCGAATTCATCCGAACCCAACCCTACCTTTTCTTACGGCCGGCGTAAGCTAAACCTCACGTGTTTGATTTCTTTTCTTGATCCTTTGATCATGCAGGCATCTGTCTCCCAAAACTAGCAGTTGGAGATTACATGTCAAGATGGCCATTTCCGGCCTGGAACCTTGGGGTAAACTAGCGCCTTTTCAAAATGCGGAGTCTACTCCGCTTGTCAGCAACCACTGTGGTTGGCTCTCATGTTGCAGCAGGCCATGAGCCCTGCCTGATCTTTCCACCGTCGACGCATGAAGACTCCACGCATGCAATGCAGTCTGCAGATCTTAGTCGAGCTCACTGGCCGAACGATTGGAGTTTGTGAACATGCAAGGCACATCGCCCGTCTCGGTCTCGCCGCCGACCTTTGAACATCATCACGATGGATTCGGCATCCAATTCGCACGCCCCAGGATCTCATGGCGCTTCTCCTGCTCTGACGATACCATCCAGAACTGGAGGCAGATCTCATACGACATTGAGATATCTTTGCACCGGGGGAAAGATGGTCAGATTTTCAGTACGCAGGAAGCCAACTCTGTTCTCGTTCCGTGGCCGAGTTCTGAATCTCTAAGTTCTCGAGATATCCGTCATGTGCGTGTGCGAAGCTATGGCTACTATCTAAACTCATGGCAACAGGTTGAGAGGTCGGTCACAGATTGGTCAGCTTGGAGCACGGTGGAGGTGGCTCTCTTGAACAACAGCGACTGGACAGCCCGAATGATTACAGTCAGCGGAGCATGGCCTTTGGCGCAAGACCAGTCTGCACGTCCATTGAATTTCCACAGGTCATTCGAGCTCCCTTTGAGCGGGTATAAAATCACGAGGGCTCGCTTGTACGTTACTAGTCACGGGGTATACGAAGCGCAGATTAATGGCAAGAAAGTTGGAGACCATATTTTAAGTCCCGGATTTCAAAGCTATCACAAGCGCCTGCATTACCAGGTTTACGACGTCAAGGACCATTTGTCGAACTCTGAGGAGTCGACTATTGAGCTCGAGGTAGCCCCGGGATGGTTCGCTTCAGCCTTTAGCTGGGCTAAGAGGCGATTTGTGTATGGCAAGAAACTCGGAGTCATGGCACAGTTGGAAATTTGGGGCGAGGACTTCACCGATCCATGGACCTTATGTACCGATGAAAGCTGGATAGTTTCCACAACTGCATTGGTGAGCAGTGAGATATACGACGGCGAGATATTTGACCAGCGCTTGATGGTGGATAGAGATTCCGATGAAAAGTCTCTTGTTTCAATTGAAGAAGCACCAACACCTGTGAGCAAGCTCGTGTCTCCAGAAGCAGCCCCTATACGTGCCATCCAGCAAATCGAACCGAGCGATATTTTCCCCTCGCGAACAGACGACTCTTTCATCATAGATTTTGGGCAAAACTTCGCTGGTCGAATCCTTGTGCGAAGAATCCAGAGACCCTGTGGTTCTGTAGTCGCTTTTCGTCACGCGGAAGTCATACAGGATGGAGACATCGTGTGTCGACCCTTACGGACAGCAAAAGCAAGAGATATACTGATATGCGATGGAAGCGAGACCCTGGACTGGCACCCCAAGCACACATTTCACGGCTTTCGATACGTCCAGGTCACAGGGTGGTCTCCCAAAGATGCTGACACCCCCCTCACGAAATCTAGCATCGTTGCTGAGGTGTTACACACCGACATGGCCCGCACAGGATGGTTCACTTGCTCCAACGCCGATGTCAATAGGCTGCACAACAACACTTTGTGGAGCATGAAGAGCAACTTCATGAGCGTGCCACTCGAATGTCCGTCTCGAGATGAGCGGTTCGGCTGGACAGGTGACCTCAACATCTTTGCCACCACGGCGGTTTTCCTGCATAATACTTCTGGTATATTACGGCATTGGTTGGATGATTTGCATCTGGATCAAATGGAGGAGAGCCCAGACTGGCGGAAAGGTGTAGTGCCCCTTTTTGTACCAAACTGTCTCCTTAGGAAAAATGATAGTTTTCATGCCTGGGACCCAATGCCCAATGCAGTTTGGGGTGATGCGGCCATCATGGTACCATGGCAGCTTTACATTGCGTCCGGCGATACCGAGTTTCTATCCAGACAATATGAAAGCATGGTCGCATGGTTAGAGTACGGTGTGGTTCGTGACGCAGACAATCTCTGGAGCCTGGATCAGTGGCAATTCGGTGACTGGCTGGATCCACGAGCACCCCAGAATGACTCTGGGAGGGGGACCACTGACAGCACATATGTCGCGGACTGCTTCCTCATCGTGTCGACACGCATAATGGCTGAAGTAGCCCAAATCCTTGCGAAAACGTCCGACGCCTCACGATTCGAACAGACTGCCGAGGATCTTACGAGGGCATGGCTAAAGAAATACCTCAGCTTGGCTGGTAACATAGTCCCAGACACGGCAACAGCTTTAGCTTTGGCCTTATCCTTTGACCTTATCCCAGATACAGATGGGGGTGAGCGGCGAAGGCACGCTGTATCTCGGCTCTCTCACATTGTTCGCTTGAATGACTTCAAGATCACCAGCGGATTTGTGGGAACGGCCCACTTATCTAGAGCGCTCACAAGATTTGGAGAGGTCGATATTGCCTATGCTATGCTGTATCAAAAGAAATGCCCATCTTACTTGTACCCCATTACCATGGGAGCTACAACCATTTGGGAGCGATGGGATAGCATGTGTCCCGATGCAACTGTCAACTCGGGATCTATGACAAGTTTCAACCACCATGCTTTGGGTAGTATAGCGCACTGGTTGCATGCCGATGTTGGTGGCCTGGAAGCAATAGAACCAGGGTGGAAAGTTTTCCGAGTCAAACCTTGGCCTAACAAAGAGCTAACCTGGGCTGAGACTTTTTTTGAGTCGCCCTATGGAAGGATTGAATTGAAATGGGAACTTCGGAAAGATAAATGCTACATAACTCTGCGGGTGCCTCCCAATTCAAGTGCCATAGTAAGTCTCCCGGAAGACGGAATCCAACCCCTTTCTGGAAAGCAAGGGAATCAGGTTGAGCAATTTGTGGGGTCGGGATTGCATATTTTTGAGTGTTATTTTTCGCAGGCGAAGTGGCCTCCAAGCCCAATACTACCGCCATGGGGCAGAGCAGAGTTTTAGAAATATAGAAGAGCCTTGGAATCTTGAATGCATTTTATCTCCAGATAAAAGCTCTCGTCACTCCAACTTGAAGAAGAGCGACAAATAATAGGGTAATCATGGTATCAATCATGATGGTGCACATGCATACTAGGTATCAGCATAGAGAAAGATATACTAGAAAATGGACTCGATGTATATTCGAGATCAAACAAAAATTAATCATATATAAATCTTGATCTAGTAGTACTAGACTGTCTCATTTGTAGCGACGTGGATCTTCATGATATCAACTTTAGTCTCTGCCTGAACCTGCTCGGCAACTGTGGTCCGTTTCGCCTTATCAAAGAGAGTGTCCACCTCTTCCAAAGTGAGACCCCGGGTTTCAACCCAAACAAAAACGACGAACAACAACATGAGCACGTCAAAGCAGGAGTTTACCATGTAAAACTTCCATCCGATAGCCTGGAGACCAAACGGCACGGCCATGGCCACAAGAAGACCGCAGCATTTCGTGGTGGATGTGTAAATGCCCATACCAACGCCTCGAATATCAAATGATAAAACCTCCGGTGGATACAAGACTGTGAGCGGTGTGATGCCCCAGCTGTATGCAGCGTTATAGAAAAACATGATGGCGATGGTCCCGTATGTGCCTGATGTGTTGGATCCGTCACCGTATAACTTGGTGAGGCCACCAAAAATCAAGAGAAATGCAAGTTGTAAGAACATGCTTATTGAGCACAGCCATCTACGAGGCAACCAGTCGGTGTACCAAGACGAAACGACAGCGATAACCAAGCTCCAAGCAGTGAGAACAACGTTAACTTGAAGCTGTTGATCAGCACCATCGATACCTGCACCTGCAAGCATGTCTCCAAAGTAGAATGTAATTATATTGGTGCCCGGTAGCATTACCATGGCGGAGAACGTGGCGACAATAAGGAGACGCTTTCGATTGCTTTTCTTGGCGAGGGCTTGAACAAGTGACAGGCTCTGCTCCTTCTCGAACTTGATCGTGTCAGCGATTTCGTGGTATTGCACCTTTGCACTTTCAAAATCGCCCCCATTCGCAATTTTGAGTATCTCGAGAGCCTCGTCGTGCCGATCTTTACTGATGAGCCATCGAGGAGATTCCGGTATAACAATTAGAATGGCGAAGCAGACCAAACTTGGGCCAGCCTGAACAAGACTGGGAATACGCCACGCCCAGGTGGTATCGAGGTGTTGTGTCTATGAGAGAAAAACCATCAGTTATCCTGTCTCTGTAGATATTGGCAGGCAATAAACACAATACGCACGCCGAAGCAAATCCCAGCAGCCACAAGAGTGCCGACACCCCAACAAGAATAGTACATCCCGAGGGCAAAGCCTCGATATTTGACCGGGGTCGTCTCAGCCACAAGAGTTGGCGCAGCGGTTTGAGCTACAGCCATACCTCCCCCAACGATGCATCTTCCGGCAATGAACATGCCAATGTTTTGGGCGCTGCCCTGAATAACGCCACCGACAAGAGTTATCAAGGCAGACCAGAACACGCATTCACGACGGCCGCGCCAGTCGCACAGAAATCCAGCAACAGGTGAGAGAGCGGCACCTCCGACATAGGCGATGGCAGTGTTAAGAGACTTTGTAGTGGTGGTGAGAGTAAAGTAACTGTTGTAGCTAGGCATGACATTGAGGGAACCCATAAGGGAGGAGTCATAGCCGACGAGCTGGAGAAGAATATTAGTATAGCTTTTTATTACTTGCCGATAGCTGATCACAAGGTCGTGGATTAGATGAAAGTACTTACGACAGAGTCCACTACAGACACGGCGATGAGACAGAAGACGAGCCATTTCTGATCTCGGGGGATGAAGCGAGAGATCTTGCGTGCCCCCGTCATTTGGAGCAATAAGAGATTATGCAAAGTAAATGCCGATCAACCAGGGGGTCGAGGGCACTTTTTAAACTAATAATCAATCGCTGTTGCCCCGCTATCCCCACAGAGTGGAATAAGTTTATTTTAGAGTGGAGCTGGCATATCCGAAGCAGAACAACGACGAAGCCATTTTGGAAATTCCACCATGGTCTCTGGCTCTAGCGAGCACGCGCCAAAAGGATCAGTGCACAGATAAGTCTGAGTCAAAAGAGATACCCGGTAAGCACTATTCTGTAGAAGCCGGATCTCTGCCGTGTGTTTGGTGCGGGGAAGATACTAGCCTTGCAGTGCTTTCAAATCCGCCGCTGTAGGGCATCTTGCGATATCGGGCGAATGAGGAATGAACATTTCCAAAGGATCCAACTTGCCTTCGTTTGATGTTGTCGGAGTTTCCCCGTCCCTTCGCTTTCCCGGGTTCTCCGAAGAACGTGACCTTGCTATTGGACAGCTAGAGGGTAACGTTCCTTTTACGACAGTCTCCGCGTTGGAGATGGAGACGGCGCTATCGATAATCGACGTGTTCATCCCTTTATTATTTGGAGACGAACAAACTGGCAATCATAAGATTCACAATCCTTACATTATATTGCACCCAAGGACCGCGAAACTGCAAGACAAAAGTGAACAAGAAGAGTATCATGTCTTTACCAGAGGATTACCTGCACCGCGTGTACGCTGGCGTGCTAGGTAAGCTGATAGGCGTCTACCTCGGGCGACCCTTTGAGAATTGGACATACCAGGAGATCAAGGAAAGACTCGGCGACATTCACTACTACGTCCACGAAAAGTGCGGCGTGCCTCTGGTGGTTACTGATGATGACGTCTCCGGCACATTTGCCTTTGTGCGTGCCCTAGAAGACCATGGAGCCCGACCGGATCTATCATCTGAGGAAATCGGCAAGACGTGGCTCAACACCGTCATATACAACCGCTCGATCTTTTGGTGGGGGGGCAATGGTATATCGACAGAACACACAGCATACTGGAATCTCAAAAATGGAATTCCTGCCCCTAAGAGCGGGGCAATCACCACCAACGGACGCACCTTGTCAGAGCAGATTGGTGCTCAGATTTTCATTGATGGATGGGCCATGGTCGCGCCAGGAAATCCAGACCTAGCTGTCAGACTAGCTGAAGCTGCGGGCCGAGTTAGTCACGATGGTGAAGCTGTACTCGCGGCGAAACTATGGACTGCTATGGAAGCCGAAGCATTTCTATCCAAGGATGTTTATCATCTCATTGAAACAGGTCTCAGATACATCCCCAAGGACTCTATCATTGCACGCATGATTTCCGACGTACGAAAATGGGTACACAGTGACAATGATTGGCGCAAAACAAGACAACGTATTGAGGATAACTATGGTTACGACAAGTACGGCGGTATCTGCCATGTAGTCCCAAACCATGCCATCATGATCATGGCCCTCTTGTATGGGGGTGACAGCTTCCACACAGCTATGCACATCATCAACACATGTGGCTGGGACACGGACTGCAACTCCGGTAATGTTGCGTGTCTGATGGCCTTGATGCATGGACTGCCTGGATTCCAGGGCGGTCCAGACTGGATGAGCCCTCTTGCAGATCGGGCCATCATTTCTAGTGCCGACGGTGGCTACTCTATCAACAACGCCTCAAAGATAGCTTATGACATTACAAACCTTGGTTTGAAATTGGCTGGTCATCCAGTAAATCCTCCGCCAAAGGATGGAGCACAATTTCATTTCTCTCTTCCAGGCGGTGTTCAGGGCTTTCGATCTCGATCCCATCTAGCTTCACCCGACATGATTCATGTTTCCCAACGTGAAAGGGATGGCATGGGTAGCCTCTGCATCTGCCTTAAAGAATTGACAGAGGATGATGGACCCGCGGAAGTCACGACAGACACATTTACGCCACTGGATGTGCTTCAAGTCGACTGCAACTACGAGATCATGGCAACGCCCTTAATTTACCCTGGCCAGACTCTCAAGGCTGAAGTTCAAGGGGACGAAAACAACACGGCCGACTTGATAGTCTGTCTGCGTCTGAAGGCGTACAAAGAAGACGATACTCTGATGACGGTTGATAGCCCCTCTGTGCGCCTGCAGCCGGGGCAGCAAACCACAATTGAATGGATAATTCCAGAAAATTTACAAAACCGTCCCATACAGCAAGTGGGCCTTGCTATATCCCCCATCCAAGGAGTCTCGTCACTTGACGGGAGCATCTCCCTCTACAGCCTGCGATGGGATGGTACGCCCACCATGACTCTCTCGAAACCAGCGACCAAAAATCAGAGTTTCTGGAGACGCGCATGGGTCAACTCGATCGACAAAATGCTCTGCGGCATGGGCCCATCATTCTATCTTGCTCAGAATGAAGGGGAAGGCCTCTACTATCAAGGTACTCGGGACTGGACCGACTATAATGTTAGACTGTCCAAATTCAGAGTCAATCTTGGTGGATCCATGGGTGTTGCTATTCGCATCCAAGGGCTTCGGCGGTACTATGCTGTTCTGCTTACCGGTGACAAAAAGCTCACATTGGTCAAGGTACGCGACGACCAGAGGACGGAGATGGCGAGCAAGGCGTTCGAGTGGAAACACGATGTTGCGTATGACATACAAATAACAGCCCAGGGCGGCAAAGTCACAAGTCGTGTGGGGGATGTTGAACTAATCGCAAATGACACCGAGTATGAAGGTGGTGCCGTAGGGTTGGTGGTGGGAGCTGGGTCTTTAGGGGCTGATAGCATCTCTATTTCCCCAATATAAGAATAATCCCCTGGCTATACACAGGCAGAGTTTCTCCCTATAGACTTCTGTTTTTACCAAACATATCTTTTCTCCTTTCGGCTCGCATGCTGGCTCGGGGTGTTCGTTGACTGAAAACTGAAGCGGTAGACGAAATTGGAGTTGAGCTCTACCCGAATTTTTGTATCGGCCACCAAGTCCGAAGCAGTTGATTCCAAGTCAGAAATAGTATGTCAAGTTGCTCATTGGCAAGTAATCATATAAACTTCGACGGGGGGAACCACGGAACTGGGGAAATTGCTGTGCGGGGTAAAACACATCCATCTTATTAGGTGGGGGCATTGTCACTGCTGTCTATACTCTTGGCTTGGTAGATATCCCTTTCTTAGCACTTTTATTGTCTTTAATTCACTCACTCTTAGCATTGCCTTTGTATTGTCTCATAGCCCAAAGGAGCATCATTGTTCAGCGCTGCTAACTAACTATGTGGCCCCACTCCCCCGCCATTCCACCAACAACCTTGTTTGCCAGCTATGTAGACTTACATTGAGATGTTCCAACTCGTAGCTCTACACAACATCAGTTATGGGCTTGAGAAGTATTGTAGTACAATTGAAAACTTTCGAATAATCTGCATTGTGTATCTAGATCTAATGACCAAAGCAAACAGCAGAACTCGACAATCGATTCGTGGTATCATGAAGCGCTTGGTATAAAAAAAAGTATGTAAAGTTGCGCAGGTACACCCATTGCAACTGGGAAGAGTTATACAGGGACCGCAGTGCGACCTTGCATATTCCACCCAGAAAGAACCTTCATGTAGGTATGTAGACCAGCGAGGACGGTCATGATGCGATAATGTATTTAAGCGGAGCCAGCGAACTTGGTCTCGTAGTCGGAGATGGCCTGGACCTTGGCGGCGGAGGCGCTCTTGGGGTCGAAGCGGTAGTTGAGCCAGTCGAGGGCGAGCTTCTTGGCGAGCTCGACACCAATGACGCGCTGGCCCATGCAGAGGACCTGGGCGTCGTTGCTCAGGATGGAGCGCTCGACGGAGAAGGGGTCGTGGGCAGTGACGGCACGGATGCCGGGCACCTTGTTGGCAGCGATAGCGACACCGAGACCGGTACCGCAGATGAAGAGACCGCGGTCAGCCTTGCCAGCCTTGATCTGCTGGGCACCCTCAACAGCGGGGTGAGGGTAAGCGGTCTTGTCGTCAGAGGAGTTGACACCAACGTCAGATACAGAGGCGACGAGGGGGCTCTTCTCCAGAACGGCCTTGATGGCATCCTTGTAGGGGACACCGGCCTCGTCGCAGGCCATGACGATACGGAGGGGCTGAGCAGACATGATGGATGATAAGATGGGTTGAGATCGGGATTAGATCTGGGAGATAAGAAGGTAAGGTGAGATGAGGAATTGGAATTGGAATTGTTTGGATTTCAGCTGCACAAAGCCAGGGCCATCAAGGGGCCCTTTTTATACCTGGGGGATTCTCATCGCTTCCATGCAACGCATTACCTCCGGAGAGTGGAGAACGGGTTGATGGAACCAATCCTTGCTGTCTGGGATGTACCATGCCGGGTTCCAGTCCCACTCGATGCGAATGATGGGCAACATGGAGAGTATCTCATTCATGGTAGGGGGGAGGAGAGTCTGCCCCGCCATAGCGTCATGGCCGGGGAATGAGGGGATGTGAGTGGGTGGAGATGGGCGAGTCGCCCAAAACCGGATGGTTTAGGTACCGCGCATACATGGGGCGGTACACGGTATTACCCAGATTACCATCATGAGCATCGCCAGTTTGCAAGGTGAATTGTGAATGTGAATGTGAACGTGAAGATGAAGATGAATGAGCTTGTGGCTGGACAATTGCATGAGACCGACTTAATTGAGTTGCTGCAGTGAACAAGGCCAACAAGCCATCGATGTCACTGGCACCAGTTGCCGCCCTTCAGATTGGCATTGACCAGCCTCAACTTTCCCGAGGCGCTAGGACCGTGCCACCCAGCAAAGGCAAAGAGGGGTCTAGGGCCTTGGAAGTTCCGGGATGAAGCCATCTGGGTTACGCTTGACTTGCCTGGAATGGTATCTAGGCAACCAAGCCGATATTACCCCTTGTCATCTTGGAAGTAAAAGAAGGATAGATCTATACTATCCCATATACATACTACAATACACTGATGGCTATTCTGATAGAGAAGATCACCACCATCACTACTAGATGTATAAACACACTACTCTGTCTGCTAATCGCAAATCCCCCATTCCCCCACCCCCGGAAGCCAGCCCATTCGCACGCAAGTCTCCAGTTTCATCGGTTCTTCCCATTTCACCTGCGTCCCCCACTGGCACTGCCTACAGACGACTCCACCGAACGTTGGCTCGAGCATCCCCGCTAGAGAAACCTACTCTACATGGCACGGTCGTGTGTCCTCCGGAGGAATCATGGACAGTTTTGATATGCAAGTCGGAGATCCGTAGGTGTTTTGACTGGTGAGCCAAAGAGTCTCAAATACAGTACGGAGTATTGCGCAGGTCTGGCCAGAGTGTTGTTTGTATGCGCGAATAGTCTCAGTTTCTGCCCGCAACCGGTTTTATCCTCAATCCCGACTCCCCCACCCTGATTTCCGTTTCTTCCTTTCTGGTCCCTACGTAACGCTTCCCAGTTACTCTGCCAGAAAGTTTGGTCCCATTCAACTACTCTTAACCAATTACCAACAATTAGTACCTGTCCTTCCATATCTCTAGGCTACCATCTCCACAATGTTCAACTTGGCCCCGGCCGTTCGATGATTTCCTTCTGATCTCAACGCGCCGTGACATCATTCGATACGATCCAGCCTAGTGAGCAGGGAACGGTCCTCGCCGTGGTGTGTGCGGCCAGGCCGGCCGCTAATGCGCGTGCGGGATGGCGCTGACGCTGGCGCCTCTTCCAGCTATGAGGCCACAGAAAATATCTCAACTTTTGCACCCTCCCATTGTCCTCAGGACACTTGTTCTCTTCTCCTTCCGCGCTCCGAATTGAACTGGAGGACACCCGTGCACCATCCTGTCTGTTCTCCTGACCGGATCTGCGGAGAACTCACTCAATTGAATCTTCCCAACTGATTGTCACTCTCCCTCACTCACCATCACACAGTATTGCACTTCACTGTATCATAGCACCATTCACAATTTACGTGATACTAGGAGAAGGTCTCCTCTCAGTGAATACTTATTGAATCCCTTAGGTTAGCATCCACCGGGCATGCAGATTACAAAAAGATCCTTCGGTCTCAGAACGGCGAAAGACCCCCCTGGTTGTCCTCCTCGGTGTCCTTTTCCTGGCCATCTGTCCCTGGATGTACATCACCAGAGGTTTAGAGAGAAATCTCCCAGTTATCGCCACATCTTTCCCCGCCATTATCCTCGCTCGACATTCACGAACATTACCACAGGAACACGACACAGGCTGACAGAGCAAAGCTACCAACAGAGTACTCCTAGATCGATTCGCATCTACAAGGACACCCGCGAGGCAGAGATGCACCTTGGCGCCGCGGCCCAAGTGAAAACTTTCATACACACCACCTGCCATACTCCAAAAAAATCATGAATGATGGCTACTATCACAGGTTAGGCACATCTCCTGATCTGATCTGACTTGGTATTATGGTTTCGCATCATACACCATACCGTCACCGTTATACACCAGCGTACCAACTTCATCTCCACGGGCCGGGTCTAGACAAGGGCGCCAGATTTCTCAACACCTGCATGCGACAGAATTATTGGAACCAAAATACTCAATTTGTGGGTCGAAAAAGGGGAGTCGCGACGAGGCCGAGAAAGGCAGACTCAAAGCCTGACGAAGCCGAACATTCGAGCTCACGGGAAACCTATCTGGGGGATCCCGTTGCCGATGGGTCCCTCTTCTCCACCAATTCGATGTCCATACATCAGAATGGAGTCGTTGATGGAGAAACGACTGGAGAAGTGGGCTGGATTGTTTAATCCACACCCCATCACTTTTTCCCCCACGACCTTCTCGAGCCCCGCCCTGTCACGCGGTCGATCAGAGATTTGGCTCCCAAGGAAGCTCTAAAAGCCATTTTTAGATCGGGGTTACCCCGATGGATTTTTTCTGCTAACCTTTTTTTTTTTTTTTTTTTTTTTTTTTTTTGCACTCAATTTTTTGCAAGCCCTTTCTTCGTTCTAACGCGAGAATCATCTGGTGTATCGGATTGGAACGTCAACTTCCCATGGAGGGGCAGAGGGTCCGAGTCCACAGTGGACTCGTTGACTCCGTTTATTTTCCCCATTGCACTGATCGAGTAACCCGAGCTCGGGGTGATGAGCGATCTGTTTGGTTCATACGGCTTTGCCCAAGTGGGCAGGAATTGGCCTTGGAATTCGTAGAGCTGGTGGCTGAGCGTACTCTGGGACCTGGGACCGCCTTTACCCGGGCCTCGTCTCGAGCGTTGGGTATCGGACTAGAGACTCGGCCCGCAGCCGAATTGTTCGACACGATGGACAACATGAAAAGAAAACATCCAACCTTGTCCGAAATCATGGAGTTCCTATGAGATGAATCCATAGCCATGATACAACAATTAACAAGCAGGAATGGTGATGATAAGAGCAGAGAAGAAGCAAAAAAAAAAAAACAACTCAAAACAACTTGAATTTACTCGTGAATGCTGAAAATGAATATTCCCTATCATATGCTATGTACAAACTTAACTATCCAATCTATTGCGTTTTTCTTCTTTCAAGAACTTGCAGCTCTCCTCACACCGCTTCATTTCCTTTGCAGTTCCTCACGCAGCTCCTGCTTCACCCGTGTCACGGTTCCGATACCGCCATACACTACACCAGTATACATCATTGCGACCGAAGCGCCTGCATCGAGAGCCGCGCGAGCCTGCTGGCCATTGGTAATACCACCGGAAGCGAAAATCACCTTTCGAGCTTGTTGCTCAGCAGCGGGCGCAGAAACCTGCTCGGCATCGGCAGACTTCTCGACTGCCTCAGTCTGAGACGGAGGTCCCTGGTCGAGCATGGCGCGGTAGCGGGCAATCAAAGGAACGGACCGATCGAAGAGCTGCGGGCCAGAGTAGCCGCCAGTTTCCTTGAGCGTCTTTTGCTCTTTCTCTGGGAGAGCGAAGCCCTTGGGACGCGGATCGGGTCGGCGGTTAGTAGTGTTACCGACGATGACGCCGTCCACACCGGAGTTCCAGACTGCCTCACAGATACCGGAGAGCTGCTCGTCCGAGTCTTCGTCGGGGCTCACCTTGACCATAACACGGGGCTTGGTCTTGCGCTCGACATTCTGGGCTGCTCCCACGACAGCAGTCAGGATGGCGGTAAGCGGCGCAGCAGCTTGCAGATCGCGGAGACCGGGGGTGTTAGGGCTGGAGACATTCACGACGAGGATGTCGGCGTACTTGGCGACACGGTCGACGCAGTAGACGTAGTCACGCTTGATGGCGTCGATGTCGCCATCGGGCGTGAGCTTATTCTTGGCCACCTGCACGGCCAGAAGCTTGCCCGGGATCAGACTGCCGGGGGGCACATTGGCTTCTCCATCCAGGACGCGCTGTGCGGACTCTTCGTGCGCGCCGAGACCGGCGGCGTAGGCAAAGTCCTGCACGCGCTGCTTCAGAACCTCGGCCATGTGGTCGGCACCGAGAGAGTTCAGGCCGTAGCGGTTGATCATGGCATTTTGCGAGGGGAGACGGAAGACACGCGGCTTAGGGTTTCCCTCTTGTGGGAGAGGAGTAGTACCGCCGACCTCTACAACACCCGAGCCAATGTCGAACAGCACGTCTGGGATGTCGGCATGCTTGTCCAGACCGGCAGAGATACCGATGGGGTTGTTGATCTTGTAGCCGAAAACCTAAACGAAGATTGCTTTAGCATGTCAATCCATGCTCTCCTGGTATAGGAAACCCTCACCTCAGTAGCCAACGCCCCATCACGGTCTTGGTCACCTCGCTCTCGGGGGTGCAGACCAAAACGATAGAGCTGCTTCAGCACATCAACACCAACGTGATGCGCCTCTTCAGCGTCTGGGTAGATGTATCGCATAAGAGGAACAACAGCATAACGGTGAGCGCTAGCCCGCGTATCGGTTCCGTAGATGTATCCAACCAACAAGGCCAGAGCCAACGAGGTTCCATAAAGACCCTTCCTAGAGCCGCGAGCCGCCTTCTTGGGGATCTCCTTAGGCGCTTCCTTGGCAGCTTCCTTAGCAGCCTCCTTCACAGTCTCAGCAGCGGGAGCCGATTCCGACGCATATCGCAAGACGCCGGGGACACGATCGGCCCGTTTCTGCAGCAAACCCGGCCGTTGACACCAGCGGGATGCGGGGAGTGAGCGAGCCCGAAGGCTGGTCCTCCACGCGATCGAAGCGGAACTCGACGTCATTTGGACTGTGCGGTGGATTGGTGCTTAATTGGCCTTCCTCACCAGGTGCGCACCGGATTGGACCTGTTGCAAGTGGGCTGGTTAGTTTCTCGGACCTTAGATTCACAGTGCAAGGAGCCGAAGCTCGAGGTGGGAGGGACAATTATCAAAGCGTAGCTGATGAGGTACTCTTCAACCTCCCACCGGGAAGAATTGACCAACAACCGGGGCACAACTTACTGCAACTGGCTTGATCCGAGGTTCTACAACGCCCTTGCAGATCCGAAGATTGAACGGAATCGGGTGCTCCCAGGGCGGTGAGCAGCGAACTACTTGATGTGGGGAATTCCTCAATTATAATATACTATGTAGTATATCTATGCATAGTTAATTAGTTACTAGTATATCTAGTAGTAATCAAGTAAGCTAAAGCACATTCCAGAGCGCGCGCCCCCTAAACGCGAAAACAGGGCGGAGAACTTGGAAAAGCACATTATGTAGAACAGTTCATGTATGATAGATATATATTCAAAGCATTTCTCCCAGGATTTCCAACTTGAAGTTCAACCTTGAACTTCGCAAATTTTGTATTTCATCCACTCAGGCTAGATACCCATTTCCGTATTCTCTTGAGTCTTCTACTAGTAGTATATGGCTTGGTATTTACAGTTCGGATCTCGGGTATCCATCCAAATCAATTTTCCGAAGTCAAGAAAGAAGCGGCAGTTTTGGTGGAAACGGGCCATCGCAATTTCAAAGTATTCATACTCCCTTTTGGTTATACACAGTATGTAAAGAGTGGCTAAACGCTTAACCAAACTTTCTCGGTGTTTGCGCTTGCGCGGTCTGATCCTCTGAGAATATGCGGGGAGCTCGCGAGTCGGCACCCAAACTTCCGAGTCAGAAGCTGTTCCAACCGAAAAGCGGGAAGACAGTGTTTCTGTCGTGTTCAGCAAGCCCTGTGCACACTAGAAGACCGAGGGGTATGTCTGACAGATAAAAACTGAACGGCTAGGCAATTAGGACTTGTCTATAACGCGACTTCTGAAAGCTCTATACTAAGCATTGGTACGGAAATGGGCGCCATTTTCATGAACAAAGTGTATTTCAGGTGTTGCTCTGATGGGGCAATTGAGGATTCGCTCCGAGTTAGCACCCATGGTCATCATGATGTTCGAGTCTTTTTGAAGTATAGAAATATTAATCGACCCATAGCAAGGGAAATTTGGCTGGGAATACATTAAGAAGATACGTCTTTCCATTCGGGTGAGACCCAGAGCCGCTCATGATGCAAAAACTGAATGTTAAGGGAGAATCTTCAGCCACTTTAAATTGCTGTAAGATCTCTTTGCACCGGTACCTACTAGTATGGTGTCAATCCTCACTCCACAATACAGAGATAGTGATGATTATACCGACCAACTACTAAATATATTGGCGAAATTGGAGTCCATGTACGTGTGGAGGTACAAACATTCCCTACTTAACAGGCAACTCAAGACAAGAATGACCTGGACTGCCCTCGGTATGGCATCATAAGTATCCTTGGCTCCTTGCGCATTTTATCATTGAAGATTGATAGCCATCCATGGCATCGGATCAAATTCTCCCTTGGTTTATCCGTCGCCTCACGGGGCAAACTTCTAGACGTGAATGAAACCAGAACTATAAGTTCAAGCCTTGACTCATGACCTGTGAACTACCTTCATGGGTCTGAGTTGTAGACCTGAACTAGAGTTTGACTTCTGGTTAGATAAAGCACTCTAGACTGTTCGATCAATCTACTGATTCAGAACAATTGAATTTAAGAAGAGCTTACTACGGCTCCAGTCTGGAAGAGCGCTATATAGGCAATCCAAGACTTCAAACATTCGAAGTGCTTTAACTTTAAAAATTATCTCACGGTGGTAGATTGCACATGTGAGCAGTCAGATACTTTCCATCCTCATCTCTTATTATCCACATGCAACGATTATGTCCCGAAGAGCGTGTAGCTGTTGTGGTTCATATAATGGATTGCCTCGGCACGCCAGGTATCTGCCTCAACTTGTGCTAGCCCAGGTAAAGTTGAGAGGAACCGTAAATTAAAGGCATAGCCTTCTAAGGCATCACTTGCATTCTTTGCATATAGAGGCCATTCAGGAATAGAGTGCCCATTCTTACTGATGACCCCGTGCCCGTTTGGGTGAAGATCATGTACAAAGGAGATCCACATGCGACCTGTGCGAAAGTGTCAGTTATGAAAAAAGCGGCCAATTTCCCAAAGCATACTTTTCAAGGAGAGTTCAGGAAACAGTGAAAGGATGAGGCGAAGGGGAGCCTTACTCATGAGTCGAGCGAGGGCGTAGAAATCGCTGTTCATACCAGCAAACTCACTCCCAGCCGGGTACCAGGGTGCGATATAGCCATTATTAACTTCATTATCCTGTACTAGAGCCACTTCGGTGAAATGAGTTGTACCAGTAGTATCTGGAAGCCCTCCGAGGGGCCATTGGTTAAAGTGATAGGTGTAGACAGGAGTTCCATGTTTAGACCACATTTGAGCTGAAAAACGGCGGCCACGGTGGATCATGAAGTCCCCAGCAAAAGTGGCCATACGTGAATATTGGGACCCAAAAGTTGCATTAAGACGACCATGGTGAGAGTGTGGGACGCCAATGGCAGGGATGTCAGGGTATAGAGCGGAGAGGGCAGCCAGGGCCTCTATCGAGGCTGTAGTGTTCTGGATAGAATGATTGACATAAGTGAGGAATGACATATAGTTTGGATAAGCAACAGTTGGCAAGGCGCCAATGTAAGACGGAGAGCCGACAAAATCGGTGCCTTCATCCGTGTTGCTTCCAGTCAACAGTGGCACTTTAACAAATCGACCATCCCGTAGCTGCGCTGAGCTATATGTCTCTGTAAAATCCCCGTCGGTGATGGGAAAAAACGTTCCGCCTGAGGCGTTAACTGCGCGGGAGAAGTTGGCGGAACTAACACCTCGTAAGCAGGCCAGGGAGTCCGAGGCAGTTGAGCAAGCGGTTAAACTGAGAATCGATTCCCAGGTCTGGAGCTGAGTAGCGTTGGAAGGGGATTGGAAGGCAAGAGGGCCACCACTATCAGCAATAGCAGCGCGAAACAGCGAATCATTGCGTCCGCCGTATGCGAGTAATTGCGATCCAACACTACCTGCACCGGCAGATTGGCCCCATATTGTTACCTTGGATTTGTCCCCGCCAAAACCCTCAATATTTTCCTACTCTTGAATTAAGCGACTGCTATGCCATTTCCCAGCTAGGGTAGACCTACTTGAATCCAATGAAGTGCAAGGCGCTGATCCCGGAGACCGAGGTTGGTCAGGCCCTGCTCTTGAATTACAGGGCCACCCAGGAAGCCAAACCCATTGAGACGGTAATTAATTGCCACTGCAATAATCGGTTTGCCCATTTTGACCGAGTTGTTCACAATAAATGTCAGGTTATACCTGGGATCACTATTGCTGCCCTGTGTGTAACCTCCTCTGACATATTGATAGAGGTTAGACGAGGTTTCACGAGCGCTAGAACGAACTTGAAAAGACTTACCCGTATATCCATACCAGCACAGGCAGCTTCTGATTTTCGTAGTTGGATGGTCGGTACACATTAAGAGTCAGGCAATCCTCAGAGATTACACGATCAATCGTCGCTGCCTGAGTTTGGAACGCTCGTTTGGCTTTGAAAATAAAATATGATATAAAACTAACGTACCTGAAACTGAATACATGCTGGTTGTAAATTTGTGGCATTGCGTGGGTCATAGAAAGACGAGTTAAGAGAGACTGGCGGTGCCAGGCGTAAGTTCCCGATAGGTGGCTGAGCAAATGGAACACCTAGAAAATATTCGATATTATAGTGATCGTTACGAACGCCGAAATATGTACCGTTCCGAGCCTTCGCCGTTGGCGGGTGCGCTTGTTGGATTGTTGCTGCGTCAACTGGAAAGAGATAACAACACAGTAGTGTTGCCAATACAATTCGGAAAACAGCATAAGCCATGATTCATTGAGAACTATGTAAACTTAAACGACCTTTTGCTGTGGGAGATATAATCGCGATGCAACTTGAAGGCTGCTAGTGGCGAGGCTCACAATTTATAGCTTCGTATCGCCAGGGGTAAACGATTCTCCTGGTAAACTACATATGGGCTTGTCTTTACCCGCACCGTCATTTCTCGGCTGGAATAAACTGCCTGGAGTGGACAGTTAGCAAGCGACGTTGAAATGCGGGGGAGAAATGCGGGGAGGAAGCGATTGTTATGGCAGGAGATTTGCCGATGTGGGGTGGCTTAATCTATACTACACGCCCAGGCGTACCATTCAATCATCCGAGTCCAGTGCTGCCAGTGTTTTTTGACCACAGCCACAAAATTGAATTGCCAGGTGTGTAATCTGCCATATTGTGGAACACGCAGCGGGAAAGGTGAACTCCCTAAGTAAGCTGAACTTCCCGAGTGCTGTTCAGAATTGCATAGGATGCAAGTGTCGTACTCGTCCCACAGCCTTCGAATGATCCGAATGATCCCCTTGTGCGCAAATGTATCTTGCCCTCTTAGCTACTAAAGATTATTTAAGGTTAAAGGTTGTTTTTGGTTCAAAGAAGAAATGTGGATTGTTTCATTATAGATCATGCCTCTGGAATTCAATTCAAGAAGAGCTAAAACCTCTATTCGTTCGACCACTCAGGCTTCTTCTTCTCCGCGAAGGCGGTCATACCTGTGAAATATATTAGAAGGCTTCATTTCAAAGTATGGCGACCATAAGCCAGGGTGGATCAATGGATACTTACCAATCTTTTGGTCCTTGCTCCCAAACAAAGAATGGAACAGTCGCCGCTCATACTCGACACCCTCGCGCAGCGACAACTCTTGACTCTTGTTGACGACCTCCTTGCCAGCAATAACAGACACACGGCCGTAGCCAGCGATAGTCTCAGCGGTCTTGAGAGCAGTTGCCAGCAGCTCCTCCTTCCCACCGTCAACCACCTGCGCCGCAAGACCCCATTCACCAGCTTCCTTGCCACTGAAGTTCTTGCCGGTTAGAATAAGCTCCATTGCCTTGCTCTTACCGACAGCCCGGGTGAGACGCTGCGAGCCACCGGCGCCGGGAATAGTGCCAAGCTTGATCTCCGGTTGTCCGAAGGTCGCATTAGAGGTGCAGTAGAGGATGTCGCACATCATTGCCAGCTCGCAGCCGCCACCAAGGGCGTATCCAGAAACAGCAGCAATGACAGGCTTGCGGATTGAGTTAGCGAGGTGGGACCAGGGGGCAATGAAGTTGTCCGAGTAGGCAGCGGAGAAGCTAAGAGGAGCCATTTCCTTGATGTCGGCACCGGCTAGTTTATGTCAGTTGATGATACTCAGGGCAAGTAATCTTAAATCAGGTATTTCCCTACCAGCGAACGCCTTCTCGCTTCCCGTGATGATAATCGCGCCGATATCCTTGTCGTTGTCATACTTGCTTAACGCATCGTTAAGCTCCTTGAAGAGCGGGCTGCACAGAGCATTCAAAGCTTTCGGGCGGTTCAGGGTAACTATAAAGAGTCAGCTTGCTCTATATCCATGAATGATACGCTGGGAAGCTCCTACTGAGGCCAACTCCGGGCTTGGGAACCTCGGTCAAGATATGCTCATAGCTTGGACCAGAAGAATACGGGCGCACTCGAGCCAGGTAGGAGCTCAAAGGAACAGCAGTCCGAGAAGTGGCCAAACGGGCACAGCGGCGAGCAAACATGATGATTTAAGGAAGGCAATTGACAATTGGGATCGAGTCAGCCAGCAGTGTCAGGGAGTTGTTTTGTCCGCCAGGAGACTATGATGTATTGAACCCTCTCCCCCCCCCGCAACCGAGAAAGCGCCGAAGTTAACCGTCCCGAGGCCCCATGTGGCTGACTGAGCAGAACTGAGTCAGCCACACACAGCCACAGTTTCCATGAGAATGGGCCACTCGAGGCTGTGCACATCACGTGCCAGACGGGAGCGGTGCAGGCCGATCATCTGCAAGCTGATTGGTGGAGGGCCAAGGGACACTTTGCTCCTGTTCTGTTTTCCAGAACAAGCGACTGCATTCAGCACTGCGATCTGCGACTTGCTGGCGTTAACGCTCTTGTCCCCTACTTCACCTTTCTCCTCCTACATCTAATTCACCATGGATGTCCCCGAACCCGACCAGTCGCCCTTCACGGCTGTCTCAGCCCATACCTCCAAACTGACCAGAGTGAGTGCTTTCCCTCCATGAGGGGGCCCGGCCGGCGCAATCGCTCTTCTTTGCACCGGGCCACCAGCTTGTTCCACCTGTCTGTTTCAGGCTGACCCCATTCGTTCCAGCACTATCAAGCCTATCTCGATGCCTCGACTCCTTACACTACATATCGCTGGGTTGGAACCGGTGTTCTCCTTATCATCTTCTTTCTCCGCATCGTGTTTGCGCAAGGATGGTACATCAGTACGTGTCGTCTCTTTAGTCCAGCCTTCAATTGCGAGAAATCGCGACCCTTCAAACCCCAAATTCAAATTCAAAATACAAATGCTTTTGAAGAAACAATGAAAAGCAATGATGCAGACGAAACTGCAGAAGAAGAAACAAAACAAAAGAAGGCAAACCCAAGAAGAATCACCAGAATCTAACAATCCTCAACTAGTCGCCTACACTCTCGGCATCTACCTCCTGAACCTCTTCCTCGCCTTCCTCACCCCCAAGTTCGACCCCTCCCTAACCCAGGATGAAGGCCTGGAAGACGGCGATGCCGGCTCCCCCAGCCTGCCCACCAAGCGGGACGAAGAATTCCGACCCTTCATCCGACGCCTGCCCGAATTCAAGTTCTGGCACGCCGCCACCCGCGCCATCGCCATCGGCTTCGTGTGCAGCTTCTTCGCCATCTTCGATATCCCCGTTTTCTGGCCCGTTCTGGTGGTCTACTGGATCATCCTGTTCGTCTTGACCATGCGCCGCCAGATTCAGCACATGATCAAGTACCGCTACGTGCCTTTCTCCTTTGGCAAGACCCGCTATGGCCGTTCATGAAATATCTCCATCCACCCCCTTTTTCCCCACCTTTTTCTTCTTCCGCCCGTTCCCCATGTCCCCTCTTGACTCGATTATACAGGAGGGCGCGTGTGAGAGAATGAGAGCTGTGAATGTCAATGTTGTATGTGTCTCGCGCCCGCCATGGATAGATATGATTTCAGCGAAACAAAAAGCCAGAGATGGCCCGGGAGAACAAATCGAATGTCTGCGACGGATTTTTATTTTGAATTGGTCTCATTTGAGGGATTTCTGCCGCCTCCCCTCTGGCTGTAATTGTCCTGTGTTTTAGAGGGCGCTTTCTCCTTTCTGTTTTTTGTCTTCTTAGCTTTCATCTTGGCTTTGGTTTCTACTGTGAAATATCATTAAATTTGGAGCTGGGTTTACCGGCTCTCAATATCTTTCCCCGACAAATCGTCGCAAGTTCTGTCCACTAGGCCCCTGTACCCCGGCTACATTCAAGTAAGGCACGCTGGGAAATTACAAATTATATATACCAAGATTTATCTCAATTTGTACTTCACTCGCTTTTCTTTGCTCATCGAATACAACTTGAAGTTGACGACATTCAAAAATATCAAGATCCGTAATATCAACACCACCTCAGCCAATATATACACCATACACCTCATCAATCATACTTTATGTGCCGTAAAGATAGTAAGTCGCATGTAACCACCAGAAAGAAGGTTGTTAGGAAGGAAAATGAGTCATGAAAATAGGTATCTAAAAAGAATAAAAAGTGATGTCCTCAAAGTTGCAGGTCTTCCACGCTGGTCGATCTCTTCGCTCCGACAGCACTGTCGGGTAGTGACAATGCAGAAATTGTCCTTCCATTTTTAGGACGGACGACGTCCTCATTTTTGGTGCAAATCCAGGTAGAAGCATACATATTCACACTGTTTTTATTAGTTTTGACACCGCAATTAATTCATTAGGAGAAAACTTACCGGTCAATGCAGGTGCCAGGGAAACGAGCTCCCACCCTACGAGCCGTGAATCCATTGTCCTCGAAGTGCTTGATGTACCAGGGGTCGATACTAGCAGATCGGAGGAGAATTCGGCCTCCTTTCTTCAAGGCGTGGTTGAGACGACGGGCCTGAGCGGGAGCGGCGTCTTCGGTAGGATCGAACCAGTCCATTGAATCCATGACCTGTGATAAATCAGTACCATTGATAGTTGAGCTTAGGGATCTTTTTACTTACCACGGCAATGGTCAATGTACCAGGTGTGATACGGTTGATAACTTCGTTGATCTCGTCGGTGTGGATGCGTAGCCCATCAAAGGCACCAGGTGTAGAGAGCTTAACATGTGCCTGGGGTGATAGGTACGTAGGATGGCATCTAGAAACAGAATCAGTCTTGTTCAAAACACTTTTAATCTTGTTTAGATGGACTTTCTTACCGTCGCGAAAATTTTCCTTGCATGCACAGGTAGTAGAAGTAGTTGTCGTTGCTGATCATCGTGTCCTTTACCACAGGGTCGAGGGTGTTCACCACGTATTCCCAAATAGATTGACCACTAATATCTTTTCCTTGTTTCATATCCGAAGTCAAGCCATTGCGGCGGAAGTAATCATCAACAATCATGTTGCGCTGGTTGCGAGGCACACCGGCTGCCTTCCAGGCAAACCACTCCGTGCTCACAATAGCCCAGTTCAATGGCTTGCTTAGAAGGACTCGGCGGAGGCGTGGCCAGATAGCACGCTGCTCATTCAGAGTCTGGGCCTCACACATCTTGGTCACTTCCCCTTGTAGTCCGAAGACATTGAACAGCCACCGCACCATACGAATCGCGTGACGGGAGCCGCCAGTCTCGTAAAGGCCATACCCAGAAGTGGACGTGAAGATATGTGTGTGCTCCAACCAGTACTGGAAAGCCTGACTAGACAGGTGAGGGCTCAGCTTGGAAATGAGCAACTCACGGAACTGTGGGTGTTTGCCCTCGCCAAAAATCTTCCACATGTCACGATGACCAAGTGCACTGTAACTAGCCACCTTCAGCTCAAGTAGATGGTTTTGGTTTGGGTTCAGGTCCACCGCGTGTACACGACGAGGGTTCTTCTGAAGATAGTCCAAGATGTTATCTCCGGCACTAGTGATGGCCAAGATCACATCGTCAGGCCCGATGTTCAGTAGTCGGTGGTCCACACGAGGATCTTCCCATGTGAATGCATAAATGTACTCGTTTTGGAACTGTGTGTGTTTCGGTAGCATGTCGTTATAGTGAATCCGATAATGGTGATTTTGATAGAAAGAGCATGGGAGAGGGAGATTGGCACTGAGGTTTACCACAGCAGATTCGTATGCTTTGGACCGAATCTCGCTTGTGCTCTTTTGAACAGCCTGGTTCATCTCACTCTGGTGGTTGGCAGGGTGCAAGTAGGGCGATTCGGTAAACGATGCATCCAGCTTTTCGATGGTGGTTTGGCTGGACCGGGTAGAAGCGAATTCCTTAGGACAGCCGACAAAGATGTAGTAAGGAATGCCACCCAAGAGGTAGTTACGCTCGCTGGCCGAGATAACCGTTCCGAATTTGTACTCAAGATAGTCCCGGCGAGCAGCTTCCAGGTTGACCCGGTCAAAGTCAAACCACGCACGCCAGAAGACTCGACCGAGCCAGTTGACGTGACGATTGAACGCACCGCCAATATAATTCCGTGAAGAGACGTCGACGATGCTTTGAACTATCGTTGGGTAAGCTACTGTGATGAATTCGTTCTGGTAGCTACTTACCATAGAAGTCACACACTCCGAGCAAGCCTGTTGGCTTCAAGCGTGAGGTGAGGGAGTCGACAACGCTGTAGTAGTCTGAGAGTGATATGAGTAAGAATGTCCTCGGAACAGCCAAGCAAGCTCTATAGATCTTACCTGGAATCATAGAAAGACTGTAGCTCATGGTGATCATATCGGCGCGATCCGTCGTAGCATCAGCAGAACGGGGATCAATCTGCTTCTCTGGGAGACGGAATGATCGTGCATCCTGGCACAAAACCGTGACATTTTTCCACCCTAGACGCTGGAAACGCTCACGGGCAACATCACAGAGGGACGGCGAAAGATCAACGAGGTAGACGTGGTCGAAGAATCTCTCCACTGGAAGGAAGGCGGACATAGCTTCAATATTGTAGCTGTGGATTATTCATTAGTGTATCTGCCTGTGAGCTGGTACTGCCGTAGTTTTTTGATATAAAACTCACCCTGTACCTCCACCAATCTGTTCGAGCTGTCAGCCTGTACCCCCAATATTTGTGCTAGGACAATACTTACATCCACCCACACAGCCTTTCCAGCCTTGATTTCCTTGCTCTCCACTTTGTGCTTCAATTGGGCCGCGATGAGGCCCAGCATATCCTCACGGCCACGGAGTAGTCGACGACGTGTAGCATCGTAGACACTAGCCTAGAGAAAAAAAATACATAATGGGTTACCACTAGCATGGCACTCGGTCGCCTTGAAATTGATGCTCACCTGGGTCTTATAGAAGCTTTCAAGCGCACCCTGTTGGTCCTCAGCCTGTTTATCGTGCGGTTTGAGGAAACAGTTCCAGATGAACTTGAGGTAGGTGAAGATGCCATGGTCGAGATCGATCTTGACCTGCTGGAAAGAGACGAAGAGAACTAGGGCAACCAAGGCAAAGACGAGGAACGCCGCCCCGGCGATGTAGACGTGTAACCAGTCCATTGAGGGACTTGAGGGGGAAATGCGAACTCTCTTTTCTGTCTTTGTCTTTTCAAGAGGGAGAATAGAGAAAGAGGGGGAGGGGGAGGGGCGGAATGCACGAGGGAAAATTGATATTTCATATATTGGACAGACTCTCAGAGTAGCAGCACCGCCATAGTTCCGATCGTCCTCCCAGAGTGCTGCACTGCTGCACTACTGCATGGTTGGATGGAGCCTACAGGTGGCACCCCCATTGCGGGCAGATGAGGGGCAGCGTGCATCAGGTCCTATCAGGGCAACACATGGGTGGGGAGTTTGCGATATCAGGAGGCGCGAAGATGAGGGAGATTTGTAGCTGGAACTTGCACTCGGGGGCAATATAATATACAGGGGCGAGGTACCCAGTACATAGGATTGGATTATAGTGGGCATTTGGCCTCCACTTAGTGGAGGCTTTCAGCAGATCACGAAAACAGTCTCAAAGGAGGATCCCAGACATCGAGTTAAAGAGGAGTTACAAACCAACTTTAAGGGCATTTGACTTCGGCTGCCCGCGTTAGTCGCGCTGCGGGCCACTCACAGGCACCGGGGACGCCCGTGGGGGCTCATCGGGTCGCTGATTGGCACCCACGAGGGTCCCTTGCTTGGCCCTATCAGCGAGGCGATCGACGGCACATTCGACCTTCCCCGGGTTTGAATGGAATTCCGCGCTGTTGGGGCCTCTCAGTAGATCGACCCGATGCGGTTGAGCCATCCATGAAAAAGCTAACAATAGATGACCCTAAGGGTGTCTATATCAGCCGGATGAGAACGGGAGATCCTCAACTTGTGATTCGAATATCCTATGGAGAGCCATGGGATGAATTGAATGAGATAATGATATGCGTAATTACAATAATGATAAGGGGAATCATCAATCAACATCGGGAATTTGGGACTGGATATTACAGTTGTCCGATTTTCCCCTCTCCCAATTTAATTCGCGGTAATGTGCACATTCCTGAATCGCCCTCCACCGTCTCGGCCAAACAGCCCCGCCATGCCTTGTCCGAAATCGTTGTCCATGTCGGAACTATGGCCGATGGCAATATTCTGTTCATAAGCATTGGGCATATCCACCTCTTCATCTTCTTCGGGAGACTGTGCGGCCATGATCACCAAGTCTCCACTAGACCGATAGCCCAAGGTCAAACGATACCATTTGTTGACTTCAACAGGCCAGGGTATTTGTGCAGAAAACAAAATGGTTGAGTCGTTGCCTTCTTGAGTAACTATTGCCGTACCCGTGGAAGTATCGAGGGTGAAAGTAAACCCTTGCACCGAATTGAAATGAGAGCTAGGCGATGCAGATACATGCAGCATTACCCCAACCTGCCCGGAGTTGCCAGAAACCATCACATCACTGGTGATGCTGTACACTGTCCAGCCAGTTGACCCTGTAACAGCAATGGCAACTTGGTTTTCAATGGGTGAAAACACATACTCGTTGTCAGAAACAGACCAGTCTCCCCCAAAATTTATCCAACCGGACTGGCCGTCGGCTGCAAAGGCAGACTCGTAAGGTATGACACCAATAAATGCTTCTCCTGTCCGTTCGGAGCATCTGGTCCGGTTTCCTTCGCTCGCGGGGGCGGTTAATCGGATCTTGCCATTGGATCGTACAAGAAGGTTAGGGCTGTAGTTGGAATTGCAGGTCTTAGATCCCGAGCGGACAGTCCAAGGAGCTGGAGCCCATCTCCAATGCCCCCGGCCATGTTGACTGTTTGTGAAGACGATACGGTGAGATTCAGAAACCAGGGAGTCGTTTTCAACTGCGTATACCGCATAGCTAGAGAGTATTAACTGCTTAGTTGTCGGTTCCCAGACTATAAATGGACTCGAGCCCGGATAGAGACCGTCTGTTGTTGAGACAGCGTCTCCCATATCGGATGAGTCCCAGTCCGACCCATTGCTGGATGTCTTGATATAGATCTGGCAGTGAGTGGTTCCGCAATATTCATAGCTCAAGGCGTACTCGCCATTATCCATTCTCGCGATGGCGGCCATGCCTGGCCGGTCGTGAATATTCGGACTACTCACAACAAACTGGGCATCACGCCAGGAGTCGCCTCCGTCATCAGATATGAGCCTCATCAAAACCTGGCTCTGATTACCCTGTTGTTCGTCGGAGAAAACTGCCACAAGCCTCTCTGCACTGTCCAGAAAGAGAAACGGCTCCCATATTCCATGAACAAATCCACCACGTCGCCATTCTCCCTCGGGCCTCCATGTTTTCCCATGGTCAAAGGACCGCCACAGGAAGAAGGATGTGTAACTCTCATCGGAGGAAACGAGAACGCCGACCAGAACCAGAGTACCTTCTGGATATTGACCAAGAGGTCGCGGAAACTCGAAAAGAAAGGGCTGCCAAAACCGCAAACAGGGATGCCCCAAGCCCGATTGTTGATCATTGATTGTTGCCAATGTTGTCCAAGAATCGCCTCCATCCTCACTTCCGCGGATGGGAAAACTGCCTGGGAGACCGTTTGGCTTATCACTGTCCTGACTCGTGGTGTACCAGTGCTCCCACGTCGCAAGGAGTCTGCCATTTTGATCACCAGCATGCTGGAGTTCAATCACCCGCGCGTAGACATTGGCTTCGTTGCTAAAGGGTGGATTCCATAGATATGATCCATTCGAGTCGGCGGCCACTGAATCAATTATCCCCGTGTAAAGGATCATCACTGTAAGCTGCCATGGGTGTACCAACATCTTTCGGATTTCCCACGGAGAGAGGTCAACTTGAAGTGAAATGAGTGCTGGTCTACCGGAGCTCCATCACGGAAGATATCTTCACGCTGAGGATATCTTACTTCGACAATGCCATCATGTCGATACGGCCAATGTTGCACCTGGTGGAATACTCGCCGGGCCTTCATATTCGAGCCTTGGTTGGTTTGGTGCCAAAACCCCATCGGTGCCCACAAAATAGGAAGGGGCATCCCATTGGGCTCGGACTCGGGGGTTTCAACTTAAATTCGAACCATCGGAAGGTCTTGACCAATTGATTCGGACCGAATCTTAAAGTTCAAGTTGGAATCATCCGAATCATGGAAATCCCCAGGTGCCGCAGGCTGGGGGACATATTTGGCGTACTAAGAGTAGCTTTGGAACTTTCAGGTTGAGCCTGAAATGAGCGAGACTCGAAGCCTGAGAACGAGTTTGAGAACAATTTGAAAGGCCCCTACGAAGAGTACCCATTACAAAGGACATTCCAGAAACTGACAGGGCATCCTACTAGTAGTAGCAGTAGTACCGTGACCTGACCCTTGCCTGTTCGGGTCGACAATAATGAGGCACCTGTGCACGTGCCCAGGTCACCCACCAGGTGGCAGAGAGCTTGGAAACAAATGAGAACTTGTGAAAGATCAAAGAATAGAAAAATACACCGAGAACCGACGGTAGTTCTCATGTCGGCAAAAAAAGGTCACCTCAACTTTGGCGTTATTAGTAACCTCTGACAAACTAAGTTATCGTCTGAGGTATATAATGTTGAGTCTAAGATACAATAGTGGTCATATCTGTACCAGTACCCACTCATACTAAGTCATGATCAATTCAACAGACAGCGAAGAAATTCAAGTTTATTTGTTTATTTCCAATGTTGTAGCCAGCCTCGGAACTACTATTCCTCTTCATTCCCCTCAAGGAATTTTCAAAACTACCCTGCCTTCAATCTCTGACTTCTCCAAGCGCTCCAAGACATCGTGAATCTGATCCAAGCCGAATACCTGGATATGCGCCTTCACATCGCCGGTCATTGCCATGGATAAAAGCTCATCCATCTCGGTTGCAGTACCGGCCGAATTTCCCACAATTGTGAGACCTGAAATGGCAATTAGAATAACTTGAATTGATATGAATGTATGCGGCGTAAATAGAACGGAAGAAACACAAATGAGGGTAGTTCTTACCTTTGACAATCATGTCCAGGGGGGTAGCCGGCAAATTAAACGGGACACTCGGAATCCCAACACATACCAGTGTTCCAAGTGGGCGTAACATCTGCAAGCTTTGTCCATATGCCTTTGCGCTATTAGCTGTACATACTACACCATGTGCGCCCAATCCAGAGGTCAGTGTTTTAACTGCCTCAACAATGTCAACTTCACTGAAATCAAGGAAGTGCTTGGCCCCTAGCGATAGACATAGTTCTCTTTTAGTTTCACCTCTGGGCAGTGTTAGTCGCCTGGTTAAATTAAACTTCACTGGTGATAGTTTTGGTAGTGCATACTTATCAATAGCGAGAACATTTAGGCCTTTCTTCGTTGCAATCTGCACGCCCCTTGCAATGTCAAGTCAATACCTCCTGCATGACTAGTCTTTTCGATCTTGTAGGTTTAAACCTACATATGTCCCAGACCACCTCCAGCACCAAGGATAGCGAGCCAATCACCCGGTTGAGGCTTTGTCTTCATGATTGAAGAGTACATAGCAATGCCGGCTATTAAGTATCAGTGACTTGACATGCGTAAGCAATATTTAGTAAACAAACCGCATAGCAATGGCGCTGCTAGCTCCGGAGAGAGCGTTGAAGGTATCTTTGTAACATGAAGAGCGGGGCTGACGATGTATTCTATGGCATTTCATTAGCTTCAGACAAGAAACAGATCCGGAAAATTTACGCTGAAATGTCCCAGGAACATTCTTCATCAAAGTCATGGTTGTCAGCACAAGCGGATACAGCGCAACTCTATACCTCCCGACAAATAAAACCTACGGCACCGGCATTTTTCTGACTCGGGCATGCGGTATGGTTGATTGCGCATATCTCACAGTTAAGGCATGAGCTATAAAGCCACCTGGGAATATCTCGTGGTCAATATTATAGCCGAGAACTGGGAGTCTATGAAATGCAGACCTGATGCCGACTCTCTGACCGATCCAGTGGGTCCCATCAACCTGTGGCCCAACTAAGATGAGATCTCATTAGTCTCACTGAATGAGTTCCTAGTACAAGTACTTTCTTACCTGCAACTACTGTTCCAACACCTTCGTGGCCAGCCACGTCTGTCAACATTGGCGTATCACCCCGAATACTGTGAATGTCTGTATGACAGACACCGGAGTACTCGAGTTTTACAAGAAGATCCCCATCGCCTGGGATAGGAACCGGATGAGTACTGACAATATTGACGCCAGATGTTGCCGATGCTCCAGACGGCGGAATAACGGCTGCGATTTGGGTGGAAGGAATAGTCATCGTATAGAGATCCTCTGAAAGTAGGTATAGATATGCGTAGGGTTGACGATACGGGGTGCATTCAAGTTTGAGAGAAGGGCAAAGAGATAACGATGGAAGCTGCATGAGAAGCCCCCTCCCCATTTTGATAGGATGCGCTGGTTTATGCAATGTCACAGATGCGGGGGTCCCATCGTTACATTCCCTTATCTTCCGGCTAGTTCAATGAGAAAGGAGGAGCGAGCGGAGATTTGGTCTATTGATGGATCCTTAAATATGTTCATTATTCACGCTTATCGGACGGACCCTAGGGCCGTGTCAGTAAATATTCAGTTCTACTTTGAGCCACCGCAAATCAGCATTTACGGCGTGTTAGGAGCATTCAAGCCTCAACAGCAGTTCAATTAAACTATTATCCTTAAAGAAACCACAAGGCGCGGACGCCTAAAACCATGTAGCAATATAAGACAAGGACTCTGTCGATCTGAACAGAGAAGAAAGGAAGAAACAGTTCAGCTCCCCCGAATGCAGGTAAAACAGCCCCAAGTCGCGCGAGAAACTTGAGGTTCAAGGTATATCAAAGGTCAAAATCTATAGCCCGACAACTAAACTTCATTTCATGCGTTTTCTGCTTGGATGGTTTGCTAAAGCAACGACAGTTAGTATGCAGTACCGGACCCGATCGAAGAAAGAAGGGAAGACAAACCACCAGCCAGTCCATGCCTTCATTAATGCCCTTGCCATCAATAGCTGAGCAAGCGACAATGCTCCAGTTGCGGTCCCGCAATTCTCCTAGTTTCAATGCCTCCGAAATCTCGCCCGCACCCTTGGCGCCCGGCTGATCTTGTTTGTTGGCAAACACCAGTAGCGCCGCCTCGCGGAGTTCGTCCTCGTTCAGCATCGCCGCTAGTTCGTCTGCGGCGGTTCCCAGGCGCTCAATATCTGTAGAATCGATGACAAAAACGACAGCAGCGGTGTTCGCGTAGTAGCACCGCCAATAAGGGCGAATGGATGTTTGACCACCGAGATCCTACACGGCCACCGTGGTCAGTGGGAGTCACGAAAATGAGGTATCACTGAGGCATGGCCACAAAAGGAATGACCACCTACCCAAACATTCAAGTTTAAGTTACGATATGTGACTGATTCGACGTTAAAGCCAATAGTGGGAATCGTGGTGACCACTTCGCCGATCTGGAGACGCAAGAGAGATTAGCAAAGTTGCAAACGCGCCCGGTAGGCGGGACTGATTCGATGTTGAAACGGTACCTTAAGCCTGTAGAGAAGAGTTGTCTTTCCAGCATTATCCTAGATGGAAAAAGAGACTGTCAGTCTCTCGAACTTTTTATGGGTTGCTTTGCATGCGGGCGTGGTTCTAGCCGCGCGAATGTCATTCCACGTACCAGACCCAGAATCAGGATTCGGATCTCCTTCTTGGTCCAGAACAAAGACCACAGACGCGATAATGAAGCTCCCATGATTGTAAATGTATGTGGGTTGTAAACAGTGCTGTTGGAATCGAGCCGCTGGGGTATTTCTCAGCGGCAAGTATGGAGTGTCGGGGGGATGAATGGGTTAATACAGAGTCGTGTCGCGGAGGGGCGGAGAAGAAAGATTATTCGAACAAGGATCAAATGCCTATGATACAATCAAGGGAGGTCGTGGAAACGAACAGAGTGAAGTGAATGAAAGAAGGGACTTTCTTTGGTGGCAACCGCATTGGAGATGATCGGATCGGCCTGTGCGGTGGGCGGTCAATCGGCGATGTGAATGGCGCCGCTTCTTCACGACGAATCCGCGCGAGTTCGGGTCCTCGTCTCTGCCTCTGCCTCATTTCTGCACACACTTTGAATCGTCTCCTCGCCCTTTGATTCCAATCTATCCGGCAATCTTCATCAACCCCGGGTCGGTCTCATCTACAGCCCTTCCCAAAACTAGCTTGCGCGCGCGCTCCCTAGATTCATCCCGCACTAGAGCACCCGGCTGCCAATTGATCGACTCGAGGACTCGCTAGTCATACACAATCGCCCGTCATGGTGGGGAAGAAATCAGGAAAGGCCCTCCGGGACGAAGGTAAGCTCCAAAATTGATCCAAGACGTGACAAAATAAGCTACGCAATGAGTGTGGCTGATACCGAATCAATAGGCCTGGAGCGAACAGACAATAATATGGACTTGTCAAGCTGGCCACAAATTCCAGCAATTAATCAGAAGAACTATTACACGTAAGCATTCGCATAACCACTATGTTTGAGGGGGAAGGCTTTATGGAAACTCGCAAATGCTGATTGCGTGTTGTTCACTATAGGGATTACCTCAAGAGAGATGACCAGAATCTGGCGTTCAGACTTCAGAATGAGGAGGCGCGAACCAAGATGGCCAAGACTGCAAAGGATCGAGACCGTGCCCTCGCCATGGCCAAGACTGAAGCAGCAGATGCCGAAGCAGAGGCGGACGGTGATACCAATATGGAGGATGCAGAGGAGACACCCGCGGAGGCTGTGGGTTCCAAGGTCATTGTGATCCACGTTGGGAGCCAGAATCTGCGCATCGGTCTGTCGAGCGATGCTTTACCAAAGACTGTGCCAATGGTGATTGCTCGCAAGTCAGCCACAAACGAAAGCGAAGACCATGGTGAGCCCAAGCCGAAGCGAATGAAACGGGAGGACGGCACCGAAGAGGAGCCAGAGAATAAATTTGGACCGGAGGTAAGTTGGATATGGTTGAGCCAACACAGAACTAGATGAAACTTTTGCTAATCGATGACTCTAGTGGTCCGCTGACTTTAACCGGATGTCCTCAGAGCTCAAAGTGCGCATGCGGCAGAATAAGCGTCGTATGCTGCCCAATTCTAAGGATATGGTAGTCAACTACAACCGGAGGCAGACCCCAGAAATAATTTCCGAGCATAATGACCCCTCGCGTGTCGAATGGACTGAATTGTCAAGTCCCCCACCTGAATACGTTCTCGGACAAGACGCACTTAGGATCCCCGACTCTTCAAACCCCCGATACAAACTCTATTGGCCTATTCAAAATGGATGGTGCAACGAATCAGACTATACAAGCAAAAGGATGCTCTTTTTGGACATTTCGTTGATTCTCGAAGATGCCATCAAAACTCAACTGGGTCTGACTAGCAAGAAGGATTGGCCTCAGTACTCATGCGTGTTTGTCATCCCGGATTTATATGACAAATCCTACATCACTCAGATCTTGGATATGTTGATGCGTGAGTTTTCGTTCGCTCGAGTGTGTTTCATCCAGGAGAGCCTGGCAGCGACCTTCGGCGCAGGCTTCACATCCGCGTGTGTCGTCGATATTGGAGCGCAGAAAACATCTATCTGCTGTGTGGAGGAGGGCATGTGCGTTGAAAATTCGAGAGTGAATTTGAAAATGGGTGGACAAGATGTGACCCAAGCCTTTATCAAGATGATGCTGCACGACCATTTCCCTTATGCCGATATCAACTTGTGGAGGCGCTACGACTTCTTACTGGCTGAGGAACTGAAGAAGAATCTTTGCACTATGAGCGAGGCGAGCGTCTCACCCCAAGTTTTTGACTTTCATCTTCGCGTGTCCGGCGAGGACACCCAAAAACACACGTTCCGAGCTTTCGACGAGGTTCACTTGGCGCCCATGGGGTTCTTCGAGCCCACAATTTTTGATAATGAGGACAAGCTCGATGGCCGACGACGGCTGATTGAGCGATCCGTTGATATTTATGATGGTCAGCCTAATGATCCCGTTTCCGGTGCCCAATCAGAGATCATGACAGCTCTTGCACCCGCACTCCCGGCAAATGAAACAAACAACGGAGAGCCACAGGCAGTGGCGCCTGATGTGCAAGCAACCCCTAGCCGTCCTCAACCATCTAATCCCCTAGGCCGTGTCCAGGAGCAAGAGGCCACACCTCACTCCTCAGTTGCTGGGTCCCCGGCACCTGAGGTCGTAGCAACTCCGCAAGCAGGTGGAACTAATACGCCTGCTGCCGCTGCCACTGCTCCTGCAGCCACGCAACCTGCTCGTCCCGCTGTGGAATACAGGGATGATATCCTTCCGGTGTATGCCCTGGACAACGCAATCTTGACGTCTATTGCTCACGCTGCTCGCTCCGATGAGAAGAAAATGCGTGATTTCATTGGAGGCATCATGATTGTTGGCGGTGGCAGTTTGACGGCTGGGTTTAACCTCTTTCTCGAAGAAAGATTGCAGATGCTCCGTCCAGGGTTTGCGAAAGAGATCATGATTGGAGTGCCGCCTAGGGACTTAGACCCGCAGGTTGTCGTCTGGAAGGGTGCTAGCATCTTTGGCAAGTTGAGTGGGACTAATGATAGCTGGATTGGTCAATTAGAGTATGACCGCCTAGGAAACCGACTGATGGCTTTCAAGTGCATGTGGTCATACTGAGATGATACTTTGGGACTTCTGCTTTATTGTGTTTCTTTCTTTCTTTTGGCCACTATGATAGGTGTTGAGGATAAACGGAATATTGTGTCATGTCAGTCAAAAGCATTAGTGAATAATGGAAATATGCCTGTCTTGTTGGACGGTTTCAACTTTCTCCCATTGACATCGAATTTATGCCTGAGTTATCAGTCAAACAATATCACGTGGAGCATCCACGGACTATCCCGAGAGTGGAGGCGGTTACTTGCGGCAAAACAGCTTGACGAGTTGGGGACTCTCAATCGCTCCGCCGATTACAGTTATGAGGAGCTCCCTTTTGCCGGAGAGATTTTGGACACAGGCAACTTGAGAAGGACACTCCATCCAATTATACAGGATCTCCCCTGTGCCTCATTCGCCCCCACGCCTGATCTGCTCCACAACGCGGTAAGTGCGCCGTTTAATCTTTGCGCGCGCCCTCAATGCTAATTGCGCATTGTCACTACCAGGCCTTCTTTTCCCTTCCACAAGAGATCAAAAATATACAGCAGATTTTCAAAATGTCAAAGTCGAAAGATTCGCAGTCCTCGGGAAGCTTCCACCAGGAGTATATTGCCTCCCTCCGCTATCGCAATGACCTCCCGCCCCCGGATATGCCCCCGAAGCTGCTCGACATCCCGCATGAAGGTCTCAGTCGCTTTGTGACCCCGGGGTTCGCCTCGAACCTGGCTCGTCGTGAAGAACCCAATATCGATGTTGATGCAGAGGGTGGCATGCCAATTGATCTTGTCGGTATTCCTGGCTTGCATCTGGGCGATGAGAGCGGTATGTGATCGAAGGCTTGAACGATTTCGTTGCAAGATCACTAATGAGATGACAGCTATCATGGCCCCTGAACACCCACAAACAATCGATACTGCTGATCTCCCCTTACTCATGACCCTTGATCAACTGCGAAACCCCGCTCCGAAGAACACGAACGTTAGCTTCCTTCGCCGCACTCAACATATTTCCGTGGACCGCGCCGCCGCAGCCACCACTGCCCCAACCAGGCCACAAGCACGATCGATGAAGAAAGGCAAAACCTCAGTGGATGATCCCAAACATGTCAAGAAATACATACAGAAGGGGTTCGACATTGCCTACCCGGAGAGCAAGCACTCTGGCGAAGATACCGAGAGCCGGATCCGTGGTCTGCCTGCCACCAAATCAGAAACCGATGCTTGGGCCAAACCCGTTCACCCAGACAACCCGAAGCTGAAGCCTGTTGGTTTTTTCCCAGTGCTTCCCGATCTTCAAGGATTTACCGACCCGGGCGGTTTCCTTCAATTTAAGTTTGACAAGGCGCCAATTCCCACCTCAGGTGGTAAGCGTGATAAGCGCCTTGATGTGGCTATTCTTCGGCCAAGCGCACCCGAAGACCGCATTTGCCAAGAGCATGCATCGAAAGTGGCACTCCACAAGGCCAATCCCGACCTGTACCCCGATCCCGGTGCCGTGCCATGGGATTACGACCTACTTCTGCCCGAGAAGCGGGAGTCTACTAAGAACGTTCGGATTAGCTTGGACTTGAATCACCCGGATCGCGATAATGAAGATCTTTACACCAATGAAGGCCCAGAGGGAAACAAATACCATCGTTTCGATCGTGTCCGTACCTTCGCGACAAGCGGCCAGGTGATCAACAATGACAAGACTAGCGATGTTGCAATTGCATTCAACTCTGGTGGTGAAAGGCAGCGGGCCGCATATTACTATGCGATCGTCGCCAAGACCCGACTCAAGCCCGAACGTGCTCGTACAATTGCTCAGGCTGGTTTGGCTCCGGGTGCCTCCCAGGTGCAAGAAGAGCAGATCGATCAGATGCACCTGACAGTTCGCGATCCAGATGAAACAGAGGTTTACAAGCGAGCTTTACATCGCGCCAACGTTGATCCGAAGTTTGGACAAACTCTTCCTCCTCCCCCTGAGCCCCCGGTTGAAGAGGAAGCGCCCGTGGAGGCGGAACAGCCTGCCGAAGACGATGCGGCTGATGAGGATACCCGGATGAGCGATGAATAGAGAGCACGGGTGACGAGGCTTATGCTTTAGAAATGGGCTTTTTCTTTTCTTGAACATGGCAACTTCGGAGTATGTCGGGCCAGGCGTCTAGGTAGCGAGACAAAATGGCGTTTGTAATCTAGAATTTACTATAAAAACCACAACCACTCTAAATGGTACCAATTGAAATGGTATAGTTCTCGTAACCGCACAATGGCTATTTGAGATTAGTAGTCGACTTTGGAAAAAGTGGTGTCAGGATCGGGTTGGACCAGGGGAGCTTTCAAACCCCAACCCTCGATGAGTAGTAGAAGATGTTTTGAAGATTTTCGAGCAAAATGCTCGACTGGTAAGTTATAGCAAGATGCTCATAAAATCATGCAAGAAATTCGAAAAAAAAAAAAAAAAAAAAAAAAAAAAAAAAAAAAAAAAAAAAAAAAACTACTTAATGGCTGACCTTGATGGCCCACCAGATAATATTATAATCCAGTATCAAAGTGAAAGCTTTATGTGCAGGGATAACTTGAATCGATCGAAACTTTGAATATAACCGCCTCATATGTCCATCCTACTTTTGAAAGCAACACACGCAACATAATTTCGTTTCAATTGATCATGGCTAGCCGATATGCCACTCTCAGGATTCATCCATAACCGCATCATCCTCACTGGCAGGCTGTGCATCACCCGACGGGGTTCCATATTTATACTGTTCCAAAGAACGATTGATACCAACGATACCCCAAGCAAAGACGGCCACATCGCGAATCGTGTCCATGAGCTGGTGGGCATGGGGTCCTCCTGAACTATCTTGTCGTGCTTCTGTCTTAAAAGGAGGCTGTGCAAAGTCTAAGGCACCACTGGCTCCATATCTTGAGCCTGATCCTGGGCCCGATCCTGAGCCCGAGCCATACCCAGATCCAGATGCCGACCCTGAACCAGATTCTGAAGCAAAACTGGACATGGTATCGTCTCTGCAAAGAGTTTTCTTGTCTTCCGGGTGGACTATGCCGTGGGAGGTCACGGGTGGAGTATATTGTGTTGCTCCATAGGAAAGAACAGGCTCCAAGGCCCAAGGCGCTGCGAACAGTCCATTGGAATAAGCTGGGGTAGGCTGTGGGGGCAGGGGGCCGCCAGGGATGGGAGCCCGGGCACGACGGAGAATGACGACCAGTCCATCTGATGTACAAGAAACGACGGCTTCTAGTTCAACAGGAGGAAGAGGATAACTTTGACCGGATAAATCTGTCGGTAGACCAAAAGATGAATGACCGCCGTACTCAGACATCTCTACATTGTCTTCTTGCAATGGGTTGCGAAACCAAAAGCGGAGGTATGCAATTGAATCATTGGCCTTCGCGCCCTCAAGACAGCGGACCGCATCCCTCAAACAATTTTCTTGAATGCAGTAGAAGAAGCTTTTGGAGACGAGCTGATGTGGACTCAGTCCTAGAATTTCTTGTACGCCACCAGTGGCGTACATTATAGTCGCGGTGCGGGTGAAGCGATTAACGAAAAGAGCCGCACGCGGCTCGTGAAGCGGTTCAATTAGTCGCCGTGAGAATTTATCAGATATGAATGTAAGCATATGGTATCGCGGGTCGTTGGGTGAAGAGTCGAAGAGCTGGCGGACGATAGGAGCGTCGACAGCGCGTTCTACAGATGATGTCAATATAGTCATGACAGCGTCTCAAAAAGAATGGAAAGTCAAGAAAACAAAAGGAGAAGAGAGAGTAAAAATGCAAATGAGGCTCAGCATGATACCAACTTACTTTGAGTCCCCTTGCCCCTGCCATAAACCGTGGTACTCGCGATCAACACATCGTACACAACAGTAAAGACACACTCGCAGCCGACCCAAGATCCATTCTTATGCCGGATAGAGCAGTAGTTTAAAACGGCGGCTTTATCGAGCCGCACGCCACGGCCATGCACACTGCGTGCGAATGACAGTTCCTGGGGGTGGAAGTACTCCCAACAAGAACGATTCAACACTTCATGTGGCTGGTAGCCTAGCACCACCTGGATGCTTTCAGAGGCATAGAGAACGGAGGCATCGCGTGAGAGGTCTGTAGAAGATGTCAGCCTGGTACCTTCTTATCAAATCACTAGCACGCCCCGAGGTGGCGCCCACGCCAATTCGCGGAGGAGACCTGCCGTGGATTGTGATGAAAGTCGTGTCCATTGCAGCTGCAGAAGAGTGGAACCGACGCTACCCTGCGTGTTTCGCAGGAATAGGAACAGCAAAGCAAGTCAGAGAAGTAGGACACCCCCTGGAATTGGCAAGGGAATTTGGGAGGAGGCAAAGTTATCTTCTGGAGGAGGAAGAAGGTAAAGTTCGCACTGACAGCGGCTCGGCTGGTGGACACTCTTTCCACTTGGTGGTCCCCAACGGCTGTCAACCGTGGATCACGCTAGAGAGGGGGAATTCAGGGACAAATTAGGAAATATAAATATACTATTCAGTACAGTGGAAACAGTGGAAACGGATGTATTGAGATTTGAGATTAGATTTTCAATTAGTGAGATAGTGTATATGTAGTACTAGTAGTATGTTCTATGATTATTTACATTTAACGCAAAAAGACAGTGCGCTGCGGGGGACTGGTCATAAACGTGGGACTCATTGGTATGGGCTGCATTAAGCATAGCCATGTTTCTCGGCCTCACCGGCTTCGGTACGGGGGGCGTTCTTTTGATCTTTGTAATTGTCGATAACTTCCGTCTCGACGTTCTCTTCGAAAACGTCGACATGCGTGTCGGCAAACTTACGCGCGCTCGTCTTCTGTTCAAAGAGCATATCCAACTCGGCGAACGAACGACCCATGGGCTCGGGTACACGGAAATACGTGTAAATAATGCACAGGAAGCAGATGCCGCCCCAGAAGAAACCCGCATAGTTGCCCCAATTCCAAGCGGTAGGGTTGAGCATGTATGGTGTCAGGACACCGCAGACGACGGCAACGATGTTGTACAAACAGCGCCCGAGAACCACTGTCTTGATTTGCAGTCGGCGAGTTGACATCTCGGCCACAATTGAGTAGCAGACAGTGCCGACCGTTAGTTGGTAGAATAGTGCCCAGGCGAGCATCAGAGAGCCTGTGGCCATCGACGCCTGGTCGCGGTGCGACTCAGGTACAAGTCCGAGGAAACCCATGACCAACAGCATGGCGCAAAGTCCACATAATCCATACAGACAAAGAGTTCGGCGACCAATACCGACAGTCATCAAGAACCAGGCACCAAAAACGCCAACCATATTAATGCCGTACTGTCCCATGGCGAAGGAATAAGAGTTGGAGGAGCTGAGTCCGGCTTGCTCAAGGAAATACGTCGAGTAGTTGGAGAAGGAGTTTCCACTGAGATTTTGGATCGCCCAGACCATACACACGATCTCCGTTCGACGTAGATCGGTACCTCTAAAGCAATCGAAATAGCTGGCCCCGCTGGTGATCTTGGCCTCGAGAGCAGTTGTATGCACCATCATGGCGATAGTCTCATCTGCATCGAAATCATTTTGGCGATCTCTATTGGTCAATCGCTCCAATGACCGCTTGGCATCCTCCGTACGTCCTCGACGAACCAACCACCAGGGCGACTCGGGAGCTAGCGTGATGGCAATGAAAAGAGGCAAAGGCCACATCCACTGCAGTCCATACGGAATTCGGTATGCCCATTCGTCATCGCGATTCAACATGCTCTTTATCACACCAATTCCAATGAGCTGACCGAGACCCCAGCAGAAGTTGACATATGTGGTCAAATACCCTCGCAGAGAGACTGGGCAGACCTCCGAGGCATAAGTGATAGTCAAAGTCTGGAATACACCCCACGGAATACCACACAGAATCTCTGCCGCAAGCAGAGACTGTATATTCTGGGCCGTAAAGAAAATTGCTGTCCAGGCAGTCACCAAGACCAAACAAGCCATGAGCGTGTATCGATATCCAAAGCGTTCCGAGGCGTAACCGTTAATGAATAGACCGATGATTTCGCCAACGTAGGCTCCGTTACTCAGACCAGATTGCCACTATAGACTCTCGCATTAGCATTACTGCGTACCACAACAGTCGTTCGTCTTGGAGAGGCTTTGATCGCCACGGGTTTCCAACGTAGCCACACCATGATAAAACTTAAGGGGCAAAAAAATATCTATGCCTTACCCTTGCCGGAACTTGATATGAACCATCGCTCTGAAGCTCGCCGTATTTGCGATTGAATTGGGGGAAGGCGTAGAAGTTGTTCACCAAACTGATATCGTACCCCTCCATGGCAATACATGTCGAAATAAGAATACTCCATGCAACCGCTTTGGGATAAATTTTCATGCCCTTCCATAGACCCATTTTGCGCTCCTTCTCTGTCGCCGCCCTGGCCTTTTGAATGATTTTCTCCATGGCTTCGTCGGAGTTGGGCCCGTCGGGGGAGGGGTAGCGCCCCAGAGTATCGTCTGCAGGAGCAATGGCATCGTGCGCCTTGGATTCGGCCATCTTGGATCGTCAAGAGCGAGTCCAAAGAGGTATTGAGACGCAGAGAAATTGGGAGGAGGTGAGGAGGTGAGGAGGGGAAGGGTGGTCAGATGGGTCCAACTCGGGGGTTGGCGGAGTCTAGAGAGAAAAAAAAAGTTGCGTACCCACCAAGAGCATCGCACGCGAGCAATTCAGGGGAAAGTTTCTTTTTCTTTCCACCTTTTCTCTCCTTCTCTCGCCCCGGGATAGAGACTAGACAGAATGAGGATATTGATCCCACCGGACTTTTGCGGGGGCGGGTTCAAAAGTGTCCAGAAGCAAAATTTTTCGGGGGATTGAAGCTTGGCGAGACTCGTCGCCACAAGAGCTTTTGGCGCGTGTGACTGTTTCTTTTGTCTTTTCAAGTTATTCCGAACTTGAATAATCTGCATTAATCCTGCTAGAACCTTATCTTGCCAAGTCTAGGCTTACCTTAACCTTCTGTAGAGTATTCTCCGATCTTGCATGCGGAATGTGGCATGTGGCATCGCCGCATCGGGTTAGACATGGTGGCATGCCGAGGGCACCCGCTTTTGATAGAGACATGACACTTGGGGTGCATGGATTGAGAGATAGATTAATCATGCTATTCTAAATCTCCTCACAATGACTATTTAGTATTTACATTGCTTCATTTGACTTGGCCCTTACAGACTTAAACGTTAGCACTTGTACATCATGGGAGCAGGAGTGGATCCCGAATCAGGCGATCCATATCTTCGGCCCGAATGTGAATTGAGACATCAACCCCATTGTCAGTCCAAGCATTTCGTTCCGATGAGTTCTTCGACTTGTCCAATGGTGGTGCTTCTTTGATCAAAATATCGCCATCCAAGTCCGGAATCACACCCTCGGCATACCGAATCGGAGTATCCAGCCCGAAATCGACATCGTAAATGCCAACTCGGGCCCAACTCGTCACAATAAGGTGGCGAGATCCCATAAACGCTTGCCAGATGCGCTGAGGTGTCTTTTCAAATGCTACGCTGTAAATATGAGCAGCAACAGCTCCAGGAAGACTCATCTGGCTAATCGTTTTTCGGATGCAGTGCGCAATGGCCTGTGTTTGCTCATCCGCGGGTATCTGAGCAGATGCTAGCTCCCTTCCAGTCATCTCGATGTTGATATTCATGACAGGAGAGCCCATGAAGTCATCTCCAAGTTGAAGAGCTGGACGAGCGCCATATGTGAGATTGCAATGAACTAAACCGGGATCTTCTTGCTGGTTCCGAGCACGAGTGATACACGACCAAATGTGAGCTAGGACAGCATCGTGTCGGCTGATCCGTTGAGAAATCGTATTCCCCGGAGATCCTTGAGTTATTTTATTCCAAATTTTCTCAATCTGATCGCGGGTCAAATGTACAGTGTGATGCGAGACGGGGGCGGCAACGTCCCATTCTGACCACGGCATGGTCTTGCCAGCAGCGGCTAAATCTTGATCGTGGAATGGCTTTGGGATTTCTTGAGGCCAGGGACATTGAGTAGGAGCCGCCCACCAGTCGTAGCGATGTAGAGGAAGATTTGTGATCTGTTTGAGCACCCCTGGATCGGCCTCATCGCCGTTGATGTCTCCTGCCGCCTTGGAGTCGAGTCTGTTTGGTTCAAACACTGGTTCAAGTACGGGCTTCGGTGCAGTTGGATCTCCCAGATACCAGCGACTGATTTTTGTCCAATCCTTGACGAAGTAAACAAGTGATTGTATATCGGCGAGGGGATGCGCGATTTTAATTCCCAGAGCAAAGCCACCGCAAGCCATCCTTGTTACTTGAATGACACACGCAGGTGGCAAAAGACCCATTGCATCTAGTTTGAAAGTCGTGATTGTACTATCCAAACGACCCAAAGGAAGGAGACTATCTAGAGGTACCCTTCGACGGTCCAAAAGAGGCTCCTTTTTCGTTCGTGATGCAGGACACATAGTTTCAATTGTTGCTGTGGAAGTCGCAGTAATGAACTCAACACCTGGGTCCTGTTTCAACCCATAATGGGCATATACCCGGCCAAATCGACGGGCATGCGGTAGAAATTCAAGGACTTCCTTCTCTAGTTTTCCCGATTCAAGAGTCGAGATGCTTTTCAAAAGACCAGTCCACTGGGGATAGTCATTCAATGCGATCTTGAGAGATTGGCGGAAGTGATCGAACAAGTCAAGCCTACCATTTGCAACTCTTTCAGAACGCTCGAACAGCCAAATGGCACTCGTTGAACTGAAGTCAGCGGTCGTTGCATCTAAAAGTGATAGTGGCACTGCTTTTTCTGTGGGTTTGATGCTGGGAAACAGTCGCTCGGACCGTATCACAGTGGTTTCGATGCCCATGTTCCTCTAGTTAAGCGGGTGATCTCTTCTGTGTCCCATTTGGAGCAAGAGGATTCTCGGTATTTCTTAAATGTCGCCACCCCTTCTTCGTGAGCTGGACAGGTCACAGCCCGAGACCCTCTTGGCAACAGCCTCGTTGCACCCGCTAACCCCAAATGAGAGCCCGCGGGGCAGTGTCAGCGTACGGATTAGACCGGGGGGCCATCTAGAATGAAGCTAAAATTAAGACGTTCATCGTGAATCATTGTGAATCACTAGGCCTACTACTGTGTTTATGTCCCTTGAATCCTAATTGGCGCCATCAATTCGAGGTACTGGCTGCAGAACGAAGTCAAGATGATATCATAGTCGCGAAAGAGGCCACACTTAGCTTTGAAGACAGGGGGGGGGGGGGGGGGGGGGGGGGGGGGGGGGGGGGGGGGGGGGGGGGGGGGGGGGGGGGGGGGGGGGGGGGGGGG